>CM045998.1:7080850-7693388 GCA_025175895.1 Wurfbainia villosa | reverse complement strand
CACAGCAAACAACATCTTTTCAAACATTTCCAGACAAAGGATCTCGGCAGACTTAAATACTTCTTGGGAATATAAGTAGCACAGTCCAGAAATGGGATCATTATATCTCAAAGGAAGTATGCAATGGATATTCTAGAAGAAACAGGAATGTTAAACTCAAAGACAATGACAACCCTACGGATCCTAATGTCAAGCTCCTACCAAATCGAGCTCTACTAGATCCCGAACGATACAAAGCGATTAGTAGGAAGACTAAGTTACCATCGCACTCGCCCGTATATCTCATTTGCAGTAAGTGTAGTAAGTCGCTTCAACTCTCCGTGTAAAGAACATTGGGATGCTGTGATTCGCATTGTTCGATATATCAGAGGCGCTCCAGAAAAAGGTTTTTTGTATGAAGACAAAGGACATACTCGAGTTATAGGATATTCTGATGCAGACTGGGCAGGATCTCCCATTGATAGGAGATCTACTTCTGACTTTTGTATATTTGTCGGAGATAACCTTGTTTCTTGGAAAAGAAAAAAGCAGAATGTTGTGGCAAGATCCAGTGCAGAGGCAGAGTATCGAGCTATGGCCATAGCCAGTCAAGAACTTATATGGCTCAAACAGTTGCTTCAGGAGCTAAAATTTAGAGACGTTACACAAATGTCACTTATATGTGATAACCAAGCCGCCATGCATATCGTCTCAAATCCAGTTTTTCATGAGAGGACAAAGCATATAGAAGTCGACTGTCACTTTGTCAGAGAGAAAGTCATATCTGGAGAAATATCTACTAGTTTTGTTAACTCACATGATCAGCTAGCAGATATATTTACTAAGTCACTGAGAGGTCCCCGAATTGACTACATATGTAACAAACTGGGTGCATATAATTTATATTCTTCAGCTTGAGGGGGAGTATTAGAATATTGTAGATATGATTAGGGATAATTGTTATCCCTAAATATCATTAGGAATAATTATTACTTAAGATAGAATTTTGATTTATTCCTAGGATAGGGTTTGATTTATTCTTTTGAATAAGCCCTAATCTTGTCTATAAATAGGGCTTCTTTCATGTAAGTTAGGTATCCTGAATTACAAAATAACATATTCAATCATAGAAAGTAGGTCTAAGATCACACCATTAACTGAACGGTTCCCTTATTTTATGGCTAGCAAGTCATGCAATTTTTAGCAATGGATTGCATCTTCCAGTTCCCTGTTATATTTAGTCTTTCTTTGTTCCTATGATCAAGATTCATTCTCTTCATGAAAAATAGGAGGTAGGTTGGTCCACAGACGAAAAAAAAATACCTTGGACGATGACACATGGCATTCGGTCAGTCACTTCTAAATTCCTCATAATTGACTCCTTCAGATTTGGTGTCGAGCCTTCCGGAGTCTTCCTCTTAAAAAGATTAACAGAGACACAACACATAATTCATGGTGGGAAAATGCATAGACATGAACGGGGAAAGAAGGAAACATATAGCAACCTAATACCTTTAAATTCCCTTGATGGAGAACTGGAAAAGTTATTTGAATCAGGTGGAATATAAGGAGACCTTGCGTAATTCTCTAATATATCTAGAACAGAAAAGGGCAAATAAATCAGTAGAATTTCATTAAAAATATATAATATATATGTGTTGTGGTTGGAAGAAACCAGCACAATGATTGAAATCATCTGTTAGGTCTAAAAAGCTGAAGTTTCTGGGCATCTGACTAAACCTGCGAAGATATATCCGTATCGAGGAGAAAATTGTGTATATGTTGTCCACTCAACTCTGAGCTACTAAAGGATCCAACTGAAGCATCTGCAAGTGGTTGTGGTTCCAAGATGCCATTATCATTAGCATAGGGAAATTCAGGGATTGAATAGATTGGCTCTGACTTTACTGTCATCCCATTCATTTCAGGAATCCTCCCAATGCGATCTTTATGTGACGAAAACACACTTCTAGAGGCATTCATGCTCCCAACAAGAATTGATGGATCATTGCCTAGACAGGTTTCAGGTTGCCCTGAAGGCCTAGCATTTACAAAAGCGCTAGAAAAATCGCCATTGAAAGGCATGGAATCTGGCCTTGAAGAAGTGGATGCAGGATGAGACAAATAGCATGATGGAGTTTGATGAGCTGGAAAAAAAAATAATAGAATTAGATTTCTACAATGAAATAATGTCATGTGACTGGTTGAAACTTCTCTTGATAATGATTGACAGACAACTGATTTATTTAATTTGTTAAAAGTTTTTAGCGAAGATGCCCCTTCAATAGCAGAATAGTCTTATTACCAACTCAGATGTTCTCCATTCAGGCATTTAAATCTTTCTAGCACATATAATGTCTCTATGATATTCCATGTATCATTATACAATTACAATGCCTAATATGATTCTCATATGTCCCTTTTGTTTCAAAATCACAACCACAAACTTTAAGAACCTCCCAGCCATGATGACACCTATAATTCATCGAAGAACATTACTATTGTCAACGTCAAATTACTACAATTCATTAACATTCTAAACATAGAAATGCAATTTCAATATGTCAAGCCATAGTCAACGTCCACATTGATTATAATACTTTATGAAACATACATTTAGATTTAAAAAAAAACGATCAGAAAATTCAAGAGGTAAATTGTAGAAGAATGAGATAGTCTGAACTTCGAACCCAAGAAAGTCAGAAAGTATCGTGTTTACTCTAGCTCCTTGATGCTGTTGCTATGCGATACTGTTGAGCTATTGCTCCCAGAATTCTTTTAAATTTTAGAAAATTTTGCGGTGTTTATAGAGTGACAATTTTTCTAACTAAAATATTAGCAGGTTAATTAAGAAAGGACTTCAATTTCTTCTTCGATAGCCTGCAGTTAAATTCCACTTCTTTTAACAATGTTTTTCACTGTTTCCCAAACCTAATGAACTGTTAACAATATTGATTTATATATTTCAGTGAATAGCCATTACGAAGCAAGTAGAAATAGTGTCCATATGACATCCTATCTGTTCTTCGATAATGGTGAAATCTTTCTTTTTCCTGTAACAAGAATAGTCAGGACTAATGGCTTAAGAGTGGCGACCATGATCAAATGGTTGATTATAGATGAAACCAAGCAAATCAAATTATGTACAAAAAATATCCAAATATTTGAGCTTGCATCCATACTAGGGTAAAACTCTTTGGAATTTTCCAAGATCACTTTTAAATTTTAACAACATTTGACTATGCTATGTGTTTCGTTTCACTTTAACTTCAACTCTTTGTCTAACTAGAGAATTTAGAAAACAGTGACATGAAGGCAAATTCCATATAGTAGCAAACGGAATTAACAAAAAATATATAAAAAAATGTAACAAAACATGAAATAGACATACAAGATAGAGAATTAGAGCCATTGGTAAAGGGTAAGGCAGCAACTGCTGGAGGGCATGTTTTCTGCATAAGCTCAACCTGTTTCTCAAGAAGGTTATTGAACACCACTATTTGGTTTTTAAGGATCAATCTAAGATGATATGCTTTGAAAAACTCTTGGTTCTCCTCCTCAAGCTTTTGCCAGACTGTACAGCAAAAAAACATGAAGCTCAATTAAAACGGACACTAATTAAAAATTTGAATCAAATAAAATATGTCAAAACTGGTGATTTTAATCGCAATATTAACAAGTTGTTTTGCAAGACAACAGTATGGCAGTCATACTTTCTAAATCAGGCTGTTGGACAGTTAGGGAATAGCATGCATAAGAAAGAATAACAAAGATTGAGATAAGTGGAGTTTCTGGACATGACAAAATCAAAAAATTGCTGCCATGAAGCAATCTATAAAAGGGGATAAAATGAGAGCAAAAAGAAGCTAGGAATGCATGGATATGTTGATGACCTATGGACACAATAATTAGACAAAATTAATTGAAGATGTGAGGCATAGAGAAACCAAAGAAAATTCTAGATAACATAACTAAAAACAATATAAAGAGGTTTGGTTGTCACTAAAAATATAGAATTATAGGAGTAAAGACTAGGTCCTTGTAGCTGACTCCTTGTGCAAAAATTGACCTAGCAGTCCCCTCACCCTAGCCCCACAAGTATCAGAGGGAATTAATCACGGATGGTCATTGACTTTGATGTGATGGTAAGTGCGGTGGAGGACGTGGTCCGACGCAAGCATTAACCAGCCCGCTAATACAGGGGATCAAACCTTGCTCCTTGTGCAAATTCTGCACCGCATTTACTAACGCACCATCTCCGTGGGGACCTTGTAGCTGACTCCTCGACAATTGGGACAAACACAGATTATTATTGATCAGAAAAGTGGATATAAATGCTGAAAAATAACAAAACACTAGACAGATATGAATGCCACAAGTGTGGAAATAAACTATATATTGAATGATTTGTCGAATCCACATAAATAACCAGGCAAACACAATTCCATAAAAAGATGAATTTCAACAAAATAGGATGATCTGTTCATAATTACCAAGTTCAGTGAAACTAGGCTCTATCTTTGCTTGGAGAGACAAAGTGTCAACCACTTCTTTCTGGTTCATGTATAGTTGAAGGCATCGTTCAATAAGATTCTGAACCTGAAAATTCACAAGGCAAGATAGAGCAGATGAAACCTTTCGCTCAGAAAAGGAATGTAAAACAACTATTTATCTATCATTAAAAAAAGCAAAGAAGGTGCATATATTTTATACTCAACCTATCTTCTCTATGTGGTTATCTTAAAGTATAAAAGTAATCAGGCAAGTCAGATTTAGAAATCCAATAGAGCTAACAGAATTGTTCATCATGCTCATCCATCTGCCCATAAAAACGTTTGCGTGTCACTAAAGCATGGCAAATAAATCATATTATCTGGTAGTGAGTAACAAGAAAACATAAAACTCTATTCTAACAAGAATAATATTTGGTTGTCATTTGACACGAATCCACAAAAGAACCAATAGGATATTATGCACTTAATCAGATTACTAATAGCACAACAATTGAACAGAATTTAATTGCTTGTTTCTGACCAAATATAAGATGTAATGTAAATTCAAGTATATTGCACACCTAATGAACAGACACGGCATATCCATGTGAATATTACAGGTAGAAATGATACTGATGTTCTATTTGACATTGTGAGTCCTTCAGTTCCTTGAGAAATCAGACGCAAAAAGACTCAATGTTTAAGGCAGGAGGACAAACACTCTAACATGATTTCAGTATTTGGCATACCAAAGATGAGTGCCAAACATTATGGTATTAGTTGTTTTCAGTAGAAAATAGCAATATACTCCAAACATAAGCATAAACTAGCAAATCGACAGGACTGTGTTATGTCACTCTCTTGTCAATCACCATCATTTTCACAACCAAACTACACACGCCAAATATAGAAGCATCATGGAAAATGAAGGAATTTTGTCCTGTAGACTTGGTTGTTGAGTGTAATATTTAGAGGCTTACAATTTAAATACTACCAAAATTTAAGGTTAACCATTTAAAGTAGCCTTGAATGGAGCATTTAATGGATTGCACATTTCAATTTATGGAAATATTTAGAGATAGGAATTTTATCAAGTTTCTCATTTTATCTAGTAGACCAATCCTCTCTTCCAGAATGGAAGTATCTTCAATTTGCATTGAGCATGGATGAGGATTATTAGACATCAAATTTTCTAGACCACCAAACCTAGATTGAACGACACAATTTGTCCAACATAATCTGCACAAACTTCAAACGGTGGAATATCTATAACATGTCCATGGATTTCAAACTGTTACCTGATGCGAGATTGGTTGACCCACATGGTCCATGGATTATCCAGACGTCTTAGTGGATGATGAGAGAATTTTCAAAGAAATCATTTGATGATGCACATTGATGATACTGACAACTATTCCAGTTGGAGTAAGAGAAACAATGGAGGATGGGTAGGTCACCAGAGAAGTAGGCGCTAGCATGAGTGCATTGGGAAGGATCTTGGCAAGCAAGTGATGCACATAGATGACAATTATGAGGAATAGATCTAGCAATTTTGGTGACTGGCACCGGTTGTGTGGTTACATAGAGGGAAGCAGTGGGCATTCTCCAACAGCGAGGCAGAGGACCAAGTCCTTGAACTGGGTGATGCAGTCACCAGGCAACAGCAAGAGTTTAGTGTGAAGTTTTGGGTAGAAGAGGCCAAGAAGGATCGGGAGAGATGGAGTGATTTGGTGTGGGAGAGGAAGGTAGATTTGAAGGAAAGTGAGGGTGGATGCAATCAGAGAATGTAGTGTCCGGCAAAATAAGCTGCTTGATCAAGCCAGAAGATGATGACAAAGGCAGGAATGACCTCAGAGAAGAGGTCAGCCAAGGATTCACGGATCACATTGACCCAATAGAGAGCTTCATGAGCAAACTTACGAGAACACAAGGGAAGTGTTGAGGGTCAAAATTGGCTCTGATCATGTAAAGACTATGGGGAAATTGCTATATGCCTTGATTGAATTGTATGTTATAGTATACATAATTTATAGAATACATAGCAAGATTTCAAAAGTTCAAATTTTGCAAGGTAAATAAGCAAGTGATGCAAGAACCACTTCAGCTCACAATCGGCGACCAGAAGATTAAAAGAAGCAATGATAGCCAGTGAACAAGTTTTTTGATCACTTGATAGACTAAATTTAGAAACAGCAACCAGGGAAAACCCAAATTAACTGCTAATATCGCCGAACCAAATTCAAAAGTGAGCTTACTAGTTGTATATCCCGACGGGAAACCTTCCTGACTTCTCCGCTCGACATCTTGCCCTTCCAACCCAGAGGCTTCAAAATTCGAATCTCGCGCAAAACACAGCGTCCCGATACGCGCTCAATCACATACCAGTCACGATCACAGATAACGAAGACCTGATGGGCGCACAGCAAACAAGAATAACCACGCTGAACCACGAATGACAACGATAAGATAATCCACCGGACACGAAGGGTCGCTTTACCTTCCGGCGAGAGCGCGAGATTCTCGATCCGGCCTCGCTGATTCGTAGGTTTCTGATTCACGGCGAGCATTTAGGCCTGGAATCAGGGGCAGTGGGCGGGTAGGGCATCGAGCGGGATGGGATCACGGGAAGCAGACGAAGCCGAGGAAAGTGCGGAAGGAAGTGACGTCGTCGAGCTTCCCGGGTGGAGAGTACAACAGACCTGATCGAGCCACGTAGACTACGAGCCAGTGAGGCGGAGATTGGACGGTGGCGATGGAAGATTCATATTATCGGGAATAAATTGCCTGCCGATTTTTAAAATTTTTACGCTTCCTCTCCTTTTATTTGTGGTCCTGGTTGCCTAATAATGGCGGCGTGCGTGGACCCCACAGAAACTTCCTGTTACGAGCTGGGTAAACAAATTGCCTGGGCGCCTTATTTTAAAAATATTAAAGGAATCAATTTATTTTTTCTTTTAATCCAGTCCATTTCAAATTATATTATAAAATTGATTTATTTTTTTTATTATTATTTTAAAATTATAATATAATATAATCTGGATATTAAAAATTTTTAATTAGATTATAAAATAATATATATATAATTCGATTACATTCTAAATCGTAATTTGAAAAGTGTTGAACGTTCAACAATCGACGTCGATTGTCGTCTGTTGCTCATTATCGTCGATGACCATCACCCATCATCTCCGACGACCACCGTCCATCGGAGACAACGATCCTCGTTGGCGACCATCGTCGTCGGGCGTCGTCGGCGACGACCCCATCGATTTCCATCCACAATCATCGCCGATCGTCGCCGACGATTGCCATCGCCAGCCGACAACCAACATCGACGACTGCAATCGATCATCGAGTGACGTCGATGATCACCGGCGATCGCCACTCGACGATGTCGATGGGCGTCATCGATGTTCATCGACGACTATCGCCCATTGTAATTGGTCGTTCAACAATCACCATCATCGTCGTCGCCATCTCTGACCACTATTCGTTGTTGATCATCTTTGTTATTTTTATAATCGATAAATTAATTATTTTTGTAATAAAATTTTATATATAATTTTTTAATCAAATATGATAACATAGTCAAATTTACATTATGTCTATCAAAACTAGCCTTAATAGTTAATACGTAGGGTAATATTTCCATAATTCTGTCTCAAGAATTATGGAAGGAAAATAAATTAGAGAACCGAACAACTTTTCAAGTGGGAGCTTCAGTTATTCATAGAAAATTTAATTTAAGAAAGAATCGAACATTATTTACTCTTACTCATGATAATTCTATTATCTCACTCCATTATCTTAAAAAAAAATAGAAAAGGCATAAGCTTCATGATTATCTCTAATGACTTGTTTCCGCTGGGTGAGAATCAGCACCTGTGCCACCTTCTCCCGCTGCTCTGCTTGCAGAAGTCGCATCCATCAATCTCGCGATCGAACACCAATCAGGTTCCACCGCTGCTCTAAAATTCAACTTCGAAGGTGGCAATCTCGCGAACAGCGCTTCCTTCGTGTTCCTCAGAACTCCCTTGTCGTAAGGATTGGCAGCATGGGCATACCTCTGCTTAAAATTCTCACGAGCAGTGTTTTTTTTTTTTTTTTTTTGCAGAAATGAATTCAACTTCTCCGTAAGCACAGAAAGCTATTGGATGTTCAAAGACAACTCACCTGATTCGAGGCGATAAGATAAGAATGGAAGATGATGATCCCTCCGAGAAAGCAGATCACCATGAAGCTAAAAAGAGCCAACAGAAAAGTTGCAGGTGCGTCGCCCAGTAACTGAAGCAAGCCCATGCGAGCGTCGAGCCAGTTTTTCCTAATCTCCCGCCATGTAAACGCTAATATGTAGACGAAGAGCACCAGAGTCGATGATACAGACACCAGGTAATACCTGTAATTCCTCTGCGAGGAAGGATCGATCAATCTGTGCTGAATGAATCCACCAGAAAAATCACTGTTTTACCCAAAAAAAAAATTCATTTTTTGTGCAAAGTCCTACCAGTCCAATGCATTGGTTGATCCATGGGCAATGGTGGTGGAACTTTTCGACACAATTGTCACATACAGCACAGTGGCAGCTTCTCGGGGGTCTATAAATCTTGCAGATTCTGCAATATTTGATCTTCACCATGGTGCCGCCGATGCTGACCATCCGGCTCCTTGTCCCAACGCCGATGCCAAGTTCTTCCAGTGAAGAAGCTTCGTTCCTCGCAACAATTCCTGGGTCTCTGGTGCTGGCCAAGATCAGATTGGCCATAACCTGTTCGATCATATTCCAATTCCAGTACTCAGAGAGGCTGATCGAGATGCATGTGTGTGTGCTACTTACAATTGAGGTGAGCACCGTGGAGATGGCCGCTCTGATTGAGCCACCATCTGCTGTGACATTTGTGTAGGCGCAAAAGACATAGTCGGCGAGGGCGATGGCGACGATGGTTAAGATGAGGCCTAGCGGGTCAGGGCCGCAGATCATGCGTCCCCGGAAGAAGAACACCTGAAGTAACATTGGATGCAGAACAAATTCAGCTTTCTGAAGAAAGTATTCATTTGTTTCGAAGGTGACTGCCTACATTTTTCCCTGGCCAGACATGATACAATCTGGTCGCAGAACTGTAGGATCCCAACCGGAAGAGGAGACTGCAACAAGGAGGAACTGGGACGGAGGTCTTCAACCAGTTGATGAATTTACTTGGATAATTACGCGATTCCTTTCTGGTGCAGTCGTTTGGGGGAGGGCAATTTACTCGAGGGCTTTGGCTACTGATGCTGTCTCGATGAGAAGAAGCCAAGTCTACGGTCTCAAACTCACCGGTAACTTCCATGGCCATGGCTTTGAGAGTGTTCTTTCCCTGTGGCAATTCAATTTGGAACTTTTTAACTGCCACTTGGAACTGCAAGGGAGAAGCATTCTTATGGCAAGTAACTGTCGGAGTTACTTGTAAAAACTATTTTGTTTATATTGTTCGAGTAACAAAAATCTCATATTTATACAAAATTACTGGAACACATTCATTACCAGCGCTAGATTTACACACCCAAGAGAAGATTGCCAAAATCCACGAAACAACAAAATAAACAGGGGGCTCGGCATGGAGAAATCATTATTTAACATCCAATCACTGTCATTTCCTTCCTTGTCCTCATCATCTCACATGTTGCCTGTCTCTTAGTCTTAGTTGACCAAATAATCCTCTGAATCATGTTTGCGCCCTTGGACTAGAAAACAGTAATCAGATTTTTTTTTTTTTTTTTCTTATTGTGAGAATCCATTTAGTTCTTTGTACACAAGAACACGCGCATATATATATATATATATATATATATATATATATATATATATATATATATATATATATATATATATATATATATATATATATATATATATATATTCCATCGCTCTAATAGGACGCGATCGGCCGGCGCCACTCGGCTTGAAGCCGATCAAACGAGGAGATTCTGAAGCCGGTTAGCGGCGAATCAAGCGTAGCCGGTCGGAAAAATCACAAAAATCACAACCCACGATTTTGGCGTACGCGATCGCCGGATTCGGTGAATGCGGTAGGCCGATTACCGGACGGTCGGCGTCGGCTTTGCCATCCATCGGCTAGCCGGATTCGGCCCGATCGCGGCGGCGATGGTCGCGCGCTGCCGGCCGCGATCTTTGGTGATTCGGCCGGTTAGCGCCGGATTCGGCCGCTAACCGCCGATAAACTCCATTGGACCACCGGCGAGTGGCGCGCGTCCGGTCCGGCGGCCGTGATGGTCGAGGCGCGGGCGGAACGCGGCGATTGATCAGACGATCGGGAGTCGTCGCCTGCAGGCGGCGAGATCGATCGCCGCGATATCAATTCCCTATATATATATATATGCACATATCGAAATCCTGTGCGTCCGTGTGCTTCATGTGATTTACCGTTCGATCCATGCACAATGTTGATGTCACCACCGCATCGTCCTACCACCAACGATCGCCGGACCAAGCGCGATTGACATGCAACTCCTCGGCGACCCGACGAGACTCGGCTTCCGGCCGATTAGCGCTGGGAATCCGGTACAAAACGATCGAAAATAACAAAATCACACAATCGATAATGGCGCGCCTCTTTGCGATTGGCGGTCGCCAATTGGCGAGAATCCGGTGGACGAGCCCGACAAGCGATGTCGACATCGAATTCGATTGCGGTCGATAGAATCCAATGGTGTAGCGGTCGAAATCGAACGTCCGATTCTGGCGGTCGAGTATAGCGGACTGACCGACATTGATTGTCGGTCCGTTCGCCGTCGGATTTGAGCTGCGATTTGATCGAAATCCGATCCGATCACGGTCGACAGTGGCGCGCCACTGTTGGCCGCGTGATTTGGTCATTTCCGACCATTTTGTATCGGACTCCGGACGTTAACTGGTTGGAAGTTGAGTTTCGTCAGACTGCCAACGAGTTGCACGTCCATCACGCCCGATCCAACGCCAGCGAGTTGGGCGACCGCGATAGCGATGGCGCATCGTGCATGTGTCAAATGGTGGATCACGTGCGGTGGCCTGCGAAATTTGACACGTAAAACATCGTAATATATATATATATATATATATATATATATATATATATATATATATATATATATATATATATATATATATATATATATATATATATATATATATATATATATATCAGAAAATGAACTCTAGTGTTCTCTATTCATAATCAAACATGCAGCAAATTAAAACAATAGGACAAAAACAGGCTCTTTTCGAGAATCTTTCGAAGTAAACACCCATCTGATTCCAATGCATGTTTCCCACTTTTCTTCGGCAAATTTGAGGGAATCTGCCACCTACAGACGCGATGCTCTTCTCGCCACTTTGGACGTGTAGAGGCCGATATAGTTTGAGTTTGACCGACCGAGAGGACTCGAAATTCCTTTAGTTCCATTTTTTTCTCTCGCCAGAAGTCGTCGACACATCTTATTTATATACGAAGAAAAGATATACACGAGTATTTGATAGAAGTAATCATACGGCATTAGCAAAATAATTAGTGAAATAGTCCAGCTAATATGGGCACACACTGACCTCGGCACCAGTTTGCACTGCACACCAAAATTGAAAATCATCGTAATCAACTTCGAGTTGGTTTCTGTCTCTGTCTATGGCTTAAGACCCTATTTGAGCATGCCTAACCGATGTATCTATCGCTGACACTCAGCCTGTTTAGAGCTCAAACCTAATTCTTAAAGAGGAGATTTCAATCGTATGAAACTGCAATCGAATTGGAAGGCACAAGTGGTACATTCTGATGCAGGTCCAAGATTTGGAAGGCATTGTGAGCCCCCCCCTAAAGACTTCATCTGGTGCAGGAGCCAGATGCTGGCAGGTCTCACATTCTGGTGGATCTTGTGCAGGAGGAGGAGCATCTGTGGTCCATTGGCTTGTATTTTTCTCCTCCCTGCCAATCTGCCATGGACTTGAAAAGGCAGCTGCTGGCCTCCTCCCTCTCAAATTTTCAAAGCCTTGGCTTTCTTCACCTCTAACTCTTAACTCTAGTCTCTAAGCATGGTCGTTGCGAGGTCTCAGAGAATTTGATTGCGTCCTTAATGGCTTGGGCTCCCAAGGCAGGCAATTAAGTCAGAGAGGAGACTGCTGCCCCTCAACTCTCTCTCTCTCTCTCTCTCTCTCGGAGATCGTAAAGGGAAGCGTTCGTGAAATGGTATGGGCATTGCTCTTGTTATAACTCGCGTGGGGCTTAATTACTCAGGTAGGAGAAATCAGACCAAAGCTTTGTTGCGCGTGATGTGCCATGGCAGGTGGAGGAGCGTTGAAGGAGCGGAGGAGAGCAGAGGAGAAGATGGAGAAGGAGAAGATGCCCGGCACCGTGTGGTTTGCACTTAAGAAGTCCCTCCACTGTAAGCCCGAGCGCTCCGATGTGTACGACCCCAAGGGCAGGGGGAACAACCATCACCTGGGCGCCATCCTCACCAGGAAGTCAGGCAGGTCCGGCTGTTCTAGATCCATAGCCAACCTCAAGGACGTCATCCATGGCAGCAAGAGGCACCTCGAGAAGCCCCCCAGTTGCAGCCCCAGGTCGATCGGCAGCAGCGAGTTCCTCAACCCCATCACCCACGAGGTGATCCTTAGCAACTCCAGGTGCGAGCTCAGGATCACCGGCTTCGGCGCCTACCCGGACGGCGACCACCACCATTCCTACGTGGGAACCCTCCGTCCGGGCACGCCCGGTCCTGGCGGCCATCACTACGCCCTCCAAAGCTACGCTTCCAGCAGGGGAGGACCCAACCCCACTCCTCCGAGAAAGTGCTTTGGGGCTACCTCTGTTTCCAGCTCTGCACTGCTCGGCGATGGAGGAGGAGCTCAGTGCCATGCCGCTGTTCTGGCGCAGAGATTTTCCCACGAGGCAGAGTCACCAATGCAAGCGAAGAAGCCTTCCACCGGGCTGATGTGCCACAAGTGCGGCGAGCAGTTTGGCAAGCTGGAAGCCTTGGAGTCACACCACCTCCAAGCACGCAGGTGCAGTGCAG
This sequence comes from Wurfbainia villosa, assembly GCA_025175895.1. Classification (NCBI taxonomy): domain Eukaryota; kingdom Viridiplantae; phylum Streptophyta; class Magnoliopsida; order Zingiberales; family Zingiberaceae; genus Wurfbainia; species Wurfbainia villosa. The sequence goes on along the minus strand of CM045998.1, from coordinate 7,679,877 downwards.
TTTGATGTTATTTCATGGATTAGGATTTCAGTTCTTGGATCTTGTCATGGAATTGAAGAACGTGCAGTGACCGAGCTGGTGGAAGGCGACTCGTCGCGGAAGATCGTGGAGATCATCTGCCGGGCGAGCTGGGCGAAGGCGGAGAGCCGCAGCATCCGCATCGACCGCGTCCTCAAGGTCCACAACACGCAGAAGACGCTCGCCCGTTTCGAGGAGTACCGCGAGGCGGTGAAGGCGAGGGCGAGCAAGCTGGCGAAGAAGCACTCCCGCTGCCTCGCCGACGGCAACGAGCTGCTTCGGTTCCACGGCACCACCATCGCCTGCGGCCTCGGCGCCGGCGGCTCCTCCACCCTCTGCTCCTCCGACAAGTGCAACGTGTGCCGGATCGTCCGCCACGGCTTCTCGTCGGCCAGGAAGGAGGGCGTGGCCAAGGGCGGCGGAGTGGGCGTGTTCACGACCTCCACCAGCTGCCGGGCGTTCGGGGCGATCGACGACGCCGGCGAAGGGGACGCGGGCGGCGCCGTCAAGAAGGCGTTGCTGGTGTGCAGGGTGATCGCCGGGAGAGTCCACAGGCCGTTGGACAACTACCAGGAGCTGGCGAAGCAGACCGGGTTCGACTCGGTTGCCGGAAAAGTTGGGCTCTACGCCAACATCGAGGAGCTCTACCTGTTGAATCCGATGGCTCTGCTTCCATGCTTTGTGGTGATTTGCAAAGCTTGAAGCCATTAATTGGTCAAAATTTCTTCTTCTTCTTTTCTCCCTCTCTTCATTTCTTCACTCTAGTCCTCAAGAATCAATTGAAGCGGAAGAAAGTCACAGAGTCGTTGGTTTGTGGGCTTACAATCAGATTTGTATTTATTACTTGTGTCACTTTTCGCCAGCGAAATCAAAATGGCAACGCCATGCTCATCCAAATGCTTCATGGTTCCGTCTTTTTCATCGACGTGAGGCTGCTGTCGCCTCTGTTTGATTAAATGCTGCGTGTACTCTCTCAGGAAGAAGAGACATCACGCTCGCCGGCAATTTCGAAGAACGAGTTCTGCAACTTCTGCCGAGTAATTATATTTCGGCAAGAAAATCAATGTCTATGAGATTTGAAAATGCCAATTTTACAAAGAGCGTCGACAATTGAGATAAAATCTGCTCTTATCAGACAGTTGACTCGAATAGCGCAATCCTAGAAGATCTTCTGCATGGCCCCTCCGAAGATTTGGGTTCTATAAAAGTGGAAACAACTAAAAGTTAGGTCCCCCGTTGACCTAAATTACATTAAACATCTTAGAACAGATCCATTAAACACTGCTGAAGGAGAGTTGAGCTCACTGCGATTCAGTCTTCTCGAGCAAAATAGTTTTTTCTTTCTTCAGTAAGAGAATTGTCAATGTTTGTGTTATTTATCAGTCCCTCACCTCAATTATTGTGATTACACGATCCACTCCGGGTCAGGCGCTAGCAATAAAGTCATATTAATGATCTTGACACTGCAAACTCAAATATTGTTAATTGAACAATTCAATTGCTAAGAAAAAAAGTCTACTTTTAACTTTTTTCTGAAAACGGTCCATTCCTCAACCTTCAACTCTCTACTTGTACACTTAAAAAGCTTTTCTTCCAGCTGATCCGAAGAAACTTTCGATGGAGAAGAGAAGACCATAGACGCCCTAAAACAGCAAGTTGCGCTCGTGTGTTTCTGTAATTTGTCTGAAATCTATGTTTTTTCATTCACTCAAACAGTCTCTTGCATGGACTATGATAGCTGTAATTGCGTTGAATTAGAGGCAAATGCATGTTCCTCTCAAGACTTGTTCATGACGGCAATATTGATATCATTAAATAGCGTTGAATCCAAATGAGCCAAGCAAGCAAAACCAACGAGATATAGACTTCAACCAAACGGCAAAGGCAATGCTGATCGATAACTTTAAATTTGTTTGTACACTACCATGCATAAAATGCGTCCAAGATGTGAGATTTTCCTTTTATTTCTTCTTGCACGCTCCCAAAATTATCCAGGTGATGGTGGGGATGGATAGGTGGAAAGGAAGACAAGGGAAGGAGACCACATTGAATTCTGTTACTCCAACAGTGGCACATGATAGATTGCAGTGGAAGGACAAGTATGGTGACGAGATTGTGGAGTTGTAGGGGGGATCTAATTATTGTCATAGCTGCTGGAATCTATCTCTCCTAGCTCCTGCCGTCGAGCTCTGCAAGGCGAAGAGAGAAACGATTGAGATGGTGAGGTTTGTATTGAATGATCAGTTAAATCATTGTTTCTTGATGCATGGTAAAATTGTAGCAGGATGGAGCAGTTAAATCTGGAGAGGAGTGTTGATTTGTGTTTGTTTGATAAAAGTTGGCACAAAATTGACGCAAGCAAAGGACACTAGGACATGAAGCAAACACGGGGAGCTCTGAAACTGAGATTTTTGGAGGAGAAATACGAAAATTCTGATCGGAAAAGAGGAGTTTTCTAGAGTTTAGTCAAGATCCGATCTTTTAAAGTTCTCTCACCTCCTCCGACGAGATCACCTCGGCGTCCGGTTGACAGTCCGGCGGATCCTCGAAGACCGACGCGGAAAGCTGCTTGTGCGCCAGGCCGATGTCGAAGAGGATGACGCCGGAGGCGGGATCGTCGACGAGGATGCCCTTCACCGGGAGCCACAGGAAGAGCTCCTCCTGCGACCACCCGACGACGCCCCCGAGCGCGCCGTAGCTGAGGTTACCGCTCACGACGCTGTCGAAGTAGGCGAGTCCGCCGCCGGAGTAGCGGGCGTAGCAAGCGCCGCGGAGCCGGACCTCGAGGAGGCCGGAGGCTGGGTCCAGGGCGAAGGAATCGACAGCCTTGGGGAGGAGCCCGGCGGGGAGGCCGTAGCTGCGGAGCAGGCCGCGCAAGGACCCACCGGCATCGGCGTCGGCGCCGGAAACAAGAGCGAGGAGGGTTAATAGAGGCAGAAAAGCAGGAATCACGAGGAAAGGCGACGCCTTTGCCATCGGATCGGGTTTAAGGAGGGGTTTGTCGTTCAGACATGGAATCTTTCGCGAGAATTCGGCAAGAGGAGGATTCAAAGAGGAAGACAGGGCAGCTTTAGATCAACTAACTTGTTTGTCCATCTCACATTAAAATATTCCTCACAAACAGCCAATAACATTAATAAATGTCACTTCAATTGTTCTTCCTATTGGAACTACTAAATTATTTGTGATGTACAGTTGGTTGGCTGCTCTACTATTGAAGCAATCATAGAACTACCTTCCTTGCATTCCAACAAAAAACGATGGCAGCTTTGTATTTTGTCATTATTAGCATACTGAAGAAGGAGAAGAAAAGCAAGATCCATTAGTTATGATTCTTCTTCACCAAACCAATAATAATCAAACAAATGGTGTTCTTCGTCTCCTTCACATGTCCCTCCAATGCTTCTTCCACTGTAATAAGAGAAAAACTAGGTAGCATTTTGTCTCAAGGGGAGCGAGTGAAGAACAGAGACAGTTGAGGCAATTGAAATACACCCTTTTGTCCCCACTCCTAAGAGAATCTTTAGGGTATGTCTTTGAAGCATTGAGCTCTCCATTTGATGGCCTAATTTACGATGATCTTTCATGTGTTTGGGACGGAGATGCAGAGGTTTTCAATAGCGAGGGTGGCTTGGTGCTTGATGATTCAGATTTATCCGGTGATTTGGCTAGACTTGTCGAAGTGACTTATTCATCGACTCGGGGTGGATCTATGGAGTTATCTCGGCTAGGGTCGAATGACGTACTACGGATGAGCGAGAGGAGAACTGCAAATAAAACACCGTTAAAGGGATGCCAAGAGAGATCTTGACTAAGTTCTTTCGACGTTCAAGTCAGAGATTAATGGAGGAGAAGAGAAACAATGAATGCGAAAAATGAATGATTAGAAGATTTCCGAACTTGGATACCCTCAATCTCCTTAAGTTACCTTTATATGAATGAATTCATGTCACGCCCCGAGGGTGTCAGTCTGGTACCCTACTCGGTGACATGTATGTAAGGGAATCTAAGGACCATATAATAGAAGAAACTCCAAAAATTCCATAAAATGTCTATATTAATGAAGATAGATTTTTCTACATAAGCTGAAAATACATCTAAATAGAAAATCAATGAAACTAAACAAAATACATCGAAATAAAACCAAACCGGGAAGATGGTAAACCGATATCTCTGAGCAACTCTATGTACAGCGAAATCAGTGAACTATCAAAAGGGTGCTCGAGTCTGCAAAACTGGAGGCCAAAGAAAGCAGACATTAGCACAAATTGCTAAGCGGGTAATAAAGAAAGATGTGCATGAATTTAATCTTGTTTAAGAGGTCAAAGGAGCTTATAAATTTCAATTTATTCTTTCATTTCTGTTTTAAGTCTTTTAACTTGTTCCAAGTTCTTATACATACATATATATGTATATATCATCTTTATAGACATTATCAATAATGTAAGCGATAAATCAACTGATCGATAGATCAACAATAATCGATAAATCAACTAAATCGATAAATCAACTAAATAGTGAATAAGCTGGAGCCATATCATTGAGTGTATATAGCGTCATCGCGTATAGGCTAAAAGCCTCATCACCGATGGAATACAACAGGAATAACAAAGCAAAGCGTAAATAAAATCTTGTCGATCATGGGCGACAACACGCTACCATAACGGCGTATAGGCGGTCGGTACTACTGGTATCAAGTCGGCTCAAGGTTTTCACTTTTAGTTTTCTCCTTCATTTCTTTAATATTCAAATTAAATTCTTTATCATACTTGTTCAACTATATGTACACTTATGATAAATCTGCATAATCAACCTAATTGAGTTATTTAATCACCAACATAAAATTTATATCTACATATTGTATCTTTAAAAGGTACAAGTATGGATGAAATAATCATGAGTAAGGAAGGTCAAGCAATATAAATAGACAATGATCAGCGGAAGAGTAGGTCAGTATCCATTTAAAATTTGTAAAACAACCCATCCCATATTTACCCCATATAAAACCCGCGTATGAGCAGAAAGTAATATCAATTATTTACCCTCCATCACTTTAATTATTTATTACCCATTTCGCTATTTGTAAATATCATTTTTATCCCTAATTTTGAAAACAATTATACAAATATAAATAAATCAATTATCTTATTTATTCAATGTAGAGTCCAAGGATCGAATGTACTTATATACAGAAAAGTCGTCGAATCTCATTCGATCTGAGCTCGCTCGAACTCAGATCTACAAAATAAAATATAACATAACACAAATGCTCATAATTATTATCAAAAAGAAAATAACATAATATCTTAACATTATCTATGACTCGAGTTGATAGGCATTTTAAATCCTACCACCTTACAATATTTCTTATTTTGAAATAGAACATCCATTGTCAATTAATAATTTCAATTTAACTAATCTATTTATACTTAATAAACCAAAATAGGGAAGGCTTGAGTATTGCTAAGGAAAGGAAGCTTATCATTCCAATACTGTGTTGTTGGGAAAACAAAATATAAAGGGAAAATATACATTTGCTAGCTTGATCGGCTCAAGTAGGCATTGGCAAAGGCTATGGTGATGCAAGAAGAGCAAAATAACAAGAAATCAAGACCTAACAACACTTTAAAGGCTGCTTTGTTGTTGTAAGGAGAAAAGAAAGAGGAACTCTTACCCTCTTTATAGGTGGTCTCGTGAGCTTCGATAAGCCTTTGCTAGCTTTGGTGAGCTCGTATCACAGAATAACAATGCAAGGAGAGCAACAAGCGGAAACAAGGCTACATTGGTGGAGAAATTAGCAATTAGGGTTGCTATCGTGAAATGAAGAAAAAGAAGGCAACTTTGGGAAAACATGGGAAATGAGAGGAATAAGAAAAACCTTGTCCTCGACCTTGCTTCGTCTCGGTGCAAGCCCACGATAGGGAAGGCTGCTGCGTTTGGGAAGCAAAACCCTAGAAGAGAGGCTGTGTTGGTCGCTGGAAAGGGCGGAAGAGGAGAGGGCAGCAGCTAGTTGCGGCTGGAAAAATCAAAACAAAGAAGGAAGAAGAATAAGAAGAAAGGGGTGCACGAGGATCGAGGCGCATGGGTTGTATGTGCTTTAGTATGGGCTCGAGGATGGCTGGGTGCGGGGGAAAAAGAGAGAGAAGAGAAGTTTTTTTTTTTTTTTTCCATACTTAACATCCTTCTCCCCTAAAAGAAATTTGGTCCCCAAATTTAAAAATTAAGGAATGTTAGTACCTGAGGAAAACAGGTGAGGATATCTGCTACGCATTTCATCCTCACGCTCCCAGGTTGCTTCCTGGTTAGAATGATGTTGCCATCCAATTTTCACAAGATTGATGTTTTTGTTCCGTAATCGATGTTCCTTGCGATCCAAAATACGAACAGGAAATTCTTCGTATGACACATCGGGTTGCAAAGGTACAGAAAGATCCTTCAAGACATGAGTCGGATCTGGAACATACTTCCGCAACATAGATACATGGAAGACGTTATGTACTCCTGCTAAAGCTGGGGTAAAAAGCAAGTCGATATGCGACTGCACCAATCCGCTCTAGGATCTCAAAAGGTCCGATATATCTAGGAGTTAACTTTCCTTTCAAACCAAATCTTTTAACTCCTTTGATGGGCGAAACACGGAGAAATACATGATCACCTATTGTGAATTCCAATTGTCTCCGTCTACGATCTGCATAGCTTTTCTACTCACTCATGACCTCTACAATAATGCGTACTAGCTCAGCATCCTGCTGAATACTCTGCGGGCCTAGAAGTTGACGTTCACCCACTTCATCCCATAAGATAGGAGATCTACATGCTCTGCCATAAAGTGCCTCAAAAGGTGCCATCTGGATAGCAGAGTGGTAACTATTATTATAAGCAAATTCTACCAAATGTAGATGATCCTCCCACCTACCGCCAAAATCTAAAACACAAGCACGCAAAAGATCCTCTAAAGTCTGGATAGTACGCTCGCCCATCACCGAGGATGAAAGCGATGCTAAAATGCGATTCGGTACATCTAACGCTCGAAAACTTTGCTGTAATCTCGAAGTAAAGCGTGGGTCTCGATCAGAAATAATACTGAGAGGAATACCATGGAGTTTAGTGATCTCTTTGCAATATAACTCAGGCTAAGCGATCCAAGGAATCCCTTTTCGGATCGATAGAAAATGAGCCGATTTGGTCAATCGATCAACAATAACCCAAATCGAATCATGTCCCTTCCGAGTCCTTGGTAATCCGTGATGAAATCCATAGTAATATGCTCCCATTTCCATTCCGTGCACCGTGATCTTTTGGAGTAACGGGTCTCTACGATGTTACGCTTAATTTGCTGGCAAACCAAACATCGAGCTACAAAATCTGCAATATCTCTTTTCATTCCTTTCCACCAATAAGATCGCTTCAGATCTTGATACATTCGAGTGCCACCAGGATGCACTGCAAATTTTGATCGATGTGCTTCTTGAAGAAGATCTTCCTTAACAGGATGTACCTCGGGGATGCCTGACACCGCCTCGGAATCGAAGGGATCCATCCACATCTCGAGAAAATTCGCTTGGGACCAACTTCCAATTCAGCTAGGCTTACGAGATCGATCGTCATCTGACTTTCCTTGATTCGCTCTACTAAGGGGGATTGTGCGATCAAGGAGACCAATATACCATGTTGTGTTTGTCCTACTTCAGTCAAATCTAACTCTGAAAATTGTCTGACTATTTGATCGCCACCCGATGACATGCTAATACACCTCTGGACTTTCTACTTAAGGCATCTGCTACAACATTAGCTTTCCCAGGGTGATAGTTGATAGTACAATCATAGTCCTTCAGAAATTCTATCCACCTTCTCTGTCTAATGTTTAACTCCTTTTGTGTGAAGAGATACTTCAAACTCTTATGATCAGTGAATATCTCAAAAGTAACGCCGTACAAATAATGTCTCCAGATCTTTAGAGCGAAGATAATAGCTGCTAACTCCAGATCATGAACAGGATAATTCTTCTCATGATCTTTCAGTTGTCGAGAAGCATATGCTACCACTCGATCATGCTGCATCAAAACTGCTCCTAATCCTTGAAGAGATGCATCCGTATACAATACAAATCCATCATCTCCGGAGGGAATAATTAAAATCGGAGCACTCACCAATCTTTGCTTGAGTTCCTGAAAGCTTGCTTCACAAGCATCAGACCAAATAAACTTGACTCCTTTTCTAGTCAACTGAGTCAAGGGCGCAGCAATGCTGGAAAATCCTTCTACAAATCTCCGATAATAGCTGGCCAATCCAAGGAAACTACGAATTTCTTGTATGGATTTTGGTGGTTCCCATCTGACCACCGCTTCAATCTTCTGAGGATCTACTGAAATTCCGTTGCTAGAAATTGTATGCCGTAAGCGGAAAAGAACATTACTGAACTTTGCATATAGACGTTCCTTCCGCAACACTTCCAAAACCATTCGGAGATGATGTTCATGCTCTTCTTCTGATCGAGAATACACCAAAATATCATCAATAAAAATAATTACAAATCGGTCCAAATATTCCAAGAATACCCGATTCATCAGATCCATAAAAGGCTGCAGGAGCATTAGTGAGTCCAAATGGCATTACCAAAAACTCATAATGTCCATATCTAGTACGAAAGGCAGTCTTCTGAATATCGGTATCTCGAACCCGTAGTTGGTAATAGCCTGATCTCAGATCAATCTTCGAGTATACACAGGTACCTCTAAGCTGATCAAATAAATCATCTATGCAGGAAGAGGATACTTGTTCTTGATAGTCACTGAATTTAACTGCCTATAATCCATACAAAGCCTTAAGGATCTATCCTTCTTCTTTACGAATAAAACTGGAGTGCCCCAAGGGGAAACGCTAGGACGGATGAAACCCTTGTCTAGTAATTCTTGGAGTTGAACTTTTAATTCCTCCAACTCCTTAGGTGCCATTCGATATGGTGCTTTCGATATTGGAGTTGTGCCAGGGAGTAACTCGATAGCAAACTCAACTTGTCGTTGAGGTGGCAAACCAGGGAGTTCTTCAGGAAATACATCCAGATACTCTCGAATTATATGGACATCAGAAGGGTGTGCTAGACTATTCACATCAGAACTTATCAAAGATAGGAGATATCCCTCACATCCTCGTGCTAACAATTGTTGAGCTTGGAGAGCTGAAATGATAGATATCCCTCGATCGCTTATCCCAACAAATTTCCATGATGGCTGGTCTGAGGGTTTAAAAGTTACCACCTTAGCTCGACAATCGACGGTGGCATGATGCTCTGACAGCCAATCCATTCCGAGAATAATATCAAATTCAGTCATCTGTAACACATGCAGATCTACTGCAAGGACATGACTATCAAAATTCAAGGGACAACTTTTGACCTCTTGACTTGACATACCCCACCTGATGGTGTCATTACTGCTAACCCATATGAGCGTAGAGTTGGACACCTCCCAATTTTCGCTACGAACTCAGGAGAAATAAAAGAATGCGAGCTACCAGTATCTATCAACATTTCAGCAGGAATATTACAAACTAAAATAGTACCTCGGATAACTGATCCTCCAGCTCGCTGTGCCTCCTCACGAGTCAAAGCATACACGTGTCCTGTCTCAGACTCGAGTCCGACCCACAGGTAGAAGATGGATGACTCGATCCTGTGGATCGTCCGAGGATGATAAATCGGAGGCGTACATATTGTGAGGTGCAGCGCAGATCTGCTTTGTGGTGGAGGGATCAAATACTGCTGAGGTAAGGATGATGCATACTGCTGAGGTGGAGATGTCAAATACTGAGGTGTACTCTGGGATTGCAAATGATAAACTTGCGTCTTTTGGGTGGACTGGATAGATGAAGAATTCCGTTGTTGTCCTGATTGAGATTTCCGTGATCCTCTCTGCTGTCGAGAATGTGGGGGTCGTGGTGTAGGTCGACCCTGCTGAGTCTGAGATCCTACTACCTGATGTTGTGCTCTCAGGGTACAATCTCTACTCATGTGTCCTGGAAGTTTACAATAGTAACAGATACTCTGATCTAGTGGGCATTCCAACACTTGGTGATTCCGTGCACCACATCTATAACACCTCAGAGTGCTCGTCGAAGCTGCGATGACGTAAATCTCTGTCACGAGGCACGGTGGACGAGCGGATCCTGTGATATCCTCGCCACCTTCGGTGTGAAGAATCTCTACTGTACCGCTGTTGGGTCGACGACCTCACTCATCTCAGGGTGTGAGGTCGGTGACTAGCTTCCTTTCTGTGAGACTTCACGGAGTCATCTCAATGAATATAGCTCGTTCAAGTGCATCTCGATAACTAGCAACAGGGAACCCAGACATCCTAATCCGAATATATGGCGCAAGTCCCTGTGTAAACTGAATCATACGGTCATGATCCTGTGCTATCAAGTGGGGACAAAACTCAGCAAGTCGACTAAATTCTGCATTATATTGCATCACACTTCGGTTGCCTTGCTTGAGACTCAAAAACTCTTGGCGTCTAGCAATACAAAAGGCGGCAGGAAAATACTGTCTTTCAAATGCCTCTCTGAACGACTGCCAAGAGATAACTTGATCTCCAAAAATGGTATTTTGCATTTTCCACCAGGTGGATGCTTGTCCTCGAAAATGATAGGCGGCTAACTCCACCTTCTCTGTATCTGAACAGGACATGTACTCGAAGGTACCCTCAATATCATCTAACCAAGTTCGAGCCTCCCAAGTCGGTGGCTCCTGGAATAATATAAAACGATCCCTACTGAACTAGCAAGCGAGAGGAATACGAGCTTTGTCATGATCTTGGATGTCGTGGGAATGACCGGATCAACTACAGGTGTCTCTCAGTACCGTGGGGTAGGTGAATGGGTGTCTCGTCACACACCATGATCACCTCTCTGAGTGCGAAGTGCGTCGGCTGCACGACCACGACTACGAGCACGACTACTACTGAACCCGACCACGTGTACGTGGCATTGCCTACAAAATCAAATAAAATTTTATAACCCTTTATAATCAAAAGAAATTTAAAACAGCAATAAAAGACTCATAAATCCTATAGCTCAGAGATATTAATTGTCTCACATTTAAATCTCTTGTTGTTCAAAATAAATCTCCGGATTAAAACAAAACAAAGATCCAAGACACAAAATCCACCAAGAAATCGAAATTGGGCTCTGATACCACTAAATTGTCACGCCCCGAGGGTGTCAGTCTGGTACCCTACTCGGTGACATGTATGTAAGGGAATCTAAGGACCATATAATAGAATAAACTCCAAAAATTCCATAAAATGTCTATATTAATGAAGATAGATTTTTCTACATAAGCTGAAAATACATCTAAATAGAAAATCAATGAAACTAAACAAAATACATCGAAATAAAACCAAACCGGGAAGATGGTAGACCGATATCTCTGAGCAACTCTATGTACAGCGAAATCAGTGAACTATCAAAAGGGTGCTCGAGTCTGCAAAACTGGAGGCCAAAGAAAGCAGACATTAGCACAGATTGCTAAGCAGGTAATAAAGAAAGATGTGCATGAATTTAATCTTGTTTAAGAGGTCAAAGGAGCTTGTAAATTTCAATTTATTCTTTCATTTCTGTTTTAAGTCTTTTAACTTGTTCCAAGTTCTTATACATACATATATATGTATATATCATCTTTATAGACATTATCAATAATGTGAAACTGATAAATCAACTACAATCTGATAGATCAACAATAATCTGATAAATCAACTAAATCTGATAAATCAACTAAATAGTGAATAACTGGAGCCAATATCATCAGAGTGTATATAACGTCATCTGACGTATAGGCTAAAAGCCTCATCACCGGTGGAATACAACAAGGAATAACAATAAAGCGCCGAAGCGTAAATAAAATGTTGACCGCGGGCGACAACACGCTACCATAACAGCATATGGGCGGTCAGGTACTCTGGTATCAAGTCAGGCTCAAGGTTTTCACTTTTAGTTTTTCTCCTTCATTTCTTTAATATTCAAATTAAATTCTTTATCATACTTGTTCAACTATATGTGTACACTTATGATAAATCTGCATGATCAACCTAATTCAAGTTATTTAATCACCAACATAAAATTTATATCTACATATTGTATCTTTAAAAGGTACAAGTATCAACAGATGAAATAATCATGAGTAAGGAAGGTCAAGCAATATAAATAGACAAGTATCAACGGAAGAGTAGGTCAGAGTATCCATTTAAAATTTGTAAAACAACCCATCCCATGTTTACCCCATATAAAACCCGCATATGAACAGAAAGTAATATCAATTATTTACCCTCCATCAGTTTAATTATTTATTACCCATTTCGCTATTTGTAAATATCATTTTTATCCCTAATTTTGAAAACAATTATACAAATATAAATAAATCAATTATCTTATTTATTCATGCACAAGGAACATGTAGAGTCCAAGGATCGAATGTACCCGCCTCTATATACAGCAAAAGTCGTCGAATCTCGGTCGATCACCGAGCTCCGCTCGAACTCGTATCTACAAAATAAAATATAACATAACACAAATGCTCATAATTATTATCAAAAAAGAAAATAACATAATATCTTAACATTATCTATGACTCGAGTTGATAGGCATTTTAAATCCTACCACCTTACAATATTTCTTATTTTCGAAATAGAACATCCTGTTGTCAATTAATAATTTCAATTTAACTAATCTATTTATACTTAATAAACCAAAATAGGGAAGGCTTGAGTATTGCTAAGGAAAGGAAGCTTATCATTCCAACGAACTGTGTTGGCCACTGTTGGGAAAACAAAATATAAAGGGAAAATACTTCTGTTGCTAGCTTCGATCGGCTCAAGTAGGCATTGGCAAAGGCTATGGTGATGCAAGAAGAGCAAAATAACAAGAAATCAAGACCTAACAACACTTTAAAGCTGCAGTTGTTGTAAGGAGAAAAGAAAGAGGGAACTCTTACCCTCTTTATAGGTGGTCTCTGTGAGCCGATAAGCCTTTGCTAGCTTTGGTGAGCTCGTCATCTGTCAGAATAATGCAAGGAGAGCAACAAACGGGAAACAAGGCTACAATTGGTGGAGAAATTAGCAATTAGGGTTGCTATCGTGAAATGAAGAAAAAGAAGGCAATTTGGGAAAACATGGGAAATGAGAGGAATAAGAAAAACCTTGTCCTCGACCTTGCTTTCTCGGTGCAAGCCCACGATAGGGAAGGCTGCTGCGTTTGGGAAGCAAAACCCTAGAAGAGAGGTTTGTGTTTGTTTGGAAAGGGCGGAAGAGGAGAGGGCGACTAGTTGCATTGGAAAAATCAAAACAAAGAAGGAAGAAGAATAAGAAGAAAGGGGTGCACGAGGATCGAGGCGCATGGGTTGTATGTGCTTTAGTATGGGCTCGAGGATGGTCAAAAGGGGAAAAGAGAGAGAGAGAAGTTTTTTTTTCCATACTTAACATCCTTCTCTAAAAGAAAATTTGTCCCCAAATTTAAAAATTAAGGAAAGTTAGTACACGAGGAAAGCGGTGAGGATATACGCTCGCATTTCATCCTCACGCCCCAGTTGCTTCTGTTAGAATGATGTTGCCATCCAATTTTCACAAGATTGATGTTTTTGTTCAATCGATGTTCCTTGCGATCCAAAATACGAACAGAAATTCTTCAGTTATGACATCGGGTTGCAAAGGTACGTAAAGATCCTTCAAGACATGAGTCGGATCTGGAACATACTTCGCAACATAGATACATGGAAGACGTTATGTACTCTCGCTAAAGTCGGGGTAAAGCAAGTCGATATCGATCGCACTAATCCGCTCTAGGATCTCAAAAGGTCCGATATATCTAGGAGTTAACTTTCCTTTCAAACCAAATCTTTTAACTCCTTTGATGGGCGAAACACGGAGAAATACATGATCACCTATTGTGAATTCCAATTGTCTCCGTCTACGATCTGCATAGCTTTTCTGTCTACTCTGGGCAGTCAGCAACCTCTGTCTAATAATGCGTACTAGCTCAAAGATCCTCGAATACTCTGCGGGCCTAGAAGTTGACGTTCACCCACTTCATCCCATAAGATAGGAGATCTACATGCTCTGCCATAAAGTGCCTCAAAAGGTGCCATCTGGATAGCAGAGTGGTAACTATTATTATAAGCAAATTCTACCAAATGTAGATGATCCTCCCACCTACCGCCAAAATCTAAAACACAAGCACGCAAAAGATCCTCTAAAGTCTGGATAGTACGCGCTCCCATCATCCCGAGGATGGATGCTAAAATGCAGTTCGGTACCCAACGCCTTCTGAAAACTTTGCCAGAATCTCGAAGTAAAGCGTGGGTCTCGATCAGAAATAATACTGAGAGGAATACCATGGAGTTTAGTGATCTCTTTGCAATATAACTCAGCTAAGCGATCCAAGGAATCCCTTTTTCGGATCGATAGAAAATGAGCCGATTTGGTCAATCGATCAACAATAACCCAAATCGAATCATGTCCATTAGGAGTCCTTGGTAATCCCGTGATGAAATCCATAGTAATATGCTCCCATTTCCATTCTGGCACTGTGATCTTTTGGAGTAACCCAGCTGGTCTCTGATGTTCTGCCTTAATTTGCTGGCAAACCAAACATCGAGCTACAAAATCTGCAATATCTCTTTTCATTCCTTTCCACCAATAAGATCGCTTCAGATCTTGATACATTCGAGTGCCACCAGGATGCACTGCAAATTTTGATCGATGTGCTTCTTGAAGAAGATCTTCCTTAACAGGATGTACCTCAGGGATGCACAACCTGCCTCGGAATCGAAGGGATCCATCCACATCTCGAGAAAATTACGGCAGGACCAACTTCCAATTCAGCTAGGCTTCGAGATCGATGTCATCTGACTTTCCTTGATTCGCTCTACTAAGGGGGATCGTGCGATCAAGGAGACCAATATACCATGTTGTGTTTGTCCTACTTCAATCAAATCTAACTCTGAAAATTGTCTGACTATTTCAGTAACCGCCACCCGATGACATGCTAATACACCTCTGGACTTTCTACTTAAGGCATCTGCTACAACATTAGCTTTCCCAGGGTGATAGTTGATAGTACAATCATAGTCCTTCAGAAATTCTATCCACCTTCTCTGTCTAATGTTTAACTCCTTTTGTGTGAAGAGATACTTCAAACTCTTATGATCAGTGAATATCTCAAAAGTAACGCCGTACAAATAATGTCTCCAGATCTTTAGAGCGAAGATAATAGCTGCTAACTCCAGATCATGAACAGGATAATTCTTCTCATGATCTTTCAGTTGTCGAGAAGCATATGCTACCACTCGATCATGCTGCATCAAAATCGCTTCCTAATCTCAAGAGATGCATCCGTATACAATACAAATCCATCATCTCCGGAGGGAATAATTAAAATCGGAGCACTCACCAATCTTTGCTTGAGTTCCTGAAAGCTTGCTTCACAAGCATCAGACCAAATAAACTTGACTCCTTTTCTAGTCAACTGAGTCAAGGGCGCAGCAATGCTGGAAAATCCTTCTACAAATCTCCGATAATAGCTGGCCAATCCAAGGAAACTACGAATTTCTTGTATGGATTTTGGTGGTTCCCATCTGACCACCGCTTCAATCTTCTGAGGATCTACTGAAATTCCGTTGCTAGAAATTGTATGCCCTAGAAATCCCACAGAAGTAAGCCAGAAAGAACATTTACTGAACTTTGCATATAGACGTTCCTTCCGCAACACTTCCAAAACCATTCGGAGATGATGTTCATGCTCTTCTTCTGATCGAGAATACACCAAAATATCATCAATAAAAATAATTACAAATCGGTCCAAATATTCCAAGAATACCCGATTCATCAGATCCATAAAAGCTGCAGGAGCATTAGTGAGTCCAAATGGCATTACCAAAAACTCATAATGTCCATATCTAGTACGAAAGGCAGTCTTCTGAATATCGGTATCTCGAACCCGTAGTTGGTAATAGCCTGATCTCAGATCAATCTTCGAGTATACACAGTACCTCTAAGGTGATCAAATAAATCATCTATTGGGAAGAGGATACTTGTTCTTGATAGTGAATTTAGCGCCTATAATCCATACAAAGCCTTAAGGATCTATCCTTCTTTACGAATAAATCGAGTGCCCCAAGGGAAACGCTAGGACGGATGAAACCCTTGTCTAGTAATTCTTGGAGTTGAACTTTTAATTCCTCCAACTCCTTAGGTGCCATTCGATATGGTGCTTTCGATATTGGAGTTGTGCCAGGGAGTAATTCGATAGCAAACTCAACTTGTCGTTGAGGTGACAAACCAAGGAATTCTTCAGGAAATACATCATGATACTCTCGAATTATGTGGACATCAAAAGGGTGTGCTAGACTATCCACATCAGAACTTATCAAAGATAGGAGATATCCCTCACATCCTCGCACTAACAACTGTTGACCTTGGAGAGCCAAAATGATAGATATCCCTCGATCGCTTATCCCAATAAATTTCCATGATGGTGAGTGCGAGGGTTTAAAAGTTACCACCTTAGCTCGACAATCGACGGTGGCATGATGCTCTCGACGGTACCAATCCATTCCGAGAATAATATCAAATTCGGTCATCCAGTAACACATGCGGATCTCACGAAGGACATGACTATCAAAATTCAAGGGACAACTTTTGACCTCTTGACTTGACATCATGATACCCACACGATGGTGTCATTCTGCGCTAACCCATATGAGCGTAGAGTTGGACACCTCCCAATTTTCGCTACACGAACTCGGGAGAAATAAAAGAATGCGAGCTACCGATCTATCAACATTTGCAGAATATTACAAACTGAAATAGTACCTCGGATAACTGATCCTCCAGCTCGCTGTGCCTCCTCACGAGTCAAAGCATACCGTGTCTGTCTCGGGACACAGTCGACCCCACAGGTAGAAGATGGATGACTCGATCCTGTGGATCTTTGGGAGGTGATAAATCGGAGATACATATTCTTGAGGTGCGAGAGATACTGCTGTGGTGGAGGGATCAAATACTGCTGAGGTAAGGATGATGCATACTGCTGAGGTGGAGATGTCAAATACTGAGGTGTACTCTGGGATTGCAAATGATAAACTTGCGGCTTTTGGGTGGACTGGATAGATGAAGAATTCCGTTGTTGTCCTGATTGAGATTTCCGTGATCCTCTCTGCTGTCGAGAATGTGGGGGTCGTGGTGTAGGTCGACCCTGCTGAGTCTGAGATCCTACTACCTGATGTTGTGCTCTCAGGGTACAATCTCTACTCATGTGTCCTGGAAGTTTACAATAGTAACAGATACTCTGATCTAGTGGGCATTCCAACACTTGGTGATTAGTGCACCACATCTATAACACCTGACGTAAATCTGTCTCGAGGCAATGTGGACAGCAGATCCCTGTGATATCCTGGCCACCTTCTGTGGCTGTGAAGAATCTCTACTCGTACCCTGGCTATTGGGTCGACGACCTCGATTCTGCTGTCTAGGGTGTGAGGTCAGGTGACTAGCTTCCCTTTCCTGTGAGACTTGCTGCTGAGTCATCTCAATGAATATAGCTCGTTCAAGTGCATCTCGATAACTAGCAACAGGGAACCCAGACATCCTAATCCGAATATATGGCGCAAGTCCCTGTGTAAACTGAATCATACGGTCATGATCCTGTGCTATCAAGTGGGGATAAAACTCAGCAAGTCGACTAAATTCTGCATTATATTGCATCACACTTGCGCCTTGCTTGAGACTCAAAAACTCTTGGCGTCTAGCAATACAAAAGGCGGCAGGAAAATACTGTCTTTCAAATGCCTCTCTGAACGACTGCCAAGAGATAACTTGATCTCCAAAAATGGTATTTTGCATTTTCCACCAGGTGGATGCTTGTCCTCGAAAATGATAGGCGGCTAACTCCACCTTCTCTGTATCTGAACAGGACATGTACTCGAAGGTACCCTCAATATCATCTAACCAAGTTCGAGCCTCCCAAGGGTCGGTGGCTCCTTGGAATAATATAAAACGATCCTAGAACTAGCAAGCAGAGGAATACGAGCTTTGTCCATGATACTGGATGTCGTGGAAATGACTGGATCAACTACAGGTGTCTCTGGTACCGACTGGGGTAGGTGAATGGGTGTCTCGTCTACACCATGATCACCTCTCTGAGTGCCAGGGGTACGTCGGCCTGCACGACCACGACTACGAGCACGACTACTACCCCAACCCCGACCACGTGTACGTGGCATTGCCTACAAAATCAAATAAAATTTTATAACCCTTTATAATCAAAAGAAATTTAAAACAAAGAATAAAAGACTCATAAATCCTATAGCTCAGAGATATTAATTGTCTCACATTTAAATCTCTTGTTGTTCAAAATAAATCTCCGGATTAAAACAAAACAAAGATCCAAGACACAAAATCCACCAAGAAATCGAAATTGGGCTCTGATACCACTAAATTGTCACGCCCCGAGGGTGTCAGTCTGGTACCCTACTCGGTGACATGTATGTAAGGGAATCTAAGGACCATATAATAGAATAAACTCCAAAAATTCCATAAAATGTCTATATTAATGAAGATAGATTTTTCTACATAAGCTGAAAATACATCTAAATAGAAAATCAATGAAACTAAACAAAATACATCGAAATAAAACCAAACCGGGAAGATGGTAGACCGTATCTCCGAGCAACTCTATGTACAAATAAAATCGTTGAACTATCAAAAGGGTGCTCGAGTCTGCAAAACTGGAGGCCAAAGAAAGCAGACATTAGCACAGATTGCTAAGCAGGTAATAAAGAAAGATGTGCATGAATTTAATCTTGTTTAAGAGGTCAAAGGAGCTTGTAAATTTCAATTTATTCTTTCATTTCATTTTAAGTCTTTTAACTTGTTCCAAGTTCTTATACATACATATATATGTATATATCATCTTTATAGACATTATCAATAATGTGAAACTGATAAATCAACTACAATCTGATAGATCAACAATAATCTGATAAATCAACTAAATCTGATAAATCAACTAAATAGTGAATAACTGGAGCCAATATCATCAGAGTGTATATAACGTCATCTGACGTATAGGCTAAAAGCCTCATCACCGGTGGAATACAACAAGGAATAACAATAAAGCGCCGAAGCGTAAATAAAATGCTGACCGCGGGCGACAACACGCTACCATAACAGCATATGGGCGGTCAGGTACTCTGGTATCAAGTCAGGCTCAAGGTTTTCACTTTTAGTTTTTCTCCTTCATTTCTTTAATATTCAAATTAAATTCTTTATCATACTTGTTCAACTATATGTGTACACTTATGATAAATCTGCATGATCAACCTAATTCAAGTTATTTAATCACCAACATAAAATTTATATCTACATATTGTATCTTTAAAAGGTACAAGTATCAACAGATGAAATAATCATGAGTAAGGAAGGTCAAGCAATATAAATAGACAAGTATCAACGGAAGAGTAGGTCAGAGTATCCATTTAAAATTTGTAAAACAACCCATCCCATGTTTACCCCATATAAAACCCGCATATGAACAGAAAGTAATATCAATTATTTACCCTCCATCAGTTTAATTATTTATTACCCATTTCGCTATTTGTAAATATCATTTTTATCCCTAATTTTGAAAACAATTATACAAATATAAATAAATCAATTATCTTATTTATTCATGCACAAGGAACATGTAGAGTCCAAGGATCGAATGTACCTCTATATCAAAGAAAGTCGTGAATCTGATTGATCATCAGCTCCGCTCGAACTCGTATCTACAAAATAAAATATAACATAACACAAATGCTCATAATTATTATCAAAAAAGAAAATAACATAATATCTTAACATTATCTATGACTCGAGTTGATAGGCATTTTAAATCCTACCACCTTACAATATTTCTTATTTTCGAAATAGAACATCCACTGTTGTCAATTAATAATTTCAATTTAACTAATCTATTTATACTTAATAAACCAAAATAGGGAAGGCTTGAGTATTGCTAAGGAAAGGAAGCTTATCATTCCAACGAACTGTGTTGGCCACTGTTGGGAAAACAAAATATAAAGGGAAAATACTTCTGTTGCTAGCTTCGATCGGCTCAAGTAGGCATTGGCAAAGGCTATGGTGATGCAAGAAGAGCAAAATAACAAGAAATCAAGACCTAACAATTCTTTCTTTGTTGTTGTAAGGAGAAAAAGAAAGAGGGAATTCTTACCCTCTTTATAGGTGGTCTCGGCGAGCTACGATAAGTCTTTGCTAGCTTTGGTGAGCTCGTCGACTGCTGTAATAATGCAAGGAGAGCAACAAACGGGAGAACAAGGCTACAATTGGTGGAGAAATTAGCAATCAGGGTTGCTATCGGCGAAATGAAGAAAAGAAGGCAACTTTGGGAAAACATGGGAAATGAGAGGAATAAGAAAAACCTTGTCCTCGACCTTGCTTCGTCTCGGTGCAAGCCCACGATAGGGAAGGCTGCTGCGTTTGGGAAGCAAAACCCTAGAAGAGAGGCTGTGTTGGTCGCTGGAAAGGGCGGAAGAGGAGAGGGCGTGACTAGTTGCAATTTGGAAAAATCAAAACAAAGAAGGAAGAAGAATAAGAAGAAAGGGGTGCACGAGGATCGAGGCGCATGGGTTGTATGTGCTTTAGTATGGGCTCGAGGATGGTAGTGGGGGGAAAAAGAGAGAGAAGAGAAGTTTTTTTTTTTTTTTCCATACTTAACATCCTTCTCCCCTAAAAGAAATTTGGTCCCCAAATTTAAAAATTAAGGAATGTTAGTACCTGAGGAAAACAGGTGAGGATATCTGCTACGCATTTCATCCTCACGCTCCCAGGTTGCTTCCTGGTTAGAATGATGTTGCCATCCAATTTTCACAAGATTGATGTTTTTGTTCCGTAATCGATGTTCCTTGCGATCCAAAATACGAACAGGAAATTCTTCGTATGACACATCGGGTTGCAAAGGTACAGAAAGATCCTTCAAGACATGAGTCGGATCTGGAACATACTTCCGCAACATAGATACATGGAAGACGTTATGTACTCCTGCTAAAGCTGGGGGTAAAGCAAGTCGATATGCGACTGCACCAATCCGCTCTAGGATCTCAAAAGGTCCGATATATCTAGGAGTTAACTTTCCTTTCAAACCAAATCTTTTAACTCCTTTGATGGGCGAAACACGGAGAAATACATGATCACCTATTGTGAATTCCAATTGTCTCCGTCTACGATCTGCATAGCTTTTCTGTCTACTCTGGGCAGTCAGCAGCCTCTGTCTAATAATGCGTACTAGCTCAGCATCCTGCTGAATACTCTGCGGGCCTAGAAGTTGACGTTCACCCACTTCATCCCATAAGATAGGAGATCTACATGCTCTGCCATAAAGTGCCTCAAAAGGTGCCATCACGGATAGAGTGGTAACTATTATTATAAGCAAATTCTACCAAATGTAGATGATCCTCCCACCTACCGCCAAAATCTAAAACACAAGCACGCAAAGATCCTCTAAAGTGCGGATAAATGCGCTCGTCCATCGATCCGAGGATGAAAGCGATGCTAAAATGCGATTCGGTACAACGCCTTCGAAAACTTTGCGAATCTCGTAAAGCGTGGGTCTCGATCGGAAAATATCCGAGAGGAATACCATGGAGTTTAGTGATCTCTTTGCAATATAACTCAGCTAAGCGATCCAAGGAATCCCTTTTTCGGATCGATAGAAAATGAGCCTATTTGGTCAATCGATCAACAATAACCCAAATCAAATCATGTCCCTTCTTAGTCCTTGGTAATCCCGTGATGAAATCCATAGTAATATGCTCCCATTTCCATTCTGGTACTGTGATCTTTTGGAGTAACCCAGCTGCTCTCTGATGTTCTGCCTTAATTTGCTGGCAAACCAAACATCGAGCTACAAAATCTGCAATATCTCTTTTCATTCCTTTCCATCAATAAGATCGCTTGATCTTGATACATTCGAGTGCCACGGGATGCACCGCAAATTTTGATCGATGTGCTTCTTGAAGAAGATCTTCCTTAACAGGATGTACCTCGGGATGACAACCCGCCTCGAATCGAAGGATCCATCCACATCTCGAGAAAATTACGGCTTGGGACCAACTTCCAATTCATTCAGCTAGGCTTACGAGATCTTGATCGTATCCGACTTTCCTTGATTCGCTCTACTAAGGGGGATCGTGCGATCAAGGAGACCAATATACCATGTTGTGTTTGTCCTACTTCAATCAAATCTAACTCTGAAAATTGTCTGACTATTTCAGTAACCGCCACCCGATGACATGCTAATACACCTCTGGACTTTCTACTTAAGGCATCTGCTACAACATTAGCTTTCCCAGGGTGATAGTTGATAGTACAATCATAGTCCTTCAGAAATTCTATCCACCTTCTCTGTCTAATGTTTAACTCCTTTTGTGTGAAGAGATACTTCAAACTCTTATGATCAGTGAATATCTCAAAAGTAACGCCGTACAAATAATGTCTCCAGATCTTTAGAGCGAAGATAATAGCTGCTAACTCCAGATCATGAACAGGATAATTCTTCTCATGATCTTTCAGTTGTCGAGAAGCATATGCTACCACTCGATCATGCTGCATCAAAACTGCTCCTAATCCTTGAAGAGATGCATCCGTATACAATACAAATCCATCATCTCCGGAGGGAATAATTAAAATCGGAGCACTCACCAATCTTTGCTTGAGTTCCTGAAAGCTTGCTTCACAAGCATCAGACCAAATAAACTTGACTCCTTTTCTAGTCAACTGAGTCAAGGGCGCAGCAATGCTGGAAAATCCTTCTACAAATCTCCGATAATAGCTGGCCAATCCAAGGAAACTACGAATTTCTTGTATGGATTTTGGTGGTTCCCATCTGACCACCGCTTCAATCTTCTGAGGATCTACTGAAATTCCGTTGCTAGAAATTGTATGCCCTAGAAATCCCACAGAAGTAAGCCAGAAAGAACATTTACTGAACTTTGCATATAGACGTTCCTTCCGCAACACTTCCAAAACCATTCGGAGATGATGTTCATGCTCTTCTTCTGATCGAGAATACACCAAAATATCATCAATAAAAATAATTACAAATCGGTCCAAATATTCCAAGAATACCCGATTCATCAGATCCATAAAAGCTGCAGGAGCATTAGTGAGTCCAAATGGCATTACCAAAAACTCATAATGTCCATATCTAGTACGAAAGGCAGTCTTCTGAATATCGGTATCTCGAACCCGTAGTTGGTGATAGCCTGATCTCAGATCAATCTTCGAGTATACACAGGTACCTCTAAGCTGATCAAATAAATCATCTATTCTGGGAAGAGGATACTTGTTCTTGATAGTCACTGAATTTAACTGCCTATAATCCATACAAAGCCTTAAGGATCCATCCTTCTTCTTTACGAATAAAACTGGAGCGCCCCAAGGGGAAACGCTAGGACGGATGAAACCCTTGTCTAGTAATTCTTGGAGTTGAACTTTTAATTCCTCCAGCTCCTTAGGTGTCATTCGATATGGTGCTTTCGATATTGGAGTTGTGCCAGGGAGTAACTCGATAGCAAACTCAACTTGTCGTTGAGGTGGCAAACCAGGGAGTTCTTCAGGAAATACATCCAGATACTCTCAAATTATATAGACATCAGAAGGGCGTGCTAGACTATCCACATTAGAACTTATCAAAGATAGGAGATATCCCTCACATCCTCGTGCTAACAATTGTTGAGCTTGGAGAGCTGAAATGATAGATATCCCTCGATCGCTTATCCCAACAAATTTCCATGATGGCTGGTCTGAGGGTTTGAAAGTTACCACCTTAGCTCGACAATCAACGGTGGCATGATGCTCTGACAGCCAATCCATTCCGAGAATAATATCAAATTCAGTCATCTGTAACACATGCAGATCTACTGCAAGGACATGACTATCAAAATTGGGACATGACTTTTCGACCTCTTGACTTGACATCAATACCCCACCTGATGGTGTCATTACTGCTAACCCATATGAGCGTAGAGTTGGACACCTCCCAATTTTCGCTACGAACTCAGGAGAAATAAAAGAATGCGAGCTACCAGTATCTATCAACATTTCAGCAGGAATATTACAAACTAAAATAGTACCTCGGATAACTGATCCTCCAGCTCGCTGTGCCTCCTCACGAGTCAAAGCATACACGTGTCTGCCTCAGGGACTCGAGACCGACCCGGGTAGAAGATGGATGACTCGATCCTGTGGATCTTGAGCCGAGGATCGATAAATCGAGGCGATACATATTCTTGAGGTGCGGCAGAATCACTGTGGTGGAGGGATCAAAATCGCTGAGGTAAGGATGATGCATACTTTGAGGTGGAGATGTCAAACACCGAGGTGTACTGGGATTGCAAATGATAAACTTGCGGCTTTTGGGTGGACTGGATAGATGAAGAATTCCGTTGTTGTCCTGATTGAGATTTCCGTGATCCTCTCTGCTGTCGAGAATGTGGGGGTCGTGGTGTAGGTCGACCCTGCTGAGTCTGAGATCCTACTACCTGATGTTGTGCTCTCAGGGTACAATCTCTACTCATGTGTCTGAAGTTTACAATAGTAATGTATACTACTCGATCTAGTGGGCATTCCGACACTTGGTGATTCCGCACCACATCTATAACACCCGCAGATCGTAAATCTGTCGCCGAGGCACAGTGTGGACGAGCGGATCCACGTGATATCCTCGCCACCTTGGGCGTGAAAGAATCTCTACTCGTACCACAGCTCTTTGGGTGGCGACCTCGATTCTGTTGTCTAGGGTGTGAGGTCGAGTGACTAGCTTCCCTTTCCTGTGAGACTTGCTGCTGAGTCATCTCAATGAATATAACTCGGTCAAGTGCATCTCGATAACTAGCAGAACCCGGACATCCTAATCCGAATATATGGCGCAAGTCACAGGTAAAGCCCGAATCATACGGTCATGATCTGTGCTATCAAGTGGGGACAAAACTCGGCAAGTCGACTAAATTACGCATTATATTGCATCACGCCTTGATGCCTTGCTTGAGACTCAAAAACTCTTGGCGTCTAGCAATACAAAAGCGGCGAGGAAAATCATCTTTCAAATGCCTCTCGAGCATTTGCCGAGAGATAACATCCCCAAAAATGGTCTTTTGCATTTTCCACGGTGGATGCTTGTCCTCGAAAATGATAGGCGGCTAACTCCACCTTCTCTGTATCTGAGCAGGGACATGTACTCGAAGTACCCTCATATCATCTACCAAGTTCGAGCCTCCCAAGGGTCGGTGGCTCCTTGGAATAGTGTAAAAGCGATCCTAATTTGAACTAGCGGCGAGAGGAATCTGAGCTTTGTCCATGATCTTGGATGTCGTGAAATGGTGGATCAACTACAGTGTCTCTGATGCATCGGGGGTAGGTGAATGGGTGTCTCGTCTACACCATGATCACCTCTCTGAGTACTGGTGCGTCGGCTGCACGACCACGCGACTCGATGCGACTACTACTGACCCCGACCACGCGTGTCGTGGCATTGCCTCTGAAAATCAAATAAAATTTTTTTACAACCCTTTATCATCAAAAGGAATTAAAACAACAATAAATGACCCATAAATCCTATAACTCAGAGATATCATTTGACTCACATTTAAATCTCTTTTTGTTCAAAATAAATCTCCGGATTAAAACAAAACAAAGATCTAAGACACAAAATCCACCGAGAAATCGAAATTGGGCTCTGATACCACTAAATTGTCACGCCCTGAGGGTGTCAGTTCGGTACCCTACTCGGTGACATATGAATGAATAAGGAAACCTAAGGGTCAAATAATACAAGTAACTCCAAAAATTCCATAAAATGTCTATATTAATGAAGATAGATTTTTTCTACATAAGCTGAAATTACATCTAAATAGAAAATCAATGAAACTTAACAAAATACATCGAAATAAAAACCAAACCAGGAAGATAGTAGACCGATATCTTTGAGCAACTCTATGTACAGCAAAATCAGTGAACTATCAAAAGGGTGCTCGAGTCTGCAAAACTGGAGGCCAAAGAAAGCGTATATTAGCAGAGGAAAGATGTGCATGAATTTAATCTTGTTTAAGAGGTCAAAGGAGTTTGTAAAATTTCAATTTCTTCTTTTCATTCTATTTCAAGTCTTTTAATTTGTTCCAAGTTCTTATATATACATAAATATGTATATATCATCTTTATAAACATTATCAATAATGTGAATCTGATAAATCAAGTAAAATCTGATAGATCAATAATAATCTGATAAATCAACTAAATAGTGAATAAATGGAGCCAATATCATCAGAGTGTAAATAACGTCATATGACGTATAGGCTAAAAGCCTCATCACCGGTGGAATACAACAAGGATAATAAATAAGGCGCGGCGCAAATAAAATGATGACCGCGTGCGACAACACGCTACCATAACAACATATGGGCAGTCAGGTACTCTGGTATCAAGTCAGGCTCAAAGTTTTCACTTTTAGTTTTCACATTCATTTCTTTAATATTCAACTTTAATTCTTTTATCACACTTGTTCAACTATATATGTACATCTTATGATAATTCTGCATGATCAACTTAATTGAGTTATTTAATCACTAATATAAAAGTTATATCTACATGTTGTATCATTAAAAGGTACAAGTATCAACAGATGAAATAATCATGAGTAAGGAAGGTCAAACAATATAAACGAACAAGTATCAACGGAAGAATAGGTCAGAATATCCATTTAAATTTTTAAAACAACCCATCCCATGTTCACCCAATATAAAACCCGCATATGAACAGAAAGTAATATCAATTATTTACCCTCTATTAGTTTAATTATTTATTACCCATTTCGCTATTTTTTAAATACCATTTTTTTATCCCTAATTTTGAAAACAATTATACAAATATAAATAAATCAATTATCTAATTTATTCATGCACAAGAAACATATAGAGTCCAAGGATCGAATGTACCCGCCTCTATATACAGCAAAAGACGTCGATTCTCGGTCGATCACCGAGCTCCACTCGAACTAGTATCTACAAATACAATATGAAAATGATTCAAAACTCAATATAATATCCAATAAAAATAATAACGTAATTATCATAATAATTGACCAATATTTGAACTCGACGAACTGAATCATACGGACTGAATCGTAGTCTCATTATATCGGCTTATTCTCATTTACTACATGAGACCTACTACTCCTTCAATCAACAAAACAAACGCTGGAAGACAGTATCCTATTATAGCTGTCCGTTTAAAAGAACATAACAAAACTGTTGTTTATATTGTTGAAAACAGCAACATTTATGGAAAATAAACCTTACCATCTTCGTTATCAACCCTCGTTAGCTTCAACAAATTCCGACGACTCCTATAGCAACCCTAGGAGAGCACAAGATGGGCGAAAGTTACTGCTATTGTGGTCGGAAGGAGGAAAACAACTAGGCAAGGGTGGGATGAATCGGAGAAAAGAGGAAGGAATGGAGACAGCTAGAAAAATGTAAACGGAGACGAGGGAAGAAGAAAACCTTATCCACCTCGCTTCTTCCCGGTGAAAGCCGACGATAGGGAAGGCTGCTGCGTTTGGGAAGCAAAACCCTAGAAGAGGGGCTATGTTGGTCGCTGAAAAGGGCGGAAGAGGAGAGGGCAGCAGCTAGTTGCGGCTGGAAAAATCAAAACAAAGAAGGAAGAAGAATAAGAAGAAAAGGGTGCACGAGGATCGAGGCGCATGGGTTGTATGTGCTTTCGTATGGGCTCGAGGATGGCTGGGTGCGGGGGAAAAAGAGAGAGAAGAAAAGTTTTTTTTTTTTTTCCATACTTAACAAGTTATCCACAATTGTTTGAGCGTGTGAAAGTGTTGCAGTTGCCCACTCAAATTCACATTCTTGTGACAGACATATATGTCAAACCTTTGTAGCGAATTCATGATTTGTATAAGTATTTCTGGGCCCAACATTAGACTTTCACACAAACAGAGATATTGAAGTGCGCCGAGACGTCCCACTTCTAACGGGAAGGATGTCAAATTTTTACATTCCTCGATGGACAATGAGATTATCGATTGCATTTCATCCCAAGGAAGAAATTGGAGTTCCTCGCAGCGTTTAATTTCCAGCGTCGTCAAGGATGTGAGGTTTCTTAAGCAGTCACTGGAAAGAGATGTCATCATGCCCATCATGGACCCCAATGAGAGATGACAAAGAGAAGTCATTCTTCCAACACATGAGAGTAGGTTCTCACTGCAGTTACGTAGATTAAGATATTCGATTCTCGGAAACCTTGGCATGGTTTTCAGCTTTGGACAACTGTAAATCTCCAGTCTATTTAGTAAAGGGAACAACTCATCGACACCATCAGACTCTGACCATTCCTCCAAATTAGTCATGTCTGTCAACTGGAGCTCTTGGAGGGAAGGAAAGCCTCTGATTGTTCCGTGCCCATGGAACTCAGCACCCATGTGTTTCACCTTAGGCATGTCATTTATGACAAGTTTTCTAAGAAATCGGAGATTTCCAAAATGAGGAATATGCACACAAGCATAGCAGCCTTCGAGAGTAACTTCAATCAAATTTGGTAACTGTGACTCTGTCAACCATGTCGAAAATTGTCGGCTCCCGTAACGGGATATCTTCAGCTTCTTTAAACCCGTGTTGGGGCAAAGATCATCCATCATGGTCTTGGAAGCAATAAAAGATAAGGACAATTCATTAAAATCTTTATTCATCAAAAATTTTCTTCCACCACAAGAATAATTCCTCGGTTTTTTGGAAAATGTGATGGTCATTTCCCCACGAAGCCTCAGATCCTCAAGTTCTGTAATTGAGCACGAGTCATTTCTATTCCCGCCAACAAAACATGACAAACTTCTAAGACTAATCAGTCTTGACAACCCAAGGGGCATGTGAGTCAATCTACAATTACTGCAATCGAGATACCGAAGGCCTTGCAAATTCCATAATTTTTTGGGTAACTCCTGAAGGTCATCATTCTCACGGAGACTGAGATATTGCAAATTCTGAAGAGCAGTAGAACTTTAATTTTATTCCAAGATAAGTTGAGATATCTCAAATGTATCAACTTTCCTATCGATGTCGGCACCTTTCTAATGTCATTTCCACTTAAATTTAACACCCGCAGGAATTTCAATTCTGAGAAGACGAGCTGAAGTAGATTGGTTTTCTGATGTAACTCCCAACATATCAATATCAGAGTGCGCAAGTACAAAGGCCTCTGGAAATAGCGCAAGTACAAAGGCCTCTGAAAATACCCCTGAGAATCGTTTGATAACCACAGACACAAATGATATGTTCTGTTTTGAATATGCTGAGAAAATTCATCTTTATCATCTAGATTAGAAACTTCACCTTCAGATACTGATTGTGCCAGATCATGCATCAAATCATGCATTGTGCACTCAATTACATCATCGTACTTCTCAAAAGGTGCCGACAGAAAGAATGACCTCGATACTAGATCATTAAAAACACGGT
Organism: Wurfbainia villosa; assembly: GCA_025175895.1. NCBI lineage: Eukaryota > Viridiplantae > Streptophyta > Magnoliopsida > Zingiberales > Zingiberaceae > Wurfbainia > Wurfbainia villosa. The sequence goes on along the minus strand of CM045998.1, from coordinate 7,650,296 downwards.
CGCCAACTGTTTCGGCATCAAAATTATCCTTTGAACGTAAGAAACCATTTGCTGTCCACAGCTGAATCAACTCATCCTTTCCCATCACATAGTTCTTTGGGAATAGAGAGCCAAATGCAAAGCACTTCTTTGACCGTGGAGGTAGATCGTCATAGCTCAACTTGAGCACAGATAAGATTTTTTGGTTATCATCTTCGAGTTGCCATATTTCACTATTTAACAATGAGGACCAATAAATTTCATCTGGAGTGCTATGGAGCATGCTACCAAGAGATATTACAGCCAAAGGCACACCACCACATTTCTTAACAATCTCTCTACCAATTTCCATCAAGACCTCATTTGGTTCTTCGCCTCGAAAAGCGAATTGCTGAAACAAGGACAAACAATCATCTTCAGATAGCTGCTGTATTGGGTGGGTTTCGAATGAATCCATTATCGAAGAGACCACTCGGCTACGGGTAGTCATTAAAATTCTGCTTCCTCTTGCCACACATGTTAAAGCTGTTTTCAATTCCCCCCACTTTACTGCATTTTCATTCCACATATCATCCAGGACCAGCAGAAATTTCTTCCCAGATAATGCATTTTCCAGTGTGTTTCTTATTAACTCTGGTTCTGAAATGTTGACCGATGCACCAGTAACCTGTTCTAAAACAGACTTCATTATATCTGTAGGATGAAATTCTTGTCCAACAGTTTTCCACTTGCAAAAATTTTCAAAATGAGCTTTCACCCTCTCATCATTGAAAACATGTCGAGCGAGTGTGGTTTTCCCCATGCCACCCATTCCGACAATGGCGATGACCTTCATTGTACCGTCGCTGCTTTCATCATCATTTATTAACATGCTGGCAATCTCCTCTTTCTCTGTTTCTCTCCCTATGAAAAACTATTGCCCGGGTGGATCTCTCTGTAGGCACTTGATGACATCTGGACAGTGCCTTGTGGCAAATTAAGAATAATAGACTTTTGTAGCAAAACAGAATCTAGACTCTTTGTTGCCGCTTTTATCATGCCACTTATCCTACTCTTAAAAACAAATTGATTATCAGATGAAAAGAAATCACGCACCGGCATGAAATATGCCCTTGATCTTTGCTTCCGCAAAGCTTCAGTGTCGTAGTAATCCACAGCATCCTCCAGATCGTAGGCCAAGTATTTGAGCTTCTTCAGCAAGATCTTCGTAGCGGCATCCCTCACAGAGCAGGCCTCGAAATGTTGGATCACAATGTCAATAATTGGTGACAACTCCTTGAGATTCTCCATCTTCCCTTCAATATCAGTTAATTCTTCGAGTCTCTCGTTGAGTCGGAGGAGATTTATCACCAAGTTGCCCGCGGAGCGAACCGCAGTAGTTGCCAAAGCTACTTCGCTAGCCATGCCTGCGACTTGGAACGATGCACAAGTTGTTCGTTCGCTGTGGATCAGGCTGCTATCTTTGGAGGAGAGGAGAGGAGAAAGGAGAAGCAATAGTTAATGGGCAGGGCAACGACTTCTTTCAATACTTCTTTTGAATAGATATTAATTAAATCGATTATTTAAAGGATCTCTAGGTTGGCCTAATTTCCAGCTCACCGTGACAACATGCTCGGTTTATTGATTGAAAAAATAATTTAATTTTTTAAAAATATTTTCTATTCCTCAAAAAATAATTTTTTATTATTTAAATATAACGTTCCATGAGAAATTTATTTAAATATTTTCGAATTGCTTCGAACAGATAGGATTATTTTACATGGAAATGAAAGATCCATATATTTTAATTGACATCGCTATGTTTTTTTTAATAATTTAAAAATACTTTAATGCCACAATATTTTATTAATGTCAAAGTATTTTTAAAATATTTATTTTATTATAAAAACATTCTTGATTAAAATATCTATTTTATACTTTTAAATTATCTTTTATATTGCGAAGGAGCATTTTTGTAGATCATTTTTGAAATACTCTTTTATATTTTGGTGTTCTTCCCTTGTTCGGAGCGAGCAAGGAAGGGAAGAACGTGATTTAGGAGGCTTCAACTCTTGAAGATCATCGCCCACACGACGTCCAAGAGGAGGATAGGTCATACGATAGAAGATCAAGAGGTATAATTCTTGTATAGTTTTCTTTCTTGTTCTATGTAATTGAATTATAATTGTATGATCATGGACCCCGAAGATAAATGCAAAAATCGACGATCCATACATCATCTATTCCGCGACTAATCGAGGAAAAGAGTTAGGTGGCTTGAACAATAAGTTTGTTGAAGCGACCACTCTAATCTAATAATACGATGATGGATCAGCTTGTGGGTGATCCATCTTCGTTGGATTAATTTTTTTGGGCTTGATAGGATCACCATGTACAAGCGGTCGAAGCGGAAGTGAAGCTTCAACTTTCAAGTGGTATCAGAGCCACGGTTTTCGGTTTTGTGTGTTTAGGATTTGATTACTTTTATGCACTTATCATATATTATGTGTGTCAGATAATAGTAGGATGTGCATAAGCTAACTTTTTGTTTGCAGACATAAGATTCAACTATTATGGCCATATATGTGTGTATGTGATTGTATGTGTGTAATCATAATATTATTTGAATCCTCGGGGTTGACGAGACTAATATTTAATTTTTATAATTAAGTACGATATTATTTAGCCACTCTTTTATTTTAGTTTACTTTCGATCTAGACTTCATGTACACTCCTTTGTGGAGTATAGGATCGGTGGATGTAAATTAAAATAATTTTTCTTGGTTCGGATCTCTGGATGACTTGCACATAGTGTATGGAGGAGCGAACGAGGAGGCAACACGACTGGAGGCATATTGGAGAACAAAAACCATAATAATTGGAAAATTTGTTTTTCATATTTATTGCTTTTGATTTATGTGCTTGTTGTGGTTGCATAGATAAAATTTCTCAATTTTAAATTATTCAGTTGGAGAGGATATTTTTTTAAATTCTCGCCTCCATTACAATTTGACATGATGATGTGAACAAACTTACGCTGTTGACTCTGAGTGCCTTCCTCCATATCGAATGAGTTTGTTTTGCGAATCACAAGGTCAAATATGGTTATAGAAATTATTTAGGAGCATGTGTACTTCCCCATCGGAAGATACATAATCCGAGGTAATTGCCTTAGTATCGAGTAATGGTAAACACTTAGATGCAAATAAGAGTATCCTCCCCATCGAGATCGCTTTTATTTGTAGGACCGAAGAGGAACCGACTATTAATTTTATTTGTTAAAAAGTAAGATTGACAGGATAATAAAATTAATGGATAAAACCTCCTCTTACAAATGTAGAATTCGTATACGCCCCACACTATCGCGTGACATACGATATTCTGTTTTTTGAGGTGTTGGTTGATTTTGAAATTTTATTGTGATTCTTAGGTTTTTCAAAATGACTTTCAACCCACTTGTTGTGATTCTAAAGGAAAATAAACTTACTGGACCTAACTATGTTGATTGGAAAAGGAATTTAGACATTATCTTGACTGTTGAGAAGTACAAATATGTACTCCTCGAAGAGTGTCCTCCTAAGTCTGCGGATGATTCTAGTGAAAAGGAGAAAGAGAGTTATAAGAAGTGGATCAAGACTGATGAGATGGTGCGGTGTTACATTTTGGCTTCTATGTCAAATGTTTTGCAACATCAGCATCAGGCCATGACTACTGCTTATGACATGATGCTCAATCTCAAGAAACTTTTCGACACGTAATCGGGCTAGCAGAAGCCATGAGGAACTTGATGACGACCACCATGGTTGAGGGAACACCCATAAGGGATCATGTTCTCAAGATGATGGCTCATTTGAATGAGCTGGAAGTTCTTAGAGCTGAGATCGATAGGGAAACCCAGGTCGATATCATTCTCCAATCTCTACCTAGGAGTTTTGAACAGTTTCGCCTGAACTACAACATGAATAAGAGGTTGTATTCGTTGGTGGAGCTTTTGACATAACTCCAGTGCAGAGGGCTTTTTCGCCGAGTGCTCAAGCTCAGGCCATGGTTGCTCAAAAGGTTTTGACTTCTAAGCCGAAAGGCAAGAATAAGAAGAAACAAGGTGTAGCAAAGGTGACGGGAGGATCTCAGGGAGGAGCGAAGAAGCCGAAAGGCAAGTGCTTCACTTGCAAGCAAATTGGACATTGGAAGGCTATCTTTTGGTTTAGTCGTTGAAACATGTTTAGCGGTGTTATCTCTTGGTACACTGTGTAGATACGGAGCCACGATCATGTCCTGGAATTCTTTGCGCAGGGTTTCAGAAACTAACGACTGGTGAGGAGATTACGTCTACATAGGCAATGCTACGAAGGTGGCTATTATTGCGATGGGAGATATTTATTTATCTTTTGATAGGAATAAAACTTTGGTTCTGAGAAATTATCTTTATGTACCTTCATTTAGAAAGAATTTAATTTCAGTTTCTAAATTATTTTTGGATGGATATTCTATTTCTTTTAATGACAGAGTTGTTATAAAAAGGAATAGGGAGATTATCTGTTATGGTGCGTTGTTAGGTAATTTATATACTCTTGAACCAAAAGCTCCAATGATGCAAATAGAAATAAATAACTCATCTTCTAAATCTAATAAGAGAAAAGAACCTTCGAAAATGAACCAAACGTATCTTTGACATCTAAGGTTAGGTCATATTAACCTGAGTAAAATTCAAAAGTTGATAGCTGATGGACCTTTGGGTTCATTGGTGGTGGAAGATTTCCCAACCTGTGAATCTTGCTTGGAAGGTAAAATGACCAACAAGCCTTTTAAGGGCAAGGGGTATAGAGTCAAAGATGTGTTGGAATTGGTTCATTCTGATTTGTGTGGGCCTATGTCTATCCAGGCTAGAGGTGATTTTGAATATTTCGTCTCTTTTATAGATGATTATTCAAGATATGAATACATTTACTTGATGTGGTGCAAGTCTGAATGCTTTGATAGGTTCAAAGAATTTAAGGCTAATGTGGAGAAACGTCAAGGTAAAAGTATCAAGACACTACGATCTGATCGTAGTTGTGAGTACCTCTTGGGAGAGTTTAGGAGTTACTTATCAGAGGCTGAGATTCAATCCCAATTGTCTGCACCTGGTACACCCCAGCAGAATGGTGTAGCGGAGCGAAGGAATAGGACTCTTATGGAGATGGTTAAATTGATGATGAGTTATTTTGAGTTACCAGATTCGTTCTGGGAGTATGCTCTGGATACGACAGTGTATATTCTAAACTTGATACCTCTAAATCAGTGCCTTCTACTCCCACAGAATTGTGGACTGGGCGAAAGTCTAGTCTAGATATATTTGGATTTGGGGGAGTCCAGCACATGTGCTGAAGGCAGATGCTAGTAAGTTGGAACCTCGTACAGAAGTACGCTTGTTCGTAGGCTATCCTACGGGAACGAAAGGTGGTTTGTTCTATAGTCCTAGAGATCAGAGGGTGATTGTTAGCACAAACGCCTGATTTTTAGAGGAAGACTATGTGATGAACCATAAACCCATGAGCAAGATTGTTCTGGAGGAATTGAGAGGGGAAGTCGCTACTTCAGTACCAAAGGTACAAGAGAACATACCACAAGTGATTGCACCGCGTGTCACAGAGGATACACAGGTGATACCTCGTCGTAGTGGGAGGGTTGTTAGACAACCTAATAGATTTATGTTCTTGGGAGAATCTTCTGATTTGGTCCTTGGCGAACATGAACATGATCGCTGGAAATATGACGAGACAATCCAAGATAAAGATGCGGTATCTTGGCAAAGGGCAATGAATTTTAAGATAGAATATATGGATTCAAATCAGGTATGGGAGCTAGTAGAACCACCCAATGGTGTAAAAGCCATTGGATGCAAGTGGATCTACAAAAGAAAGAGAGGATCAGATGGGAAGGTAGAGACCTTCAAAGCAAGGCTTGTTGCGAAAGGGTATACTCAGATAGAGGGCATCGATTATGAGGAGACATTTTTGCCGGTAGCCATGCTTAAGTCTATCCGGATTCTCTTATTTATTGCTGCTCATATGGATTATGAGGTTTGACAGATGGATGTCAAGACAACTTTCCTTAATGGAAGTCTCGAGGAAAACATCTATATGGAGCAACTAGAGAGATTCATTGCAAAGGGCAAAGAGCATCTTATGCGCAAGCTTAATCGGTCCATTTATGGATGGAAGCAAACTTCTAGATTTTGAAACATCCGCTTTGATGAGGTAATCCAGCTTATATGGATTTATTCAAAGTCCGGATGAGTCTTGTGAATACAAGAGATGTGATGGAAACGTAGTGTTATTTCTTATACTATATGTAGATGACATTTTGCTACTTGGCAACAATATTAAAGTGTTATCAGACGTAAAGGTATAGTTATCCAAACAATTTGATATGAAAGACTTGAGAGAAGTGGGACACATCCTTGGGATCAAGGTTATAAGGGATCGCAAGAAAAGGATGTTGTGCTTATCTCAAGCTTTATATGTAGACACTATTTTGACTCGTTTTAGCATGCAGAACTCCAAGAAAAGTTTTCTACCTTTTAGGCATGAAGTACCTTTATCTAAAGAGAAGTGTCCTAGAACATCAAAGGAGATAGAGGAGATGAAGGCAGTTCCTTATGCTTCGGCGGTAGGAAGCCTCATGTATGCTATGTTATATATGAGGTCAGATATCTACTTTGCCGTGGGCATGGTTAGTAGATATCAGAGTAATCCAGGACATGGACATTGGACTGCGATAAAACATATATTGAAGTACCTGAGAAAGACTAGGGATTATATGCTGGGATACCAGGCGGATCAATTACTCCCTGTGGGTTACACAGATTCTGACTTCCAATTAGATAGAGATAACAGTAAGTCTACCTCGAGTTTTGTATTTACTTTGGGAGGTGGAGCCATTGTATGGAGGAGTGTCAAGCAGAAATGCGTGGCGGACTCCACCATGGAAGCTGAGTATGTGACAGCCTCTGAGGCAGCCAAAGAAGCTGTATGGCTCAGGAACTTCTTGATGGACTTGGATGTGATTCCTGGTTTGCCCAGAACTATCACAATTTATTGTGATAATAGTGGTACAGTTGCAAACTCGAAGGAACCACGAGCCCATAAGGCGAGTAAACACATAGAGCGCAAGTACCACCTTATACGAGAGATCGTAAAGCGAGGAGAAGTTGCTGTCGCCAAGATTGCATCAGAGGATAACCTGGTAGATCCTTTCACTAAGGTCCTTCCAGCGAGAGCTTTTGATAGACATGTGGAGGGAATGAGAATCAGGTGTATGATAAATGAGGCAACATAGTCTTTTAGTATAAGTGGGAGATTATTGGGATGCATACTTAAAGCCTAGATTTTGTATGGACATCTTCTTTTTGAAATAAGAATCACATGATAATTGTTTGCATTTTATGTTTATGCATATTGTTTGATACTTTACATTGTAGGTAACATGGTGTGTGGTGTCGCATAGAAGATCATGTTATCAGTTCCTTATAGAGTATAAGTAGAGGCTCACAACTAAGATGGTTTTGGACAAACCATTGTCATGGTTGTAGTGTAATTTGGTATTGGTTTATCTTGACCATAGAATTACACTAGTACATTTTGTGTGTATTGAGTAGGACCAATTTAGAGGTGATTCAATTTATACTGACTATATAATTGAATCGAATCTCAGATATTATGGTGTACATGCTCTTAATCCCGATATAATAACGGACACATGTACTTAATATTTATTTCTTTGATTTACCAATGAGCGAGATTTATGGGTTAAATCGATAGGCCTGGAAAGTTGGAAAATGATATTATTTACATGTTGTGTCGTTGATTATAAGAGGAAATCGTGTCTGATATATTAGGATGATGATGTCCCCTTGAGGAGCTCATAAGGTTCATCATATGAATCCTGCAAGTGGACTTGATCCAACATGATGATAAGGATGAGTGGTACTACTCATGGAATTAGATATTAATTAATTAAATTATTAGTAATTTAATTAATTAATGGACATTCGATATCTTAAACACGAGGAGATAATTTGTATAATTAATATATGGAATCCATATTTATTTATGGGGGTTAGTGAGGTAGATCAATAATAATCCTCTAGTGGAATGGGTTATCATTAATGAATCGGATTTGATGTGGGTCGATCCATTGGGTGGCCAAGATCCAACTCCTCCTCATGGTCTATATTGTAACCTATTAAAACCCTCATGAGCCTAGATCCAACGGACACGATTAAAAGGAGGCTTGGGCGAAAACTATAAAAAGGGGGAGAGGCTTGGGAGGCAAAAACAATTGAGGTTGGCTAGGGTTTTGGAGTTGGTGTGGAAGGCTTAGGCAGCAAGAGGTGGCGGCTAGGGTTTGGCTTCTCCTTGTGGGCGACGGCAACCTAGGGATTCTCTTCTCTTTTGGCCGGTGGAAACAAGTCTTCCTTCTCCATTGCCGGCGCCTCCTTCCTCTTTCTCTTTCTCCTTGGCCAGTGGCAACAAGAGATCCTCTCTTGGCCGACGCCCACATCTCCTTCTTCCTCTCCTTGGCCGGCGACAACATCCAAGCTAGGAGGCTTGGTGGTCGGCACTAGATAGGAGAAGAAGAGTTTGGTGTTCTTCCCTTGTTCGGAGCGAGCAAGGAAAGGAAAAACGTGATCTAGGAGGCTTCAACTCTTGGAAGATCGTCGCCCACACGACGTCCAAGAGGAGGATAGGTCATACGATAGAAGATCAAGAGGTATAATTCTTGTTTAGTTTTCTTTCTTGTTCTATGTAATTGAATTATAATTGTATGATCATGGACCCCGAAGATAAACGCAAAAACCGGCAATCCGTACATAATCTATTCCGCGACTAATCGAGGAAAAGAGTTAGGTGACTTGAACAACAAGTTTGTTCAAGTGACCACTCTAATCAAATAGCACGATGATGCATCGGTTGCTTGGGTGATCCATCTTCGTCCGGATTAATTTTTTTTTCGGGGATGTGTGATAGGATCGTCATGTACAAGCGACCAAAGTGAAGCGAGAAGCTTTAACCTTCGTGTAGCCTCCATGAATTATAAACATTGTTACGTAGTGAATTCATGTTTGTTTACATTGTTTTCATTGAGTATACATCTATGATTATTTCTTGTTTGATGAAATGAATGTTTGTGGTTCAGATCTATTGTGTTTACACAATCTTGATGCTAAAAGCACTAGGTCGAATCTTAGGGGTGAGGGGATGGACTGAATGGTGAACTCAATCCTTCGATTTGTAGAGAATCAAGACGTGGAGGAATCGACTGCAAAAGTGGATCGATTTTTCACGATAATCCATAGGTTATCATAGAACTTAATGAATTTATTCCAAGCCATGGACACACAGTAAGAGAAGACAACTTAGGAATTGTGGAACCATGTGATAAGAGTCACCTTGAGAAAGCAATCCTTGAGCTCTATCACTCTAAAAGTGACATTAGATTGGAGTAAATATGTCGGTGTAGTTGTAAAAGTTTGAATCGAATTAAATAGGATAGCCTACCTACACAAATGGTCATTGAGAATCAGGAACTAGATATAGACCTGATATTTATAATCATTTAGGTGAAACCAAATCCTAGAATCATCTTTGTACCTTTGATTTCCTCCTTTACGAATCTCCCAATTTTCTCGTCTCTCAATTCCCCTTTTCGTCTTCTCAATTCACGATTTTTATACCTTCACACTCCAATTTAGGAAATTTCTCGAACACTGGACTCAGTCTAAATACTATAGATTCATTTAGTAGTCTAGTCATCAATTTTCAATCTCTGTGTGATCGATATTTTTTTAATACTTGACGACAACCGTACACTTATGGTTGAGCGAAAGCACATATCAAATTTTTAATATCGTTATCGGAACCGTTAAATCGATATTAGTTGAATAGTGAATTAATTAGATTAGACTTCTTTCATTTCAGTTTTGCATTGTTTTTCTTTTAGCATTTTCTTACCATTACTCTTCTTATTTATTACATTTACCTTTACTACTTTATTGTCCAATTACTCTCTGTTTGAATGTTGTTTCATTGTGCATGCAAAGTCACAACAGATCAGACGAGTTATTGCCGTTTGATCCTGAAATTGATAGGACTTTACATAGAAGGAAGATTCAACAAAGAAATATAAAAGAAAACAAAGTAATGCAAAACAATGCCTTAGCAACCTTGGAGAATAGACCTCTAAGGGATTATGCCACACTGAGTACCAGAGGATTAAGGTCTAGTATTGTCAGGCCAACAGTGGAAGTCAAAAATTTTGAGTTAAAGTTTGCATACATATGGTACAACAGAATCAGTTTGGAGGAGCTCCCATGAAAGATCTCAACTTGCATTTGGAAATATTTTTAGAAATCTGCTCTACAACAAAATTGAATGGGGTTTCAGCTGATGCAATAAGGTTAAGTTTATTTCCGTTTTGCCTCAAGGAAAAAGTGAAACCATGGCTACACTCTTCACCTATGGGCAGTATAATCCACTTGGGATCAGTGTGAACTATAATTTTTTGAAAAAGTCCTTTCCACCAAGTAAAACTGCATATATGCGCCATTTGATTACAAAGACAAAAGGAGGGAAAGTCAAGGATGGATTTAAAGGTTTGTTATTATAGTGTCCACACCATGGACTTGAGAGATGATTGGTAATTCACACGTTTTATGATGGAATTTCTTATGCCACTAAAGTATCTTGGATTTCGCAGCTAGGAGAGCATTAATGAACAAGACAATAGAAGAAGATGAGGAAATAATAGAGAACGTGACCCTGAACCACTCAAACTTCTCCTATAGAAATAATTTAGAGAATTTTCAACAACAATGAGGATATAGGCAACAATCTACAACACAGCAAGCTCCACCAAATCTAGATTGGAGCAGATAATGGAAGGGTTTATAATAACCTAAACCAAGGTAAACACTGAGTTCTAACAGAGACATTCACAAATCGAGGAGGTATTGAAAGACTTAAAGAATACTGTAGACAACCTCGCAAGTCAAACCAAGATGCTAGAAATGCAGATAACTCAAATTGCCAGCTCTTCTACCATAACACCAGAAAAATTTCTAAGGCAGCCAGAAAAGAATCCAATTGAACATTGTAAAGCAGTAGGTTTGAGAAATGGGAAGAAATTGGAGAAGCCTTGAATCAATGAAGATGGGGATGAAAATAGAGTAACTGATGAAGGCAAAAAGACTGCGAAGATCATGAGTGGGAAAGAGACTGTAAGAATAGGAGGAGGCCATAAATAAAGAAGCATTGATGAAATTTCTGATGAGGACTTATGTGCCACCCATTCCTTTCCCACAACAACTTGCCAAGACTAAGAGATATGAAGAATTTGGCAAGTTTGTGAACATGATGAAATCTATCTTGGTGGAAGTTCCATTAATGGAGGTGTTGCATCAAATGCTTCAGTTAGCCAAGTTCATGAAAGAGATATTGTCACGCAAGTAATGCTTTTTATGATTTAGGTGCGAGTGTTAGTTTGATGTCTTACAATTTTTGAAGGAGTTGGGTTTGGGAAACCTGAAACTAACAACGATGATACTGCAATTGGTGGATTACTCTTTTAGGTATCCTTAAGAGGATGTGTCAGTTAGGCTAGGTGACTTTGAGTTGCCTACTGATTTTGTCATTCTTGAGATGGAGGACTCTTGGATTCCTATCATTCTGGAAAGACCTTTTTTTGCCACCGCTGGAGTTTTATTGACGTCAAGAACCACAAACTCTCTTTAGCAGTTGGTGAGAAGAAATTAGAATCAATCTTTCCAATGTCGCTGACCATGAACCTAGGGAAAATGAATGCCACAAATTAAAGGGCAGAGCCAGCCCTGGGGGAGGGCAACTGGGGCCCTTGCTGAAGGCCCAAAAATTTACCATCAAATTAATCTATAAAAAATGGTCCTTTTTATCAAAAATAAAATTTTTATCTATAAAAGAGTCCAAAATTTATGATTTCGCTCAGGGCCCCTAAACACCGAGGACCGGCTCTGTTAGAGGGCATGCGACCAAAGGAATCATCGCCGGATGTAGTGTTGTCCCCAATCTTAAAAATCAGTATGATAGGAAAAAGAAATACATTATTCCGGCAAGAGTAAAAATGGGAAAAGAATTTGAAAGAAACTTTGGGGGAGGGGAGCAGATTCACTTTGAACCAATTGCACCCAGTTGAATGAATGAAGGGGTCAAACTTATAAGCTTAAACAAGTGATTGGAGAGGCAACCTACGTTTTATTTTCGTTTTTAGAGTTATTCCTAGATAGTCGAAGAATTTGATTCTTTGTTTTTGTTTATCTTAGGACATGGAAACAACAACTTGAGCAAAAGGGATTAAATCTTAGCACACAGAAAATCACACGGCGGGGCCATGCCCCAGGCACGACCATGTCTATCCACCGGCACGAAACACGGGGAGACCATGATAATTTGGCATGATCGTGTAAAGAATTGCAAAATTCTCCAGAGCAAAACACGACCGTGTTCTATAACATAGGGGGTCGTGTGACGGAACATAACATTTACAGAGCGAAACACAGTGGGGTCATGCCTCCTAGGCACGATCGTGTTTCAGGTTTGTAGCAAAAATGCGACCGTATCCAAACAAACACAGTGGGGTCATGCCTCCTAGGCACGATCGTGTTTCAGGTTTGTAGCAAAAATGCGACCGTATCCAAACAAACACATGATTGGGTCGTGCGTTTCAGACATGACCATGTCATGCCTCGAGTCGACCCTATAAATAGGGTGCAACCGTGTTTTTCTTTATTCTTCACCCATGTTTCTCTCTCTAAAAAGCCCTAATATGTGTTTCCTTGCAAATCCGACCTCGGAGTTCAAGTTTTTAGCAGATCTCTCTTCAAAAGTTCACTCTCGAGCAAAGATGAAGAGATCTAGGCATGGAGAGGCTTCTTCTTTCAGGGCAAAGAGCAAGGAAAAGGGGAAGAAAAAGGTAAGTGAAGAAGATGATAGCCCAATGGGTATTTTATTTCGTGATGAGCTTCAAAAATCTAAATTTAAACAACTTTCTAAGCGAAAAATTGTCCCTATAAGATACATTAATGAGTATCTCTTAGAAACCTTAGGACTTAAGGATGATATTATTTGGCTAATTAATAAGGTTTCATGGGATGAACTTATAAGTATTAGGTGTCCCACTCATATTATGATCACTTTAGAATTTTTAAACTCGGTGGATGCTGAGTTCTTAACTGGGTATGGATGTGAGGAAGGAAAAATCACCTTCAAGCTCTTCAATGAAGAGTATGAGTGGGGTTGAGGTAATGAAATTCTTATTTTGGCCTAGCTCATGGTGGGGAAAGGAGGATACCAAAAGACTTCAATGCCTTATTTTTTTGAATCAATTAACTGGAGAAACTTCCTATGACCCGTCTAGAGCCAAGGCTTCATAACTTCAAAACCTTGTCTTTAGGTACATTCACCAAATAATGTCAAATATTATTTTTAGTCGTGGGGATAGCGATGAGGTTGTACGTGCCAGTGAACTTCTATGCCTTTGGAATATGCTTAGGAAGAAAATCTTGTTGATATGGGATTATATTTTATTAGACACCTAGCCAAGATAGGACAAGCCTCCAAGGGAGACATAGTGGTTGGTAGATTGATAACCCACATTGCTTATACTTTAGCATATGATACGAGTGGGTTAGAGCAAATTTTGAGAAACCATAGCATAGATCTTGGGGTATGCCTTGCAACTAAAATGATTATTAGAGAAGGAAGCTCTTTTAGCTTTATGAGGAGGAACTTGGCACCCCTAAAACTTCCAAATCTCAATTGTACCACAATAACCAACCTTGCCAACTGGCGATTGGATCGAGAAACGATGACCCCATCACAAGAGGGCACATCTATAGTTTTCCCCCCTTCACCTCAAGCACCCATTGACCAACCTACCCTCAAAGGTAAACCACACTACAAGAGATGAGTCTGCATCATGTAGGACTGAACTTGTGAGACATTCTTTTTCTTCTTTTGAACATGTTGTAGGACATTCAAGCTATGACTTCTCGGACATTCGCCTTTGGAAGGTTTCTGAGAAGGAGAAAGAGTAGTGGTGATTGATCACTAGGAGCTAGGTCGTGGAGAAGAAATTGGGGGTTTCGAACCATGTAAAATCTCTGTGTCGTATGAGTGTTGTGTTTTGTTTTGTTATATCTTATTGTCCTTTGCATTAATATTTTGTAGACAAGCACGAGCTCACAATCAAAGCTCGAGCCACGATCGTTGTTGAACCCACCCCCCTCTAGCAACACCAAGATCCTAACAAGTGATATCAAAGCAAAGTCTCTCTTCACCAGACTAATCGCCGAGGGAGCACAAGGCTAGAGGATTAGCAGATCCATCAAGAACTTTGGAGTATCTTTGGATACGCCATCTGAGCACCATCACCCTATGAACTAGGAGGTTTTGGTCAATAGAAGTCGAGGACGAAGATGTTCTTCCAAATGACCATTGAACAATAGTTGGTTTTGATGGAGGGGTTTGAAACTCTAGAAGACAAGAAAGGAAAATCACTTCGAAAAAGCATGTGGATAGAGGAACAAATCTTAAGATCTGAGGCAAATAACAAGGTAACTAAAATTTTGATTAATTTGATTTCTAATGATCTTGTGTAAGATAGGTAAATATCAAGATGCTAAGGATATATGGAGCAAGCTTGTCAAGCTTCATGAAGAACCTTTCTTGGCCCAAGATGATAATAAGTCCAAAGAAGAAGGCTCATCATCTCAAGAGCTTGAAGATTTGAAGGTTGAAAGGTACTCAACATTCAAGTTGGAAGAAGTTGTAGAAGTCTATACCTTAAGGATCGAGGGGGAGGATAGACAATCGACACCAGAGCAAGAGAAGCCCTCGACATCTGGAGCTGATGATGGACAAGCTCAAGTTTCCCTTACTACTATGGAAGGTAACTCAAGATTAATTCTTAAAAATAAAGATCATATAATTTGCTTTGAATGTAGAAAAAAGCGACATTACAAGAGTAGGTGCCCTACAGATCAAGAAGAAGGTTCTAATGACACTAAAGGCAAAGGAAAAGCCAAAGAAGATCGAAACCCTAATACACAAAGGAAAGGAGCACATAGTGTGCTTTCATGTAATCAAAATGAGCATTACTGGAATTAATGTCTAAGGGTGAGGCATCCAAGGAAGGACGAAAAAAAGTTCAAGTGTATGGGAAGGCCTAAGGTATCATTTCATAATGCACTTTCAATCTATCATGATAAAAGCATGTTAAGCCTAAGTTTTATTATTTAAGTGCTCAATATCATGAGAATAAGTCTAAGGACAATTCTAAAATTATTAGCTCAAGAACTAACCCACCTAAGGAGGATTTTAGAACTTTTCAAGGTAAACCTAATCTAGAAAAGGATAGGAAGGATAAGAAAAATCTAGGCAATACCTCTAAGAAGAATAAACATATGCCTAAGAAAAATAATATCAAAAGAAATAATAAAAAAAATAAAAATTGAGACATTAGAGGAAGAAAATCAAGTGTTGAGGTCAAGATTTGACAAATTAGAGAAGACCCTCAAAAAGCTAAAAAAAAATATGTTTAAAGAGTCAAAAAGATAAAGTTTACAGTTTGATAGGCAAGAGTCATCTAGGGACAATAAAGATTTGAGATACAAACCTAAGTCTAAGGAAATTATGTCATCTTATCATAGAGTTTCATATAATTATAGAACCAACCCTAGGTCTAGAAATATCAAAGTTACAAGGGAGGCCATCCCTATTGTTGACCTTGATGAGACTATAGTGACTAAGATTTCTAAGAAGCCTAGGAGAGTCACTAAGAAGGTATCAAGGGAGGTTATCCCTAGTGAATACCTAGAAAACCCAAGGAGCTTCAATAGACATTGGGTTCCTAGGATTGCGATTCTTTCACACTAAATGGGTAAGAGTGTCAATTTAAAATGATAAGGTAGTTAATTTAACCATAGAAGAGTTGACATTTTAGAACATTTTCGAGGTATAGTAATACTTTGAAAATGAACTTTGATGCGACATGGATTTTTTACCTCCTTTTTAGGAGATGGCACGAGGAGGCTTAGGGTTCTCTCCGGCCGCAATAGTAAAGATTGATGATAGTGAAGAAAGCAATAGAGAATGATGACACAATATTTAATGTGGTTCGAAATTTCAATTCCTACTCCACCGGGTGAGCTCTAGAAAGAGCTGCAGTGCTAAACACCTCAATTATAAAATCTCTCCTTCTCGAAAGTATTTCTAGAGGTGGAGGAAACCCCTTACAAGTCAAGATGTATACAAATTAAGCAAAGAGATGAATAAAGATGAAATGGTCTTCTGCCTTCTTCTCCCTCCTCTGGTCTCCTCCCCTCCCTTCAGGTTGTCCCCTCGTTGAGTCTCCAGGAGTCGAGGTGTAGATATGTCTAGTGAATGGAAGCGATCCATCTCCTCTTCCTTCCTTCCCCTCTTTTATCCCTGTTGTCCTTGGAACCAGTTGTCATGTAGCGAACCACCACGATCCTCGTACACGTGGAGGGCCCTTTTTACCTAAGGAATAATTCTATTAGGAAGTTAGTGAATGGAGACTCCTGAGAATCTTATGTGGGGTCCCGGTTTGTTATACCACATGACAAACTCTTATGAGCAAGTGTATCAATGAGCGTCCTCCCCTTCTCTTTATTCTCTCTCTCTCTCCCCCCTAAAGGTCTTTATTTTTCTTAGTCACTTCCCTTGACTTTTATAACAACTCGGCCCCATTTCCCGGACAACCCTTGACTTGCTTCCCTAACGTACTTCACTTGACCCTTCTGGTTTATCTAAAACAAAGTGTATATGACTCAACTCGGCTTGCGGAGTTGATATTTGACCCCGCCTCGGCCATAAGGCCCACGCCTTTATACCTCCCTTAATTCCTCTGAGTCATTTTCTGACTCACTTCACGGGTTACTCATTCGGTCTCTTCCTGGCTATCGGAATTCTCTGTCCTACCCATGTTGCCACCTCATCAACTCGTCTCATTTCCCCCAGTTAGGCCTAGCCGAACCAGGTCGTATATCACACACTACATCTCTTTCCTCGTATTTCACCTTAAGGGTCGTGATTCCTCTATCCAACTCTCAAATCATGTTGTAGCAGTATCATTAGTCACCCCTCCAAAATAGTCAAACGAAGCTTTAAGTTTGACTTTCCAAGTGAGAAACTCCTTTCCATCATCCTCCTTTAGCCATACCCTACTTACCTCCTTATTCCCTTATCAATTTCATTTAACCCATTGAGCTAAGGTTTTCCTTGCCCTAACTTGCCTTAAATATGTCAAACACTTTACTGGGCTAATGGGCCCTGCTTCCCCTCCTTCAGAGAGAAGTTTAAAATCCAAAACCCTCGGTAAGTTAGTCTTCACACAATGATTTCTTCCTCTCCAACTTCTACTCTTCTTCTTCCTTTCGGCGACTTCCACCAGCGGCTGTCCTACGCATAAGCTCCTAGCACTTTTCCTGTCTCCAAACGAACGTCTCTCCTCAACCCCAAGTAAGTGTCCTCCTTGCCTTCCCTACTATGGCCCCGAAAAACCCTAAACCGATCTCCTAGCACGAGGATACCATTACGCGCATCAATAGTCACCACTTTTTTTTTATGCTGAGGACTTGTTTATAGATCCTACCATAAAATGCCTATTTTCATCCCCTTCTTGCCGGCCACATCGTCCTCCTCCCAACTGCCATTGCTTCTTCTCTAAGCAACTAATAAATGGCCTCCGACTGCCAATGCCCTCGATTTACTTTGAGCTGCTAGACTTTTATAAACTACCTGTCAACCAATTAGCTCCCAATGTCTTCCGACTATTGGTCGAATCGTAATAGTTTTTAAACACTTAGGACTCCCCCTATCCCCGACAATGTTCCATTGTTTTTTTCAGTTGAAATCTTCCAAGGAAGGCATCTTTTATTTTGCTAGCCACCGGACTGCCAATTCCTTTCCAATATTACCTCTTCCCATAGATGGCACCAACTAATGTGGCACGTATTTTTTACCTTCTTTTTAGGAGATGACGACGTTGAGGAGGCTTAGGGTCCTCTCCGACCGCAACAGTAAAGATTGATGATAGTGAAGCAAGCAACAGAGAATGATGACATAATATTTAACGTGGTTCAGAATTTCAATTCCTACTCCACGGGGTGAGCTCTATAAAGAGTTGTGGTGCTAAACACCTCAACTATAAAATCTCTCATTCTCGGAAGTATTTCCAGAGGTGGAGAAAACCCCTTACAAGCCAAGATGTATAGAGATGAATAAAGCTGAAATGACTTTCTATCTTCTTCTCCCTCCTTTGGTCTCCTCCCCTCCCTTTAGGTTGTCCCCCCATTGAGTCTCCAGAAGTCGAGGTGTAGAAATGTCTAGTGAATGGAAGCGATCCCTCTCCTCTTCCTTCCTTCCCCTCTTTTATCCTTGTTGTCCTTGGAACCAGCTGTCATGTAGCGAACCACCACAATCCCCATACATGTGGAGGGCTATTTTTACCTAAGGAATAATTCTGTTAGGAAGTTAGTGAATGGAGACTCCTGAGAATCTTATATAGGGTCCTGGTTTATTATACCGCGTAACAAACTCTTATGAACAAGTGTATCAACGAGCGTCCTCCCCTTCTCTTTATCCTCTCTCTCTCCCCTAAAGGTCTTTATTTTCCCGAGTCACTTCCCTCGACTTTTATACCAACTCGACCCCATTTCCTTGATGGCCCTTGACTTGCTTCCCTAACATACTTCACTTGACACTGCTGGTTTATCTAAATCAAAGTTTATATGACTCAACTTGGCTTGCCGAGTTGATATTTGGCCCTGCCTAGGCCATAAGACCCACGCCTTTATACCTCCTTAATTCCTCCGAGTCGTTTTCCGACTCACTTACCGGGTTACTCATCTGGTCTCTTCCTGGCTATCAGACTTCTCCGTCATATCCCATGTTGTCACCTCATCAACTCGGCTCATTTCCCCCAGTCAGGTCTAGCCGAACCAGGTCGTATATTACACACTGCATCCCTTTCCTCATATTTCACCTTAAGGGTCATGATTCCTCTATCCAACTCTCAAATCATGTTGTAGCAGTATCAAACTTAGAACATGATTCTAAAAGATTTTAGGATGTCCAATAGAAATAAAAGGTTGAAAGTTAATCATGATTGACACATTAGGCTAGAGTCAATGGTGTGCCAAGTTTAGAGGTTTTGGCACACTCGAGGGAATTAGTCCGTCATTATGTCAAATTTAGTATTTAATATAATTGTAGAAAATGGCGATTAGCTTGAAGACTTAGGTATCTTGATACTTTTGTATTTTATATATTTGTCATGTTTTGTATGCCATACTATATGTCATAACATCCTATATCACTTGATTATATGAAACATGTCATCTTAATACTTAGGTTGATTCTTTCTTGTTATGATATTATTCATCATTTAGGTACGATAGATTTTCTTTTGAAAGATATGAAATTAATATATGTCATGATCATATTCATGCATTGAATTGCCAAATAGCAAATTAAGGACAATTGACACTATTTGATATCCTAGGTAAGATGATCAAATTAGAAATGCCTAGATAGAAATGTATGATCCCTTAGCTTAGGGAAGAACTAATTTACATATCACAAAGATTATAGGATGACATGTGTGTATTTTAAGACACTCTAGATACAAGTGAGATATTAGGATGATGAGTTAAGTTCAAGGTGCTTATATGGTGCATCAAAGTGAACTCAAATTCATCAAATGATATGAATGAATTATGAGGAAAGCTAATGTCCAAGTCATGTACACTTTCCCCATAAATCATTATTGAAAATAGGTTTTGAAAATATTTTTAAAATAATTTTTGAAAAATCTTGGTAAGCCTATTTGTTGATAGGAATCACCATTGATGATATTGATACAAAGTTAGGTTAAAAGCATTGAAGGTTTCAATGGTTTCCAACTTTGTACCATTCATTGAAAATGATAAGTATTTTCATAGAAAACTATTTTTCTCCTATAATATTTGGCATAAATAATGTATGTATGAATTTTTAAGATTTTTCAAAAATTATAGAATTACTTGTACATTTTCAAAACTTGTTTGAAAATTCTGGTTTTAGGAAAATAAAAAACTAGTCGACTGAGAAGTCGACCAATCTAGTACTAGTTGACTAGTTACTAAAACTAATTGACTAGTAGGATTGATTTTGGCTGAATAGATCAGGTTTAGTGATTTAGCAATAACCCTATGTAACTTAATTACTCCTAACCCTTTGATATACTTGGAAAAACATTAAAAGGGAAAGATTTTCAGTGAAAATTAATAGGAGAGTTAATTAGGGCAGGAATCAAACTTTAAAGGGATGTTAACGTTCAAGGATGAACTTTTGCCCTCATTTTTGGAGTTTAGATCTTCTATAGGATTAGGATCTCTCTAAAGACATTGTTTGTGCAATGGTTAAGAGGGAGCAAGCCTTTAGCGGGAGGTTGTCTTTCAATGTGTGATAAGTGATTTATCACTATGGAATGACGGGTTTGATGGAGAATGAGGTATAGAGAAAGTGAGACTTTTTGATGTGTGTCAAAGGGGGAGAATGAAGGTTTTAAGTTAGGAAACCTTCATTATGCCTTTCATTATGTTTTGACATAGGAAGTGGCTAGTTAGGCTGATAGGCTAACTTAACTTAAAGATATCATCAAACATAAAAAAGGGAGAGATTATTGGTACAATCGACCTCAGATCAAGATTGACCAAGCTCAAGTTGGGCTCAAGTTAAGTTTTGATGTTTGACAATATAGTAATAGATTGATGATGACTGAAAGGATGGTATGAGACATTCGAGGTTGTGTGATGAAGAAGAAGACAGTTGGTGTAGCCATCATTGGATCAGGTTAGTCAATGATGCATGTAAAGTCAAGGTTAAGCGTGAAGTCAAGTAGGTCATGGTTGATCGGATACTTAACAAGTGGAGAAATCCAAGTGGATCAGGGAGAACCGAACACGTAGTGGTCAAAAGTCCAACATAGAGTTGGTAAGTGAGAAAGTCAAGTGGGTCATGGAGGATTGTACACTTAGTGGATGGAAGTCTAACAGAGAGTTGGTAAGATAGAAAACCCAAGTGGGTCAGGGAGGATCGGATACTTGGTAGTTGAAAGTCGAACAGGGAGTTGACATGTGTGAAGACTAAGTGGGTCACTGTTGACCGGACACTTGGCATGAGATGAAAAGTCCAAACAGATCAAGGAGGACTAAATATTTGGTGATGGAAAGTCTTGGTAGATCAAAGTTGATTGAATGCTAGGCAAGCGAAGTCTTGGTAGGTCAAGGTGACCGAATGTTAGGCAAGTGAAGTCTCGACAAGTTAGGGTGATTGGATGCTAGGCAAGCGAAGTCGCGACAAGTCATGGTGATCAAATGTTAGGCATGAGAAGTCCCAACATGTCAAGATGATCGAATGCTAGGCAAGAGAGGTTCCAACGGATCAAGGATGATCGAGTGTTGTATGAGAAAGGTCATGGTAGGTTACGGTCAATCGGATACTAGGTGAAGTGAGAGTTGACTTAAAACTAGATTGAAACTGAGGTATCAGTAGATTGGTAACATTGTTCAAGCAAGTTTTGAGTTTAGAACTTGATTGCCAACTCGACTAGTTAAGGCCAGTTGATTGATGGTCTTGATCAATCGACTGGGTCGATGCTCGGGATAAGCGAGAAGCTCCATCAGGTACTCAGGACTCGGGCGCTTGGGAATGTGCTCGGGACTCGGGTGCTCAGGAATGATCGGGATTCAAACACTCAGGAAGATGGTGCTCAGGAAAGAGGCTTGCTTGGTCAATTGACTGATGGGGTCGATCAATCAACTAGGTCGGTACGGTGCTCGAGACGAGGAATGGACGACGGGTGCTCAGGGAGTCGAGTGCTCAAGAGTTAGTGCTCAGGACTCGAGTGCTTAGGATAAGGAATGGAGGATGGGGCTCGGGGTCTAGATAGTTGATTGATAGGGTTGATCAGTCGGCTGGTGTCACTGTAGCAAGCCACAGAAGGTTGGCAAGTCAATTGACCAGTAGACTAGTGGCTTGACAGTCGACTGATGGCCAAAGGTAGTCGACTGATGCATTGTAATACAACGTGGATCATGTCGTTAGTGTTGAGAATCTTGTGACGGTTAGAGGGAGTAAATAGCCTTTCTTCGATTTCTACAAAAATTGTTAGCAGAAGCAAGAACAAAAACAAAAGCTAGAATGGAAATAAAAAAGAACAATACTAACACAATTGATGTAACGTAGTTCGGATATCCACTCCTACTCCATGACAATTCTTAAGGCACACACCAAGGTGGAGAAACCTTTCTTACACACAATCTCTTCTTCTTACAAGATGTTAGGAATGAGCTTAGAAAGAATAGATTTAGAGAGTAAAGACTTAAGAAATGTCTTGGAGAGCATAGGATGCAAAATTTCGTATTAGAGCATTAGCCTCTCCAAGCTCCCAAAACCTTTCTTATATAGAATTTTGGAATTCTTCCCGTTACTACCTTCTGATCGTTGAACACTAGTAGTCGACTAGTGCAAGCTGTTGAGAATCCAATGGCTTTGACTCGGATGCCCTACGCGATCTCTCGATCGTCACTACTCAACAAATACTTCACTACCAACTAGTCACTAGATTAGTCGGTGATCACACCAATCGAGTGACTTCGTGAAAGGATGACTTAGAATCTTTCTGTGGTGTGCTATAGTAACATCAGTCGACTGATTTATCCCACCAGTCTTCTTAGGTGCAGAGCACCTCTGTAGCTCATCCCATTGCAATCGACTGCATCCCATAGCAGTCGACTGTCCGAGCCCAAGTGTCAAGTGGTGCTCGGACTTTCCGAGTTCCAAGCACCCGAGACCAGTCAATTGGTCACAACAACGAGTTGATTGACAAATAATTTGTGTGATTGTTTTAACTCATCAGTTGATTGGTTCAAGTACCAGTCGATGGTACACCTCCAGTATAATCCTTTTATACTTGAAAACTCACCCTTAATCTAGACCTAAGCCTTCAAGTCCTTCCATTAGCCTCGCGCCTTCAGGATGCTTTCGAGTCCACGACTCCTCGCCCTTGCGCTAGCCTTCAAGTCCTTCCTTCGGCTTTGTCATACTTTAGAATTTTCCATTGCTAAGATTCACTTGGACTTACACCACCAAGTCCTCATCATTGTACTTTTCTTTGCCAAGATTCATTGAGACTTATGCCGCTAAGACTACACACTTGGACTTACGCTGCTAAGTCGTCATCTTTAGACTTTCCTTGCCAAGTCTTCACCCTTGGACTTTTCTTGCCAAGTTACCACACTTGGACTTTTTTTTACCTGTCACTTAACATTCATATTAGATCACCATCATTGCCTAACTTAAACCTAATTGTACAAACAACAAAAGTAATTAATACTTGGAGCATCCTTGCACCAACAGTTGGAGTGTCAACTCGAGCAACGATTGAAGACCAATCAACTAAGTGTAAGGTCAGTTGACTGATAGGCAGAAATCAGCCCGATGGTGACCCTATAAAAGAGGACTTCATGGTGATTTGAAGAGGCCGACTCTTGGTGACTTCGAAGGAAAAGTGTTGTTGCATTTCAGACCTTCTAAGGTATTCCAAAGCAACCATATAATGATAAAGATTTCCTTGTGTAAAGTATTATTCTTATTGTATTTTATTTTATCTACTTTACACTTATATTTTGTTGTATCTTGTTGTATAAGAATAAGTTGTAAGAGGTTTCTCCGCATCCGAAGGATTTCCGAGAAGGAGAAAGGATAGTGACGATCGATCGCTAGGAGCTAGACTATGAAGTAGGAATCAAGGGTTCCGAACCATGTAAAATCTTGGTATCATGTGTGTGTTGTGTTTTGTTTGTTATATCTTATTTCCGTTGCATTAACATTTTGTATGCAAGCATGAGCTCGTAATCAAAGATCGAGTCACGATCGCTATTCACTACCCTTCTAGCGATGTAAAGGTCTTAACATCATCTTCTACACATGTACTCAAGTCATAGCTCAACATTCAATTTTATATAATATAATAGTTCTAAACATCATTTTACAAAACTTTTCTTTAAGTTTTAAAAGTATTTTACCATCACAGAGAACACCAGATGCTCTTTTTCATTTCAATCATCTTATTTGTATTCTATGTAAAATATTTGTCTTAATCTCTTCATCCTTTTGCAAAAATGATCTTAAATACTTAAAACTTTCAGTTACAGATAACGCGTCATCACTTATCTTAATAATTATCTCATTATGTCTAATATTATTAAATTTTATATATTTTATCTTTACTCTATTAAGCCATTGATATTTCACTTCTAGTATTTTCTGTCAAGATTCGAATCTAGCATTCATTCTTTTAAATGTTTTATCCACTAAAACAATATTATTTACAAATAATATACAACATTGTACTATATCTTGGATGTGTTTAGTGAGTTCATACATGATTAGTATAAAAAGATAAAGACAGAGTTGATCCTTGATATGACCTTATCTTTATAGGAAAGACTTTAGTTAATCCGCTTGGAGTATTCACTCTTGTTATTACATTCATGTACATATTCTTAATTATTTTAATATATGTTATGCTAACATTTTTGTTCTCTAGATTTCTTATAATTTTCCTGCTTGGGACTCTATCATAAGTTGTTTCTATATCAATGAATACCATGTGTAAATCTTGCTTATGTTCCTGATATTTTTTAATTAGTTACTTGAGGAGATGTATAACTTCAACTGTTAACCTTCCAAATATAAATCCAAATTGATTTTTGATCACCGTAGTCTTCTTCCTTAGCCTTTTTTCTATTATTCTTTTTCAAAGTTTCATTATATAACTCATTAGTTCAATGCTTCTATAATTTGCATAATTTTGCATGTCTCCTTTGTTTTTATATAAGATAACTATAGTACTTATTCTCTACTTATTAGATATTTTTTTATTCATTTTGAATATCAAGTTAAATAACTTTGTTAGTCATCAATATCTTACTTCCCTAACCACTTCCATACCTCTATTGAAATATCATTTGGTTCAACTACTTTTCCATTTTTATCCCATGTAAAGCTTGTTCCACTTCTAAAGTTTGAATTTCACAATAAAAACTTAAAATTTTATACTCCTCTAACCTACTTGAATTACCTAAGTTAAGTTAGTTACCTAAACCTTCATTAAAAATAGATAAAAATACCTTTTACATAACTTTTTAATGCATTCATTTTAAAAACCCTCAAATGTATCCATTTTAATGCATCTTATTTAAATAAGATCTTTTGTCTTTCTCTTTCTAGCTTTAACTATTCTACTCTTTCGCCTTTTTTGTATCCAACAATCAATATAATCATTCAAAAGTTTTATTTTTAATTTCATTTATTACTTTCTTGGCCTCTTTCTTAGTTATTACATATTTTTTTAAAAAAAATCATTCTTACAAGTGTATAATACTTTATAGGCTCTCCTCTACTTCCTCATTCCACTATCAAAATTCTTTACTTAGTGATGCACATCCATTTGACTCAATCAAGTACACTCTTAGTTATCATTTTTAACTTTACTATCATCTTATCCCATGTATTTGAGTTGTCATGTATTTCCTCTAAAACGTATATTCTTATTCTCTCTTTAAATATATTTTACTTCTTATTCTTTAACTTCCATTACTTAATTTTAGAAGTTGTGCATGCTTTTTTTCTTTTAAAACTATGTTTGAGACACATATCCAATAGTATTAACCTATGTTAAGTTTTCTCCAGAAAAGACCTTGAAATCTTTATAATTTTTTTTATCCTTCTTCCTAATTATAAGAAAGTCAATTTGCATTTATTATTTTCACTTTTAAACAAGACTAAGTATTCTTCTCCTTTCTTGAAAAATGTATTAACTATGGTCATATGGTATCGTAAAATCTAATATAATTTTTCCTTCTTTATTTATTATTCCAAACTCATAACCCGTATGCACCTTATCATATTTCTTATTTTTTACTCTTACATGTCTATTTAGATATCCTTTTATTAAAGTGATTTTGTTTGGCGAAATATTTTGTAATATCTCATTTAGGTTTTCTCAAAATGTAGATTTGGTGTCTTCGTCTAATCCTATTTGAAATATATATATATTAATTACATAAATAGTTTCTTTCATCACTATAATTTTGAGAATTATAATCCTATCCAGGGTTGACTCAGGCATAGGCCATTAAAGTCTATGCCTAGGACCCTATTCTATTGGGCTCAAAAATTAATATTTAATTTATTTTAAAAATACATATTAATTAAGATCTTAAATATTTTTTTATCCAGGGCCTTTGGAATGGTTGCCTAGGGACCCTAGAATGGTTGAGACGAACTTGATCTTATCTCTCTTTCTAACTACTACTACTCCATCCTTTATCAAACTATCTATATTAATGCCTATTCCATTTATTGATTTACTCCTTTCCCATGTATCATCAAAGTCTCTATCACCCTTATCTTCTCTCCTACCTATTTTATCTCTTGTATATATAAAAAATATTAATTTTTCTTCTAATTATTATATCTTCTACTTTCATTGTTTTGCCAATCAATGTTCCTATTATATACAGGAAAAAAAATATTAATACTAATAATAATGATAAAAATATAGGGTAATTTGATTTAATAGGAGTTAAAACAAATTAAAATTATTATTATATAAGCAAAATTTATTATTAATATTTGAATTATTTTTATAAAACAATTCTTAGATTTATGGGATAATTTTATTAAGGCTTTGATTAAGCCTATTTATTTATACCCAACTATAGTTAGAAGTTGATTGAAACAATCAACCAATGATTTTATTTAAAACCCCTAAGTTCGAATCAAGTCGTCTCTCTTGTCGCATCATTGCATCATCCTGCCGTTACAACTACACTCATCTTGCGAGTTCGACAGGCGCATGCCACGAACCCATCGACTGTCAACCATCTCAATTGTTGCTCCGTAGTTCATCGGCATGGGGTCGTAATCCCATCGACTGTCCTAGTTGCTTCTCCATTGCTCACTAGCATCCAACCAAGACCCGACAACCACAACACCATCTTTGTCCCCGCACTATTGGCAACTTCATCATCGCCTCCCTTCTCGATCGTCAACTGACCTTTGCCATTGTCATGGGCAGTCGATGATGGTAATTTGTTAATTAATTTTAATTGAATGATAGTTTTTTTTATTAATTGATAGTTAATTAGATTAATTGATTAGTTAGGTAGTAATTAATTTGATAGATAAATTAATTAGTAGTAGTAAGTTATTGATATAATTAATTTTTTTTATATTTATAGATTCATATTCGAGAAAACCCCTTGATTTAACCTTGTTGAGAGTTTGCGACAATTTGAGGTAGATAACTTTTATACTTGACCTCTTAGATTCTATCTTGGAGGGACAATTTATTTTAATTAAATTTATATAGATTATATAGTTTTATTGATGCTCTATATACCTCTTGTTTGTACTTATTTATTCACTTGTTTGACCTCCCTATATCTATTATTATCTAGATATTGTTAATGTCTATAAGATTCATATATCTCTACAATGATATGATATTGACCACTTTGGGTCTAAGTTCTCATGGTTTTATCACATGATCTTTTTTATGTCTTACCAATGTGAGACTTTGATACATTGTATTCCCTATACTCCCAACGATCCCCCCTCAAACGAAGGACCATATTGAACCCCCTCAAGTCTATCCGTCCTCGAAGGACTTCCTCTGTTTAATATCTGATCCTCAACCCACCAGGACTTTTTGCTAACTTCATTTTCTTCGTTCGAGGTTCATGGTCACTGGATCGTGGCTCGATACCAATTGTTAATGCCTATAATGACATTGTTAGTCATATAAGATCCATATATCTCCACAACGATGATATGATATTGTATGTTTTATTTTTGAGTATTATCCAAAAGGTCTCATAACAATGGATATATCTTTTTATCTTATAAGCACATGATCTTTTCTATGTCTTACCAATGTGAAACTTTGATTGTATTTCTCATACTCCCAATAGATATTTTATTGTCTATGTTTGGACTCTTACTTATTTGATTGAGATATTTTATAGAATTAATTATTTATTTATTAATATTACTTGAGTAAGAGCCCTGGCAAATAATTATCTTGGACGAACATGATTTGGTTATGTTTTTTCTTAGTCATTAGATATTAGCGTAGTTAATTTAGAATTACCATTGTAACAATTGAATATTGATAATTATTTATTGATTAGGTTGATTACGAGTCAATTGTCGAGTTAATTGATCTACTAGTAAAATCAATAATTTATTTAAAACAATAGATTTAATTGAATT
The DNA here is from genome assembly GCA_025175895.1 of Wurfbainia villosa. Taxonomy (NCBI): domain Eukaryota; kingdom Viridiplantae; phylum Streptophyta; class Magnoliopsida; order Zingiberales; family Zingiberaceae; genus Wurfbainia; species Wurfbainia villosa. Next base: position 7,621,917 of record CM045998.1, on the reverse strand, counting down.
AATTAGTGAATAATATTTTAGATTAATTAATTGAGTTATTTGATGAATTCATTATTGATTTGTCATTTTGTTAAACAATGGATGAAGCAAATATTTAATCAGACTAATACATGGATTAATCAATGATAATATTGATTAATTATTCAATGATTGATAAACTATTTTATTGATTAGTTGAATTATCAAACTAATAAGTATTAATTAATTTATTAATTTATTTGTTTATTATTAAAGTTTTTAATGAGTAAATAATTGATGAATTTATTAATTAATCGATTAAATTATTAATTGGTTGAATATTAATTATATACTTAATTGTATTAAATATTAGGTAGCTAATTAAATGAATCTAAGAGTTAATTGAGTTATTAATCAGATTAATGATTAATTTTAATTAATGAGTTATTAAGTTATATTATTAATGGGATTGCTAATCGATTTGATAATTAATCTGATGGTTAAGGGTTAGTTATGTAAGTAATGCATGGATTTGATAATTAATTATTAGATGATTAATTTAATTAATATAGTTGTTAATTAACTCCGTCGAATGATGAGTTAATCTTGTTGTAGTGGTCTCGAAGCGGATAAAGGAGGAGGGTTGCATTAGGTTGTCATGTTAAACTAAGATAAATATTCAATGAATAGATTAATTAGATTATTGTGTTAATGCTAGGTTGTTCCACGGAAGGACGCATTATAGGGTCCAATCAGAACGTCTCGTAAGGACCGCTACATCTCCAAAACTCGAATGTAATGATAAATATGCAAGAGTTCACGTTACAGGGTCTGACTGTAATGTATCAACAATGACCACTACATCTCCATAAGAACTTGGGTATAGTGTTAAATAAATAAAAGTTCTCACACCATAGGTTGGGTAAAAATAAATATTATAGGAAAACTAATAGTTTAAGATTTGGTATATGGAATATAGGAACCTCATTTAGTAAAGTAATGGATGTATTAGATATGATGATTAGGAGAAGAATTAATATTGTATGTGTACAAGAGACAAAATGGGTAGGCGAGAAGACAAAGATAACAGTGAACTCGATTTTTAAGTTATGGTATACATGAAAGAGTAAAATTATAAATGAAGTTGGTATTATTGTAGATAGTTCGTTAAAGAATGAAATTGTAGGAGTAATTAGAAAGGAAGATAAAATTACAACTCTTAAAATAGTAGTGGAGAAAGAAACTATGAACGTAATTAGTGTATATGCACCTCAAGTAGGATTAGATAAAAACACCAAATTAAGATTTTTGGGACGACCTAGATGAAGTATTATAAAATATTCTGTCAAACGAAATGATTTTAATAGGATGCGACTTAAATGGGCATGTCGAAGTAAAAAATGAGGAATATGAGAGGGTGCATGAGGGTTATGGGTTTGGAACAAGAAATGAAAAAGACAAAACTATATTGAATTTGCGATAGCATATGATCTTATATTAGCTAATATATTTTTTAAGAAAAGAGAAGAATACTTGGTCACGTTCAAAAGTGAAAATAATAAATCACAAATTTACTTTCTTATAGTTAGGAAGAGGGATATAAAAATTTATAAAGTTTGTAAAATCATCCTGGGAGAAAGCTTAACTATCAAACATAGCTTAGTAGTATTGGATATACGCCTCAAATATAGTATTAATAGAAGAAAAATATACATAATTTCTAGAATTAAGTAGTGGAAGTTAAAGGATGGGAAACAAAACATATTTAAAGAGAAGGTAGAAATATAAGTATTAGATGAAATATACGATGACCCTAATACGACATGGGATAAGATGGTATTAAAGTTGAAGATTGTTGCCAAGAATGTATTCGGTGAGTCAAAGAGGTATGCACCACCAAGTAAAAAATCTTTGTGATGAAATGAGAAAGTACAAGAGAAAGTACAAGGAAACACGAGCAGCCTATAAGGAATTATATATTTGTAAAACGAAGAAAACTTAAAAAAAATATACAATAGCCAAGAAAGAAGCTAAGACTGAAACTTTTGAACGGTTATATCAAAAATTAAATACAAAAGAAAGGGATAGAGATATTTATATAATAGCTAAAGTGAGAGAGAAGAAAATAAAAGATTTTAATCAAATAAAATGTATTAAAGATGAATGCAATAGAGTACCAGTAGATGATGAAGAAATAAAAGAGCGGTGAAGACATATTTTCATCAATTTTTTAATGAAGGTTTAGATGACCAACTTAATTTAGGTAATTTAAGTAGATCAAATGAGTATAGAAATTTAAATTTTTATCGTAGAATTCAAATTTCAGAAGTAGAACAAGCTTTAAATGGAAAAGTCGTTGGACCAGATGATATTCCGATATAGGTATAGATGTGCCTAGGAAAATAAGGTATTGAATGATTTGCAAAATTATTTAACATGATATTGAAAATAAAAAAGATATCTAATCAATGGAGGATAAGTACCTTAATTCCCTTATATAAGAATAAGGGAGACATACAAACTTGCACAAACTATAGAGGAATTAAACTAATGAGTCATACCATGAAACTTTGGAAAAGAGCAATAGAAAAAAGATTAAAGAAGGAGACCACGATTCTCGAAAATCAATTTAGATTCATGCAAGGAAGGTCGATAATAGAAGCTATACATCTTCTCAGACAACTAATTGAAAAATATTGGGAGTAAAAGTAGAATCTACACATGATATTTATTGACTTTGAAAAAACTTATAATAGAGTTCCAAGAGAAATTATATGAAGAATTTTAGAAAAAAAGAAGTGTCAGTATAATATATATTGAACTAATTAAGGATATGTATGATAAAGTAACGACTAGAGTGAAGACTTAAGACGAATTAACTGAAATATTTCCAATAAAGATAGGGTTACATCAAGGATCAACTTTAAGTCTCTATCTTTTTATACTAATCATACACAAACTCACTGGACACATTCAAGATGCAGTACCGTAGTGCATGTTGTCTGTGGATGATATTATTTTGGCAGATGAGACACATGAAGGAGTAAATACTAAACTAGAATCTTGGCGAAAAATATTAGAAGTGAAAGGTTTTAGATTTAGTAGAGTAAAGACAGAATATATGGAATTCAAGTTTAGCAATATTAGACGAAATGAGACAAGTGTTAAGATAGGAGATGACGAGTTATTTGGAACTGAGAGCTTTAAATATTTAAGATTATTTTTGCAAGGTGATGGATGGATTGAGAGAGATGTCTTACATAGAATATAAGAAGGATGGTTGAAATGGAGGAAAGCATTATGCGATCGTAAAGTCCTCTAAAACTTAAAGGGAAGTTCTACAAAACGGCGATTAGACCTGCTATGTTATATGATATTGGATGTTGGGTTACGACTCGAGCACATGAGCAAAAGATGAGAGTTGCAGAGATGAGGATGTTAAGGTAGATGTGCAGACATACGATGATAGACAGAATAAGAAATGAGAGTATTAGAGAAAAATTCGGAGTTACATTTATTGAAGAAAAGCTCTCAGAGATACGTTTAAGATGGTGCGGACATGTACTTAAACGACCAATGAATGCTCCAGTTATGCGATGTGAAACGATAACAAATATATACATCAAACGAGGAAGAGAAAGACCAAAAAAGACTTGGTTAGTAATAATAAAATGAAATAAAATTTATTTAAGTATAGATGATAACATAGTAGGGGATATAATCCAATGACATAGAAGGATCCATATAGCCGACCTCATCTAGTGAGATAAAATTTGATTGTTGTAGTAGTAGTAGTATAGTTGTCAATTAAATTATAGTCAAGTTGATTATAAAGCAAGAAATTATGTTAGAAGTTAATTGAAAGAAGGCTAATATAATTAGTAATTGAGTAATTAATTAAATAATAAAACTTGAGATGGACATTCTGATTGATCTCCAGACACGCTTGCTTATTTTTTTTTTTTTTTGTTTATTATACTTATCATCATATATGGTAATATTCATCGAAGTTGATATAGAAAGTGATTTTATATTTACAGAGAGTATTCTTAAATCTTCTTTGCATGTTTATAGGCTTTGGCCAAAATTGAGATAGTTTCTTCTCACAAGATGGATTATAGATCATTCATCTTATATATATACGATATATTTTATTGGTGGATTATAGATTGCTCACTCTCATTGTACAATTTATATGATATATTTTTTATCAGATGAACTATAGGTCATTCATTTTATATATTTATAATTTTATATATGATCATGATATATTCCATTTTGGATTAATTATAGGTCACTCATAGTTAATATATGATTTGTGCTTGATTTCTAATTACTTTTATTATACCATGTTTATTCATATTTTGTTATACACGTGCAAATGATACCGAGCTGGATTAGTGGATGACTATATGGATACTCGTAGATAAACATTAACAGGTTACTTGATATATTTTCCTATATACGTGATATTTATTCTATTTTATTTGACTATCTTAGGTTTTCTTTTGGCGTATATCAATTTTTTATTTCATACATCTGCTTTCTTATTATTCATTGAATGATTTGTACTCACTTTTCACTTTCTTTGACCTTTAGATTAGGAGATAAATAGGATTTTTTCCTAATCAGAAGGTAACTCCTAGAACCGTTTAAAGATTGATTGGCTTGTTAGTCCCATTTATCATTATTTTTTTTTATATTTTTTTTTGTCTCATTTGAGTTTTTCATTTAACTTTTTTTAATAATTTATTTAATTTTACTTTAGCAGATTTGAATGAAATTTTAAGAGATGCATGCATGCGCTATTATTTTTTTTTTTTTTGACTTATAGGTGATGTTATAGATCATCGTATCGATTTAATTGGTTTTGGTTCTTTGTTTATTTATATTTTCACTAGGGGTCCCTCCTATTTCGATGGAGATCTACTCCTTTGTGACAATTCAAATTAATTTTTTTATAATATTTATTTTATCTAATTTATGATATGAGAATTTATATATATATAATAATACATCCAAATTTTCATAAAAAATATAAGGATTCTTATCAAAATTGTATAGTCGGATCTTAGAATATATTTTTTCTAAATTAAAAAACAATTTAATATTAATATAATAATTTGATAGATCAATTCATTGAATATTTATTTAAATTCAACATTGACTATCAATCTAATATAATCTTTACTCTTTTTCATCTCCACTTAGGATTTGTATCCGTGGGATTTTTCTAAAAAATTAAGAAATTGAATCGACAAATTAAAGTTTTTCATTTTATTTGGTCTTATCGAATAATTGAAATTTAATTGACGTAGGATATATCTTTTTCATCTGAAAATTTCTCAGCCAAACAAATCTTAAATGATTGATTGACAAATGTAATTGATGCAGTGCAATTCTATAATTATCTAATAAATCTTTAAAAAAAAAGCTCAAGTCCAACTTTTTTCGAACTTCCTTTATTTGAATTTTTTTATTAAATAAAAATTCTTTTTATAAATTTAAATTTATAAATTTTTTATAGACATGATTATTTTATTTTATAAATTTGAATCTTCCTTTTACTCGGTGAGACTATCTAATTGGATTATTCTATTTTGTAGATTATTTTTGTATAAATTTAAATAAAAACTATAAATGTATGAACATGGTCATATATTAATTTATAAAATAAAAAAATTATCTACTAGAAATTTTTTTATAAGTGGACCAGTCAATCAATTTGGTTTTTCTAGATTTTATAAAGAGATATTCTTTTAATTTTTATCCAAATTGAATTGCTAGATCAGACGTTTTGAGGAAGAGGATCCACAAAATAGTTGAATGGCATTTAAGTTTGTTCAGATCTTTTTCCATAATTAGAAGGAAAAGAGTTTCCATTTGGTCTCTACTTTTTTTAGTCAAAACTATTTCCCTTAATTATTTGCTCATGTCTAAATTTATGCATAAATGACTGAACTGAGCATATATATATATATATATAGAAGAGGAAAAAGAAGTAACGCACCTCACTAACTAAAATGATGTGTATATCAGAGATGCAGATTTCGCTTTAACATCTATTTGAGGTTTCTTACTGGGAGGCAACTCTATAAGAAGATATCAGTCTGTGCACTGTACAGTCCGTGTGATTATTGATTCAACGTGAGCTACCTCCTTGTCGGTGCACTATGAATATAAAATGATTATATATTTGTAAAGAAAATATAAATGTCAGATTAATTAGACTATTTCAGAAGTTAAATTGTATCATATAAAATTATTCATATTTTTAGAAATAAAATATTTTGATAAATAAGTCTATTTAGTTATATTTTAAGTCGAATGGTGCAATTATTGATTCCATGTCAGGAACTTCCATGTGTTGTTGTGCAAGACCCGTCAATGGTACACTGAGAATATAAATTAATTATATATTTATAAAGAAAATATAAAGTGCAAAATTAATTAGACTATTTAAGAAGTTAAATAGTACCATATAAAAATATTCATATTTTAAAAAAATAAAAATCTGCGATATTCTCCACGTGGCCAGCTATATATCGTTGTGCAAATTCCTCTCGTCGAGGAGACGTTTCAGCTTTCGGCAGGAGTGGTCCGGTGGATGGGAGACATGATTGAGAAATCCAAAAGCTGCAGACAGAATTTCCAGTATCATCAATGAAGGAAATTAAAACCCTTTAAAAGTGAATTAATGTTCTTATCGAACCAAATTGAATTCTACATAACGCTTCGTCGTTGAACCAGACTCACACCGCTTGAACTGACTTAACTCGGATTTGCATATCAAGCGAATACGACGATCATGTCGCATTTCAAGTGAACCGACCTTGAATTCAATCGATGTAGGTCAAATTGCTTAAAATTAAGTAAATCGCTCTCATCTAGCAAAAATATTACCTTGGCTATTGTTACTTTCAACTATTAGTTTCAGTGACAGGAACGAAATGATGGAAGTTGATTAAGACAACTAAATTATCCAAGTTATTGGTATTAACTCACTAAGATAACACCTTTAACTTTTTTACTCAGTGTAAATATGAGTGGATCGATCTTTATTTTTCCCACGACATGAGCAGGATCAAGTTTCTTTTCCGGGATCGAATTTTTTGCTATTTTCACGACGTCAAAGGGATTGAGTTATCGTCTTGATCGGCAGGCTCCTTGATTATTATTCTTATGACCTCGACAGAAAATCCCTATTCTAGTTTCATCATTTTTGACAGCCACCTCAAAAATAATATGGTCACAATCTAAAAACAAAATAAAATATTTAAGTGGATTATAATCTCGATCAATTTCAATCACCTCATAATTAAACACCTATGTTGGTAACTCATTGTGACATTTGTAATTCAGTTGCAAATGAATTTTGATTAGCTATTCGAACATTTTGAATGACTTTCTTTCAAGTAGTCTTTTTTAATCAAATACTACATTATAATTGATAATAATTTTCTTGATGCTAGGATTGTATAATTTATAAACTTTTAATGTGACAATCATACCAAGAAAAATGCACATTTCATCTTTGTTGTCTAGCTTCTTTCTCCTTTCATTTGGAACATGAGCATAAGCAATATATCCAAAGATTAGAGAATAATCAATAGTAGGTATTCTTCCACTCCAAGCTTCTTTTGGAGTCATATTTTAAACATATAATGTGGGATTTCTATTCAATGTATGAATATTTCAATTAAATGATTTTGGTCAAAACATTTGGGAATATCATTTGTTATTAGAAGACTTCACATCATATTCATAATAGTGTAATTCTCCTCTCACATACAACATTCGATTGTAGTGTATAAGCTGCTATAAGTTGTCTCTTGATCCCATGATTCTCATAGAAATTTATAAATTCAAGTGAGTTATATTCTCCACCACAAGCATTACAAAGAACTTTAATTGAATTGTCACTTTCTTTTCAATAAGTATTTTATAATTTTTAAAAGCGGCAAATGCTTTAAATTTTCCTTGCAAAAAATAAAATCACATTTTGTGACTAAAATTATCAATGAAAGTAATTATATATTTTTTTTACCTCCATTAGAATGTAGTGTCATTGACCCCCAAATATCTAAATTGACAAGCTAAGGGTGATCACCTTTACTCTCCAAAATTGTCCTTGTGGAAATTGATTACGATGTTATTTACTAACAACACATTTTTTATAAATTTGAGAAGGAATTGTATATTAAGAAAGACTAGTCATCATATTCTTTTGTTGCAATGTTTTCAACCTACCAAAATTTAGATGTCCATAGTGAAGGTATCATAGTCATGCCTCACCATCTAATGTTGCTGAAAAACATAAATGAGATGTAATGTGTAGATAAAGAAGAAACATACGATTTACTATCATGTAACTTGAGCAATTAAACCCAACTTTGCAAAAACTCCATATTCGATAGAAATCTTATATCCTTTTTCTTGTAATTGATCCACACTAAGTAAATTTGTCTTTAAATCTAGCACAAAGAGAATATTAGAAATAGTATGAATAGAATTCCCTTTCACTTGGATTGTTACATTTCTTTTTTCTCATAATAGATACGGTAGAGTTGTCACCAAATTTGACAGAACTATGAAAATATTCATCTAAATCAAAAACATCTCTTTCTTTCCACATATGTAATTGTTGCGACCTGTATCTAAATATCATATATTTTGTTGAATTTTCTTCTTCTCATGACATACTAAAAAAACACTTTTTTTTCTTTGCAAAGTTAGTCTCATCTTTACTTTGTTTCTTCAAATTAATATAACATTCTGATTTATAATAATCATATATATGACATCTATAACATTCAACATTAGACTTATCTACTGACTTTATTCACTTTATTCTGTTAATTTTTGAATGATGGCCTCCACATCATCTATCTCTTTTTTGAAAATAACTCTCTTGATGTCACGATCATTGTTGTTTCTATTTCGTTTGCCTCAACCTTTGTCTCTTATTCGTCCTCTATCACCATTTGTAAAGTGATTTTCTAATTAATAAAGCATTCAATGTTTGTTCTTCTTTTTCATGTACATTAATATAATTTTCTTCTCCTGAACTAATAATGAACTTTGCAATTTATCAATTAAAAGTAAATTTATATCATTCGCTTCTTCAATAGATTAGACAACAAAATTAAATTTTAGTGTCATAGCCATAGAATTTTCTCGACAATAAGAACATTGTTTATTTTGTTGTCAAGAATATAATTCACATTTTGTTGATGATTACCATCATTCTTGAAAAATAATCTAATTGATTCCTTTGATTTCTTTGAGCATTTTGAACTCTGAACGAAGTGCTTGAAGCTATTGTGTTTTAGCTCTTGTTGTACCTTAGTACTTTTCATAGAATTCAAAATATCTTTGATGCTATTTTTACAAAGATTGGTCTCCAAAATTGGACAATCAATTGCTCAGAGGAGATAATTCTTTGCTTTAAGATCTTTTAATTTCAACATTTCATGCTCCATCTTTTGTGCATATGTCAGGATAATACTTTCTATTGGTTCTGCTACTCCAAAGATCACAACTGCAATATTCTTTGGGTTTAAAGAAATTCTCCTTCAATATGCTCCAATAATCATAGTGATCATCAAATAAAGGAATGACTAATGTACAATACTTTTGAAAGTTGTAATTTTCCTTGAAACTTAGCTTTGATATCACTACTAAATAATAATAATAATAATAATAATAGCTAAAGGATCTTGCACAGTAATAAATGATCGAGGATAAATAAGAAGAATAAAAGATTATTTTTTCAATATTTTTAATGAAAAATAAATTATTTATTTATAGGCTAATACATAACTTATTAACTAATTTATTAAATCTACTAACTCCTCTACATCTTGTGCAAAAGATTGAAACCTCCAATCTAATGGCTCCTACCGATCAATCCAAGGAGCATTATGAGGGAAGTAGATCACGGATGGTCTTTGACTTCGGTGTGATTGGCAAGGGCATTAGAGGGCATTGTTCTAGAGCAAGCTTTTCCATCTTACAACAATCGGAAATCGATCCGTGCTCACTTGTACAAATCTATATTGCACTTATCAACACGCCATCCCCATAGGGACTACTAACTCCTCTACATCAAATACTAACTTCGTAACATCATCATTATATCATCCACTAACCCAATTACTTCATTACATTGAATATGGATTTTTTTTATAATCACTCTCACTGGGTTAATATTTTAGCAACTTATTAATCCACTAATTTGCTAACTAAATTAATATTTATATTAAATTTTATCAATAGCAAATTCAAATTCTTGTCGTAAATCTGAACGTAAAACTCATGTAGTGAATTCAGGATTTGTACAAATATTTTCTAGCCACAGTGCATCGGTGTCACAATTTTTGAGACAGAGATATCGAAGAGCACCGAGATATCCCTCTTCTAACGGGAAGGATGCCAAATTGTTACACTCCTAGATGGACAACAAGTGAAGTGCTGTTAGGAGCTGCATTTCATCATTAGAAAGGAATTGGAGCTCATTGTGATGGATTTCTCAATTAATCCATCATTGGATCGTACATTCATATATGATTTGTTAAATAAACAAAAAAATAAAAAAGATCTAAATACAGTATCTTATTGTTTAATCTACAACAATATGCGAATACAAAAATAAAATGTAACAGAAACATAAATAATAAATCACTAATTCAAGACATCATCATCGGAAAAGTCTAAAGATCGAAAGTCACAACAACCATAGGATGCGATCTAGGTGTAAGCAATCGGATGTATTATGGTAATAACATATAAGTCCACCACCAATAATCTTTCACTTGAGCTACATGTGATTATATATGTAACACATAATCAAAATTTCTTAGTTGCACTCATCATGTCGTATTGAATTGAAATAACTGATCGATCAACTTCATTAGTATATGACTAAAGTGATCATAACTACTCTATATATAATCGGTGGCAAATCATTAGTAATCATAATACTAATGTCATTAATGGCATAGATCTGATGTGGATCTATAGCAGGAGAAATGCATGAAATAAATGCGATATACACATGACTATTCTCAACTGATCCTCCTTATGATCCAAAATCGGATCTTTATGATGTTTACAAGCATCATATGTTAAACCACATTAGCAAATCATGATCATCTTATGACTCGATAATGAATCTTACATCACATTTGCAATCACCTTATGCAAATCACATTAATAAATTGTGATGTTTTTATTCAGAGTATTAACAAATACACATGTAAAAAAGAAAACCTTATTTTATATGATGATCAAAAAATTTTATATGTGTCCATTATATACATAGAATATCCAAAATAATAAATAAATACATACTCCTACTAAAGATGTACTTCATCCATATGAAAGACCCCCATATATAGTACATGCTGATGAAACACTTTAGATAATAATCCCTTGGTGAGGGGATCTATCAGTACTGAGTATCACGCCCTAAGGGAGTCCCCGCCAGACAAAAATCCGACAACATCTCCCCTGTACAGGTGACAATACCAAATTTTCATACAAGGCCTACATGACTACTATACATCAGTCAACACGACCGGAATCCAAACAACTCATGCAGATAATAATTAGGCCTCAGGCCATCAATCAAAGTAAATAAATAAAATCTATCACCTCTTGACTTACCCCTTCTGCCATCTGGGCAGGAATACTCATCCAAATCCAATCCAAAATAAAACTCCGAACCGAGGTCCATAAAGACATACCAAAACATCCACACAAACATAAATCCAGCTCCAGTCCTAAACATATCTTCTAATAAAAATCCAAATCCGTAAAACAAATAACCAATAAAACTATCATGACGCGAGGGATTTGGCAGCTACACTCTCCTGACAGCTTCATCCTGAAATAGATATAAATCAACGGGGTAAGTTCAAAGAACTCAGCGGATATAGTCGATATGCAAAGTAAGATATAGCTAACAATAAGAATCATGTCAGTACAGTCTCACATATAGAGTATGCAAGAAAGAAATACAAAAGGACTGTACTTACCTGAATCTCCTACCCTGATATAGGAGCATGTATCATACTATAAGAGATAAAGTCATCACCATATACAAATATGAATCCTGTATGCATGACAATCATATGCAACATCCAAGGCATCAATAAAAATGCATCAAACATAATACAAATGCTATCCATGCAAAATGCATGTCGTGCAAATGACATGGTCACCCCTGACGCCAGTCAGCCGCCTCACACGCGATGGTGAAGCCGAGTGGGTAGGGTTATGATAACTGTGCACTCTGCCATCACTGCTCCTGAGTGACCGAGTGGACATGATGCTGTCGGAGTACACCTATCCTCCTGCCCCAAACAGAGTGGGGGAGCTAAACTCTCATCTCCCGGTATCATAGACCAGAGGAGGGATCCCTGCCCGCTACCACGCTGCCTCATCGCTATCCATGAGCGGACCAGTGGAGCCTGACAGAGCAACTACCCACACCCTCTTGATGTACCACTAACCCATGAGTGGCAGCGTGTGCAGGCCATGTAACTGGCTGCGGGCTCAACTATAAAGGAACCCCGTCCAGCCAGCATGCAATCATGCAAGATGGTGCATGATACTAAAGCATGTAAATCCAACTAAAAATACCTATTCGAATAATATGCACAATCAATAAGTGCATATCTATGATCCAAGTAACTATGATCCAAATAAAACAGGGAAGATATAATCATAACTGATCAAATTCATGTATCAAGTAGGCACATAATATACTAGGCATATAAACATGAAAATTATTGCAAGCTATCGTAACTAGCATATCAACATGACTATATCTAGGAGATAAGTCAAAATACCCGCCTGAATAAAAATATCCGCAAGAATAGAATCGTCACGACAGGGGACCTGCCTCGTGACCGAAACCTGCATACATCATAACTATTGTTAAGCACAAAAATGCAATCCACCGACAAATCGAATACTTAATCGATTTCATTCATAACCCAATTAACCCAAACCACTTCCAATTTATCCAAGCACACAACAACGTGCTAAATTACTACTATGTATCCCCAAGTAGACCCTCAACCCCTAGGTCACAAATTGTGATTATCTCTTAAATCCCAGAACATATCCTTGCAATTAATCTCACCATGATCAATACTCATCATATGAACATATTATCTATAATGGCAACAATCATCATAGAATTACAATGATATAATCTTTGGTTGCTCCTCAAAACAATCAATCAATCCGTCTCAATTTATTGTCCTCACAGCCAACCCATTTACAACCGACCTTGCACGACTACCTCCAACCCTAACCGCACGACGCCCCCAAATATACCCCTCACAGCCCACACTACCTCTGTCTAGCCCACTCCATCGATCCAACTACCCCCGCTGCCCTTGATTCCCTAATCGCATCCACACTCCATTCAACACCATCAATACATAGTAAACACCATGAACAGAAAGGAAAGGAGGAAACAAGAAAGAAATATACCCAATTTCCACCTTCTCGGTGGCACCCCCAAATTGCATTCACCGGCCGAATACCATTGCTTCGACCCTTAGGGTCGCTGTGCCACTGTGAGCGATCCTTCACCTAAGGTACGGTGCAGTGTGAGGCAAAGTTTAAGCAGAGGCATTGATGGCGCTTTTTGGCAGAGGAGGCCGCGACGACGGTCCTATGGCAGAGGAGGCCGACGGCTGCGGCGAACAGCGGGAAAGAGGGCACCCGTAGCGACTGTCCTGTGGCCGTGGACGCGTTGCGACGGCTGTGCTCATGGGCGACGAGCGCGCAGAGGGTCGTTTGCATGAGACGACAAGCAGCGGCGACCTCAGCATCAGACGGCGAACTGCGGCGACCGCAAATCGCTGCTGCTGCTTGCGGTGGCTATGACACGAGGAAGGGGAACGACTCAGGAAGAAAAGGATGCTGCGGCGACAGAGAGGGGAAAACTCGCGACGCTGGGGGAAGGAGTTATTCGCGAGAGATAAACTGTCGGGGCGACGTGCGAAACCGAGAGAAAGAAGAAATAATCGACGCGATCGGAAACTAAACTTAGGTCTAGGTATCTAAACTTTAGGTTAATCGCACCTATTAACTCCCTTAAATAGACTCCACCAAAGCCTATTTATTTTATCCCCATAATTATCTCATACGGACTCCGTTTAAATCCAGAAAAATTCCGGAAAAATTTCCTAAAAATCTCAAAAAATTTCTAGGATTATTTTCTTAATTCTTTGGCCATTTATTTTGATATTTTAAATTTTTAGTATTTAACACTGAGTCTTAAATATGCTCTATTATTATTTGATCACTTTGAACTCTTTTCTTAATCGTCAGGAATTTGGCGTCAATATGCTTTTGACTTTGATAAGCTATGGTTGTTTTTGGAATATAGTTCTGCAGCTTTATTATCATATACAATTTTTGATGGCCTATCAATACCATGCATTAAGGATATGTTGTGATAAAATTTCGTAATTATATCCTATGATTTGATGCTTCATAGCGCTATTAATCTCGATTCATGAAGTCACTATGAGCGTCTGTTTGAGACTTTTCCATGATATAGCTCCCCCAGCAAGCATGAAGACATTACTCGAGGTGGACCTCTTGTTGTCCAAGTATCCATCACCTCCAATTAACTAGATCTTCAATATGTGAGCATGAGTTCTTTGGTTCTTTGTAGATACTGTATAACCCTCTTTACGACTTTCCAATGCACTAGTACAAAGTTACTTAGATACCTGCATAATATTCCAACTATGTACGCTATATCCGAATGTGTACACACTTGAGCATTCATGAGATTTCCTATTGCTGATGCATAAGTAAATTTCTCCATCTCCTTGATTTCAAGTTCACTTTGTAGATACTATTGTAAACTAAACTTATCACCTTTAGATACAGGTGTGTCTCTAAGTGTTTAATTCTTTATGTCATATCATATGAGCACCTTTTTAATATATGCTTTTTGTGATAATCAAAGCATACCTTTGGATCTATCATGACATATTTATATGTCTAATACGAAGGATGTTCATCAAGATCTTTCATTTCAAATTTATCTGATAGAAATGACTTGATCTCATACAGTAATTGTTTACTATTGCTTGCCAATAAAATGTCATCCACATACATGATAAGTATTACAAATTTGCTCTCATTGAACTTGACATATATATATTGATCAAGGATTATCCTTAAAATCAAATGAAGTAACAACTTGATTAAATTTCTTAAACCACTAACGGAATGTCTACTTTAAGCCATAAATGAACTTCTTTAACTTACATACTAGGTGTTTTGAATCATCAGATTTAAAATTCTCTTGTTGCACCATATATATTGATTCCTCAATGTCTTCGTTAAAGAATACAGTCTTGACATACATTTGATATAGCTCCAAATCATAATGAGCTACAAGTGTTATAATTATCCTTAGGAAGTCTTTTGTGGACACAGATGAGAAAGTCTCTTTGTAATCAATATTTTCCTTTTAGTGAATCCCTTCGTGTTTTATACTTTTCGACATTGCCAAGTGAATCTAGTTTGTTTGATTTTAAATATCTATTTACAACCAATAAGTTTCATTCCTTTAGACAATTCGACTGGTTTCCATATGTCATTGTCTGTCATGGACTTTATCACATCCTTCATATTTTTCAGGATTAGAATAATATTTAACTTCTTAGAAAAATAAAGGATCATCTTCCGGTCCAAATGAAACTCATATTTTTAGAGATACACATAATCACATGAAATTATAGATCTCTTTTCCCTAATTTTCAATCGATAGCTTATGAAGTGATCGGTGATGACGAAGCCATTCAGGTAAGGTTGTGAGATTAGGGATTTCTTTTTATGAATGGGCTTTCTATCACACTCGTTTGATGGTGATCCTGTCATCAAGGATTCCAATTCATGACAATAGCAAATACATAAAATATGCCGCATGTACTTTCAAGTTATAAGGAGACCAATGACCACATGAACCACTGATTTACAATTTTTGGGGTGTGCGCAAGAGTTGCAGTTGCACGCGAAAATTCACGTCCTTGGCACAAATATGTATGTCGAATTCATGCAATGAATTCAAGGTTTGTACTAGTATTTCTGGCTTCAAAATTCACATTCATGCAGTGAATTCAAGTTGTTCGTTTGCTACGGATGTGGCTGCTACCTTTGGAGGAGAAAGGGGAAGAAATAATTTGCAGGTCGACGACGTCTTTCAGTCTTTCTTTTTAATGGATCGCTAAAAGGGTCTCCAATGTAGGCGATGGATATTTATATATACATAGATCTTAATTCACTTACCTTTTCTGACAAGTAAATTCGTTGATGATTTTGTTCGTTCCTGTCATCAGCGAATTTAAGATTTTATATTTAGAAGAGTCGTATACTAAAATATAATCATATTGATTAAAGAAAGGGAAGAGAATAAATAGTAATCACTTTAGACTTGGATGGAGTAAATCCGCCCCGGGTTCCTATTGAGGTCGACCTCAGAAAATAATAATAAAGTATAGCATACACCAATAGGTACACAAGCTTCATTCAACAATTGATAGTTCCCGAATTAATTCAATTGGCAAATACAAATGAATTTGTCTATAGTGTACATAATCAATTTACGAAGAAGTCATGACTTTAGACTATCTGTAAGTGTTAATGTATCATTATTGATAAGTTCAGTTACAAATGGAATACTAAAAGCTTCGAAAACTCAAGAGTTGTTTGTTGCGCATACATTGTTGCATAAGACTTGATGGTTGCGCATACATCAAGAAGGTTGTATCAGGAAAGGGAGACTGAAGAGGAAGCAAGAAGGCGGATAATCAGAGCAGTTTTACTCATTTTTCTCTACTTTGTACACACTTCCTATTTGTAAGGGATTTTCTCTACCTCTGAAAGCACTTCCGAGAAGGAGAGATTTTATAATAAAGGTGTCTAGCACCAAAGCTCACTCTAGAGCTCACTCTATGAAGTAGGAATTGAAATTTCGAATCACGTTAAATCTCTTGTCATTGCTCTCCGTTATTCTCTGCATTCATCTCTCACTGTTGCGACTGGAGAGGACCCTATAACCTCCCTGTGATCTTCGTCCCCCAAAAAAGAGAGGTGAAAAATCCGTTGCCGCATTAGTTGGCATCGTCTGTGGAAACATTTGGCTGAACAAGATGTGAAGATGTATCTGTAAGAGATCCCTCCTCCAGCAGCCTCTTCTGTAGAGGAGAGCCCTATCACTCTATTGTCATCACAGCTGAAGGTCATGGTGGATATAGCCATATCTAAAGCTATAGTAAGGAAAAAGAAAAGGATAGGATATCTCCATCCATATTTCGGTGAGCTTTCTCAAAGGGAGCACCATTTGAAGGACCTTCCCATGTCCCCCATCTGGTCCTCAGGAGATTGAAATATTGCCAGGTGAGATACCGACGAGAAGAACATATTAACATCCTTTCCTAGTAGCACAGACAAGACGTGAAAACTATGGGGAGAGTCAGTCCACGAGGGCGCCTGAGCCTTACGAGCCTTATCCCTTCACTAAAGACATTATGGTAGAGCAACCACCGCCACATTTTCGAGCTCTCCAGATGGGTATGTACATGGCACTTCTGATCCAAAAAAATATCTATCTCAGTTTGATGGTTTAGCCTCCCTCCATTCCTACTATGATACCTTTAAGTGCAGAGCTTTCTGTATCATATTAGTTGTCTCAGCTCAAAGATGGTTCAAGTTTTTACCTCATGATTCCATTACATGTTTTGTTTAGTGCCACGTGTTTTAGCCACTACGTTAAAGTTTATAGAGTCCTTCGTAATTTATCGTTTATAATAATTGTGAGATAAATCGATGGAGATTTGACGGTTTTAACTTTTTAGATATATTATACATATAAAACGGATGGAAAAAAATCAAGAAACGTCTTACAACTTAGTCAAAGTGATGTCCAGCCGGCACAACAGAAAGCCATTCTAGCTAGAAAGAAAAAGGACTTGAGTGAACTAGAGTTGCATGACAAATAAGAGTGAGCCAAATGTGACAAAATAAACATATTATAATTGATACCATGGGTATCCAACATCCACCAGATTAACAGGTAGCTCTATCCTAATTTGGTATGTCACCCTGTTGAGTGGTAGACCTAAGATAAGCTAACTTGAGTTGAATTGGACAGAGATGGTCTGAGTAAAACAAAGCGGAGCCGACTTGAGTAGACCTGAATTGAACCAACTTGATTTGAGTCGACCTAAGCTAATTAAGCCAATTTGAGCTATTTAGTGGGCAAGCTGTGCTCCCAAATACTAAATCGAGTTAATCTAATCTTCCCAATTGAGCCAAATTATCTCTCGATGGATTCCAAATAGTATATGAGTCACTATCCTCACTTCCCTATTTATGATATGCTCTTCACCTCTCAATAACGTGCTATTCGGCAGAGCCGGCTTTGAAATAGTAAAAGTTTTAATAGGCATTGGACGAAATAATAGAAATGATCTCTTTTAATGATGAAAAATTATATTTTTATAAAATTTTGATCTTTTTATAAAAAATTAAATTTTAAACCCTGAACAAAAATCCCAGTAGCCCTAAAACCAACTCTGCTACTCAGTTCCCCGTTATCTATCTATATATTTCTTCTTTTCATTCTATCATTTGAACATCTTCCCGACTACTTCGTCAGGAAAACTCCTGTTAGTCCACTGACGCATGTTAATTATATGCAAATCTAATTACATGGTGAGAAAAAGCTGGGTCAACAATCTTAAATGATGTGATAGATTCATGCCGCGCGCACCATATTATAACAAATATATAGAATACTAAAAAAACAGGATGGCAATAATTCACGTGATACATAATTATTCTTGGGAAATGAAATATGATGAGAATGAAATGGGATTTTGCATTCTGTATGTGATTCACGAAAAATGAATCAATACTCATTTCTTATGTCTACATGAATTGTGTAAATAACAAATATAGTTTTTGAAACTAAGAAATCAGCAAGACTGCAATAACACTTTCTCTTTTCCAACTGACTAATATCAATCGTACCTTTTGATGATGTTGGTCTTACTAGTTTATACTATAAACATACTGAAACAAAAATTATATTACTGTAAATGATATTTACAATGAGTCGTCAGAGTCTTCTCACGTCATGACGGTAGGGATGACAATGTTGATAGTTGTCTGAGGGTCGATCACGCTTTCAGAAAGATCCTCCTCCTCCACGAGCCAAGATCCAAACACGCCTTGGTGTTCTCCGAATTATGTTCTCTCCCGTAGCCTGACGGCAACTCACAACTCCTTCTCACTCCGACAGCACTTCACACACACAGTAGTGCACTCCTCGCCTCAGTCATCTCACCCTAGGCCTTGGACACACACCCCTTTTTAAAGGGGTGTTTTGCTGCAACACCACTGCACAAAGTGCAACCCATGCACCGCACTTCGCGCAATGCAGGTACACGTTGACAACGACAACATGTGGATAATGCTGTAGTTACATCTCTCACTCATCCAAGTTATGCCACATAGGCAAACAATCATTCAGATCAATAAGAGGTATTTAGCTATATAGACTAAATGAAGCCGAAGTCAATAGTCTTACAGACTAATAGAAGTATCCAGTCTCATAAACCAGAATAGAGTCGAAGATCGTAGTCCCAAAAGACTAATAGAACAGAAATGAATAGTCACAAAGACCATTAGAACAACCAATTCATACATAGGAAAATGGTTCGTGCGACAGCAAGCATACTGAGCAATCCAATGCTAAGAAAGTTATTACACCTTACATAGCTGCTCATATAGCGATTAATACTAAGAAAAGTTGTTACGCCTAACTTAGCCGCTCTTCAAATGTTACATAACCATTCTCTGAATGACACATAGTCATTCACCTGATGGCCTATAGCCATTTTCCAGGCGGCATACAGTCATTTTTTCAGGTGGTACATAACCATTTTCCTGGATATGATGTCTTGCTATTTACCCAGATTAAATACTCTCCATTTACATCAATATGAACATCTCTAATCCCTCATAATGACCAATAAGTCAAGAGCAAGTTCTATATTCTCAATATTCATAATCATTTCCATACACAACAGAAATGGGTCGACTAGTGAATAAATCTCAAAAGATGTAAATCTATTTAACTTTCCTTTTTAGCGTGAATCTATTCATTTTAATCAGTCATTTTCTTAGTCATGTTCCATAGACTGAATTATCCATAGTCAATAGGTTTACATGCTAAAATAGCAGACCTTGATTAAAACTTCAAGCATACAACTAAAAAGTCACAAAGGGCAAATACTGAGATTAACATATAATTTCAAAGAGCTCACATAGTAGAGAAGCAAGGATCCATTCTCTTACTGCCCTTATTGTCGCTTTAGCACATGTGGTATGAATCACATGCTACGATGTTATCCTCTTTACTAACAAAGAGTGCATGTTTTCCTCAAATCAACATCGTACAGATTTTGATCTAGACATTCCCAATATCTAATCCTGAATTTAGCATATGAATTCTAATTTAGCTCCAAATAGGTATAGTAAATGGTGGGAGCATTTATTTCGATCATTTTTTTCAAATGATCTTATCTTGATACAAATATCAAGACGACCCCAAATTATAGGTATGTATCTCTATACATATAACTTCCAAAGCTATCCTATAAGTAATGGTCTTACCCCTATTTGTGTTGGTGCAATCAGACCCAAATTGTTGGTGCAACAATGCTCCAAGCATTTATATGTTTTGATGTTTGAATAATCATCTAAGTTAGGCAATGCTTTGTGATTTAATTGCAAATATGTTTAAGTGACAGGGAAATCCAAGGATGAAGACTTGGTAAAAGAGAAGTCCAAGTATGATCTTGGCAAGGGAAGTCCAAGGGATGGACTTGGCAGCGTAAGACCAAGCTTGTAGTCCTGGCGGCGTAAAGTCCAAGTGAACCTTGACAAAGGAAGTCCAAGTATGATCTTGGCAAAGGAAGTCCAAGGGATGGACTTGGCAGCGTAAGACCAAGCTTGTAGTCTTGGCAGCGTAAAGTCCAAGTGAACCTTGGCAAAGGAAGTCCAAAGTAAGGTCTTGGCAGCATAAGTCCAAGCTTGTAGTCTTGGCGGCGTAAAGTCCAAGCATTTGGCAACCCAAGACATGACGAAACCGAAGGAAGCTCTTGGAAGCAAAGCGCAAAGGATGAACAAGTTGCGGACTCGGAGGGATCCTGAAGGCGCAAGGCTTTATGAGGAGCTAGAAGGTTAAGTCTAGGTCTAGGGTGTAAAATCAAGTGTGAATTACTCACACTTGATGAGTATCGATCGGTGTACGATGTATCACCGACCGGGTCGCGTCGACCGAGTCGTGGTGAAACCAGCCATCGATCGACTACCTTGGTCATGGCGGTCGATCGATGTTGCGATCGATCATTGCGCTAAGGGCATGACCGATCAAGGAGGAAAACACCGCACGCAGCCTCACTCATTCTTTGCGCCTTGATCATTCGACTGATCACTCCATCAGTCGACTGATGGAGGGATCAGTCGACTGATCACCTGGCCGTTGGAAATTGCGGCTACGAATCTCCACGGAGATTGCATTTCAGAAGTCATTGGCTTCGGCGGCAGTCGACTGATGGTAAGCATCAGTCGACTGATCGAGGCCCAACGGGAAAAATAACCCCTCTTCTATAAAAAGGGGCCTTGGGGAGCTTGATGGGGCTAGTGCTCTAACTCCTAACTTCATCCTCGTGCTCACCAAGCTTTCCAAATGTTTTTAGCAATCCAAAACCTCCTTTTCTCTAGTTCTTAATCATCCATCATTGTAAAGAAGAGGAGTGCATTGTAAGATAAGGTTTCTCCACCTTGGTTCATCCAAAGGAGGTTCTAGTGAAGATTGATTAGGGCTAATCCACCTTACGGATTGCCGTGGAGTAGGAGCATCATCTCCGAACCACGTACATCGGTGTTAGCCTTGTTTCTTTCTTGTATTTGTGTTTATATTTGTATTATTTCCGCTAACGTTTTTGTAGAAACGAAGAAAGGCTAATCACCCCCCTCTAGCCATTCCAAAGATCCTAACAAGTGGTATCAGAGCACGGATAGCTTGGAAGATCTCACCATCAACCAAGGCATCAATGGCTCTTCAAGAGGGATATAGCATCGCCAAGCCACCACTCTTCGATGGGAGTCACTTCGCATATTGGAAAGGTAAGATGAAGTACTATCTAATGAGTAATATTGAAATTTGGCATAGTGTTGTAGATGGCTTCGAGGAACCGATGGATGAACGTGGAAACCCTATTCCAAGCAAGGAGTGGACAAGAGAAATGAATAGGAGTTTCGAGTCAAATGCAAAAGCGGTACTCACCATCCAATGTGGGATTACCATGGAGCAACTCAATAAGGTGGGACCTTTCGAATCCGCCAAGGAGTTATGGGAAAAGCTCATTGAGCTAAATGAAGGTTCCAAGGAGTCAAAGAGGGCCAAGAAGGACCTACTAATCGGACAACTTCAAGCCTTCCAAATGAAGATGCATGAAACCGTAAGTCAAATGCATGGAAGGTTCAAGGAGATTGTAAATGGACTCCACATCATAGGTGAGCGAGTTGATAACCGGGATTTGGTAAGATACATACTTCAAGCATTTCCTAGAAATTCTTTATGGACCTCTATAGTTGATGCCATTAAGGTAACTAGGGATCTCTCTCAAATTAAAATTGATGAATTATTTTGTGAGTTTGAATTGCATGAACAAACTAACATGTCTTCTAAGGAAAAGGGTTTAACCCTATTTGTTGAAAAGAAAGAAAAGAAGAAGAAGGAAAGAAAAGAAGCAATGTCATCATCCGAGTCGGAAGATGAGTCAAGTAGCGATGGAGACTCATCTAGTGAAATGGCAAATTTTGTCAAGAAGCTTTATAGAAAGTCAAAAGAGTTCAAGAATAGAGAAGCAAGGAAGGGGTCTCATTCCTCAAAAGGTAAGTTTAGTGGTAATTCAAGTTTTAATAACAATGTGATTTGCCATGTTTGCAATAAGAAGGGGCACATTAAGCCAAATTGCCCGGAGCTAAAGAAGAAGGAGGAAAAAGAAAAGAAAAAGAAGAACAAGAAGGAGAAGAAGAAGAAGGAGGCCATGGTGGCTCAAACCACATGGGACACACCAAGTGTTGAAGACTCCTCCGATGATGATGAGCTTTGCCACATCACACGCCATGTGACACTCATGGCCCTAGGAGATGACTCCGGCACATCAAGCCAAGAAGAAAGCTCCTCAAGTGATGAATCGTCATCTAGTGACGATGAGGTAATGAATTCTCCCAAAGTTAAGCTTCTTTATAAATCAATTGCCTATCTTAAAGAAGCTATAGATAAATCTAAATCTAAGGTTAAGAGCATGAAGGTAGAACTAAAAGCCATTAGAAATGAAAAACCTTCACATGTTGATTCTTGCATGCTTAAGGAAGAAAATGACAAACTTAAGGATGAGGTTAGTGAATTGAAAGCATGTTTAGAAAAATTTTCAAATGGCTCAAAGTGTCTTGATATGATCCTTAGTCGACAAAGAGCCGTTTACAACAAGGCCGGTTTAGGATATAAGCCAAAAGAAAAAGAAGTTGCTTATATTTCATTGATTAATAGGAAAGCAACCATTAAGGGTAAAGTTAAGAAAGCATGGGTACCTAAGAAGTTCTTACTTAATGTTACCGGTCAAAATGTTTGGGTACCAAAAGCTTGTGTTTTTCATGTGATTTAGGTAGGAGAGCAAGGTATGTGGATTGTGGATAGCGGTTGCTCAACACATATGACCGGGGATATGAGCAAGTTCTCCACAATTAAGTATGTGAAGAAAGGAGCGGTGTCTTTTGGGAATAGTGGAAAACTCAAGATATTAGGTAGAGGTACGATTGAGGTATCCCCCAAAATTGTTATTCACAAAGTCTTGCTAGTTGAAAACATGAAATTTAATTTGTTAAGTGTTAGTCAACTTTGTGATGCAAACTATCATGTCTCCTTTGAATCCTCTAAATGCATGATTAGACACAAGAAATTAAATGATTGTATATTAGTTGGATATAGGAAATCAAACATCTATTATGTTGATCTTTCATATGCTTCTAACATTTCTACTAAGTGTCTTGTGGCAAAAGAAGAAGAATGTTGGCTATGGCATAGGAGATTGGGGCACATCAACATGAAAAACATAGCCAAGGTAGCCAAGATGGAGTTGGCCAAAGGGCTACCAAAGATCAAGTATGTCAAGAACAAAATGTGTGATGCATGCCAAGAAGGAAAACAAACAAAAGCATCACACAAAGGTAAAACCTTAACTAATACTTCCTTACCATTAGAATTATTGCATCTTGATTTATTTGATTGCCATAGTACTCCATCTTTAAATGGTAACAAATATTGTTTGGTTATAGTAGATGATTTTTCTAGGTATACTTGGGTCTACTTTATGAAACATAAGGATGATACCTTAGAAATAATCATAGGATTTAGTAAAAGGGTTGAAAATGAAAAGAGTCTCAAAATCAATCGGATCCGTAGTGATCATGGTGGTGAATTTGAGAACTCAAAATTTTCACATTTTTGTTTAGAGCAAGGGTACAAGCATGAGTTCTCTTGTCCTAGAACACCCCAACAAAATGGGATGGTGGAAAGGAGAAATCGTGCCCTACAAGAGGCGGCTAGGACTATGCTTAATGCATACTCTCTACCTAGCTACTTGTGGGCGGAAGCGGTTAATACCGCTTGCTATATCCAAAATAGGGTTCAAATCCATAGGTTTTTAGGAAAGACACCTTTTGAACTATGGAATGGAACTATTCTTACAATTTACTATTTCAAAGTCTTTGGATGTAAAGTTTATATCTTAAATACCAAAGATAACTTAGGGAAATTTGAATCTAAAGCGGATGAGGGAATCCTAGTTGGATACTCATCCACAAATAGATGGTATAGAGTCTACAATAAGAGAACCCAAGGGATTGAGGAGTCCTCAAATGTTAAATTTGATGAAACAACTAGTACCTACCCTAGAAAGTCCTCCATTGATAAGGATATTAATAACAATAATCAAGACATTACCCAAAAACTTCAAAATTTGACCATAAGGGGTAATGATCAAGGGGGAGGAAGAGAAGATTCCGATGATGAAAGAAGGGTGGAAGATAATAATGCTCAATTTGAAGCCCCTTCTAGAACCTTAAGAATTCATCAAGATCATCCACTTGACCAAGTAGTAGGAGATCTATCTCAAGGAGTAAGAACTGGGTCATTTCATAGGGCTCCTACTAGTCAAGTTGCTCTTATTTCACAAATTGAGCCTAAATCGATCAATGATGCATTACATGATCCGGATTGGATTTTGGCAATGCAAGATAAATTGGCTCAATTTGAGAGGAGTCAAGTATGTGAGTTAGTACCTAGACCCAATGATAGCACTATAATCACTACAAGATGGGTCTTTAGGAATAAGCTAGATGACCAAAGAAATATCACTAGAAATAAAGCTAGGTTGGTTGCTAGGGGATTTAATCAAGTTGAGGGGCTTGACTATGATGAGACTTATGCCCCGGTTGCTAGATTAGAATCTATTAGAATTCTCTTAGGATATGCTTCCTACATGGGATTTAAACTTTACCAAATGGATGTTAAATCGGCATTCTTAAATGGTTATATTAAGGAGGAAGTATATGTAGAGCAACCACCCGGGTTTGAGAACATAGATTATCCAAACCATGTATATAAGCTTAGGAAAGCATTATATGGGTTAAAACAAGCTCCCCGGGCATGGTATGAAAGATTGTCATCCTTCTTAATTTCTAAGGATTTTAGAAGAGGTCAAGTAGATCAAACATTGTTTATAAAATCAACATTAAAGGATAATTTTATAGCCCAAATATATGTTGATGACATTATTTTTGGGTCAACAAATGATGATCTACTCCAAGATTTTATAAAAAACATGGAAAATGAATTTGAAATGAGTTTAGTTGGAGAGCTTAACTTCTTCCTAGGGTTACAAGTAAAGCAAACCAATGATGGTATTCATATTTATCAAACCAAATATGCAAATGAAATGATAAAGAAATTTGGTTTAGAAAATGCCAAAATTGTAACCACTCCTATGGCCACTAGCACTAGAATAGATAGTGATCATGATGGCAAATCAATCGATCTTAAACTTTATAGGAGTATGATTGGGAGCCTACTATACCTAACCGCTAGTAGACCCGATATCTTATTTGCGGTAGGTATGTGTGCAAGATACCAATCTTGTGCCAAAGAATCACATTTAGTAGTCGTTAAGAGAATTCTAAGATATATTAAAGGCACCCTAAATGTAGAACTTTGGTATCCTAGGACTAGGTCCTTTGAGTTGTTTGGCTATACCGATTCCGATTATGCCGGGTGCAAATTGGATAGGAAGAGCACTAGTGGTGGATGCCAATTTCTTGGGTCCTCCCTAGTTAGTTGTAGTAGTAGGAAGCAACATTGTGTTGCTTTATCAACCACCGAAGCCGAATATGTGGCTATGAGTGGTTGTGTAGCTCAATTGCTTTGGATGAGACATACTCTTGTGGATTATGAGCTACACTACTCTAACATTAAAGTTTATTGTGATAATGTGAGTACCATCAACTTGACCAAAAATCCGGTACATCACTCTAGGACCAAGCACATTGAAGTGAAACATCACTTCATAAGAGATCATGTGGCAAGAGGGGACATTGAACTTAATTATGTAGAATCTAAGTCCAACCTTGCCGATATCTTCACCAAAGCTCTTCCCGAAAATGAATTTTCATCCTTAAGGAGAGAGCTTGGTATGTGCTTTGTGGAGTAAAATTCTAGGTTTGCATGATCCCATGTTTATATGTTATCTTTATACCTTGATACATCTCACAAAAAGCCTTAAGAAACCTTGATTTTTGTATTGAGACACCTAGAAATATGTGAGATGATAGGGAAGGTGTACTTGGCTCATCATGCTTGTTATGATGCATTACTATGAGCCAATGACACACCTAGAGACATAAAAACCTTATGGACCAACCATTGGGAAGGCTTGTATTCAAGTAATGAATACATAGCTCTAAGAACATGGTTGGAAATTCCAAATAATATATATTTTAAACTATGTTCATCATATTTTGAAAAACAGTTTTCAAATGGAGCCCAAAAGTGATACAAAGTTTGCAAAATCTTTAGAACATTTGTTAGGTTCCAAGTTTGTATCAATCTTGAAATCTGGAAAACATATATTTTTCGAATTATTTTTCCTTAATAAAGTATGATTTCAGAAATGTGTATGCAAAATTTCATGATTTTTCGAGATTTCTGGAATTTCTACCGCATTTCTAAAGTTGGGCTGAAAAGGCTGAAATTTCGGTTTCAGGCCTAGCAGTCGACTGGTTTAGATACCAGTCGACTGATACACTGGGTTTTCTGATAATAAGCTCCATTTTCTGATATTTGGTGTATTTTTAATGTCCTAACACTATAGTATGATAATATTGCGTATAAATAAGTTTTAGGACTGATTAATACAGTGTTTTAGGGGGAGTGTCATAAATTCTATCCTTTCATCCCCAAAACCATTGTTAGTGCAAAGTTAGGATTTAACTTTTGAATTTTAGATTATGCTTTGCTTCAAATATTATTTACACATCATAAAGCATATCTTGGATTAAGGGGGAGCTTAATTTCAATCTTATACCTTAGTCCAAGATCCAATACCTTTAATTCTTTCATTTTTGAAATCCTTCTCTTTTTGATGTATGTCAAAGGGGGAGAAGGATGTTTAAGTTGAATTCATATTGATTCATATTGAAAATATGATTATGTGTGTATCTTTAAAGACCTAACTTAAATGATTGTCAAACATCAAAAAGGGGGAGATTGTTGGTGCAACAATGCTCCAAGCATTTATATGTTTTGATGTTTGGATAATCATCTAAGTTAGGCAATGCTTTGTGATTTAATTGCAAATATGTTTAAGTGACAGGGAAATCCAAGGATGAAGACTTGGTAAAAGAGAAGTCCAAGTATGATCTTGGCAAGGGAAGTCCAAGGGATGGACTTGGCAGCGTAAGACCAAGCTTGTAGTCTTGGCGGCGTAAAGTCCAAGTGAACCTTGACAAAGGAAGTCCAAGTATGATCTTGGCAAAGGAAGTCCAAGGGATGGACTTGGCAGCGTAAGACCAAGCTTGTAGTCTTGGCAGCGTAAAGTCCAAGTGAACCTTGGCAAAGGAAGTCCAAAGTAAGGTCTTGGCAGCATAAGTCCAAGCTTGTAGTCTTGGCGGCGTAAAGTCCAAGCATTTGGCAACCCAAGACATGACGAAACCGAAGGAAGCTCTTGGAAGCAAAGCGCAAAGGATGAACAAGTCGCGGACTCGGAGGGATCCTGAAGGCGCAAGGCTTTATGAGGAGCTAGAAGGTTAAGTCTAGGTCTAGGGTGTAAAATCAAGTGTGAATTACTCACACTTGCATCGACTACCTTGGTCATGGCGGTGAATGATCGATGTTCTGATCACCGATCGCCAAGGGCAATAATGATCGGTGATCAAGGAGGAAAACACCACAGAATCGCGCTCATTCGCCGCTTGATCACTCGATCGATCACTCCATCGACCGACTAATGGAGGGATCGATCGATCACTGGCCGCCTGAAGATTGCGGCTACAAATCTCCAGATTGATGTTTTGCGCGTTGTGGCTGATCGGCGATGGAAAGCATCAGTCGACTGATCGAGGCCCAATGGGAAAAACAACCCCTCTTCTATAAAAAGGGGCCTTGGGGAGCTTGATGGGGCTAGTGCTCTAATTCCTAACTTCATCCTCGTGCTCACCAAGCTTTCCAAGTGTTTTTAGCAATCCAAAACCTCCTTTTCTCTAGTTCTTAATCATCCATCATTGTAAAGAAGAGGAGTGCATTGTAAGATAAGGTTTCTCCACCTTGGTTCATCCAAAGGAGGTTCTAGTGAAGATTGATTAGGGCTAATCCACCTTACGGATTGCCGTGGAGTAGGAGCGTCATCTCCGAACCACGTACATCGGTGTTAGCCTTGTTTATTGCTTGTATTTGTGTTTATATTTGTATTGCTTCCGCTAACGTTTTTGTAGAAACGAAGAAAGGCTAATCAACCCCCCCCCCCTCTAGCCATTCCAAAGATCCTAACACAAATGATGTTTTTGGTGATTGACAAGGGTTTAAGTCAAGGTGATAATTATGTGTTATCTCATACGGTTGGTTAAGATGTATTTTCAGGAAATCTCTTGTAGGTCGAGGACTGGATGCAGGACATGGAGTCCTGACATGAAGACCCGGACGTGGAGTCTTGGCAAGTGAAGACCCGGATGTGGAGTCCTGGCAAGTGAAGACCCGGACGAGGAGTCTTGGCGGAAGTCCCGGGCGTGGCCTCTTGGCGGTGAAGACCGGACGGAGTCTTGCGAAGTCCGGAGATGATTCTGGCATGGAAGACCTATGAGCAGAATTCATAGGCATCGAGTAAAGGTGGTAGTTGAGGTGGCGCCTCATCGGAACCTAATGCTCGACGAGTAGCAGTTGACTCATACGAGCGACGCCTCGATTAATGCTTAGTTCAACTAAGCGAGACGCAAGGAAGTGTCAATCGAGAGCTCATTGCTCGACAAGCAGTTCGATCGTATCGCCGAGGCGCGCCGAGGTTATTCTTCTGAGCGAGGCAAGCCATAGTCGGTTGATGTCTCGACTACGACCTGTATGTTCGTAGGAAAACCGACAGCAGTCGAGGTAGCGACTCGACTAGAGCTTTGATCCAACGGAACAGACGCAAGGGACTGTCGACTGGGAGCTCGACTGTTGCTTTGTTCGGTTGGAACCAAAGCCTGCCAGTCGAGGCGGCGGATCATCGCCTCGACTGGACCTATGTTTTCAACGGAAATAAAACTAATTATGGTCCAAATCTTACCGTTGAAGCCATTAATAAATGCCAATTAATGCTCCAGTCGAGGCGACTCGACTGAGTGGGCAGAAAAGCCCTAATCAGGCTCGATTTATAAAGTATTCTGGGCTGTTATTCAAGAAAAAAAAAAGAAAACAACTAACGACATTTTTTGAAGAAAGACACGGGTGAAAAAGCTTCTTCATTCAAAAAGCATTGATCATCCAACAGGAGTGTCAACGATTCAGCAAGCAAGGAGCATTTTCATTCTCTCGGAAATCTGTATTCGTTTTACTTGTAATATATTGGAATATATATATATATATATATATAGAGTAATGCTATTACAGTGGCGTGGATGTGCGTGGTATGGCGAATCAAAGGGTGAGCAGTGATTTTCATGTTCACTTTCTTTGCGATGAAGCAGTGAAATCAGCACTCATGAATAGCATGGGCGCTGAGCTTTCGCCACCGGTAAGTCTCTCTCTCTCTCTCTCTCTCTCTCTCTCTCTCTCTCTATATATATATATATATATATATATATATATATATACAGGATTTCTATCCTGCGCGACGTGAATTGAGCGCCTGTGCGCGCTTGTGACGTGGCAGCTGCCACTTCATCCCTTTTCATCTCCACGCTTAATTAATCAGCTTTCTCTTTGCCTTTTGTTTTTGGGTTTTTCCTCTCGCAGCCGAACAAGGTTTCTTTTTCCCCTTTCGCTCGTCTTGTTTTGCCCTTGTCGCCGCGACGGGATTTTGCCGCCCCTCTTCGTCGATCCTACTTGTTTTTTCGTCGCCGCACGCCGCGCCAATCTCCTTTCTGCTCCTCGTCGCCGAGCCTTGTTTTTTCGTCGCAACGCTGTCAGACGTGCTCGATCGCCCCTAGACGAGGAATCACACTGTCGAAGCTCTTCCCTCACCTCCAAACGCTGCGAAGCCAGGGCATCGACCTCCGTCCGTCGACGCGAGGCAGCAGACACAACTGTCGGATCTCGTCCGGCACCAACATCCTTCGGCCTCTTCGTCGCTCGTCTTGTTTTTCCCTTGTCACCGCGACAGGATTTTGCCGCCCCTCTTCGTCGATCCTACTTGTTTTTTCATCGCCGCACCAATCTCCTTTCCGCTCCTCGTCTGCGAGCCTTGTTTTTCGTCGCCACACGTCGCAACGCTGTCAGACGTGCTCGATCACCCCTAGATGAGGAATCACACTGCCGGAGCTCTTCCCTCACCACCAGACGCTGCGAAGCCAGGGCATCGACCTCCGTCCGTCGACGCGAGGCAGTAGACACAACTGTCGGATCTCGTCCGGCGCCAACAGCCTTTGTCCACTGATTATCAAATTCACTTTTGGAAATCAGAGGTAAGAGTGCCCCAGGGAGCATCGTCTTCTTCATTCTTGTCATTTGGAAAAATCATGATGTTTATCTTCTCCCTTGGCACAGCTTCTGGGCATTGCCATTGACGCACCACCATAATCTGAAAGGAGGTCAATTAATACCAAGCAGATTCACTTTATCTGAATCGGATATTCCCAGACAATGGCTTGTAATGACGGCGATTATCAACTATACATTCCTCAAGTCGCAGATGACCAAAAGCCAAAAATTGGTATGGAATTCTCATCGCTAGAGGAAGCTTTTTCATTTTATAATCAATATGCACGAGTTGCCGGATTTAGCGCAAGGATAAGTAATAGCAAAAAAAATAAGATTACAAATGAAGTTGTCTGGAAAAAATTTGTTTGCTTTAAAGAAGGTAATACAGATCAAATGCGGTCAAATAAAATAGGAGGAGATCAACAGACAAGGGAAAGAGCTCGTGGGGATGTTAGAACGGATTGTAAGTCAAACATTTCACTTGTCAAAGAACAAACTGGTCATAATTGGGTTATCAGTAACCTCATGGAAAGTCATAATCATCCACTCTCAACCCCTTCAAAGGTGCATTTGTTACGCTCGCATCGTAATATTTCGACAACAAAGAAAGCATTAACTAAACAGTTTTCAGAAGCTAATGTGCCAACTTGTCAACAAATGCGATTATTTGAGATAGAGTATGGAGGGCCTGAGCGGGTAGGGTGTACAGAAAAAGATATTAGAAACTTTGAGCAAGAACTAAGGAATGAGCAAAAGGGTATTGATGCCGAAACATTAATCGAGTTTTTTACATCTGAGAAGGAAAATAATTCGGCATTTTTCTTTGATTATGAGACCGATTCAGATAACAGATTTAAAAGATGTTTTTGGGCAGATCATGTATCAAGGACGACAAATATTGTATTTGGTGATGTAGTTGTATTTGATACAACATATAACACCAACAAATATGGATTGATTTTTGCACCATTTGTAGGAGTTAATCATCATCATCAGACAATTATTTTTGGTTGCGGCTTTATAAGCGATGAGAAAACTGAGTCTTTTGTTTGGTTGTTTAACAAGTTCATAGAAGCCATGCCTAAAGGAGCACCAAATGTGATTATTACTAATCAGGATCCTGCTATGACAAAAGCTATTGCACAGATTTTTCCTCAGACCGTGCATCGGTATTGTTTGTGGCACATATTGAATAAATTCTCAGAGAAATTAAACCCTTTGACTTTTCGTGACTACTACCAAAGCATAAAGAATGTCATTGGAAATTCTACATCACCTGATGAATTTGAAAAGTTATGGGAAGATGTTATCAAGTGTGCTAACTTGGAGAATAATGATTGGTTGTCATTGATGTATGAATTGCGACATAAGTGGGTACCAACATATTTTAGTCATGTATTTTGTGCTGGAATGTCAAGTAGTCAGAGATCTGAAAGCTCACATGCATTTTTCAAGAGATATGTCTCAAATAAGAACTCATTGATGGATTTTATCACCCGTTTTAATAGAGCACTGAGACACCAAAGACACAATGAATTAGCTGCTGAGCATATTGATATGAATGAACATCCCAGAATTAAGACAAACTGGCCAATGGAAACTCAAATGGTTAAGCTATACACGAAAAAGAAATGGATGGAGTTTCAATGTGAAATGAGTGAGAGTCATGGTTATTATGTGCAACAAACATCTATAGGAGTTGAGTTAGTGGTTTACCAGGTGATGAAATTTCAAAATTGTTCTTCCTCAAAACCAAGGGTACTCACACATGACATACAGAGGGACTACATATCTTGTAGTTGTAGGAAATTTGAGTTTGATGGCATCCCATGCAGACATATGTTAGCTTTTTTTCGTATCAATCAAAATTTTCAATTACCTGATAAATATATACTCAAACGTTGGACACGAGATGCAAGGTGGGAACAATATATGCTTTGGGAGAAGAACAACTTTTTTTTGATGATCCACAAAAGTTTTTGATGTCAAGACACTCAAGGTTATCCTACAAAGCTTCGGTATTAATTGATGATGCATCTTCGACTGATGAGGGGACAAACTTTTTGGAAGAACAATTCAATTGTATCTATAGCAAAATTCGAGAGATGAACATTAGTAGAACATGCGACAAGGGAAGTCAACAGAAGAATTCCATGAATAGGGGCCCTGATATTATTGATCCCTCTTTAGTAAGAACAAAGGGATGTGGGAAAAGATTGAAATCATCAAAGGAGAAGTCAACCTCAAAGTCTAGGCTATGTAGTGGATGTGGGCATCGAGGTGTTTCACATGACAAGCGTAATTGTCCGATTTTGCAGCAAAGGTATGTATTGATTAAGTTTGCATTTGTATATTTAATTTATTTGCAAATCAATTAATGTAATTAAATTTTGTAAATATGATGATGTGTTGTTTTTCAGATCAACGGTAGATACTCATTATAACAGTGATGATAGCACGTATGAAGAAGATTTGACATCTATAGTTGGTACTATAAAAGTTCTATTGTATCAAATTATAGTGGTTGATTGATTAAGAAATTGAAATTAATAATTGTCTTTATTGTTGCAGGTTCTAACAATATGCGCCAGAATGAATGAAGATTTACCAAACAACCAAGATTAGTAAACCCTATAAGTAATTTATCTTACCTGCTTTAGTTGACCTTGTTTCCTAGTTCGCAATCAAAGTTGAAACACATGCTTGAATAATTATCATAAGTCAAACTCATCCTTTACATATATGACTTGACACCTTGCCTTAATTGTAAATAATATGTGCAAATTAGTTTCGTATTGTATTACATATTGTATCACCTTTGGAAGAGCTTTTAGGTCTTCAATTTGGGCAATAGGATTCTTAGTTCATTTTTCCCTTGTTACCGTTGTTGTTGTCTTTCTTAGTTCATTTTTCCCAAGTTACATATGCTTGATCACTTTTCGATTTATTGTAGGAATTGGTTTGGGTGGTGGGCATGTGCTTGCTTCATGGTTTCTAGAATTCATTCTAGCTCCAAATACAGGGACTTGGATGGTTGTATTTCAATTTTTCTGGACCATTGGCACAATTTTGGAGGCTTCACTTGCGTGGGTATGGTTATTTTTTTTCTACTTTGACTCACAGGCTTATTTGTAAGCAAATTTAAACTCGTACCATGTGAATTCCAAATTAAGATGAATAGAGAGTGCAAAAAGAGGGGGAAAAGAATAGTAAAATACTTGATTTGGTGGATGCAATATAAATCCATGCATATTTTATTTCTTTGATTTTAACTGTTTGGTCTTTGCATTTCGATCAAGAGAGAACATTTGTGCACTTCTGAGCGACTTGTAGTATGGTACCCCTATCAATTCATAAAAGTTGGGAACCAGATCTGTTGCTTTGTGTCGAGTTTCAGCTGTGAGTTTATGCATTATGAACCAAGAAAAGATGACATAGCAATGCACAGTTTATACAAATTACGGTGATTCAACTGGTTAGACTAAATGACCTTTCTCAATTTGTTAGTTTGTTTATAGAATGGAGAAGACTCATAAAACACATGCCCAGAGAATCAAAAGAATCTGAGTGATCATATTTTACAGCAGTGCTTGTTTGGTTGTTAACCAATTCCTAGATGGGGAAAGACATCCTGTGGCATGCCAATTCTAATTTTATTAGGATGTGGAGACACTGAGAAACTATGGGTGCTTTTGTTATTTTCTGTTTATATTTTCATTTCCTTGTGCAACAAAGATAACACTTTTTTCTTATAGGCGCCAGAGTTCTGACTTCTTTTGATGAAAGAAATGTTGACATAGTTTACCTATTCTGAATGATGAATGGCTTAATGTTTATGAAAATTTCAAAATATTCTAGCATTATAAGTTATTTCCGTGGTTATGTCGCTGAATCTTATGTCGGATTGCAGTGGTTCTCAATGAAACGCCAGCATGCTTTGTTTGTTATGGCAGATGGCCTGTATTTCACAAAGTTCAAGCTCTGTTGCAAGGTTAACCACATGCCTACATGGTTTCCCTATTCTATATCCCACTGAGAATTCTTCCAGTGGCACATAAATTATTATTAATGGAAAATTTGTGTAAGATTTTAGATGTGGGTTATGGTACTATAGAATCATTTTATACTTGATTTATGTCTCTAAATACAAAACCATTTTTTTCAACATTGATTCCTTTCACACATATATGTAGTTAATTGTGTCAATCCTTACGCTGGAGATGGTTACCTGCAGGTAGTTCTTTACCAACATTTGTGTTACTTCTGTTCCCAAGTCACCAAGGTACCTGTCTATGAGAAGTAAAGCTGATGCATTGTATATGCTAGAGAAAATGACAAGAATGAACAAGATGATGCTCCCTCTGTGGCACTCTTACCTCTGGTCCCAAAAGTGAATTTGATAAACATCATAATTTCTAGTTAACTTTTGTGTGAACTATGAGATTTATTGCATAATTTTGTGTTTGCATGGTGTTTACTTCTGTATGGTTTACTTCTTAAGAGTGCCCAATTATGAATTTCAAAGTGTAATCTTTATTTGGATTTATATATAAACCTAAATTCTCTTTCAAATGTAATTTTATCTGATTTTTTGAGTCTATAATAACGCCACTCGTTAGAATGTCATTGCAATTTTGTACGTGTAATGGAAATCTGTAGTCCAACCATCCATTAAAGTCACAATTCAAATGTTGGAAAGAAGTGTCGAATTTATCTTGTCACGCTGAGTAAAACTTGTGTCGGTTCGAGTGGGTAGCATGTATCGAAAGAAATTGAATTTTAATTTCAATAATTGTAATATAAATGTCAAGCCTTAGCAGATTATGACTCAGCATTTGACTGGCCTGACTCAACAGTCGACTGCTGGACCATTAGTCGACTCCTAATCGAGTACAGACCTTTTCTGTGCTCGTGTCCATTTTGGCCAATCGACTGCCCAGTCGACTACGAACCCTTTTGTGCTCGTGTCTATTTTGGCCAATCGACTATCGATCAAGACCAGTCGACTCACATTCCTTGGTAGTCCAGTCGACTGCCCAGCACTTTCACCCGGGTATTGAGTACCTTTCATCTTTTCCTACCCAATCGCCGAGTCGCACAACGCGGGTCAGCTCACTCTGTATTAGTTGACTGATTATACCCAAGTGTCCGATCAATATTGATCAACTTGAATTTGTTCATTACATTGTCAAACTCATCATAAATATCAAAATACTAATTAAATCTGATCAATCATTACATGGGCCAATTACACCAATAATAAATCACTAATTCACATTCAATATAATTTTCAAATTTAACACACCACTTCCAAAAATTCAGATAAAATAATTTAGTTAAAAAGTATTATTTAAATTTCAACACGCTTAGATAAATTTGATAACACATTTAAATAAAATTATTATTGCAATTTCAACACAACACTTGCAGCTTAGAGAAAATGATTTTTTCAACCTCAACATAACATTTTCAACAACTAAGATAAAATCCAGATTTAAAGATAACAATTTAAAACAATATGCTCAATCATCATTACTAATTTGTAGAGAATCCAACTGTTGTTTTATCTCTTCCAATGCATCTTTCAACTTAGTTATTTTTTCAGACTGCGAAAATTTTCTCTCTGAATCTGAACTTGATAATGAACTTGAAGCTGCACAAAAACTTTCGTTTCCAATCGATGTAGAGGAAGGGGGGATAACATTTTTATCCAGGTGTGCTTGAAAAGCTTGTTCTGCCTCCTCTTTACTCTTGAAAGACTGATGTATAGCACCTTTAAACCCATTAACCATACTAGATGCTTCTAGCCAAGTATCATAAATACCTGGTTGACGACCAACAAAGACAACATATGTTTTTCCCTGTATTAAAAATAACATTCAAATTCTTGTATAAACAAAAGACGAAAATTTAAAATGAAATGATTTACCATTCTTTGATATAAATAAATATTATTTTGCAAGTTTCGACAAAATGTAGAACTGTGGAGACTTTCAACTTGCAAGATTCTAACTGGATATAAACAATGCTTCAAGGGATTCGATGCTCACAGGATCATGGCGATGGCCACAACAGTACCTAGAAACTGCGGCAAGGGAGAAGATAAACATCATGATTTTTCTAAATGGAAAGAATGAAGAAGACGATGCTCCCTAGGGGCACTCTTACCTTTGGTTTCCAAAAGTGAATTTGATAATCAGTGGCCAAAGGCTCTTGGCACCAACGGATGGAGGCTGATGCCCTGGCTTCGCAGCATCTGGCGGTGAGGGAAGAGCTCCGGCAGTGTGATTCCTCGTCTAGGGGCGATCGAGCACGTTTGACAGCGTTGCGACGTGTGGCGACGAAAAACAAGGCTCGCCGACAAGGAGCGGAAAGGAGATTGGTGCGGCGATGAAAAAACAAGTAGGATCGACGAAGAGGGGTGGCAAAATCCCGTCGCGGTGACAAGGGCAAAACAAGACGAGCGACGAAGAGGTCGAAGGATGTTGGTGTCGGACGAGATCCGACAGTTGTGTCTGCTGCCTCGCGTCGACGGACGGAGGCCGATGCCCTGGCTTCGCAGCGTTTGGCGGTGAGGGAAGAGCTTCGACAGTGTGATTCCTCGTCTAGGGGCGATCGAACACGTCTGACAGCGTTGCGACGAAAAAATAAGGCTCGGCGACGAGGAGCGGAAAGGAGATTGGCGCGGCATGCGGCGACGAAAAAACAAGTAGGATCGACGAAGAGGGGCGGCAAAATCCCGTCGCGGCGACAAGGGCAAAACAAGACGAGCGAAAGGGGAAAAAGAAACCTTGTTCGGCTGCGAGAAGAAAAACCCAAAAACAAAAGGCAAAGAGAAAGCTGATTAATTAAGCGTGGAGATGAATTGGGATGAAGTGGCAGCTGCCACGTCACAAGCGCGCATAGGCGCTCAATTCACATTGCGCAGGACTGTATATATATATATATATATATATATATATATATATATATATATATAACAAATTAAATAAAAATTAAAATAATATAATATAATAATAAATTTAATTACGAGATAAATAAAGTAAATTTATTTATCTATTTTACTAAATTGAAATTAGTTATTTATTAGAATTTTAGTTGATAATTTCGGGATAAAATTTTATTCAGATTGGAGTAAGTCAAATTGGCTTTATCCAATAATAAAGTTATCGTTTAAAAAACGGAGATTTAGTTATTGATATTTAAGTAAGAAAAGCTTCGGATAATTTTATTAGACTTTGAGACAGTCTATTTATTTTATCCGAAAGATAGGCATTTTGGTATAAAAATTTTTAAGGACTTGGTTAATTGAATTAATCAAGCTTGATTAATTCAATACTACCCTAAGTTATAAATAAGCCCTAGATTAATATTCCAGAGAAGTTACGTTTTCTTTTTCCCTGTTTTTCCCTCTCCCGACTTGCGTCTTCCTCGCATCAAGAACTCCACGTCCGCCGCCACCGGCACGCGCGCCGTCTCTGCCGCCTGATCGTTGGGCACCGCCGCCACGCACCGAAATGGCCGGCTTCCGCCACCTCGGCGACCTCGCTCGCGGATCGAGATTTTTCGCCGCTTTCTTCGCGTTATCGCATCAGCTCTGACGCCACCGCGACGATCCACGACGACGCCATCGCGGCCCACCGCTGCGGCGTCGCCCGCCGCAGCCACTACTGCTGCGGCCTCTTCTCCAACCAGCCACCGCCCCTGTTTGCGGTCAACACGTCGAGTTGAAAGCTGAAGCAATCCTCGGATTGGAAGATAGCTCGGGCATTCTACGTATCAGGTGGGTGGATCTTTTACATCTTTAGAATTTAGTGCATGGTTTTATTGGTTATTTGGTTTAC
Source organism: Wurfbainia villosa (assembly GCA_025175895.1). Taxonomy (NCBI): domain Eukaryota; kingdom Viridiplantae; phylum Streptophyta; class Magnoliopsida; order Zingiberales; family Zingiberaceae; genus Wurfbainia; species Wurfbainia villosa. The sequence goes on along the minus strand of CM045998.1, from coordinate 7,582,773 downwards.
TGATGTTATTGCTAGAATTCATTTGATAATATATTCGATGAACCCTTGGATTCTAGATTTGCTTGCTCATCATTAACATGTAGTTATTGATTGATATTACTATTGTAGGTGTCTATTTAATGCTGAGATATAAATAGGTAGATAGTGCTGGAAGATGCTTACCTATTATTTCGTTGGATTGGTATTATGAATGAACTAGTGAAATAGTATAATTAAGATAAGATTAATTGTTAGAGGATAGATAACTTTTCTCCTTTCTCGACTGCCAGCTATGTCTCCCATTCGTGGTTGAGAGGGTCTGCAATAGAGGATATATAACTTTTTCCCTGTCTCGACTGCCAGCTATGTCTCCCATTCGTGGTTGAGAGGGTCTGCAGTAGAGGATTTATAACTTTTCTTCTATCTCGGCTGCTAGCTATGTCTCCCATTCGTGGTTGAGAGGGTCTGCAGTAGAGGTTCTCTACTTTTGAACTATGGTTGCTTTGTATACCTGTGGTCGCTTATGTCTCTCATTCGTGGTTGAGAGGATCTGCCGCGGAGTTATACTCTTGGACTACTCGTTCGAAGTTAGTGATAGTTGGATTCGTGTATCGTATGTAGCTAGATAGCTACCTTACATCTTGACTGCCCACGAGACCCGGTCGTGGTAGCATGTTGTTGCGTGCAGTCCATAGCTAGATAGCTATATACTCTGTCTGCCCACGAGACCAGGTCGTGGTAGCATGTCGTTGCCCGCAGACATGGAGTCTTTTATTGTCTATCTGCCCACGAGTCCCGGTCGTGGTAGCATGTAGTTGCGCGCAGATAGTGTCTTTGTATTATCTCGAGAGCCACGAGGCTTTGTCGCGGTATCTTGGTATGTATTGCTTGTAGATTTCAGTTGGTTGTATATGTTGTAGGTGTATTTGTTATATTGTTGATCGAGTTAGTTTGCGGTGATATTGATACTCTGAGGTTTGAGTTACTCTAGTTTGTTTCCTTTGACTTCCATTATGTCCATTATATCCATTATGATTATGCACTATTTTCTATCCACCCACTGAGTGGTTGTACTCACGCCCTCTTCTTTTATCCTCCAGGTTAGCTAGTAGAGGACGTGTCCAGTTGGCTTACCTTCACGTCGCTCAGAGAGTCCCTTGCTGTGCTGGTCCCACTGCATCATCGAGATGCCGTTTTATTTACTTTTTGTTATTGCATTTTGTTTATGTACTTTAGATTTTGGTCGCAGTTTGATTTGGTGTCATAAAACTAATTTACTTTTAATTGATTTATATTTTAGTCGTGCATGCATGTGGTTAATAAAATACTTATATTTCTATATTATTTCAAAGTTTTTATCTGATTTGGTTCCAGCGATGTATATCGGAATAATTGTCGCTAAGGGGCTCCTCCATCATTTGGATGACGAGGATGCCCCTGGGGCGTGACAATTTTATTGGTATCAGAGCTTAGGTTTGCGATTTCGATTTGTGGGTTTCGTGTTTCGAGATTTTCTTATTCTTCATTTTTGGACTTTTGTGTTTTGGGACCAAGCAAGCAAAAGGACATCTCTGAGCTATAGGAAAAGTTGTTGTCTTTAGTGGTTATTGTACTTTCCTTATGTAATAGGAAGTTATCATAATGTTCTTATTAGATACCTATTTACTCTTAGTAGGAAATGCCACCTAATGAGACTGCCCCTACTCAAGGTCGTGGATGAGGTCGACCTCGGAAACGACCTGCTGATGCTGCAGAACCTTCCATCGAGGCCGAAAATGTAGACTCTTCAGAGCCGCCGACTGAGGTGCAGTCAGAGGGGTAGGATCAGATCCGTCAGTCACCCGTTGGAGGTCAAAGAGTAACCCCTCAGAGAGCCCCGAGCCCTACCACCACCGCTTGGGTCATGGATAAGGCGCGTATACCTGCATTGGTTAAAATGATGAAGGATCGGTTTACCTTATTTCAGGGGGATACCGATCCATGGATTGCTCGTGCGTGGATAGACAATCTAGAAGACTCGTTTGGATATATCACTTGCATGGATGCAGAAAAAGTGGAGCTTGCAGTGTATCACTTACGAGGTCAGGCTCTCACTTGGTGGAAAATGCAGCGGATGATTTTCGAGGGACAGAGCATCACTTGGAGACAGTTCCGAGATGCCTTTAAGAGACAGTATTTCCCCGCCTCTTTCTGTATGGGTCGTCGTCAGGAATTCCTAAACCTTAAACAAGGCAATCGAAGCGTCATGGATTATAATGCGGAGTTTAGTCGACTTGCGGAATTTTGCCCCCACCTGGTGGTACAGGACTACGAACGGATGCTCCAGTTCATCCAAGGTCTTGCAGCCTACATACGGATTAGGATGTCCGAATCCTCCATTGGTACCTACCGAGAAGCATTAGATCGGGCCCTGCTGATTGAGATGACCCAACAACAAATATCCCAGGAGAAAGAGGCAGAGAAACAAATATCACGGACAAAATCTCAACCACAGAACCAACAGGATGGCAGCCAAAAAGCACAGAACCAGAACCAAGGGTCACGATCTAGCACGGGAGGGGCCTCTCGACCGAGGAAGTCAGCGCGAACATCCTCCGAGCCTACCCAACAGAAATGATCATATAACCCTGGTTCAGTAAGGTGTTATCAATGTGGATCACAAAGCCATATGAAGTCGGAGTGCCCATTAGAGCAATCAATATGTTTTTATTGCAAACTACCAGGACATATGAGTAAGGAGTGCCCTTTGAAAGCCCAGTTGGAATCCACGGACACATTAGCTCAGAAGGGTCAGGTCGTGCAACATCGACAGCAAAGAGAATCTCAGGTATCACAAGCATCACGTCAGCAGCGAACTGTACCCCCACAGGCACAGTTGTACCACATGCAGTCCCTGGAGCACTCATCGACACCCTATTTTATGCAACACCCACTGTTGTCCTCCCAATACTATCCAGCGTGCCCACCACAACAGTACTTACCACCTCCACAACAACCCTACATGTTGCCTCCACCACAGTCTCACCAGTTGACCCGAACTCTTTGCAGTCAACCGCAACCAAAGCCAAATTCGATAATCCTCCCTCCTGAAAAGCAAGTAGGACCTGAAATGGGATGGGTGCATGGTATGACTCGAGGGGAGGCACAACAAACTAATGGATTTGGTATATAAGGTATCGATTCAGTTTATTCTATCTTTGCTGATATACTGACAGTTCGCATTCTTTTATCTCAATAGTTCTTAGGAAGAATTAGTAAAATTCTGATACCTCAACCTAGTAGAATAGTCATAATGACACTACCAAGGAAGACTCTAATGTCCTGCTATGAAGTAAAGGAGTATTCCTTGGATTGAGACAAACATATCTTAACTTTAGATTAGTCTACCATCAACTTAGAGTAAAAGACTTGACAAATACCTTCGATCTCACACTTGCTGAAGATGAGAAGACTAGTAACCAATTTAGGATATGGATTAGAGTGGCGCAGTGGAAGCATGATGGGTCCATAACCCACCGAGAAGTTTACGATCTGACAATAGGAATGTGAAGGTTTAGAATGTGCTAGAAGAGTAACATAAGAATTAGGGTTATCTAACCATAGAAGTACATAATGACTTCCATATTTTGTTGATATGGGAGTAAGTACTCAATTTATTTATGTTGTGAAGGATATAGTTGAAGTTCCAGAATATATCCCAAGCGCGAAAAATGAAACAAGGCCATCTGCTGGATTGAAGTTGGATGGTAACGAGATTCCGATGAAGCAACTGTTTAGAGTTGAAAAATGAAATATAGATAGGATACCTTCAGGGTATATCAAGTAGGAAATTTAGGGACTAAATTTTTATTAGTGGGGGAGAATGTAATATATCGGAATATATATATATATATATAAAATTAAATAAAAATTAAAATAATATAATATAATAATAAATTTAATTATGAGATAAATAAAGTAAATTTATTTATCTATTTTACTAAATTGAAATTAGTTATTTATTAGAATTTTAGTTGATAATTTCGGGATAAAATTTTATTCAGATTGGAGTAAGTCAAATTGGCTTTATCCAATAATAAAGTTATCGTTTAAAAAACGGAGATTTAGTTATTGATATTTAAGTAAGAAAAGCTTCGGATAATTTTATTAGACTTTGAGACAGTCTATTTATTTTATCCGAAAGATAGGCATTTTGGTATAAAATTTTTTAAGGACTTGGTTAATTGAATTAATCAAGGTTGATTAATTCAATACTACCCTAAGTTATAAATAAGCCCTAGATTAATATTCCAGAGAAGTTACGTTTTCTTTTTCCCTGTTTTTCCCTCTCCCGACTTGCGTCTTCCTCGCGTCAAGAACTCCACGCCGCCGCCACGGCCGCTCCACGCGCACGCTCTCGCATGATCGTTGGGCACCGCCAGAACGCACCGAGCGCCGGCCGCCACCTCGGGCGACTCGCCGCGATCCGAGATTTTTCGCCGCTTTCTTCGTGATCGTCGCGATCTGCTACTGCTACACGCCATCAAGACGATCCGCCCGACGACGCTTATCAGGCCCACCGCCGTCGCGTCTCGCCGCCACCGACTCATTGCCGGCCTCTTCTCCAACCACCACCGCCTGTTTGCGGTCAACAACACGTCCGAGTTGAAGTCAAGCAATCCTCGGATTGGAAGATAGCTCGCATTCTACGATCGTGGGTGGATCTTTTACATCTTTAGAATTTAGTGCATGGTTTTATTGGTTATTTGGTTTACTGATGTTATTGCTAGAATTACTTTGATAATATATTCGCTGAACCCTTGGATTCTAGATTTGCTTGCTCATCATTAACATGTAGTTATTGATTGATATTACTGTTGTAGGTGTCTATTTAATGCTGAGATATAAATAGGTAGATAGTGCTGGAAGATGCTTACCTATTATTTCGTTGGATTGGTATTATGAATGAACTAGTGAAATAGTATAATTAAGATAAGATTAATTGTTAGAGGATAGATAACTTTTCTCCTTTCTCGACTGCCAGCTATGTCTCCCATTCGTGGTTGAGAGGGTCTGCAGTAGAGGATATATAACTTTTTCTCTGTCTCATGGCCACTATGTCTCCCATTCGTGGTTGAGAGAGTCTAGTGAGAGGATTTATAACTTTTCTTCTATCTCTTTGCTAGCTATGTCTCCCATTCGTGGTTGAGAGTGCCGCAGTAGAGGTTCTCTACTTTTGAACTATGGTTGCTTTGTATACCTGTGGTCGCTTATGTCTCCCATTCGTGGTTGAGAGGATCTGTCGCGGAGTTATACTCTTGGACTACTCGTTCGAAGTTAGTGATAGTTGGATTCGTGTATCGTATGTAGCTAGATAGCTACCTTACATCTTGACTGCCCACGAGACCCGGTCGTGGTAGCATATTGTTGCGTGCAGTCCATAGCTAGATAGCTATATACTCATCGCCACGAGACCAGTCGTGGTAGCATGTTGCTGCCGGAACATGGAGTCTTTTATTGTCTATCTGCCCACGAGTCCCGGTCGTGGTAGCATGTAGTTGCGCGCAGATAGTGTCTTTGTATTATCTCGAGAGCCACGAGGCTTTGTCGCGGTATCTTGGTATGTATTGCTTGTAGATTTCAGTTGGTTGTATATGTTGTAGGTGTATTTGTTATATTGTTGATCAGGTTAGTTGCAGACTGATATTGATACTCTGAGGTTTGAGTTACTCTAGTTTGTTTCCTTTGACTTCCATTATGTCCATTATATCCATTATGATTATGCACTATTTTCTATCCACCCACTGAGTGGTTGTACTCACCCCCTCTTCTTTTATCCTCCAGGTTAGCTAGTAGAGGACGTGTCCAGTTGGCTTACCTTCGCGTCGCTCAGAGAGTCCCTTGCTGTGCTGGTCCCACTACATCATCGAGATGCCGTTTTATTTACTTTTTGTTATTGCATTTTGTTTATGTACTTTAGATTTTGGTCGCAGTTTGATTTGGTGTCATAAAACTAATTTACTTTTAATTGATTTATATTTTAGTCGTGCATGCATGCGGTTAATAAAATACTTATATTTCTATATTATTTTAAAGTTTTTATCTGATTTGGTTCCAGCGATGTATATCGGAATAATTGTCGCTAAGGGGCTCCTCCGTCATTTGGATGACGAGGATGCCCCTGGGGCGTGACATTACTGCTTCTTCATTGACTACTGTAAGCTTTCTTGTAAAGTTTCTGATAAACTGTGCAAAAGGGTTGCTCCACCTTCGGTGTATCACCGAGAAGGAGAAGTTTATAGTGGTGGTGTGCATCACTAGAGCCGATGAGGGCTCAACCATGGAGTAGGGACTTGTGTTCCGAACCACATAAAATTGGTGTGTTTGCGTTTGTCATTCTTTCTGTATTCGTTTTCTTATTTCTGCTGCGTACTAATCATTGTAGAAAGGTACAACGAATCGAAAAGACGAGCGTAGTTATTCATTCCCCCCCCCCTTTCTAGCGACGCCAACGATCCTACAATTGGTATCAGAGCCTGGTGCTCTTCTTCGGATTCACAACCGCAAGAGCAAGTTCAAATGGCGATGCAAGAAGGTTACAACACAAACAAGCCTCCATTCTTTGACGGAACGAACTTCCAGTATTGGCGAAGCCGGATGGAGTACTATCTCATGACTAAGATAGATATGTGTTTTTCGGTAACTGAAGGCTTCACGACACCGATGGACGCAGAAGGCAAAGTACTTGAGTCTGGAAGGTGGACTGTAGAACAAAAACGCAAGGCGCAAGCAAATGCTAAGGCCACCGTGACTCTGCAATGTGGTTTAGCGAAGGATCAACTCAACAAAAGATTCAAGCAAGATCTCTGGAATAAACTGATAGAACTTAACGAAGGGACAAGAGACTCGAGAATAGCAAAGCGAGATCTCTACATGAACCAGCTGCAAAATCTTGCTATGAAAGATGGCGAGACTGTTGGTGAGTTGTATGGAAGGTTCAAGGAAGTATTGAATGGGCTGCATTCAGTCGGAGAAAATTTGGAGAACAGAGACATTATCAGGTACGTCCTAAAGTCTTTTCCCCGAAATGCTTTGTGGTCATCTATGGTAGATGCCTACAAAGTATCAAGGGATCTGTCTACTATAAAGTTGGATGAATTATTTTGTGAAATGGAATTACATGAGCAAGCTAACAAGGGTCCAAAAGAGAAAGGTATTGCTTTTGTTGCAGGTGAGCAATACAAGGAGAAAAAGAAAAAGGAGAAGAAGAAGGAGTCATCTTCATCCTCATAGATGGTGAACGAGTCCTCATCCAGCGAGGTAGCCAATTTCGTGAGGAGGATGATGAGGAGAAGCAGAAAGTACAATAAGAAGGATGTAAAGAAAATCTTCACAGACAAGAGGAAAGGTAAGTCATCACATAAATTTAGAGGTAAATCTGATGTGGTTTGTTTTGAGTGTAACAGGAAAGGGCACATCAAGAGTGAATGTCCTGATCTCAACAAGAAAGAGGACAAGTCCAGGAAGAAGAAGGCGTTGAGGGCAACATGGGATGACTCTTATTCCAGTTCCTCAGAAGATGAAGACAGGGCAAAAGGAGCCAAGCATACGACACTAATGGCGTTTGATTACACAGATTCAGATGAGTCTTCACGGAAGGACACATCATCATCTGATGATGATGATGAGGTAACATCTCGTGAACTAGATAAATTGTATGAAACAGTAGCATGCTTAACTAATGCCTTAAGTAGATCAAAAAATAAAGTTAAGATGTTAAAATCAGAATTAGAGGAGATTAAAACTCAGGATTCTGTTCCTGCAAAAATTAGGATTGATACTTATGAAATCGAAAAACTTAGGGAAGAAAACAATTTCTTGAGAGCACAAGTTGATGATCTCAAGTGCACACTTGAGAGATTCACAACAAGCTCTCAAACTCTTAACATGATTTTAGATGCCCAAAGGGCAGTTTACAACAGAGTAGGAATAGGCTACAAACCAACAAAAAGGGAATTCAGTTTCATGTCATTAGTAAATAGAACTCACGTTGGTAAAGCAAACACAACTAAGGCTTGGATTCCTAAACAATATGTTGTAAATGCTAATGGACCCAAAATCTGGGTTCCAAAAGATCTTGTTTTTCATGTTTGATTAGGTACGAGGGGAGTATCCAATGATGTGGGTTGTAGATAGCGGATGCTCCAAGCACTTGACTGGGACTCCACAAAGTTTGCTACATTTAAAACAGGAGTAAAGGTACTTTCTTTTTGGTAATAGTGGCAAACTAAAAGTCATAGGAGTAGGAGACATAGTAATATCTGAACAATTTAGGATTAAGAATGTTCTGCTAGTTAGAGGAATGGTTTTTAATTTGTTAAGTGTCAGTAAATTATGTAATGAAGGATATAGAGTAGAATTTTATTCAACTAAATGCTTAATTAAACATAATGAAACCGATACTATCATGCTAGTAGGGACGAGGAAGGAGAATATCTATCAAGTTCAATTTAGTAGTGCTACTAACCTGCGTGTGAAGTGTTTTTTGTCCTAAGAAGATGAATCATGGCTATGACATCGGAGACTAGCACACGTCAACATGAAAAATATCAAGAGGTTGGCCAAGGAAGAGCTTGTGCGGGGTCTACCATTGCTCAAGTACGAAAAGGACAAGCTATGTGATGCATGTCAAAAAGGTAAACAAATAAGAGCATCACACAAAAGCAAGAACACTGTAAGTACTTTAAATGCTTTAGATTTATTGCATTTAGATTTGTTTGATAGTAGCTCCACAAAAACCTTGAATGGAAGTAGATATTGCTTGGTAGTAGTAGATGATTATACTAGATATACATGGACCTTCTTTCTCAAACATAAGGATCAAACATTAGAAATTTTTATTCCTTTTTGTAGAAGAATTGAGAATGAGAAAAACTCAACAATTAAAACAATTAGGAGTGATCATGGAGGAGAATTTGAAAATATGAGGTTTAAGGAATTCTGTTTAGAAAAAGGCTATAAACATGAGTTTTCCACTCCTAGGACACCACAACAAAATGGTGTGGTAGAGAGGAAGAATAGAGCTTTGCAAGAAGCTGCGAGGAGTATGCTAAATGAGTATACTCTTCCTAGTTACTTGTGGGCTGAGGCAATTAACATCAAGCATGCTATGTTCAAAGAGTTTTGATACATAGATTCTTAGGAAAAACACCTCATGAACTATGGTTTGGAAAACCACCAACAGTCAAACATCTTAGGGTTTTTGGTTGCAAGGTTTTCATTTTAAACACTAAGGATCATCTAGGAAAATTCACTGCAAAAGCAGATGAAAGTGTCCTGTTAGGATATTCCCTCACTAGTAAGGCTTATCGAGTTTACAACAAACGAACAAATTTGGTTGAGGAATCGTCAAATGTGGTTTTTGAGGAATGTAAAGACCAAATTGATTCTAAGGATAAAAAGGTCGAACTCAAAAGATTGAGTTTGAAGGAGGACACAAGTGTAGGGGGAGTCAAATCTGACTCCGAAAATAAAAAATCTAGATCAGAAGGGTCATTGCTTGAGATTGTATCTAACAATGAGGTTCAAGAAACATCTCAAGTACCAAGATCCACTAGAATGGTCACTAGTCATTCCCTAGACCAAGTTGTTGGAGACATCCATCATGGGGTGAGGACAAGATCATTCTTTAGAAATGAAGAGAATCAAGAAGCATTAATCTCTGAAATTGAACCAAAAGTAATTGATGAAGCTTTGCTTGATCTGGATTGGATTATAGCAATGCAAGATGAATTGGGACAATTTGAGAGAAGTCAAGTTTGGGATTTAGTTCCAAGACCTGATCAAGCTACCATAATAGGAACCAAATGGGTATTCAAGAATAAATTAAATGATAAAGGAGAAATAGTGAGAAATAAAGCTAGGTTAGTTGCCAAAGGATACAATCAAATTGAGGGACTTGATTATGGTGAAACTTATGCACCCGTGGCTAGGTTAGAATCCATTCGATTAATGCTAGCATTTGCAGCATATAGAGGATTCAAATTATATCAAATGGATGTGAAGTCAACATTTTTGAATGGGTTTATAAAGGAAGAGGTCTATGTTGAACAACCATCGGGATTTGAAATTTCTGAATTTCCAAATCACGTGTATAAGCTAAAGAAGGCTCTTTATGGGCTGAAACAAGCACCTCGTGCTTGGTACGAAAGGTTGTCAATTTTTCTAGTTGAGAGGGGTTTTAGAAGAGGTCAAATTGATCCCACACTTTTTCTGAAAAGAAACGGTGAAGACATATTTGTAGCTCAGATTTATGTCGATGACATAATCTGTGGTTCAAATAATAGGGATTATCTCAATGAATTCATAGAACACATGGAGAGTGAGTTTGAGATGAGTCTAGTAGGGGAGTTGGCATTTTTCCTTGGACTTCAAATCAAACAAACCAAAGAAGGAATTCATGTTTGTCAATCAAAATATGCCATGGAGTTGCTAAAAAGATTCAACATGGAAAATGTTAAGGAGGTTGCCACTCCAATGGCACAAAACACTCATCTAGATAGTGATGTAGATGGTAAACTTATTGATCTAAAACGTTATAGGAGTGCCATAGGTAGTCTTTTATATCTTACAGCAAGTAGACCTGATATAGTATTTGTTGTGGGCATGTGTGCACGATATCAATCGTGTGCTAAAGAGTCTCATTGGGTTGCTGTTAAAAGAATTATGAGATATCTTAAAGCAACAATATCAGTTGGATTGTGGTATCCCCGAACTGAGTCTTTTGATTTAGTAGGCTATACAGATTCAGATTATGCAGGATGCAAACTAGATAGAAAAATTACTAGCGGGGGCTGTCAATTCCTAGGTTCAGCTTTAGTTGGTTGGTCAAGTCAAAAGTAACATTGTGTTGCTCTCTCCACCACTGAGGCTGAGTACATAGCCATGGGAGAGAGTGTGTCACAATTGTTATGGATGACTCACACATTGGAGGATTATGGTTTTTCATATAAGAACGTGCAAGTGCTATGTGATAATATTAGCACGATCAACTTAACGAAAAACCCAGTCCATCATTCCAGAACAAAACACATTGAAGTGAGACATCACTTCATTAGGGATCATGTAGCAAGAGGAGATATTATACTCAATTATGTTGAGTCTAAGGCGAATCTTGCTGATATTTTCACAAAACCTCTTCCAGAAAATGAATTTAGTCATTTAAGAAGAGAGTTAGGAATGTGTGCAGCTGAGTGAAAACTCTCTGTGATCATAAGGACTAATTCATAAGTTCAAAAGAAATGGGAAAATATTGTTTGGGATACTTTTGGGAAACATCTCACACAAATCATAGGATTAACTATGCTTGTGTATTACTAGATAGGGGTGAGATGTTAGGAGCAACCAATTTACTCAAATTGCTTGTTATGATGCATAACATGAGTAATGTGGTTGAAAACTGTATGAATCATTAAGTTGACCAATTATGGGGAAGACCAATACATAATTCGTGTGTATTTGGTTTATAAACATAATTGGACATTCCAACCAAGCAAAATTTGATATGTCAATAGGTGTGAGCAAACAAAAGCAAGGTGCACTCGACCGGCGCCTCGACTGATATAACAGTCGAGGCGTTCAACTTACTGCCTCAACTGCGTAACTAAGAAATATATAAGGAATTTCACTTACCGCCTCTCCCAAACTCGCGACTTGCCTCGACTCCTCTCGTCGCGGTTTTTCTCTTTTGTCACCCGGCTGTCGCCGTTCAAGTCTCCGGTCAAGTTTAACACCGACAAAACCCTAGATTACCTCACTCGCTCCTAAACTAACTTCAAGTAAGTTCTCCAGCCCCTCATTCCTTCTTTTGATCAATCCCTAACCCTAGACGACGATTTTCTCAAACCCTAGATTTTGCCAGATTTTCTAGGGTTCACCAGTTTTTTTTTCTCTAGCTGGAGAAGGTGATTTCACAGAAGTCATCTTCTTGATCCCTCAAGACCAGTCAACAACAGGAAAAATGGCACCTAAGTAAATTTCTAAACTCATCTCTTTGATTACACGACTTAGTAATATTGGGTAAACTAATTGGGTGTTGATTATTGCCACTCATCATACCATCATATTGAATTTTTTTTTCATCATTTTGGCATTCATTAGACAAAAACGTAAGATAGGCGAGTCAAGTGAAACACCTCGGGAAAATCCATCTACGGATCCCCGGTTTCCCTCCACACATCATCAACATACCTTTACTGCCCACAAATTTCAGTTGATGCATACTAGATCATTAGATAAAGAATTTTTTGAAAATCATGCTCAACATGTTATACAAATGATTAACTACTATGGGCTCAATAAACTAGTCTATTGTGATCATGACATCAATATAGACTTAGTTAGTGAATTCTACAACAATCTACAGCCTACAGGTGATAGGCTCATCTTTAAGAGTAGGGTAGCCAGAAAGGACATATCTTTCACTCCTGATATCCTCAGAGCATTTCTAGAGTGTCGAGAGTCAAACTCAACCCTTGAATGCTATCCAAGCATTCAAGAACCTGTTGAGGGATACTCCATAAATGTAATTCATGAGTACTTCTTTAAAAAACCCAGACAACCTGGTCTTACTCTATTTCCGGCCATGGCATTAGCTGCCCCCGATAATGTCCTATATAAGGTCATTGTAGGTTGCATCCTTCCAATTGTTACTAGGGGGCAAGCTAAGATAAGACCACATCATTTACTAGCTCTACATCTCTTAAAGCAACGTTTAAACTTTAATGTTGCTTTAAACATCTTTCTCTGCATAGTCCACTTCTCAACTCCTGTCCAAAAGAAAATTTACATGCCTTTTGGTCATATCATCACATTTTGGCTAGAATCCATAGGCATCAACACAAGCAGGGGGAAAATTAGGCAGATGACAGACTTTGATTTCATAAAGTGGAGAAACTTTTCTTTGGCCGGCATGTCAAAAGTTGGTAGCACCGTTGAGTGGGCGGATGGACATCAAGCTGGTGAAAGGTGGGATATGGAGGAAGAAGGTGAACAAGAACGTCCAGTTCTAGCTGTTGAACCATCTTCCACCATGTCTGAACAGCTGGAGAATCTGCGAAAAGATCATGCTGAGTTCATAAACTCAGTTGATACTAAATTCATGGACCTTAGTACGTCAATCGACACAAAATTCGAAGAGCTTCACTCCAAGCTAGATGTTCGGTTTTCCGAAGTCTCTGCCCTGCAGGAGGAAATTCTAACTCTCCTTCATGCCATGATGTCAGATTCATCAGGACCATCATCTTCAGCAGTTTAGTTTTTGTTTTTTTTATCTGTATGAACAGTTTGAATTCAAGAAAATATATATATCAGGATGTTTTGGGTGACATTTTGGGTGTATGCTTGTATATTTTTTTTAATATCTCTGTGTATGTAGGTTTGTTTTTTAGATTGAGCTGTCATGAATAGGGATATTACAACAAATATTAAGGAAAATTATGTCAAATTTTTTTCTAGTGGTTTATATCTTTCTTTAAAAATGTACGACTGCCATTTATCTTGCTAAAATATATTGTTAGTGCATTTGATAAACTAAGGGTAATGAATTCAGGGGGAGTGCTTCTATAAGCAACTCTTCTTTTTGGGTGTTTTCCAAAGGGGGAGAAGATGGGGTTTAAGTTTAATTTATCCTGAAAGTAAAACTTTTTAAACTACACATCTATATCTCTTCTTTTTGCATATTCAATTTCGAATATGTTATATTGTGCTATAATTTCATCACCTAAACTTAAATCGTATTGTCAAACATCAAAAAAGGGGGAGATTGTTGGTGCAATCAGACCCAAATGATGTTTTTGGTGATTGACAAGGGTTTAAGTCAAGGTGATAATTATGTATTATCTCATACGGTTGGTTGAGATGTATTTTCAGGAAATCTCTTGTAAGTCGAGGACTGGATGCAAGACATGGAGTCCTAACATGAAGACCCGGACGTGGAGTCCTGGCAAGTGAAGACCCGGACGTGGAGTCTTGGCAAGTGAAGTCCCGAGGCGTGGGCTCTGGCGCGGAAGACCCTGGACAGGAGTCTTGGCAAGGAAGTCCTCAGAGCGTGGACTCTGGCGCGAAGACCCTGACAGGAGTCTTGGCACGAAGTCCCGAGATGATTCCTCGATGGAAGACCTATGAACAAAGAATTCATAGGCATCAGTAAAGGTGGTAGTCGAGGTGACGCTGATCGAACCTAATCGCTTTGACGACGAGCAAAGAAGTTGATCATACCAGCCGAGGCGACGACCGATGCTTGGTTCAACTAAGCAGTACGCAAGGAGGTGTCAATCGAGAGCTCGATCGCTTCGACAAACAAAGAGGTTCTCGATCAGACGGGCCGAGGCGCGCCGATCGAGGTTATTTCTTACGAGCAGAGGCAAGCCACGCCGGCTGATGTCTCGATCGCGGCTCGTATGTTCGTAGGAAACCGATAGCGAGGTAGCGACTGACCAGAGCTTTGATCCAACTAATGACGCAAGGGATCGCCGACCGAGCTCGATCGCTGTTTATTCGGCTGGAACCAAAGCTCGCCACGAGACAACGACTGACTAGAGCTTTGATCCAACGGAACAGCGCAAGGGATCGCCGATCGAGCTCGATCGCTGCTCGCTCGCTTGGAACCAAAGCCCGCCAATGAGGCGCGATCATCGCCTCGACTGGACCTATGTTTTCAACGGAAATAAAACTAATTATGGTCCAAATCTTACCGTTGAAGCCATTAATAAATGCCAATTAATGCTCCAGTCGAGGTGCTAGTCGAGGCGACTCGACTAAGCGGGAAGAAAAGCCCTAATCAGGCTCGAGTTATAAAGTATTCTGGGCTGTTATTCAAGAAAAAAAAAAGAAAATAACTAACGACATTTTCTGAAGAAAGACGCGGGTGAAAAAGCTTCTTCATTCAAAAAGCCTTGATCATCCAACAGGAGTGTCAACGATTCAGCAAGCAAGGAGCATTTTCATTCTCTCGGAAATCTGTATTCGTTTTACTGCTTCTTCATTGACTACTGTAAGCTTTCTTGTAAAGTTTCTGATAAACTGTGCAAAAGGGTTGCTCCACCTTCGGTGTATCACCGAGAAGGAGAAGTTTATAGTGGTGGTGTGCATCACTAGAGCCGACGAGGGCTCAACCGTGGAGTAGGGACTTGTGTTCTGAACCACATAAAATTGGTGTGTTTGCGTTTGTCATTCTTTCTGTATTCGTTTTCTTGTTTCCGCTGCGTACTAATCATTGAAGAAAGGTACAACGAATCGAAAAGACGAGTGTAGCTATTCATTCCCCCCCCCCTTTTTAGCGATGCCAACGATCCTACAATTTGTACTTAACAAATAGAGATGATTGTCCATGTGAGAGGACCAATACTACCTGCCAACATGCTTACCGAGATCTTATCAGAATGTAATATCACATACACTGAATAAATTATGACATGCATTTAAAATAATCAAATTACAATATCCGATTGTCATTACAAAATTGTTACATTCTACGAAGTCTCATAGACTTTACATGCTCATAAAATGACTCTGTAGTCATCGGCTTAGTAAAAAGATCTGCAAGCATAGCTCGTGTAGGGATATACCCAAGAATCATCTTCTTATTAGCAACAATATCCCTGATAAAGTTATACTTTATTTCTATATGCTTGCCCTTGCTGTGATATTTGGGATCCTTAGAAAAAGTTATAGCAGCTTGACTGTCACAATAGACGGTCACTGGACTCCTACTATCTTCAGCAATCTTCAGATGCTTCAGG
Organism: Wurfbainia villosa; assembly: GCA_025175895.1. NCBI lineage: Eukaryota > Viridiplantae > Streptophyta > Magnoliopsida > Zingiberales > Zingiberaceae > Wurfbainia > Wurfbainia villosa. Next base: position 7,567,015 of record CM045998.1, on the reverse strand, counting down.
AACCTCCTCAACCAAACTGCTTCTTGTACATCTACTAAACATGCCACATATTCAGCTTTCATAGTTGACGAAGCCACACAGATCTGTTTCTTGTTGTTCCAAGAGATGGCACCACCATTTAACAAGAACGCATAGCCTGATGTGGATTTTCTATCATCCAGGTCCCCAGCCCAATTTGCATCTGAATAGCCTTTTAGGCTCATATCTGATCCTTGATAACAGAGACTATAACCTGTTATCGCTTTCAGATATTTGAATATCCTTTTCACTGCCTTCCAGTGTCTCGGTCCTGGGTTTGACTGGAACCGACTGACTAAGCCAACAGCATAGCTGATATCAGGACGAGTACACAACATAGTGTACATCAAACTACCAACAACACTGGCATATGGTATTTTATTCATCTCGGCTATTTCTTCAGGAATCTTGGGACTCATACTTTTGCTCAGAATAGTACCTTTCACAATAGGCGTCAGTTCACAATTACAATCAGACATACTGAAATGTTGTAACATCTTATTTATATAAGACTCTTGAGATAAACCCAAAAGTCTCTTAGATCGATCCCTGATGATTTTCTCCTAAGATGTATTCAGCTTCTCCTATATCCATTGTGTCAAACTGTGATGAAAGTCACTCTTTGACCTCTATCACAAAACCTATGTCATTTCCTGCTATCAATATATCATCAACATATAATGATAAAATGACATACTTTCCTTTTTTCTTTTTCAAAAAAATGCAATAATCCTCATTGATCATTTCGAAACCATAAGATAAAATCACTTCGTTAAATCTTATATTTCATTGTCTTGATACTTGCTATAACTCATATATAGATTTCTTCAATCTACATACTTTATCTTCTTGGCCTTCAACAATGAAACCTTCTGGTTGAACCATATAGATTTTCTCATCAAGCTCACCATTAAGGAAAGCGGTTTTTATATCCATCTGATGTAACTCCAAGTTATAATGCGCCATTAAAGCCAAAATGACTCAGATTGACACACACTTAACTACAGGAGAAAATGTCTCCTTAAAATATACACCCTTCAATTGGGTAAATCCTTTTGCAACCAAACGAGTTTTGTATCAGTTAATCGATCCATCTGCTTTCCTCTTTATTTTGAGAATCCATTTATTCCTAATAGTCCTACGACCAGGAGGAAGACTGACTAACTCTCAAATATGATTCTTAATCATTGACTCTATCTCTTCAACTATTGCTTCTCTCCACTTTTCTCTAACTCTAGAGCCCAGAGCTTCCCTAGTTGATTGAGGTTCATCATTGCCTCATTCTCAATATCAAACCACATTTTAGATTTGACCTTACGAACATTTTTCCGTAAGTTGGGCTCCTAAGAAGTCACCCCGTGACTAGGCAAATCACTGTCACTAGGTTGACTAGGTTCAGGTATCTCACTTGACACCTGTCTTGTTGATAACGACTCATCCTCCTCAAATAGAGGAACTGTCTTATCAATCTCACCTCTAGTTGGGAACTCTGTTTCGAGAAAAATAGCATCTCTCAAATCCAATTCGGAGACTGTTCCATCTTGTTGCTTACCTATGAAAACATAATCTTTGGAGGTATCAGAATATCTTATAAAGATACATTTCTTTCCTCTAGGTCCCAATTTTCCATACTTTTGAGAACTATCATGAACATAGGCAGCTGACTCCCAGGGCCTCAGATTACTTAAATCTGGTTTTCCGCCTATCCAATGTTTATATGGGGTTGATGGAACTGACTTTGAAGGTACTTTGTTAAGAATTATGGCCGCAACTAGTAATGCATCTCCCCAAAAAGAGATCGGCAAATTAGCCTGTGCCATCAAAGACCTAACCATTTCGAGAAGAGTCCTATTTCTTGTCTCAACAATCCCATTTTACTGTGGAGTTCCAGGGATTGTTAGCTGTCTAATAATCCCCTTATCATTACATATTGTCTTGAATATCTCAGACAAATATTCTTTTCCACGATCAGTACGTAAAGTTTTAACCTTACGTTCCGTTTGATTCTCAACTTCGTTCATATAACGAATGAAGCAATCCAATGCTTCAGATTTATGAGAAATCAAATACACATGATCGAAATGAGAGAAATCATCAATAAATGTAATGAAATAGGAAGTTCCATGTCTAGCCTTCATATTCATTGGACCACAAATATCCGAATGCATAAGTTGCAATGGTGACTCAGCCCTAATAGCCTTACCAAATGGTTTCCTAGTTGCTTTTTCATCCAGAAAATGCTCACATACGGACAAGTTAATCTTAGCACAAGAGCCCAAATAACCCTCTTTAGCTAACCGATTCATGCGATCTTGTCCTATATGTCCTAATCTAGCATGCCAAATATCATCAGTTATTTCTGTATCACTAGTAAGAGCAATATTCGAAAAACAACTATCAATCACACAATTGACATTTGGTTCAACATCAAGAACCATAAAACCATTCGTTAAAAAACCATATCCGATTGACACAGAGTTAATCTTGAGTTCAATACACCGACTGTAAAAATTAATAAAATACCCTAAATCAAGAAGATAAGTAACAGAAACAAGATTCCTACGAATCTCAGGAACATACAAGACATCATATAGGAACAAAGTACTTCCATCCCGAAAGTTAAGTTTACAAGTGCCGACTCCTTTGACTTCAACTCTTGCATTGTTTCCTACATATATCCATTTGTTGTCAGCTGGTACCCTGCGGTACTCCACATATATAACTCGCTCCCGAGCTATATGGTTGGTTGCTCTCAAATCTATAATCCATAAAGGATAATAATCAGCCAATAACACAGAACTAGCAACAAAATGCTCAGAAGATAGACTTGAAGTTACCTTTCTTAGCTCAGTAGTGACCCTTTTTGTCACAATTAAAGCAAGTCACCTTGCTTTTAGGTTTCTTCCCTGTCTTCTTGTTCTTCTTCTTCTTGATTGGGCCTTTCCCACTTACAACAACAGCTTCCTTCTTCTTTCCCTTTCCCTTCTTGAACCATCTCTTTTTCTTGGATCCATATGATCCAGTAGAACTGGCAGCCAAATAGGCTTGGCCAGAAATCCTTGCGGATTCTACTCTCTCCGCCTCCAGTTCAACATGGCGTGAGACGTCAATGAAAGTCTTAATACTCTCACTGTGAGTTAAGGTCTACTTCATGGTCTCCCAAGAATCCGGAAGGGAACGAATAACTGCTTGAACCTGTTGTTCATCAGTCAGCTTGTGACCAACAGTTTTAAGCTCCCGAATCATATTCAACATCTCCTTGAGATGTTGAACCATAGTAACATTCGGGCGCTTCTTGTAGCTATCGAACTTGATCGTTAGCTGTCGAAGCTTGCTCAGACTCATTCCACTGTATTTATCCCTAAGGGCAATTCAGACAGCATGAGCCAAAGGATATGACTCATACTCAAAAACTAGATCATCAATCATTGAACTAATCAAAATGCCCTTAGCAGTGAAGTCCTTTTTCTTCCATGCCTTATAGGCATAAAGATTTCGCCTGTTTTGTGTAGTAGGACCATCAACAGGTTCTACCATGACATGATTTACAACCTCTAGAACTTCTTGTTACTCAAGAACATACTGAATCTTGAGGTGTCAGATCTTGTAGTTTTCACCATTAAGTTTCTCACCCTTATTGAGTTCAGTTATGATATTTTTAGTTGTCATAATCTAACATAAATAAACATATTATTTAGTTATTCAGTGTATATTTTTATGTATGTAATCTCTAAATTGACTCAATGTAAATCTAATTTAGTTTACAAAATCAAGTGATAACTATGTTACCACTCATCATCTGTATGTGCCAACCTGACTTACATTAATCTATTTGATTACATATATCCCATTATAATCAAACATGATATTTTAATATTAAATGAACTTATCATTTAAATTATACTCATAATGAACAAATAAAAGAGTAAATCAATATCTTACATCTTGTAGAGTAAACAACATAAAATGAACATATTATTAAACTAAACTTGTTGTACATTGTTAACATATAACAAAAAATTCTACTAAGAATGTTACACATAACACTCTTCTGACTCATAACTGATAACAAAAAATAACCCTAACAAACTAGATAGACAATTATTACTCCCACTAGTACAAACACTAGTGCAGTAATAATCCAAACATGCCCACTTTTCTTGGGCTGAACTAGAACACCTTCTGCTGAGATGCTCTCCAGATGATGTTAGGACGAAGAATCTTGTAAAGAACACACACAAAGAGATCCCACAGGAAAAACCTCTTCTGGGTCTTCTTCTGGATCCTCTCCACAATGCACTTCATAAGCCTCATAGTGAAGTAACTCAGCGCACAACTGGGTATAGGTAACGCGCCCCTCATAGCACCCCCAGATCTGATGCGCAATATCACTAAGGAGCTCAGGCAACAAACGAACCAGTGCCCAGATCCTATAGTTATCCAGAATTGAAAACTCTTGCATCTCGAGTCTTCAAAATAGCCTGTCGAGTCTCCCAATGTGTCACCCGACTCCATGTGCTGAGTTATACTCTATCCCCTGGATAGCCTCCTTCAGCTGGTTACGTAACACATTGCGTCTAGTCATAGTGGTAATCATCCGTGTCATCTGAAAAATTGAAATTAATTAAGTCAGTACAAAACTGACAAACTAGTATATATACCGGCTTAATTCAATTTATATATATAGGCATAGAACCATCACAATAAATCAAGAACAAATTTCTTTGATTCTATGGAGAACAGTCGACTGAAACGCTTAGACCAGTCGACTGATACTTTTATCAATCAACTATCATCTAAGCTCAATCGTTTTAAACTGTTATGACTTGACATGGCTATTAATCTGTGAGAACCCAATCACCATCTAATTTTCTCTAAGTACCCCAGGCACTCGAACAACATGTATGGTAATTTATTTTCTCATTGTCCCTAGCCATCAACTCTAGTTCTTATTAACATATCTATTAGTTGTTATGTCGAGTTCTATTTATTCCAAACAAATACTTAACGATTAAGTTATGAGTTAAGTTGACCAAAGTCAACTTTGTCAACCAATGTTGACCAAAAGTAGAACTAGCCCTCTGCCGAGCTCTTACTATTGACCCGATCAGTCTGTTGAATTCCCAATGGTTTCAAAATTCCCGACTAGTTCAAAAACCAGACCGGTTCAAAAAATCAGGCCAGTTTAAAATCCAGACTGGTTTATAATTCTAATCGGCACTCAGATCGATTTTACATTAATTCCAGACCAATTTGATGAATGATCGGTTTGACAAATTTCAGACTGGTTTCTGAGATTCCAGACCGGTTTGATATCAATCCAGAGTGGTTTGATGAATTTCATACTGGTTTCTGAAATTCCAAACCGGTTTGACGTCAATCCAGACCGATTTGACGAATTTCAGACTAGTTTCTAAAATTCCAGACCGATTTGACGTCAATCCAGATCGGTTTGATGAATTTCAGACTGGTTTCTGAAATTCCAGACCGGTTTGACGTCAATCCAGACCAGTTTGATGAATTTTAGACTGGTTTCTAAAATTCCAGACCGGTTTGACAAATTTCAGACTGGTTTCTGAAATTCTAGACCGGTTTGATGTCAATCCAGACCAGTTTGATGAATTTCAGACTGGTTTCTGAAATTCCAAACCGGTTTGACGTCAATCCAGATCAGTTTGATGAATTTCTGACTGGTTTCTGAAATTCCAAATCGGTTTGACGTCAATCCAGACCGGTTTAATGAATTTCAGACTGGTTTTTGAAATCCAGACCAATTTGATGAATTTCAGACTGGTTTCTGAAATTCTAGACCAGTTCAAATTCCAGATCGGTTTGATAACCAGACCGGTTTGACACTCTGGCCACTCTCTGGAACTGATCAACCGGTCTGTTATCCAGACCGGTCTGAAATCCCAAGCGGTTTTTAATCCAGAACGATCAGACCAGTTTGAAATCCCGAGCATTTTTTCAAAATTTGATCGGTTTAACGACCTGCATCACCAATAAAGTAGATCGATGCAAATTCCAACCGCTTTGAAATTTCAATCGATTACATTAACGACTATCAGTCCGAAATCCCGAACACTTTCAGGAACTGCTCGGGAAGCAGAGAATTGTTCCCATAAGAGAACTGTTCTGATATTGCAACCGGTCTAAAAACCAGACTGGTTTGACATCTCGAGCACTTTCGGGAACTAGTTGGTAAGTAATGAATAACTGTTCCCTCCATGGAACTGCTCTGAACCGGTCTGATAACCAGACCGGTCTAACCACCCGAGCAGTTTAGGGAACTACTCGGGAAGCAGTTTCCTCAGGAAACTATTCCCAGAGTAGTCTAAAATTGCTCGGGAAACAGTTTCCCACCAGGGGACTGTTCCCACCAGGAAACTGTTCCCAGCATGGAGCCGTTCAAAAACTACTCGGGGAAAAAATACTGTTCTTCGTTCTCGCGACTACCTTTCGCGATGAACAGTGTTTCCTTCCTTTTTTTTATTTTACAGAAACTCTCGAACAGATGCTAACCAACCTGGCTCTAATACCAATGTTGGCCTTACTAGTATCTGTTTGCACTATAGAAATACTAAAACAAAAATTATATTACTATAAATGATACTTACAGTGAGTCGTCAGAGTCTTCTCGCATCCTGGCGGTAGGGATGACGATGTTGATTGTTGTCTGAGAGTCGATCACGCTTTCGGAAAGATCCTCCTCCTCCACGAGCCAAGATCCAAATGCGCCTTGGTGTTCTCCGAATTCTGTTCTCTCCCGTAGCCTGACAACAACTCACAACTCCTTCTCACTCCGACAGCACTTTACACACACAGTAGTGCACTCCTCATCTCAGTCATCTCATCCTAAGCCTTGGACGCACCCTCCTTTTTAAAGGGGTGTTTTGCTGCAGTACCACTGCACAAAGTGCAGCCCATGCACCACACTTCGTGCAGTGTAAGCACACGTTGCCGTAGTTACAGGTGAAAATACGAATACATGGCACATGCGAGATGATCGGCCAATCTTCTCCCGTCTCTCTTTAATTAATCGTCAAAGTGTCCAGCAAATGGAGGTTCTGTAGCCCCTCGGAAGCGATCCCAATTGGGGGCAATTTTCGATTGATAGCTTACTAAGTGATCCAAGATGACGAAGCCATTCAGGTATATAAGGTCGTGAGATTGAGGATTTCTTTTATGAACATACTTTCTATCACACTCGTTGATGGTGCTCGTCATCAAGGATTCAAATTTAGCACAACAGCAAATATATAAATCTGCCGCATGCTCTTTCTCGTTGTAAGGAGACAAATGACCACTCGAACCACTGATCGACAATCTTTGGAGGGTGTGTAAGAATTGTAGTTGCCTGCGAAAATTCACATTCTTGGCACAAATATGTGTGTCGAATTCATGCAGTGAGTTCAAGATTTGTACTAGTATTTCTGGCTCCAATGTTACACTCGCACATTCTCTAAGACACAGATATCGGAGAGCGCGGAGACGTCCCACTTCTAACGGGAAAGGTGTCAAATTGTTAGGCAATGAATGAAGCGTGGTTAGGAGCTGCATTCCATCCCTAGGACGAAATTGGAGTTCTTTGCACCGTGGAATTTCCAATCTCGTCGAGGATGTGAGGTTTCTTAAGCAGTCACTTGGGAGAGATGTGCCTTTCAAGTAACACATGTAAGTAGGCTCTCGCTGCAGTTATCTAACGTAAGAAGTTCGGTTTTTGGAAGCCTTAGCATATTTTTCAGTTTAGGACAACCCTGAATCACCAATTTCTTCAGTAAAGGGAACGAATCATCTACATCATGTCATCATCAGACTCTGAAAATTCCTCCAAATTAGTCATCCACACTAACTGCAGTTCTTGGAGGGAAGGAAAACCTCTGATCGGTCCGTGCCCATGGAACTCAGCACCCAGGCGTTTAGCGTCATTCATATCCTGTAGGACAATCTTTCAGAAATTGGAGGTTTCTAAAACAAGGAATCTGCTCACAAAAATCGCATTTTTTTAGAAGAACTTCGACCAAATTTGGCAACTGTGACTCCATCAACCATGTGGAAAATTATCGGCTCCCGTAATTGAATATCTTCAACTTCTTTAAACTCGTGTTGGAACAAAGATCATCCAGCATGCTCATGTCATAGATCTCTTGGCAATTAAAGGATAAGGATAATTGATTAAGAGCTTTATTCTTCAAATTTTTTTATCTGCCACATGAATAATAATTTTTCGAATTCCAGAGAAATTTGATTTTTATTTTTCCATTAAGCTTCGAATCCTTGAGTTCTGTAATTGAATATGAGATACCAAAGGCTTTGCACGTTGCTTAAATTTTTTATAACTCTTCCGTAAAAGATTGAAATCTACCAATCTAGTGGCTTCATCGGTTTGTCCCGTGATCATTATAAGAAAGTTAAATCACGGAGGATTCTATAGATCTTGATGTGGTGGCCAAGACACATACTGGAGGTCATTTGAATACAGAAAAAGACTTTAGATCTGTTTCGGAATCGATCTTTGTCTTATCCACAAATTCTGTCGTGTCTTAGCCACCACGTCATTCCCATGGAGACAAATTTTTTATAACTCTTCCGTAAAAGATTGAAATCTGTCAACCTAGCGACCTCCACTGGTCTGTCCCAAGGTCATTGTGAGGGAGGGAAATCATGGAGAATTCTATGGGCCTTGACATAGTGATTAAAACATGTGGGAATCATCTAAAATCAGGAAAAAAACTTTGACCTTTTCTAGAATTGACCCCTGTCTTATCCATAAGCTCCGTTGTATCTTAGTCACCGCGACATCTCCGTGGAGATAAATTTTTTATAACTCTTGAAGCTTATGATTCTTGTTGAGATTGAGATACTGCAATTAAATTCTGGAGAGGAGTAACGGCGTCTGGTAGAACTTCAAAATCATTCCTAGATAAGTTGAGATACCTCAAATGTATCAAATTTCCAACTGACATTCGCACCTCATCGATGTAATTATCACTGGAATCTAATATCCACATGAATTTCAATTCTGAGAAGTCACACCAAGTGGATGGACGGTGAACCTTCCCAAATAAATTGCAATTTCTCTCTTTGATCGTGGAGAGAGAATGTCATAGCTCAACTTGAGTACAGTTAAGAATTTCTGGTCCTTGCGAAGCTGCTATATTTCATTGTTCAATACCGAGGACCGATAAGTTTCATCTCGACTGCTGCGAAGCAAACTGCATACCGCGACATTTTTGGACAATCTTTCTATCAATTTCTAGCAACTCTTGCCGAAACATGGACAAACAATCATCATCTCCGCACGACTGTGTTGTATTTGTTAGGGATCGAGTGAGCCCATAATTGTATCTATAAAAGGATCAAGCCGCTAGTATAGACGATAGTATTGTTTTAAAAAATAATGATCAATTTTTTAAAACTAGAAATTAAAATTTTCAGAATGTCTATTTTCTGTCACGTTAGCTTTTGATTGGATAAAAATACTTTTCAAGATTTACTTTTCTTATAATAATTACGAGATCAATCAATAAATCAGCACGACGAATTTCATTTTTTATCCCAAATGGATTGAGCGAGCCCACAATTGAAGGGACCCCTTCAATCTACGAATAGTCACTAAAATTTTACTTCTTGCTCCACATGTGAAGCTAGTTTTCAATACGGAATTTCAACGATTGGTGTCATTTTTTTCTTTAAAAATAGGGATTGAATTGCGATTTTGGCTAACTAGTGGGTTGTTTCTATGTTTTTATTTTTATTTTTCTGATTTTCTATTTTAAGATTTTAAAAATATTTCTAGTATTTAGTTTTTATTATGTGATAGTACTTAAATATAATATATAATGTTTATTTGATGGTCATAAACACTTAAACTTTGTAGTCGTTTAAGATTTTAGAACTTTTTATATTTTTTAAAATTTGTTTAATATAGTAACTTTTAAATATTTATAATCAAATTTATACCATTTTTCTTATTATTTTTAAAATTTTATATTTAAGAAAATTTAACAAAATAATAATAATAGTAACAATAATAAGATTAAAGACTCCATTTATGTTTTTAGAAAATGATTTTTAAATTTTATATTTAAAGCAGTTATCACTTTGTTTAATTTATAAGGTCAATTGATTTAACTAGACTGATGAATTTGGCCAGTTTGGTTAGATTAGTTAAGATGATTAACTCAAGAGATCAATATAATTAGAGTTGGATCGGATAATCAAAACAATCTATCAAATTAAGTAGATTAGAAAAGCAAATTAGATTTTGAGAGTTAGCCAGTCATATTAAATAGATATGTAAAAAGTTAGAATTGTCAATCTAGTAGCCTATTTATTCCATGGTCATTGTGAGAAAAGTAAATTACGAAGGATCCTATGGACTTTGACATAGTGGTCAAGACATGTGAAGGTCAACTAAATCTAGGAAAAGATTTTAGGTCTCCTCCAAAATCGACCTATATCGTATTTGTAAGCACCGTCGTATTTTAGCCACCACGTCATTCCTGTGGAGACAAACCATAGGGATGATTAAATCAAGTAGGATGATTAATTTACTCAGGCATGATTAAATCAAATTGGTTCGTCCCTACATGGATAGCGCGTTGATTGGGGCAATGTATCGTTTGTAGAATTGATATGGATTGATTCAAGAGGAATGTTTAAAATCTCTCTATGATGACTCCTCACTGTCTTTAGCCAATGCGTCAAGGTCCAAATGACCTTTGCAATTAACTTTTCTCACAATAATCGTGGGATAGATCGGTGGGAGTGTTAAATTGACGATTCTAACCTTTGCAGGAACCAGGTTCGATGGTTGGTATCACACCATGCACGAGTTGACCTGTCAAGAGACAAATTTGCTCACCACTTATGAGCTAAAAGATAATTAAATTAAACTGAATGCATAATTTGGAAGAGATAACATGTAAAAAACATTAAGGTGGTAGAAACTCTCGTTGTCTAAAGGAGAATACAAATGTTTGCCAAAGAAGGAGAATAATTACTAAGTGAAAGGATCACAATTCATAGGGATTAATCGCATAACTAACAATAATGATATTAACCAAAAACTAATAATTGTACACATCTTCATACAGAGTAGCCCACTCCATTGTCATACTCTTGCAAACAAATTAGTTCATCTTCTCCCTTGCTTCCAAATTCTGATCCGGGCTTGCATTGGAGAAGCTCGAGCTCGGGCTACCACTTCTATTGATGTTGTCTCCACTAAGAGAAATTCGCATTGACAAATTCCTTATCTCTTCTTCCAAATTCATCGCCTAAATAGTTAGAACAAAAATAACTTGATAATCGTATGGTGACGTTGAATCTACATTGGTTCTAAAGTCTAGATCAATTGAAATTGATCGAGTACCTCATTCTCTAGGTAGCATCTCCTAATGACGGCCAACTCGTATGTCATCCTCAGCCCGACAAAGGCCTCATCCAGTTGCTCGCACTTGTGTCGGCTGTTTTGGAACATTAAATGCAAAGTGATATGAAAAAAATTATATAATATGAACATTAAATGCAAAGTGACTTAATTAATAAGTACACAATTTAGATTGAATCTAAAACTAATAAATAATCAAGGTTATACTTTATATATATATATATATATATATATATATATATATATATATATATCCTCCATGAATATTTTCATTATTCACTGTTCGATCTTTTAGAGAGCTATAGTACACATCCGATTGAACGGTGAATAACGGAGATGCTCATGTATGAGTTATGTAGAGATCATTCTTATATACTACTACTACAACAACAACAAAGTCTTATCCCACTAGGTGAGGTCGGCTATATGGATCATTCTACGTCATTGCACTCTATCCCCTACTATATCATCATCTATATTTAAATAATTTTTATCTTGTTTTATTGTTATTAACTAAGTCTTTTTTGGTCTTCCTCTTCCCCTTTGATGTGTATATTTGACATCGTTTCACATCACATAACTGGAGTATTTATTGGTCGTCTAAGTACATATTCGTATTACCATAAACGTGTCTTTCGAAGCTTTCCTTTAATATATGCAATACCGATTTTTTCTCTAATACTCTCATTTCTTATTCTATTCATCCTCGTATATCCGCACATCCACCTTAACATCCTCATCTTTGCAACTCTCATCTTTTGCTCATGTGCTTGAGTCGTAGCCCAATATTCAGCGTTATATAACATAGCAGGTCTAATCATCGTTTTGTAGAACTTCCCTTTAAGTTTTAGAGACACTTTACGATCACATAAAACACCCGACGCTTTCCTCCATTTCAACCATCCTACTTGTATTCTATGTAAGACATCTATCTCAATCCCTCCAACATCTTGCAAAAATGATCTTAAATATTTAAAGCTATCAGTTCTAGACAACTCGTCATCTCCTATCTTAACACTTGTCTCATTACGTCTAATATTGCTAAACTTAAATTCCATATATTCTATCTTTACTCTACTAAGCTTAAAACTTTTCACTTCTAGTGTTTCCCGTTAAAATTCTAATTTAGCATTTACTCCTTCACGTGTCTCATCTACCAAAACAATATCATCTGCAAAAATGAATAAATAAATATATATATATATATATGTAGAGAACTGATCTGCTGCGCGACAGAAACTTCCGCGACCGTCCGACGCTCGACTCACCGCCGTGCCGCCGGCCGTCGGCCACCTCCGGCCACGGACGCGTTGAAGCGCACTCACGGCGGTCCGGCAGAGTTTCGGCCGGATTGCGGCCGAAGTCGGCATTCAACCGCGCGATTCCGACCGAATCCGGCCGCACCACGCCGGGAAGGACCGCCCCTACGGGCGGGCCAGTCGGATTCGGCCGCGATTCGGCCGGACCGACGACTATACGGCAGCGACGCGGCCACCGCTCGGCCGATCGCGGCCGGCAATCGCAGCCGGAATCCGGCCGAAGGACCGCACGGGCGGTCCTTCCCCGACGCAGGTGGCCGGATTCGCTCGCGATCCGGCCGATCGCGGCCGACAAGGTCGCGCATCGCCGCTCGCGATTCACCTGCATCGCGGCTGACCAGACCGGCCCCGAAGCCGAGCTATGCCGATCACGGAGAGGTGCGCCTAACGCACTCGGTCCCGGCACGGAGGAGGCCGGACGCTGGCAAGCAGCGGCGATGTGCGTTATCAGACATTTCTTCTCTATATATATATATATATATCAATTGCTCTCTAATTTTTGCACATTCATTCACAAATAATATTTATAATTTTAATGAGTCACAAAATAAACTTAAAAAGAATATTCATCGAATAGATGGACTTGCTCTTCATTCTCCCAGCCAGTTGCAGGTTTGCATATGTGGACAAGTTTGAAAACTCTATTGTTTTTACAAATTAATTAACTAATTAATTAATCGGTTGCAAACTGCCAAACCAAAATAGAAAAATAGTATATCAATTCGACCAATATACAGCCCTACAATTGTTCGTATTAGAGATTTACCATCAACTTTATTCAACAGAATGGTTTTGCATTTACCTCTCGATCCGTGTGTAATAGGTTTTATAGAGCTTATCAAATGGTGCACAGATTTGGGCGACGTCAATATTTGTAACTGCAAAAATAATATAATGGAGATAATTAAATTAGTAGGAGCTGTTGATTACACAACAACAACAACAACAACAACAAAATTCAATAATTAGATTAATGCAATAAAATGCATATCAAACTATATAATAGTCAAACAGTGTTGGGAGGGAAATGTCTTACCGCCCAAAATCGAAGTAACTTACAATATATTATTTCTCAGCTAATCATTCAAGATATTCCTCTGTTTCACATAAGAAATACTATATTGAGAAAAACATTAATCCTTTGGAGCATGAAGTACATAAAATAATTTGATCTATGGACAATATTGTCGTAGTAAATATTATAATACTAAAAACTTATTACTGTGTGGTAAAAAGGGAGGGGATAAATAAAATTAATTTTCAATATATATATATATATACACCTTAATTAAAATGTATATATTTATTTTATGGATTATGAGAATAATAAAAAGAGAAAGAGTTTATTTGTCTAAAGACTCCAACCTATATATAGGAAAAAAGAATAAATTAGCTTTAGTCGAGTATTCACAAGACTAGTTCATTATCTTCTTTGAAAGCACGATTTATGTTGAAAGTCACTCGCTATAAATGGATGAATAAGGCGACTCAAATCAACTAGTGTTGTACGACAAACAAGAGTTGCGACAATTTTAGCATATTAAAATAAGAATATAGGATAGTAAAAACAATAAGGCAATATATCTCTTGGCAATTCAACACTCATTCATTTGATAAATAATTATTCTTGAGAAATAAAATATGATGAGAATGAAATAGGATTATGCATTCTGTGTGATTGATTCATGAAAATGAAAAAAATATTTGTTCCTAATTATGAATTAATTTTGTAAAAAATAGGCATAGTATTTGAAAATAAAAATCTGCAAAACTGCAATGATCTTTCAACTGACTAATTTCAATAGTACCTTTCCGAGAGATACAAAATTTTGACACATGTGAGATGATCGGCCAATCTTCGCCTGTCTCCCTTTTGCATCTGCTTTCTAGTTGTGGGGAACACTTTCGTATGCCCAAAATGTTTAGCAAAGGGAGGTTCTGCAGATACCTTGGGAGCGATCTTAACTGGGGGCAGTCGAGGATCGATAGCCAACGAAGTGATCTCAGATGCTGTAGCCATTCAGGTAAGGTCGCGAGATTGAGGATTTCTTCTATGGATAGACTTTCTAGCACACTGGTTGATGGTGCTCCTGCCATCAAGGATTCCAATTCATCACAACAGCAAATACGTAATGATGCCCTATTGATTCCCTCCCAGATGTTATGGAAATCATCATGAGAACCAGTTATCGACAAGTGTCTGAGCGTATTAAAGTGTTGCAGTTGCCCACGTAAATTCACATTCTTATGACAGATACGTATGTCAAACTCATGTAGCGAATTCCAGATTTCTACAAGTTTTTCTGGTCGCAACTTTAGCCTTTCACACACTCCGTGACAGAGATATCGAAGTGCGCCGAGACGTCTCACTTCTGACGGGAAGGATGTCATGTGTTTACATTCCTGGATTGACAAAGAGATTAGCGACTGCATTTCATCCCAAGGAAGAAGTTGAAGTTGTTCGCAGCGTTTAATTTCCAGTGTCGTCAAGGATCTGAGGTTTCTTAAGCAGTCACTGGCAAGAGATGTCATGCCCATCATGGACTCCAATGAGAGATGAGAAAGAGAAGTCATTCTTCCAACGCATGAGAGTAGGCTCTCACTGCAATCATCTAGATGAAGATGTTCGATTCTTGGAAGCCTTGGCATGGTTTTCAGTTTTGGACAATCCGAAATATTCAGTCTCTTTAGTGAAGGGAACAACTCATCGACACCATCAGACTCTGACCATTCCTCTAAATCAGTCATGCTTCGCAACTGGAGCTCTTGGAGGGAAGGAAAGCCTCTGATTGTTCCGTGCCCATGGAACTCAGCACCCATGTGTTTCACGCAAGGCATGCACTCCAAGACAAGCTTTCTAAGAAATTGGAGATTTCCAAACTGAGGAATACGCTCACAAACATAGCAGTCTTCGAGAGTAACTTCAATCAAATTTGGTAACTGTGACTCTGTCAACCATGTCGAAAAATGTCGGCTCCCGTAATGGGATATCTTCAGCTTCTTTAAACCCGTGTTGGGGCAAAGATCATCCATCATGCTCATATCATTAGTCTCGGAACCAATAAAAGATAAGGACAATTCATTAAAATCTTTATTCTTCAAAACTTTTCTTCCATGGCAAGAATAATTCCTCGATTTTTGAAAAAATGTGATGGACATTTCCCCACGAAGCTTCAAATCTTCAAGTTCTGTGATTGAGCATGAGTCACTTCTATTCCCGCCAACAAAGCATGGCAAACTTCTGAGACTAGTCAGTCGTGACAACCCAAAAGGCATGTTAGTGAAACGATCAGAATTGCAATCAAGATACCGAAGGCTTTGTAAATTCCTCAATTTTTTGGGTAACTCCCGAAGGTCATCATTCTCACGGAGATTGAGATATTGCAAATTCTGAAGAGCAGTTATGGTGTCAGGTAGATCTTTAATTTTATTCCGAGAAAAGTTGAGACATCTCAAATGTATCAAATTTCCTATAGATGTCGGCACCTTTCTAATGCCATTTCCACTTAAATTTAACACCCGCAGGAATTTCAATTCTGAGAAGAGAAGCTGAAGTAGCTTGGTATTCTGATGTAACTCACAATATATCAATATCAGGGTTCTTAAGTATAAAGGCCTCCGGAAATACCTCTGAGAATCGTTTAATAAAAGTGTACAATACAGACGCAAATGATATGTTCTGTTTTGAATATTATTATTTAGTTGAGAAAATTCAAGACCGTAATATTCACCTTCAGTAGTTACTGACTGTGCCAGATCATGCATCAAATCATGCATTGTGCACTCAATTACATCGCAACCATCATCGTACTTCTCAGAAGGTGCCGAGAGAAAGAATGACCTCGATACTAGATCATTAAAAACACGGTTGCCAACTGTTTCGGCGTCAAAATTATCCTTTGAACATATGAAACCATTTGCTGTCCACAGCTGAATCAACTCATTCTTTTTCATCACATAGTTGTTTGCGAATAGAGAGCCTAATGCAAAGCACTTCTTTGACCGGGGAGGGAGAGTGTCATAGCTCAACTTGAGCACAGATAAGATTTTTTGGTTCTCATTTTCAAGTTGCCATATTTCACTATTTAACACTGAGGACCAATAAGTTTCATCTCGAGTGTTATGGAGCATGCTACCAAGAGATATTGCAGCCAAAGGCACACCACCACATTTCTTAATAATCTTTCTACCAATTTCAATCAAGTTCTCATCTTGTTCTTCGCCTCCAAAAGCGAATTGCCGAAACAAGGACAAACAATCATCTTCAGATAGCTGTTGTATTGGGTGGGTCTCGAATGAATCCATTATCGAAGAGACCACTCGGCTACGTGTAGTCATTAAAATTTTGCTTCCTCTTGCCACACATGCTAAAGCTGTTTTCAATTCCCCCCACTTCAATGCAATTTCATTCCACATGTCATCCAAGACGAGCAGAAATTTCTTACCAGATAATGCATTTTCCAGTTTGTTTCTTATTAACTCTGGTTCTGAAATGTTGACTGATGCACCAGTAACCTGTTCTAAAACAGATTTCATTATATCTGTAGGATCAAATTCTTGTCCAACAGTTTTCCACTTACAAAAATTTTCAAAATGAGCTTTCACCCTCTCATCATTGAAAACATGTCGAGCGAGTGTGGTTTTCCCCATGCCACCCATTCCAACAATGCCGATGACCTTCATTGTACCGTCGCTCCTTTCATCATTATTTATTAACATGTTGACAATCTTCTCTTTCTCTGTTTCTCTCCCTATGAAAACCAAGCTATTGCATGGGTGGATCTCTCTGTAGGCACTTGATAACATCTGGATAGTGCCTTGTGGTAAATTGAGAAGAATAGACTTTTGCAGCAAAATAGAATCTAGACTCTTTGTTGCCGTTTTTATCATGCCACTTATCCTGCTCTTAAATACAAGTTGATTATCAGATGAGAAGAAATCACGTACCGGCATGAAATATGCCCTTGATCTTTGCTTCCGCAAAGCTTCAGTGTCGTAGTAATCCACAGCATCCTCCAGATCGTAGGCCAAGTATTTGAGCTTCTTCAGAAAGATCTTCGCAGCGGCATCCCCCACAGAGCAGGCCTCGAAATGTTGGATCACCGTGTCAATAATTGTTGACAACTCCTTGAGCATCTCCATCCTCCCTTCTATATCAATTAATTCTTTGAGTCTCCTGTTGAGTTGGAGGAGATCTGCCACCCAGTTACTCGCCAAGCGAACCGCAGTAGTTGCCAAAGCTCCTTCAATAGCCATGCCTGCGACTTAAAACGATGCACAAGTTGTTCCTTCGCTGCGGATGTGGCTGCTACCTTTGGAGGAGAGGAGAAAGGAGAAGTAATAATTGGCAGGCGACGACTTCTTAATTTTAATCTTTCTTTTTAATAGATATTAATTAAATCGATTATTAAAAAGATCTCTAGACATGCGTAACTTCTCTCACCGTGACATCATGCTCGGTTTATTGCCGGAAAAGCAATTTGATTTTTTAAATATATTTTTTATTCCTTACAAAATAATTGTTTTTTTATTTAAATATAACATTGCCTGATTATTTAAATATTTTTGAATTGCTTCGAAAATAATGATACAAGTGGAGTAGCGGAATGGGTATCAATATGGGCATAGAGTCGAAGTAGGAGGAAATTCATAATCAATAGAGGATCCACCTCAAAGTTTAAACAAAACAAGATAATTTTCATTAATCCAAAATTAATTTATCCATTATAAGAGGCTAAACTCATATTTAAAAATTTTATAAGAAATTTTTATTGTTTCGTTTGTTTGAACTCTTTTGTTTGAATTTTTCCGCTAAATTCATAATCAATCGAAGTCCTCATTATTATTTTCATCCTCATCATTATTATTATCATCATCATCTATCTCAAAATTAAATTCTTCATCTTCATCTTCATTTATTTTACTTGTATCAATGTCTATGACAATGTCGTTGGGATCTCGTAACGTTAAAATATTATATTTTTCAATTTAAAATGTATTGACAACTTGATTATGTTGATATGCTATGTCTTCCCAACATTTCAGAATTTTTTTTCGTACTTTTGTTTTACAAATAGTCCACCAATCAATTTTGTCACATCTCAAACTAGGATATAAAACATAAAATACTTGAATCACTTGTTATGCAAACACAAAAAGTTCATACCTCTTGTATAATTTTTTATGATTTATTTCAACCAAATTGAACTGTGAATGCACTTTCATGCCTTTGATAGGGTCCCAACCAACGACACATAAATAAAACAACTCGCAAATCTAAGTCAGGATACTCTACCTCTAAAATTTCATCCAACAAACCATAAAAATCATTCCTTGCACCTCCATAAAGATGTTCAATTATAATAATTTGAGATAAAATCAAATCTAAAAAGATATTCTCAAACTTCATCACTGAAAAAATTTATCATTATGACACTTTTTGCATGAACACCTTAACTTATTCACATCCATAAACTCAACATTAATACTAGCAAAATTTAAAAATTATTCTAGCCTATTAATAAATTCATCAATTAAACCCAACGTTTAGGTAAATTCTTTTTATACATCAAATTCCTTTCTTTCTCCATTTCCCTTGTTTCCAAATTTATAACCAGGATTAATTATATTCTCACAATTTTGCATCAATATTAATTGAACAATCAATTTAAATTCAAAATAAAATTCTTCTGATACATATTTATTTTTAGTATGATATTAAAAAATAGAATATAATATATGAAATTAATAATGAATTTTTACCTAAAAGTGATACTTAAAAACAAACGTTATATGTATTGTAGAATGATAATAGTAAAAATTTTGAAATATAAAATATACCTTCCCTGATGGAAGCAACGGATGAACTGATAGCAGAAGACTTTACAAACACGTTGATCACCTGATGAAGAAACTACTATATGACAAACCAAAGAGAAATAAATTATTAAATTTATACACTTTATATTATACATTAAAAAGTTTAAACGATTTGAATAACTTGTTGATATGACGAACCACAAGAATTAGCCACCTGCACATCTTGGTCACCCAAGGTCAACACG
Source organism: Wurfbainia villosa (assembly GCA_025175895.1). Taxonomy (NCBI): domain Eukaryota; kingdom Viridiplantae; phylum Streptophyta; class Magnoliopsida; order Zingiberales; family Zingiberaceae; genus Wurfbainia; species Wurfbainia villosa. Next base: position 7,547,219 of record CM045998.1, on the reverse strand, counting down.
TGCTGCAAGGGGTCGCGACCATGCAAGCAACGACCGTGACGGTGCAAGAGAAGGGCATGCTGTGGTGGCATTGAAGGGGGCCTTGGTCGTGCAAGCGGAGTCAGAGGGGTGATGACTCTGCTGTGGGCCGAGGTCGTGTCGCGCAGGACCAGAGGCACCGCGATAGCTATGTGCAGGCAGGGAGTGATGCCCTAGCCGCGTGCGGAGCTTGGGTCGACAACTGTGCCTCGCAAAGGGGTGGCAGTCACCCTGTACGAGAGACACCAGCAGGGGTGACACTCGTGTCGTGCAAACAACGGCGGCAGGGGTGACGTCCCTGCCGCGCGAGCAACGCCATGCGGCAGGGTCATCCTGCCATGCGATCGACGCCGTGCGATAGTGGCCTTGCCCCTGTTGTACGAGGAACGTCGGCAACGCCGCACGAGCGACGTGGGCAATGCCGCGCGAGCGACGTTGGCAACGCCGCGAGCGACGCTATAACGCGCCAGCGAAGCGACGCTGGCAACGCCGCCACGAAGCGACAAGCCGGCGTAACGCCGCGAAGCGACGCTATAACGCCGCACTAGCGACGTCGATAACACCGCGCGAGCCCTATCGAGTGCACGACGAAGATCCAACATCCACCGCTGGATCTAGGGGCGGATCCAGAATTTTAAATTTGGAGGGGTCGTGATGCAATTCTGATTTTTTGCTCTTCAATCTTGTGCCGCTTAAGAGGGATTCTCTCTGACTGTATCAGTAAATATTTTGAAAAAATTAACATGTATTAAATCATCGTTGGCCTCCGATGTTCAAATCAGAATCGTTATGGATGAAAAAAATATTAAATACAATAAAAGTAATGTTGGGACGGATCGAATGGCCGGCTAGAGGGGGGTGAATAGCCCTCTTCGTTGGATGTCGTATTTTGCTCGTCTACAAAGCGTTAGCGCAAGCGGAATATACAAATATAAATAAAGACAAACAAAATATAAGCAAGCAATACAAACACCGAGATGTAACGTGGTTCACGGCTACGCCGCTAATCCACGGTCCGATTCGTCCACGGTGAATCACTCCGCAATCTATCCACTAGATCTCTCCTTTGCACAAAGCTAGGTGGAGGTAACCTCTTTACAATCTCTCTTCTTACAATAGAATGGAAATAAAGCAAGTAAGAAGAGTGGAAATCGTGTATGGCACTTTGGGAGAAGTTTAGAGCTCAAACATTAACCCCCCAAAGCCCCATCCTCTTCCTTTTTATAGAGGAAGAGGGTTTCTTCCCGTTGACACAGAATCATCACGATCGATGCCTCGATCGATCGGATCGATCCCGTAGCCGCTGCCAAAAACGGTGGCTTTTCACGCTGGATTTCATCCAGCCCGATCGCATCAATCGACCGATGGCACCCATCACGATCGACCGATGTCAATCGACCGAGTGCCCACCGAGTCGACGACTCCATTCGCCGTCGCACGCCATCACGATCGTCGTCTGGCAGCCGATCGATCGCTTATCGATCGCCTATGCCGCGAATGATCGGTGATCAACTTGATTCACCGACTTAAACCAGATCGAACCATCGACATGAATGGCAATGATCGAAAACTCATCCGACACTTGGCCAAATGACCAAGTTTCACCTAAGAGATACCCCTTCCCGGGTTACAATCACTCACTCTCATCCCTCGGAGTCCCTCGCCTTCGAAGTTCTCTTCGTTCGCGGCCACGTCCCTCGGCAGCATCAGGTGCACGACTCTGCAATGCTCCTTCGCGTCTCTTGCCTCGAAGTCTACTTCCTCCGGCTTCACTCCAAGCTTCTCATCCGGCGGTCCCTCGGATGCTCCAAGCGCACGGCTTCCGCAAAGCAATCCTTCACCGACTCAAGGACCGAGTCATGAGATGTGTAACTCGCCACGACTCCATGTGCGAATTACTAAGTCCTGCACGACTTCAACGCACATATCAAATCAACATAACAAACTAACTTAAACTCTTTGCCACACACATCAAAACCTTAACATGGCAAGAGATTGCCCTAACAATCTCCCCCTTTTTGATGTATGACAATCCGTTTAAGTTAGGTAAACATTTGATAAAAATTTCTAAGGTAAGAAAGCATGTAAACATAAACATGATATAGCAACATGCAACTCCCCCTTAATCCATGAAACTCTCTCTACAAATTCTCCCCCTATCATAATCAAATTCTCCCCCTATCATAATTAACTTAAACATAATCAATTCTCCCCCTTTGACACCATCAAAAAGATTAACACTAAGTTATAAACTCATGGCATCAAGTTTAATAGAAGGAAAATACCAAAAATTGTTTTAAAACCTAAAATCAGCCTTATCGCTCGTTCGAATATCAGCCACCAATGATCGTTCAGATTACCAATGACCGGCACACTGCTTGTAAATTCGATTTTTCTCCAATTTCGTAAATGCATTAAAAATTCCAAAAAATTCGAAAAATCATGAAAATTGGGGAACATATTTCTTGTAATGTTCTTTATCAGTGAAAAATAGTTTTTCATGAAAAATCATTATATTTTCATGTTTTTGCCAAAAATCCAAAAGCTTTAAAAATCACTAGGTTTTTGATCATATGAGTATCAAGTTTAACACCTAGTTTTGGTTCCAATTGTTTCAAAACATGAATACATGGATTTTATATTAAGAAATTGTTTTGAAAACTTATGAAATATCCAACCATGATCTTTGGGCAATATGTCTATGAATTAAACATAAGTCTTTCCCATGATTAGTCTATTATTGCTAATTTGATACATTAAATGACCATCTAAATGTCATAAGCATTAGTGGACATTTGTATCATCCTAACATCTCACCCATGCTAAGTTTTCAATCATGGTAGCCTATGGTGAGTGTGAGATGCATCCTAGAGGTATTTGTATATACTTAACCATTATATTCATACAATTCTATCAAGATTAAGTATCACCCTAACAATCTACATGATCATAATGACATATATGAATGAATTACACATTATGATCATGAAATACATGTATTCATCAAATTATGATCATGCATTAGGTATTATTTATGATAAAAATTCAAATATTACCTAAGGCATGATTTAATTCCTATTTCTCATGATTATGTGCCAAATTTCAAAATCATAAATCATGATTGCAAACATATGTAACAATTACATCAAACATCATGATTTAAGCATTATTATCTATTTATGGGCACGTTATCATCACCCAACACTATTAAAAAAAATATTGTCCCGCCATCCTAAGTCAACCAAAATATGATATAGGTCAATTGCATATGGTTGATTACCCTAGGGGTTATCTAACCCTTAAGGATGGATTTTGGAACCCAAAATAAGTTTTTGCCTATTGGGTTCACTAAATACTCCTTGGGGATCCATTTCCTAGCTATTACCTTCTTCTTATCTTGTCCCCTAGCTATTAGGCATTTATAGGCCTTTTCATTTTTCTTTTCTTTGTATCCTAGGCCTTTTTTGTTGAAGCTAGCTCTTTGGCTCCCTATTATCATGTTTAAAGTATTGGAGCCTATAGTGAATTTCTCTAGGGCTTTTGTCAAGTAGTCTACTTTCTCTCTCAAAGCCTTATTTTCATCCATACATGTATCACTAACATTAAATGGCATATAGTTATCATGTGAGCATGCATCATTTAAGCTAGAAGAGATATTATCATTATCATTTAAGCATGCTTTTTCTAGTTTATTTTCTAAGTCCTTAATTTGATCTAGCATGCTCTTGTTCTTCTTCTTAGCTCTAAATAAATCCCTAGTTAAGCTAGAAACTATGGAAACTATTTTCTTGGGAGAAGCATTCGTTACCATAGTTTCCATATCCTCTTCTTCTTCGGATGAGGAGGATGTAGAAGCTCCCCCTTCACTTGAGCTCCCTCCACTTGAGCTTGATTCTTCATTTTCGGTGGAGGAGCTATCTAAGTTGTCGAAGGCCATCAATGCAAGGTTGGAATAGACTTGTTCCTCTTCTTCGGATGAGGATGAGGAAGAGAGATCATCCCATGTCTTGGCTTTGAATGCTTTGGCCTTCCCCTTTTCTTTGGTCTTCTTTTCTTCTTCCTTTTTCTTCTTGCTCCCCTTCTTCTTCTTCTTTTCTTCCTTCTTTTTCTTTTCTTCTTTGCTCTTGTTTAGGAGAGGACAATTGTCCCTTATGTGTCCCTCTCCTTGGCAATTGTAACAAATCACCTTTCCTCTTGGTCTTCTCCTCCTATCATTAGATTTATTAAATTGAAAACTTTTTAAAGCACGCCTTACCCTCCTTACCATATAGGCTTCTTCGGTGCTATCCATGGAGGAGGAGGAAGAGGCTTCGTCATCGGAGGAGGAGGGGATCTCTATCTTCTTCTTCCCCTTATTGGCGATCAAGGCTACTCCTCTTGAAGTTTGAAACTTTGGCTCTTCTTGTATTCCTTCAAGCCTTGTTTCATGGAGCTCCATGGTTGAGAAGAACTCCTCCAAGGTGCTCACTTCTAGATTCTTTAACATGTAGAAGGAGTCCACCATTGAACTCCATTTCGATGACCAGGGAAAGACGTCTATTGCTTTCATAAGCATATCCCGGTTCGAAAGTTTTTCTCCTACACTTGTTAGCCCAATCAAAATTTCTTTGAATCTAGAATGTAGGGAAATTACCTTTTCTCCCTTTTCAAGCTTGATATTTGATAATTGGGAGTGGAGGAGATCTCTTCTTGCTAGCTTTGCCTCCGAAGTGCCTTCATGAAGCTCTACTAGCTTCTCCCACATCTCCTTGGCACTAAAGCACTCCCCTATCCTATTTACTTCTTGTTGGGGGAGGACATTGTATAGGTGGTGCTTGGCCTTTGAATTTGCCAAGTATTCTTCTCTTTGCCTCTTGCTCTACCTTGATTTCTCCAATGGCTCTCCATTTTTGTTCCTAGGTAACTCGAAACCATTTTCCATTATTAAGAGAATTTCAAAGTCGGTTTCGAAGAATACCTCCATTCTCTTTTTCCACCAAGAGAATTCGCCGTCGAACTTCGGCGGATGAATATTTGAGCCGGCCATCTTTAGATGAAGTGTTTGTTGCGGCAGTTAGTCCTTGACAAACGACTTGGCTCTGATACCACTTGTTGGGACGGATCGAATGGCCGGCTAGAGGGGGGTGAATAGCCCTCTTCGTTGGATGTCGTATTTTGCCTGCCTACAAAGCCGCTAGCGCAAGCGGAATATACAAATACAAATAAAGACAAACAAAATATAAGCAAGCAATACAAACACCGAGATGTAACGTGGTTCACGGCTACGCCGCTAATCCACGGTCCGATTCGTCCACGGTGAATCACTCCGCAATCTATCCACTAGATCTCTCCTTTGCACAAAGCTAGGTGGAGGTAACCTCTTTACAATCTCTCTTCTTACAATAGAATGGAAATAAAGCAAGTAAGAAGAGTGGAAATCGTGTATGACACTTTGGGAGAAGTTTAGAGCTCAAACATTAACCCCCCAAAGCCCCATCCTCTTCCTTTTTATAGAGGAAGAGGGTTTCTTCCCGTTGACACAGGATCAATCGACTGATGCCCTCGATCAATCGACTGATCCCGTAGCCGTTGTCAAAAACGGCGACTTTCCACGTTGGATTTCATCCATCCAGATCGGCATCACCGATCGATGGCACCCATCACCGATCGATGTCAATCACCGAGTGCCCGAAGTCGACTCCATTCTCGCGTCTGCGCGGCGCCATGCCGATCGTTGTCGTCCTTGGTCGGCCGATCGGCCATCGACCGATCGCTTATGCCAAATGATCGATCAACTTGATTCACCGACTTAAACCAATGATCAAACCATCGACTTAGAGCAATGATCGCCATGACATGACATGATCGTGTCTGAAAACTCATCCGACACTTGGCCAAATGGCCAAGTTTCACCTAAGAGCTACCCCTTCCCGGGTTACAACCGCTCACTCTCATCCCTCGGAGTCCTCGCTCGGTTCTCTTCGTCGCGCCACGCCCCTAAGAAGATCAGACGACTGCAATGCTCCTTCGCCTCTTGCCTCAAGTCTACTTCCTCCGGCCACTCCAAGCTTCGTCCCATGTCCCTGATGCTCCAAGCGCACGGCTCCGCAGCAGAAAGCAATCCTTCACCGACTCAAGGACCGAGTCATGAGATGTGAAACTCACTACTCCATGTGCGAATTACTAAGTCCTGCACGACTTCAACGCACATATCAAATCAATATAACAAACTAACTTAAACCTTTTGCCACACACATCAAAACCTTAACATGGCAAGAGATTTCCCTAACAAGTAATACAAAGTAAAAAAGAAGAGAATTTATCTCATGCGTAGTTAGAAACATATAAGAGACTGGGAAAGAATATTTTGATAATGCTATAAGAAGAAGAAATCGTCGGATACCTAAAAAATAAATGTCAAGAAAAACCACAGGAGATCCTCCATGATAATTAATTAAACTCAAATTTAATTAATCAAATGCTAATTAATTAATTAAATAGATTAACTAATCTAACCCAATTAATTAATTAAATCAAAATTTAATTAATTACTTTAAAATTAATTAATCAATTATAACACATTAACCAATCTAAAACCAATTAATCAATTAAAACAAATTAATTAATCTAAATTCATCTAGATTTAATTAATCTAAATCTAATTAATTATTTAAATCCAACCTAAATTAATTAATTCAAATAATCCAATTAATCAAAATACAAAATTGATTAAATAAAATCTTAATTAAGCTAACCTTCAAATGTCGATGGATTTTGTATGCAGTCATGCGGAAGGCGATGACAACTAGTGATGTCGTGGAGTGCGATTGCAAATGTGATGCGATACCGATGAGACAACTTTCGTGATCGCGATGTGGCTATGGGCATGAAGCAAAGGCCGACGGTGGCCAGAGACGCGACTAACAACACCGAGTTGATAGGGACAACGACAGATCGACCCACAACGGCGAGCTCACGAGTCACGGTGTGTGAGCAGTAGGCTAAGAGAAACTGTGGATGACAGCTGCGACATGATAGAAAAAATTGAGAACGGTGGCTACGACATGATCGTTTTATATATGAGAGAAAATAAATATATAATAATTATATTTTATATAGTAATTAATTATATAATATTTTTATAGATAGAAAATAAGTATAGAATTTTGGGAAGGAAATTTTAGGTTTAATTATGCATAGACTAAGATCTCATTACTATATAAAAAAATTTATAAAAGTATTTTTTTTTTTATAAAACACATGGACTGGAAGGGGGGGAGCCATGGCCCCCTCTAGTCCCTGTGTAGATCCGCCACTGATTGGATCTATCGGAATACGATCGAGAGAGAGGGAGAGAATCGTACCGGAGCGGAGCTGGGAGAATCGTGAGCGTAAGAGGAGAAAAGGAAAGAGGGACTTAATTAGGGGAAATTCTGCAACGAATTATTTTTCGTTGTCAAATTCGTCACAAAAGCTGCAATGAATTTTATATTTGTCGCAAAATCTGCGATGAATTTGATATTTGTCGCAAAATCAGCAACGAATTTGATATTCATCGTATATTTTACGACGAATATAGAATTTATCGCAAAATTTTTGGTTCGATTTTGCGACATCCACCGCATTTTTTTCAAAAAAAAAATAAAATTAATTGACGAAAATTTTTCGTTACAAATTTTGTGATGAATTTGATATTCATCGTAGATTTTGCAACTTGCCGCAAAATTTTTGATTTGATTTTGCACTAGTCAGCACATTTTTTCAAAAAAATTTAAAATTAATTGACTAATATTTTGTGTTAGAAATTTTATTGCAAAATTTGCGACAAATTTGATTTTTGACGCAAAATTTGCAATGAACCCATTTTTATCATAGAGTTTGTAACGATTTTGATTTTTCATCACAAATTTAACAATGAAAGTTATATTGTCACAAATTTACGATAGATTTTATGACAAAAATTGATTTGTTGCAAAATCTGCGACGAATAAATAGTTTGTTGCTATTTATGCGTCAAAATAGTTTTTGTTGCTAATTTCGTTGTTGATTTGCAAGGATTTATAAATTCATCATCAAATTCGTTGCAGATTTGAAATGAATTTTTTTCGTTGTAAAAATTTGTTACTATTTTAGTGTATTTTTGTAGTGTGATCGTACTTTAGAGAAGCAAATTCACAAAGATAACACGATGGAGTTATGCCCAGTGGCATGGTCATGTTTCGCTATGCCTTCAGTCTCAAAGCCCGATATAGTGGGGCCATGCCTAGAGGCACGATCTTATGGCGATAATTTCTATGAATTGATGATATTTGAGAGAACTGAGGATGTTGGGGTGGACCCATAATTAAAGAGACCTCTCAGCTAGGGCCTATGGATAGTCACTAAGAGAGCGTTTGAATCGTGGAAGATTTTTCATTTTTTATTTCTATTTTTTTTTCTAGAAAATATAAAACGATTTTTTTATATTTTTCAATTTTCCAGAAAATACTTTTTTATTTTTTGAAAAATAAAAATAAAAATAAAAAATAATTTTTTTTTGTTTTTTTTAGTTTTCTAGAAAACACTCCTTTATTTTCTAGAAAACAGAGATGAAAAATACCAACTAAACATATTTTCTTATTTTTTTCAAAAAATAAAAATTAAAAATTAAAAAATTTTCGCCTATCAAATGCCCCTAAAATTTTACTTCCTCCAGTGCTACATGGGAAGCCTGCTTTCAGTACGGGATTCAATGACTGGGGCATTAAAGCAGCGACTGAATTGTAATTTTGGCTAACTAGTGGGTTGTTTCTATGTTTTTTTTTTAATTTTTCCGATTTTCTATTTTAAGATTTTAAAACTATTTCTGGTATTTAGTTTTTATTATCTGATAGTACTTGAATCTAATGTAAAAAAACTGATAACTGATATGAAAAAGCCATAGAATGTGAACATTAAATGCAACATGACTTAATTAAGAAATACACAATTTAGATGGTATAAAATGAATCTAAAACTAATAAATAATCAAGTATATCCTCTTTAAAATGTTAATTATGTTTTTCTGATCACAATTTCTTTTTTAATTTCTTATATATATACATATATATATATAGAAAGCTTGAACAGCCCATAAATGTATATATAGCAAACAACTTACAATACAATTCACCGAATAAAAATCATTCAAACTTATACAACTTGCAAATAATTAAACTCTATGTCGCATTGAGTGCAAAACCCATACTCTATAATGTACAAAATAAACTTAAAAATCATATTCATCAAATATAGATAGAGTATCCAAATCTTCAACTTGATTAATCTTAGAAATGATCGATTTTATCTTACATATCTCTAATAGGATACTAAGATGAAATATACTTTATAAACTATCAAAGTAAATCATAAAATCCTCACATACACAATTCATTTGGAGAAAAATCTTATAAACATATTATGGTTAGAGATCGGATCGTGAATATCTAAAAATCGAATTGAATATCCTACTATTATATCATAATCCCGAGAACTACTTACTCTTCTCTCGTCTTCTTCCTGGTGGATCCAATTTTGCATCTGTGGATAAGTTTGAAAACTGTATTATTTTTCAAATAAATAAATTAATTAAACAGATTGTAGACAAAAAAGAAGCAGAGTATAACAAATTCAACCAATACAGTTCCTACAATTGTAGATTCATCATCTACTGGAATTCAACTGAATGATTTGTATTTTACCTCTCGATTCGTGCCCGACTGACTTCGTAGAGCATATCAAATGGTCCACAGATTTGAACCCCGCAAAATTTTGTAGCTGTAAAAAAAAAAAAAAAACAATATAAAGGACATAATTAAATTAGTAGCAAATTAGCATGAATAATTTATCACACAACAATAACAAAAAAAACTCAATAATTATATTAATGCAATAAAACGTATAAAACAGTTGAGGAAAAAAAACGTATTAAAATCCAAAACCCAAGTAACGTACAATTATTTATTAGCTAATCATTCAAGATATTCCTCTGTTACCTAAGAAATACTATATTAATTAAGGAAAGCATCAATCCTTTGGAGCATGAAGTATATTAAGTATTTGATTTATGGACAATATTATTATAGTAAATATTATAATGCTAGAAAAAATTATTATTGTATGGTATAAAAAGGGAGTTGATAAGCGTTTATATTGTAAAATTAATTTTATAACAAAATCGTAATCATAGAATATGACCCTAATTAAAATGCATACATTGTTATGGGAATAATAAAAAGAGATACCGCCTCCAACCTCTATATATAGTAAAAAAGAATAAGTTAGACTTTAGTCAACTCGAATTATATTTACCAGACTCATTCATTATCTTCTTTGAAAGCACCCTTTATATTGAGAGATAAGATGACTTGATTCACTTAGAGTTGCACGACAAATAAGAGTGAATCATTTGTGGCAAGTTAACATTTTATAACAAGAAAATAGGATAGCAAAAACAAGAAAACAATATATCTTCAAACACTCATTCATCTGATAAATAATTATTCTTGGGAAATGAAATATGATGAGAACGAAATAGGATTATGCATTGTATGTGCTTGAAAATTTCAATAGTACCTTTTGAATGGATATAAATATTTGACACATGAGAGATGATCGGCCAATCTTCGCCCGTCTCCCTTTTGCATCTGCTTTCTAGTTGTGGGGAACACTCTTTAATGTCCAATTTGTTTAGCAAATGAAGGTTCTCCAGACACCTTGGGAGCGATCTTAACTGGGGGCAGTTGCGGATCGATAGGCAACGAAGTGATCTGAGATACTGTAGCCATTCGGGTAAGGTCGTGAGATTTGGAATTTCTTCTATGTATAGACTTTCTAACACACTGGTCAATAGTGCTCCTGGCATCAAGGATTCCAATTCATCACAACAGCAAATACTTAATGATAGGCTATTGAAAATGTGCCAGGCGACATGGAAAGCATTATGCGAACCAGTTATCGACAATATTCTGAGCGTGTGAAAGTGTTGCAGTTGCCCACGTAAATTCACATTCTTGTGACAGATTTCTATGTTATACTCTTTTAGCGAATTCATGATTTCTACTACAAGTATTTCTGGTCGGAACATTAGACTTTCACACTTTCGGAGAGAGAGATATTGAAGTGCGCCGAGACGTCCCACTTCTAACGGGAAGGATGTCAAATTTTTACATTCCTCGATGGACAATGTGATTAGCGACTGCATTTCATCCCAAGGAAGAAATTGGAGTTCCTCGCAGCGTTTAATTTCCAGCGTCGTCAAGGATGTGAGGTTTCTTAAGCAGTCACTGGAAAGAGATGTCATCATGCCCATCATGGACCCCAATGAGAGATGACAAAGAGAAGTCATTCTTCCAACACATGAGAGTAGCCTCTCACTGCAGTCATATAGATGAAGATGTTCGATTCTTGGAAACCTTGGCATGGTTTTCAGTTTTGGACAATAGCAAATCTCCAGTCTCTTTAGTAAAGGGAACAACTCATCGACACCATCAGACTCTAACCATTCCTCTAAATATGTCATTTTTTCCAACCAGAGCTCTTGGAGGGAAGGAAAGCCTCCGATTGTTCCGTGCCCATGGAACTCAGCACCCATGCGTTTCACGCCAGGCAAGTAGTCTATGACAAGCTTTCTAAGAAATTGGAGATTTCCAAACTGAGGAAGATGCTCACAAGCATAGCAGTCTCGGAGAGTAACTTCAATCAAATTTGGTGACTGTAACTCTGTCAACCATGTTGAAAATTGTCGGCTCCCGTAATGGGATATCTTCAACTTCTTTAAACCCATGTTGGGGCAAAGATCATCTAGCATGCTCATGTCATTAGTCTCGGAACCAATAAAAGATAAGGATAATTCATTAAAATCTTTATTCATCAAAAATTTTCTTCCGCCACGAGAATAATTCATCGGTTTTTTGGAAAATGTGATGGTCATTTCCCCACGAAGCCTCAAATCCTCAAGTTCTGTAATTGAGCACGAGTCAATTCTATTCCCAACAACAAAGCATGACAAACTTCTAAGATTAGTCAGTCGTGACAACCCAAGGGGCATGTGAGTCAATCTACAATAACTGCAATCAAGATACTGAAGGCTTTGCAAATTCCTCAATTTTTTGGGCAACTCCCGAAGGCCATTATTCTTGAGACAGAGATACTGCAAATTCTGAAGAGCAGTTATGGTGTCAGGTAGAACTTTAATATTATTCCGATATAAGTTGAGATATCTCAAATGTATCAAATTTCCTATTGAAGTTGGCACCTTTCTGATGTAATTTCGACTTAAATCTAACACCCGTAAGAATTTCAATTCTGAGAAAATGAGCTGAAGAAGATTGGCATTCCAATGTAACTGACAATCTATCAATATCAGGGTGCGTAAGTACAAAGGCCTTTGGAAATACGCCTGAGAATCTTTTGATAAAATTGCATCAAAAAGAAGCAAATGATATGTTCTCTTCTGAATATCATTATTTAGCTGAGAAAATTGAAGGCTGCAATATTCACCTTCAGATACTGATTGTGCCAGATCATGCATCAAATCATGCATTGCGCACTTAATTACATAATCGTACTTCTCAGATGGTGCCAAGAGAAAGAATGACCTCGATACTAAATCATTAAAAACACGGTCGCCAACTGTTTCGTCATCAAAATTATCCTTTGAACGTATGAAACCATTTGCTGTCCACAGCTGAATCAACTCATCCTTTCCCATCACATAGTTCTTTGGGAATAGAGAGCCAAATGCAAAGCACTTCTTTGACCGTGGAGGTAGAGCGTCATAGCTCAACTTGAGCACAGATAAGATTTTTTGGTTCTCATCTTCGAGTTGCCATATTTCACTATTTAACAATGGGGACCAATAAATTTCATCTGGAGTGCTATGGAGCATGCTACCAAGAGATATTACAGCCAAAGGCACACCACCACATTTCTTAACAATCTCTCTACCAATTTCCATCAAGACCTCATTTGGTTCTTCGCCTCGAAAAGCGAATTGCTGAAACAAGGACAAACAATCATCTTCAGATAGCTGCTGTATTGGGTGGGTTTCGAATGAATCCATTATCGAAGAGACCACTCGGCTACGGGTAGTCATTAAAATTCTGCTTCCTCTTGCCTCACATGTTAAGGCTGTTTTCAATTCCCCCCACTTGAATGCATTTTCATTCCACATATCATCCAGGACGAGCAGAAATTTCTTCCCAGATAATGCATTTTCCAGTTTGTTTCTTATTAACTCTGGTTCTGAAATGTTGACCGATGCATCAGTAACCTGTTCTAAAACAGATTTCATTATATCTGTAGGATGAAATTCTTGTCCAACAGTTTTCCACTTGCAAAAATTTTCAAAGTGAGCTTTCACCCTCTCATCATTGAAAACATGTCGAGCGAGTGTGGTTTTCCCCATGCCACCCATTCCGACAATGGCGATGACCTTCATTGTACCGTCGCTGCTTTCATCATCATTTATTAACATATTGACAATCTTCTCTTTCTCTGTTTCTCTCCCTATGAAAACCAAGCTATTGCACGGGTGGATCTCTCTGTAGGCACTCGATGACTTCTGGATAGTGCCTTGTGGCAAATTAAGAAGAATAGACTTCTGTAGCAAAATAGAATCTAGATTCTTTGTTGCCGCTTTTATCATGCCACTTATCTTCCTCTTAAAAACAAGTTGATTATCAGATGAGAAGAAATCACGCACCGGCATGAAATATGCCCTTGATCTTTGCTTCCGCAAAGCTTCAGTGTCGTAGTAATCCACAACATCCTCCAGATCGTAGGCCAAGTATTTGAGCTTCTTCAGCAAGTTCTTCGCAGCGGCGTCCCCCACAGAGATGGCCTCGAAATGTTGGATCACCGTGTCAATAATTGTTGACAACTCCTTGAGCATCTCCATCCTCCCTTCTATATCAATTAATTCTCTGAGTCTCTTGTTGAGTTGGAGGAGATCTGCCACCCAGTTGCCCGCCAAGCGAACCGCAGTAGTTGCCAAAGCTGCTTCAATAGCCATGCCTGCGACTTGGAAGTTGGAACGATGCACAAGTTGTTCGATTGCTGTGGATGTGGCTGCTACCTTTGGAGGAGAGGAGAAAGGAGAAGCGATAAATAATGGGCAGGGCGACGACTTCTTTCGGTCTTTCTTTTAATAGATATTAATTAAATCGATTATTAAAAAGATATCTAGGATGGCTTGACTTTCAGCTCACCGTGAAAATTAATTATTTTTTATTATTTAAATATAGCATTGTCTGAAAAAACTTATTTAAATATTTTCAAAGTGCTCGGAAAATAGACAAATCAAAATATAAGAATTTAAACATCCACATTGATGCAGTTTGAATTTTTTTTTGCTCTTCGATCTTATGTCACTGAGAAAGAATCTCTTCGACTGTAATAGTAAATTAATCTTAAAAAAATTAATATGTTAAACCCCCGTCGACTTACTCGGTGGTGACTCTCCGATGCTTAAGTCAGATAAGAATCATATAGAAGAAAAATATATTAAATGCAGTTAAAGTAATGTAAAAGAAGAGGAAGAAAACTTATCTCATGCGTAACTAGAAAAATACAAGAGTCCATGAGATGGTGTTTAGATAAGACTGTTGGATCGTAGGACACATTAGAGGGGAGTGAATAGCATTTTAAAAACTTTCTTTTCTTTTAAAAACCTTCACAGCGGAAAACAAAGGTATAACAAAAACTAATGACACGTTTTATTTTTACTTGGTTCACAACCAAAAGGTTACTAATCCAAGACCCGTGCGAACCTTAATCGTTTCGATGGGCAATGCACTAAAAGAGTCTTATTATCATTAAAGGTAAGAGACAAGACGATTACAAAAGATTAAAGGACCGATAACAATCTTACTGGTCCTTACACAAATTAAGTACAAAAGAATAACAAACTCAAAAATAATATACCAGCAAATGAAGTTAAAAGAAGAAGCACGGTCGAAGTAGTGTTGTAGCACGAAGAAGCACGATCAGAGAGCAAGAGCACTTAAGAGCAAATTGATATCTAGGGTTTATGTCTAACCCTTCTTTTATAGAGTTTCCTAGGCCTTTGAGATCATCCACTTGGTCAAGATCTAGATCTAGATCTTAATCTAGATAAACTTTATTCAAACTTCTTATCTTTGAGGTGGCAACTTGGCTCTTCACGCACACACCAATCAACTGCTCCTACTGCCAGTCAACTGTTGGGACCAGTCAACTGCTGATTCCTTCCAATTGACAATTGCACTTGAATTTCCATTCAATCATCTACACCACAAGATTTGTCCAAGCCATATACAGCAATAATGGTAACGATAGTCTTCGACTTTCCGATCTCAACTTTGGCATTCCCCCAGAACCCTTAGTCGAATCGACGCCTAGGGTTGTCCCCATACCAAGGATGTGACCTTAACACCGCTCCTCACACAAAGCTTACCTTTCTTACCCTTGGTTCGTCTGACCTGTTGCTTAGCATCTGATCTTTAACTACTATTTCTCTTGGTGTATTTGAGTTCAACTAAGACTATTCAAATTTTGCACGCTTCACACACCATATAAGATCACATAATAACTTAAATATAAACTTTTGTCATTATCAAAACTCAGGTTCAATTTTCTAGTATCGTTGCACTAATAATCTCTCCATTTTTTATTTATAGCAATATCGTTCAAAGTTAAGGAAATAATTACTTTAATTAATTGATTTTCAAAAACTGCATTTCAAAAGACTCCCCTTAATATTACCTTACCTTCTCCTTAATATTTGGTGAGTTTTTGAAACATTACTAGAAATGTTTACAAATAATTTTTTTTAAAACAAAAACTCTTAACTTTTATCTCTTCCCCTTTGACATATATCAAAAATGAAGAAAGCATTTAATGTTACTTTTAAAGAAAAACATTAAAACATTTTCATGTAAAATTTGGAACAATTAACCAAATTAATGAATCCAAGCATGTATCCTTTACTTAAAAATAGTATTTAAAATAAACAATCTAATAAAGTGTCCTTAAGAAAATATCTAACTCCATTTTGACTCAAATGATATTGAATTATCACTGAGTCTTAATGAGAGTTAGTCACCTAAATGATTGGTTTAATAATTATACTCCATGATTTATATCAATACACTTAATCTACATCTGGAATCAGGAGTAAGGTTTTAACATCTAATGCTCATCTACGTGGCTAAATACACAATCAAAGTATACCTAAGTGTTGTGAGATGTATTGACTTTTTAAATCTATAGGCTCATGAGTTCTAAGGTAGATCATATGCTAGTTTCAAAGAGAACAAAATAAAAGATAGATAAATAATGTAAGTAAGAACAATTCCTACTCTACTAAATGCATTCCTAATTTCCTTCTAAGTAAACTAAATTCGGATTCAGGCAAAGGTTCGGTGAATATGTCAGCAATGTTTGATTTAAATTCCACATAATCAAGTTTAATATCAACATTAGTTACATGTTCTCTAATAAAGTGATGTTTTACTTTTATGTGTTTAGTTCTTGAATGATGTATTGAATTTTTAGTTAGATTGGTTGAACTAATGTTATCTATCATGACTTTAGTGTCCTTAAAGTCTAGTTGGAAGTCATTTAAAGTGTGTTTCATCTAAAGAAATTGAGCTGCACACTCCCCCATCTCTATGTACTCATCTTCGGTCGTAGATAATACAACACATTAATGTTATTTTCTACTACACCAGCTAACTAAATTTTGACATAGAAATTGGCAACTGTCACTTATACTTTTCCTATCGAGCTTACAACCGACATAGTCTGAGTCAAAATATCTGATTAGCTCAAAATTATTAGCCCTAGGGTACCATATTTCAACATTTAGTGTTTCTTTTATATATCTAAAGATTATTTTTACTAATGTTATATGTGATTCTTTGGCACAAGATTGAAATCTTACACATATACCTACTGTAAAAAGTATATCAGGTCAGCTTGCAATGAGATATAACAAACTATCTATCACACTCCTATAGTATTTTAAATCTACGGGTTTACCCTCTAAGTCATTATCAACTTTTATATTAGTTGTCATAGGTGTAGTAACTACCTTAGCATTTTCCATACCAAAATTTCTAATTAATTCCTTAGCATATTTATTTTGATACACATAAATTTCTTCCTTAGTTTGTTTTATTTGTAATCCTAAGAAGAAAGTAAGTTCACCGCCTAGGCTCATTTCAAACTCACTCTCCATTAATGTGACAAAATCATTTAAGAATGAGGTATTTGTTAAGTCAAATATTATATCATCTACGTATACTTGAGCTATAAATATTTCTTTTTCTAAGTTTTTTAAAAATAATGTTGGGTCTACTAATCCTTGCTTAAATCCTTTAGATATTAAGTAAATAGTTAATCTTTCATATTATGACCTAGGTGCTTGTTTTAATCCATATAAGTCTTTCCTGAGTTTGAAAACATGATTGGGTTAGTTTAGGTCTTCAAATTCGGGTGGTTGATTTACATATATTTCCTCTTTGATGAAACCATTTAAAAAGGTGGACTTAACATCCATTTGATATAGTCTAAAACTCTTATGTGTGACATAGGCTAATAACATTCTAATTAACTCAAGTCTAGCTACTGGTGCATAAGTTTCATTATAATCTAATCCCTCTACTTAACTAAAGCCTTTTGCTACTAGTCTAGCCTTATTCCTAACAATTTCACTTTTGTCATCATGTTTGTTTCGAAAACCCTATTTTGTACCTATGATGGTTTTGTCTTTAGGTGCCGGTACTAATTTCCAAACTTGATTCCTAGTAAATTGGGCTAACTCTTCTTATATAGCAATGATCCAGTCAAGGTTAAGAAGAGCTTGATCTATGGTTTTGGGTTTTAGATATGAGCGAAATCTGACTTATATTTCTATAGGACGCCCTAGTTCGTATGCCTAGATTAGGATCACCTAACACTTGACTTATTGGATGATCAAGTCTAATTTGAGGTGTTCTTGAAATGTTTGTCTCATTTTGTGTGTTGTGATCAAGTTTGGCTTCATTATTTTAATTGGTTAGTTCCATGGTTGATTCGACTTTTGTAGAATTATTATCTTCATTAAATACTACATTAA
This sequence comes from Wurfbainia villosa, assembly GCA_025175895.1. Lineage (NCBI taxonomy): Eukaryota > Viridiplantae > Streptophyta > Magnoliopsida > Zingiberales > Zingiberaceae > Wurfbainia > Wurfbainia villosa. Next base: position 7,529,104 of record CM045998.1, on the reverse strand, counting down.
TAGTTTCTTCGATTCTTAAAGATTATTTGTTATATACCCTATAGGCTCTATTAATGGTTGAATAGCCTAGAAATATTCCACTTGATGATTTAGATGTAAATTTTCCTAAGTAATCTTTAGTGTTTAGTATGTGAACTTTTCAACCAAAAGCTTTAAAATATTTAATGTTAGGTATTTTATTATAATATGTTTCATAGGGTGTTCTATTATGTCGTTTAATAATTAAGGTTCTATTTTGGACATAACAAGCGGTATTCACCACCTCTGTCCAAAACCTATCGAGTAACGTATACTCATTTAACTTAGTCCTAGCGACTTCTTGTAAGGTTCTATTTTTTCTTTCAACTAACTCGTTTTGTTGAGGAGTTCTCAGGCAGGAGAATTCATGGTGATATCCATGTTGATTACAAAATTCGGTAAACCTATGATTCTCAAACTCTCCTCTATGATCACTTCTGATTCTTTTGATTTTTAAATTCTTTTCATTTTCTAATAATTTACATAAATTAGTAAATTGATCAATTGTTTCATTATTCTGTTTTAAGAATTTTACCCAAGTGAACCTAAAGTGTCATCTACTATTACTAAACAGTACCGACTTCTATTTAGTGACTTGGCTCTATGTGAGTCAAATAAGTCTTAGTGTAGGAGCTCAAGTACACTTTTAGTTCTATCTAAATTAATTGTGTAACATCCCAAATTTTAATTCTTATTTTTATTGGAGGAAAATAGAAATAAGAATAAGAATAGAAATAATAAAAATAGGAATATAATAATAATAATAATAATAATAAAAGAATAGAAATAATTGGTTTGTTAGTCGAGGCTTGAACCATGAACCGTTGGTTTGGGGGAATAGACTTCCTATCACTAAGTCATAAGATTACCAATGAGTAGGATATAACAGAATATATCTATTGGTAGAAAAAAAAGAGAAATTGATTAATTTGACTAATTATTTAAAGGGGATAATTAAGTTAAGAAAAAAATCTTAATTTATATAAATTTTTATTTCTTTCTCTCTATAAATCTCACGCCAATCTCTCTCTCTCCTCTCGTTTTATTTCCAACGCCGACGCCGCCGCTCTCTCTCTCTCCCTCTTCTCTCCAATGTCGCCTCTCTCTCTCTTCTCTCCCTTCAGTTTTTTTCTCCAACCGCCGAATAAAAAGAAAAAGGGGCCAGTGTCCGCCTCGATTATGTCTCTAGGAGACCAAACATGAAGGCGCGAGCATCTGATAGCTTGCATGATATTGACCCTATATATTCGACTGTTGTTGCAACGGGCAATGTGCTAGTTCCAGGGGCTGAAAGTGATGATTTGATATCTTCCACTGACATATCTTCAACATAGAAACTGTATCTAGCGGTATAAATTGGTGAAAAAGCATAGGAGGTAAGTATTGCTCACCTGCAGTATAAGTAGTTATCGTATGTCATTGATATATTTTTTCTGTGCTTGTTATTTTCAGTTACATGGTTGAGCAGTTTATATGCATATTATTTCTAGTTATGCATGATATTTTCAGTTACGCGATTTTACCGTTATATTATGGGTAATTCAGCATCATGTTGAGATCCAAGATAAGAATGTGATTTATGATCATGCATGTTGTAGCTTACAATTATATGCATGATGTAGAGTAAGATGTAAAAATATTTCCTTTATAAAGAAAATTTAAAGATGCTCCCCGTTCGAATTGGAGATTAAGAGCACAACGATCTTGATGCTCCCATTTGATTTTGGGGGTCAAGAGCATAATGATCTTTATGGTGCTCCCCATTTGTGATTTAGAGGATTAAGAGCATTTCCTTCAGTATGTATAAAAATATAAGTATAAAGGAAGTATTTTACTTTTGACAGGCATGTACGCATCGGCACCACTCGCCGAGGCCCTCGGTTGATTACCCTAGTAGGTTCGGTGGTTGGCCACCCCAGCCTATTAGGAATGCGCGCATTGGTACTATGCCGGGCCCATATCCAGGATGATTATTATTTTGAAGTATCAGTATAAGTATAAGTAAAAGTTTTCAAAGTTAATCATTCCAGTTTAGATACACTGTTTACAAGTTTTAAAATACTTAAGAGCATGATTTATACAAGAGACAAGTAATCAGAGTTATGATTTTCAGTTATGTTTGCATGTGTATCAATGTATCAAGGGTAAGAGAACTAGTTGCATGATTTCATACAATGCATGTTTTTGTGAGCATAGAAAGTACTTACTAAGCATTATTGCTTATAGTTTGCATTTCCTTATACTGCAGATAAAGGTAAAGAAAAGCTTCAGTAAGGTTGCATGGCGGATGAAGTGCTGGGTGTGTGTGGCGACGGAACAGTGGAAGTAAAAGATCCTAAGTGCAGATGTTTAAATCAGATTTTTAGTTTCTTATGTCATGTTTGATATTGTTTAAGTGATGTAAAGGTCCTTATGATTATTTTAGTTGTTAGCATATTGCATTAGTATATTGCATGAATTAAAGATAGAGACAGTAAAGTAGTGACATCTCCCCTGGTAGAGAGTGGAAAGACTAGGGGGGGTGTTACAAGATGGTATCAGAGCGGGTTCCGCCCTTCCGTCACACACACATCGAGCATCAGTCCTGCCGCCTCCAAGTAAACAAGTATTTATCTGCTTTATTTATTTTATGAGTAGTAAGGAATGCTTCTTTTAAGTTAAACATGCTCACCTAGAATGTTCTCTTTGAGTTAAACATGTTTGCATATATATATATATATAAAGATGATGAACAGTAAGTAATAGAACATATCTAGATATGTATGTGAAGATGATAAAAAGTAGTGATAATAGCCTTATAGTGGTTTCACTTGATCATCTTATGATGAGTTCACGGAGTTCCGACAAGAGAATTTATCAGTAGACAAAGCGGTAAAGAGATTCAATAGGTTGACTACATGTCCGGGCCGACAATCGATCGAGAAGGAAAGAGTTTGGTTGATGCTAAAGATGTTGAGACCGAGATAGCTCAATGTAGGTAGAATTAATAGACCACAGACCCAAGAGCTAGTCGAGGTATGCTAATCACGGAGCATTACATGAATAGTATCAAGCGCCAGAAGCTAGCCTCGATAAAAAACAAAAGCCAGGGAAGTTCAGGGGGTCAGAAACCTCAGAGCAGTAATTCGAACTGGAAGCGAAACAACAATGGAATAATGCAAAGGGAGATTCAGCCAGTAAGCAGCCCACGTATCCTACATGTTCTAAGTGTGAGAGGAAGCATCCAGGAGTTTGCCACTAGGGCGTGAGCGGGTGTTATTTATGTGGGGTCGAGGGACACTTCGCCAAACAGTGCCCCACCAAGACCAATCTATCTCCGCCATAGTCTACTCAGTATGGAGGTAGACCAGCTTAGCTACATCAGATGCAAGGAGCACTGGAGGGTCCTCACATCATCCAAGGAAGATTGGAGGCCCCATCAGTTACACCTAATGCCCGGATCTTCTCCCTCACCAAGGAAGAGGTAGCAAATATTTCTACGGTAGTCACAGGTCAGATACCTATCCTTAGTCAGCATGCTATCGTACTGTTTGATACTGGGGCAACCCATTCTTTCATGTCTATGGTATTTGCTAAGAAGATAGATATAACTCCGGATATCTTAGATATTCAGTTTTTAACGATCCTATCTTCGGGTGAAATAATGACATCTACACCTTTGGTTGCGTGTTCTTTATAGTGATCTGATCTTGCTGGACATGCATGCCTATGATGTCATCTTTGGAATGGACTTTCTTAGTAAGTACGGTGCTTCCATTGAGTGTCGTAAGCGAAGAGTAGTATTCTAACCCGAGACCAAGGCCAACTTTGAGTTTATTGGAGAACCAAGGAAGAAGACTAAGAAGTTTTTGTCTGCCATAGAAGCTCAGAAGATGCTAGCTAGTGGATGCACTGGGTATTTAGCACATATAGTTGATACTAAGCAAGAAAGAAGCCAAAAACTAGAAAAGTCCCAATTGTATGTGACTACTCGGAAGTATTTCCTGACGAGCTATCAGGACTAGCACCTAGAAGGGAAGTTGAGTTTGAGATTGAGTTTATTCCTGGTACCAACCCAATCTCAAAAGCACCCTATTGTATGGTTCCAGCTGAATTGAAAGAGTTTCAGGAATAATTACGGGAGTTATTAGGCAAGGGATTCATCTGCCCTAGTCATTTCCCGTGGGGAGCTCCAGTGTTGTTCGTGAAAAAGAAAGATGGATCTATGAGGATGTGCATAGACTATCGAGCCTTAAATCAAGTGACAATCAAGAACAGATATCCTCTGCCAAGGATAGAGGATTTATTTGATCAATTGAGGGGAGCCACAGTTTTTTCCAAGATTGACTTGCGGTCAGGTTATCATCAAGTAAGAGTTAAAGAGGATGATATACCGAAAATAGGCTTCCGAACGAGGTATGGACACTATGAGTTCGTGGTCATGCCCTTCGGAGTGATAAATGCACCCGCTATGTTTATGAACTTGATGAATCGGATATTTAAGGAGTTCCTTGACAAGTTTGTGGTCGTCTTCATTGACGACATCCTTATCTACTCGAGAACCCAGGAAGAACATGTCGAACACTTGAAGACAGTCTTGCAGACCCTTCAGCAAAGACAGTTATATGCAAAGTTCTCCAAGTGTGAGTTTTGGCTTGATCGAATATCGTTTCTGGGTCATGTTATTTCAAAAGATGGAGTTATGGTAGACCCGACAAAGATAGAAGCAGTCAGTAATTGGGGTCAACCAAAGAATGCCAGCGAAGTCAGAAGTTTCCTCGGATTAGCAGGGTATTATCGAAAGTTTGTGGAAAACTTCTCAAGGATAGTTTCACCGTTGACGGTTCTTACCAGAAAGAACAAGAAGTTCGAATGGACCGAAGATTACGAAAAGAGCTTCCTTGAATTAAAGAGGAGACTCATAAGTGCTTCAGTGCTTACCCTTCCAGAAAGTAATGAGGGATTTGACCTGTATAGTGATGCATCCAAGATGGGACTTGGAGCAGTACTTATGCAGAAGAGTGAAGTCATTGTTTATACATCTAGACAACTCAAGGACTACGAAAAGAATTACCCCACTCATGACCTTGAGTTGACAGTAGTGGTTTTTGCTCTGAAAGTTTGGAGACATTACTTATATGGAGTCCAATGCAAGATTTACACAGATCACCAAAGTCTGAAGTATTTCTTCACTCAGAAGGATTTGAATATGTGATAGCGCAGATGACTTGAGCTAGTAAAGGACTATGACTGTGAAATCCACTACCATCCTGGAAAGGCAAACAAAGTAGCAGACGCGCTGAGTAGAAAATCATGCACCACCTTGATGTCCCTAGCAACACTATCCCAACCACTGGAGAAAGAGATAATGAATTTTGGAGTTGAGATCATTTCTGGACAGCTCTCCGCCTTGACCATAGTACCTACACTATTTGAGGATATATTAGCGAGACAGGACAAAGATCCTAGCATCCAAAGGATCAAGCAAGAGATCCAAGAAGGGAAGGATGAAGGATTCCGTGTCTCTGATAGTAGGGTATTATATTTGGGTGAACGCCCATGTATCACCAACGACCCAGACTTAAGAAAGAAGATCCTAGAAGAAGCTCATGGGACCCCATATTCGATGCATCCTGGATCCACTAAGATGTATCAAGATATGAAAGGGAAATTCTGGTGGCTTGGTATGAAGAGGGACGTGGCTAAGTATGTTAGCACTTGCCTGACATGTCAGAGAGTGAAAGCCGAACACCAGAGACCAGGAGGAGTTCTACAACCTATCCAGATTCCAGAATGGAAGTGGGAGGAACTAGCCATGGATTTCATAGTAGAATTGCCCAAAACAACCAATGGCTACGATTCTATTTGGGTAGTTGTCGATAGATTGACAAAGTCTGCTCACTTCATGCCTATCAGAATATCATACTCCATGGGAGCGATTAGCCCTTATACGTCAAGGAAGTGATTAGACTGCATGGAGTACCTAAAACCATTATATCTGATAGAGACATTCGCTTAACTTCACCCTTCTGGGAGTGTGTTCATAAAGACCTCGGCACTAGGTTACGATTGACTGCATTTCATCCTCGCATGTGATGGGCAAACAGAAAGAGTGAATCAGATTTTGGAGGACATGCTCAGAGCTTATGCCTTGGATTTTAAAGGAAGTTGGTGCAAATATTTCTGTTTGACAGAGTTTGCCTATAATAATAGTTATCAAACCACAATTGGAATGACACCTTATGAAGCCTTGTATGGAAGGAGATGCAGATCGCCTATCTGTTGGTATGAGGGTGGCGAGAAGAAAGAAATGAAACTCAAGACTGATTTTATAGATGACGCCACCAAAGCTATAAAGAACATACGTCAAAGGATAGAGATCGCCAAAGTCGGAGAAGAGTTACGCCCGATGTCCGATGCATACCCCTAGAGTTCCAATTCGGAGATTCAGTTTTCATTAAGGTAGCTCCTATGAAAGGGGTAATGAGATTTGGGAAGAAAGGCAAGTTAAGTCCCAGATATATAGGCCCCTACCTGATCACCAAGAGAGTTGGTAAGGTAGCTTATGAGCTAGAGCTACCACAGGAAATGTCAGCTATCCACAATGTATTTCATGTTTCAATGCTTAAGAAGCACGTCCCAGACACCAACCAAGTGATTGAGCCACAGACGGTACAGATTCAGACAGATCTAAGTTATGAAAGTCGACCTATTCAGATAATAGATCAAGCAGTCAGGAAACTAAGAAACAAAGAAATACCGTTAGTAAAAGTCTTATGGCAAAGTCAAAGGGTTGAAGAAGCAACCTGGGAACGTGAGGATGACATGAAGCAAAAGTACCCTGAGCTTTTCTAAGTTTCGAGGACGAAACTTTTATAAGGTATAAGGGATTGTAACATCCCAAATTTTAATTCCTATTTTTATTGGAGGAAAATAGAAATAAGAATAAGAATAGAAATAATAAAAATAGGAATATAATAATAATAATAATAATAATAAAAGAATAGAAATAATTGATTTGTTAGTCGAGGCTTGAACCATGAACCGTTGGTTTGGGGGAATAGGCTTCCTATCACTAAGTCATAAGATTACCAATGAGTAGGATATAACAGAATATATCTATTGGTAGAAAAAAAAGAGAAATTGATTAATTTGACTAATTATTTAAAGGGGATAATTAGGTTAAGAAAAAACCTTAATTTATATAAATTTTTATTTCTTTCTCTCTATAAATCTCATGCCAATCTCTCTCTCTCCTCTCGTTTTATTTCCAACGCCGACGCCGCCGCTCTCTCTCTCTCTCCCTCTTCTCTCCAATGCCGCCTCTCCCTCTCTTCTCTCCCTTCAGTTTTTTTCTCCAACCGCCAAATAAAAAGAAAAAGGGGCCAGTGTCCGCCTCGATTATGTCTCTAGGAGACCAAACATGAAGGCGCGGGCATCTGATAGCTTGCATGATATTGACCCTATATATTCGACTGTTGTTGCAACGGGCAATGTGCTAGTTTCAGGTGCTGAAAGTGATGATTTGATATCTTCCACTGACATATCTTCAACATAGAAACTGTATCTAGCGGTATAAATTGGTGAAAAAGCATAGGAGGTAAGTATTGCTCACCTGCAGTATAAGTAGTTATCGTATGTCATTGATATGTTTTTTCTGTGCTTGTTATTTTCAGTTACATGGTTGAGCAGTTTATATGCATATTATTTCTAGTTATGCATGATGTTTTCAGTTACGCGATTTTACCGTTATATTATGGGTAATTCAGCATCATGTTGAGATCCAAGATAAGAATGTGATTTATGATCATGCATGTTGTAGCTTACAATTATATGCATGATGTAGAGTAAGATGTAAAAATATTTCCTTTATAAAGAAAATTTAAAGATGCTCCCCGTTCGAATTGGAGATTAAGAGCACAACGATCTTCAGTATGCTCCCCATTTCAGTTTTGGGGGTCAAGAGCATAATGATTTTTATGGTGCTCCCCATTTGTGATTTAGGGGATTAAGAGCATTTCCTTCAGTATGTATAAAAATATAAGTATAAAGGAAGTATTTTACTTTTTGACAGGGCATGTACGCATCGCATACGTGAGGCCCCCGATTTGATTACCCTAGTAGGTTCGGTGGTTGGCCACCCCGGCCTATTAGGAATGCGCGCATTGGTACTATGTCGGGCCCATATCCAGGATGATTATTATTTTGAAGTATCAGTATAAGTATAAGTAAAAGTTTTCAAAGTTAATCATTCCAGTTTAGATACACTGTTTACAAGTTTTAAAATACTTAAGAGCATGATTTATACAAGAGACAAGTAATCAGAGTTATGATTTTTAGTTATGTTTGCATGTGTATCAATGTATCAAGGGTAAGAGAACTAGTTGTTGGATCGAAAGTGTCGCTAGAGGGGGGGGGGGGGGTGAATAGCGATACGATGTCGTTAAAAAACTTTTGCAATAAGTAAAAAGCAAGTAGAGAGTGCACAGCGGAAATATAAAGTAGACAAGATATTTTTACGTGGTTCACAATCTTTCGATTGCTAATCCACGGCCCTAGTGATCCTTGATCACGTACGGAGGGCAATTCACTAAAACCACTCCTCCTCGTTGGAGGTAGGAGCAACGATTACAAAAAGAAATCAAGGCAAAGGGACACTCCCCCTTTCCTTGTTACGATTAAAGCACAAAGACAATTTAAAGAAGTAGAACTTAAATAAATATACCGACAACTCTTATAAGTAGAAGATGTAGCTTTAGTTGTCTGCACTTCGTAGCAAATGTGAGTAGTAGTAGCGGCGTTCTGAGCGTGTTGAGAGTCTTGAATTCTTGTTATTTGCTTGGCTTGAACATGTCTATTTATGGATATTGATCTATGAATTTAGACATAGGTAGTGTCCAAGGTGAGGTTCTTATCCCCAAGACTTGTTCATCCACATCCTCAACTAACTCTGAGGTGTTTCATCCAACCACCTTGTGCCACCTCCAACCTCCTTGTGTGCCAACTCAAGGATGAGGTGTTTCATCCAACCACCTTGTGCCACCTCCAACCTCCTTGGGCGCCAACTTGAGGATGAGGTGTTTCATCCAACCACCTTGTGCCAACTCACCTTATCTTGGGCGTCCACCACAAGGAAGCTTGGTGATGGTTTGGATGTCCACCTTGATGCCACATCACCCTTTGTACCAAAACACGAGTCAAGTCCAAATTCACCCCTTGAAATTCGAGCTCTTCTCGAGGTGGAACTTGACTAGTAGTTACCGTAGTCAAAGGGTTTTGGATATGATACAAGTTAGCTTAAAATATAAAGTACGATGGTTCTAACCATTTGATCTCGACCTAGACCTTCCATTGGAGGTATTGGGTCGGATCTACGCTTAACGACCTTGCTTCACTTTCACACGAGCTTACCTTGTAGCCTCGCTTCCGGTCTTCACCCGAGTACCTCGGCTTCCTCCGAAGTCCCTCTGGCGTTGCCCGACCACCTCGGTTCCCACCGGGTGTCGCAGACCTTCCGCTCAACTTTAGCATTTCTACACACTTAATTGAGCTCGTAAGATAACAAATATACCCTTAACTATTGAGCCTTTTGCCATAATCAAAATACCGGTTCGACTTTGGTGCCCACTGCACCAACAATCTCCCCCTTTTTGATTCATGGCAAACCGACACAAAAGTTAAGGAAAAATTAAGCATAACAGTAAGCTAGCATAATGATTAAGCATGAATGAGCTAGCATAAAGATTAAATATGAATGAGCTAGCATAATGATTAAGCATGAATGAGCTAGCATAAAGATTAAATATGAATGAGCTAGCATAAAGATTAAATATGAATGAGCTAGCATAATGATTAAATATGAATGAGCTAGCATAATGATTAAGTATGAATGAGAAATATTATTGTTTCAAGTTCTCCCCTTTGAGGTAACCTCCCCCTTGACCGAAGGTGAGTTCTTGAAAAATAATTTTTACTCCCCTTAATAGTTGCTTAAGTAAACGGAATTACTTAATATAAAAGGTAATAATTTTGTTTACTTTCTTCCCCTTTAATTTTGGTTAATTTTGGTTACTTTTGTGACTTTCTCCCCCTTTTGCCTTAACTCAAAAAGTTTGTAAATATATTTTAGGGTTTGTAAGTCCAAGCAAGTTCCCAATATGATTTCTAAGGTAAGACTTAGGCTAATTTCATAAAAAGAAGCAAAAATAGAGTACATATATAGAAAAATTTAAATCCTACTCTATTACGCACATACCTAACTTTTAATGTTGTTAAAGATTAAGCTAAAGTCTTGGAGAGTGTGCTTCATCCACAGGAGCTGAGAGACACACTCACCCATCGCAACGTATTCGGCTTCGGTGGTAGATAAGGCAACGCAATGCTGCTTCCTACTGCACCAACTTACTAGACTCGAGCCGAGGATTTGACAACAACCACTCGTGCTCTTTCTATCGAGTTTACTACCGGCATAGTCGGAGTCGGAGTAGCCGATTAGATTAAACTCGGTAGATCTAGGGTACCAAATACCTACGTTTAGCGTGCCCTTTAGATATCTAAGGATACGCTTGACTAGGGTTAGGTGAGACTCCTTGGCACAGGTTTGTAACCTTGCGCACATACTTACCGCGAATAAAATGTCGGGTCGGCTCGCGGTTAAGTATAGGAGACTTCCTATTGCGCTCCTATAGTATTTTAGGTCAACAGGTTTTCCTTCTACATCTTCGTTTATATTAACATTAGTTGCCATAGGTGTATTGATTATTTTAGCATCTTGCATTCCAAATCGATTTATTAAGTCCTTAGTATATTTTTGTTGATGTAAATATATTCCATCTTTAGTTTGTTTAATTTGTAAACCTAAGAAAAAACTTAACTCTCCCACTAAATTCATTTCAAATTCACTTTCCATAAGTGAGATGAATTCGTTTAGCAGGATCGATTTGGTAGTTCCAAAAATTATATCATCTACATAGATTTGGGCTATAAAGATTTCTTTTCCTACGGTTTTAACGAATAAGGTTGGGTCGACTAAACCTTGGTTGAATCCTTTGGACTTAAGATAGATCGAAAGCCTTCGTACCAAGCTCTTGGGGCTTGTTTGAGTCCATATAGGGCTTTCTTAAGTCTAAGGACATGGTCAGGTTTATCTAGATTTTCGAATCCGGGAGGTTGACTGACGTAAACTTCTTCCTTAATGTATCCATTCAAAAATGCTGACTTGACATCCATTTGAAACAATTTAAAACCTCGATGTGCAGCATATGCTAACAACATTCGGATGGACTCTAGTCTGGCTACGGGGGCGTAGGTCTCATCGTAATCTAAACCTTCGACTTGACTAAACCCTTTTGCGACTAACCTAGCTTTATTTCTAACTACTTCACCTTTATCATCAAGTTTATTTCGAAATACCCACCTTGTTCCAATAATTGATTTTTCTTTAGGTGGTGGTACTAATTCCCGGACTTCATTTCTAGTGAATTGAGCTAGCTCTTCTTGCATAGCAATAATCCAGTCGGGATCAAGAAGTGCTTGTTCAAGAGTTTTGGGTTCGATTTTGGAAATTAACGAGATTTGACTAAGGTTTCGATATGAAGCTCTAGTTCGAACCCCTAAATTTGGATCACCTATAACTTGATTGATAGGATGATTTGTTTGAGTCTTAGTGTGACTCGGGTTAGGGTCATCTATCACTTGGTCGATAGGATGACTTGGGTGAGTTCTAGTTTGACTTGGGTTAGAGTCATCTATCACTTGGTCGATAGGATGACTTGGGTTAGGACGAGATTCAAGTTCAAGATCAGAGTCGGGTTCGCTATAAGTTGATTTGCTAGTTGGTTTTGTTAAGGATCGAACGGTTCGTGTCCTTCGTCAAAACTATATTAATGGTTTCTTCGACTCTTATGTGTAGGATCAATGGAATTACTAAAGGGTTGTTTGTAAGTTTTAAACCTAAATCATCTCACCAATATCTACATGATCAAAACATGTTATTCCTATGTGTTATTGTGAGATGACTTTCAATTTTACTTGATTAATTTTAATGAATTTAAATTAACCAACATTAGGTTAGATTCAGATTTAGTCTAAGCTCATCAAGTAATCTTTTCAAGAGATTAGCTTCCAGGTCGTGGCGAGGCACAGAGGCCTTCTTTGATCGGAACAACGACCACTTCCTTAGACAAAGCTAATTTCAAGAAATTGATAACTCGACTTACTTGAGACTACGTCTTGGTCTAACTAGTTATTTTTGAAAAGAGGCTCCCCGAGGCTCAATCTTTTCGTAGGATTTTAGTTGATTTATTTTTGAAAAGAGGCTCCCCGAGGCTCAATCTTTTCGCAGGATTTTAGTTGGTTATGAGTCCTATCTAACCATTCTAAAAATAAAGGAAAAACTAAGCATGCAATTTCTAAGACTTAACAAAAATACATTTTGTATTGGCTCCCCCTGGACCATTGAATCGAGTGGGTCTATTCACATAGTGAATTTGGTCCTTGGGAACCCAATACATGTTAGATCCTAAAGTTGAAATCAAAGTGATCTTAGGGACCCATGCTTGGACATTTTTCTTATGTTGGTTTACTATAGACATATATGACTTATTGGTTGTATTTGAGTTAAACCCGAGTCCGGCCTTGTTGTACACGGCCCTTTGTGATCCAAGTAAGAGGTCAAGTCCCTTGGATCCCAAAGTGAACCTTTCCAACGTGTTCCTAAGGTCTTGACTTGTGTTTTCAAGCGAGTTCTCAACTTCAAGCTTTTCAGCGAGTTGAGTCCTCCTCTTGAATACGAGTAGTCGAAGAGGTTAGGGAGACCTCATGTTTGAGGAGGTTAACCTCCTCGATTAGAATCTCGACCTTGGACTCGGACTTAGCTAGTTTCTTATTTAAAAATTTAATTGCACCATACAAAGTATTAAGTAACGACCGACTTACCCTTAATGATTCTTTTGAACCGGATACGGATCCGTGGCTTGTCTTGAATGGAAGCTCATCATCGGATTCGGACTCGGACTCTTCTTCGGTTTCGGAGTCGTGCTCACGGCTGGCCGCTAGAGCTTGGATATCGCTCTTCTTCCTCCGGGGTGGCTTGCTTGGGGCTTCTTCTTCTTGGAACACTCGCAACTAACGCAATACTCTTCTCGGCGACCACGTTAGTTTGCTCATGTAATTCAAGTTCAAACAATTCGCCTAACCTAATCTTAGAAAGGTCCTTGGAGACCTTGTAGGCATCGACCATGGATGCCCAAGGTGGTCCTAGGAAACGAGTTAAGAGAATACCTGATAAGGTCGCGATCCTCGACCTTTTGTCCGATGGCATGGAGTTGGTTGACGATGTCTTGGATACGAGCATGTAGTTGAGTTGCGGTCTCGTTTTCCTGCATTTTCAAGTTATACAATTTATTTAAAAGTAAATCTCTTTACATACCTTCGTGTCGTCGGTGCCAGTTCCACTAGCTTGGTCCATAAGTCCTTTGCACTAATGAAGAAGGGGCCGACGGTTGAACTCTTCCTTGGACAACCCACATTGCAAGATTTGAGTTGCCTTGGCATCGGCTTCTACTTGTTTTTCATGGAATTTGACCATTGATCGTAACCCAAAGATTCACCATCTTCATTAGGAAGTGTGAAACCGGTTTGATTACGATCCACATCTCGATTTGGGTTTTAAGAAAGCATTCCATCCGACCCTTCCAATAAGGAAAGTCATTACCGTTGTAAAAGCGGGGTGATGCTAAACCCTTCGAGATGGGCCATTTAAAAACAAGAAGAAGAGCACGAAAAGAATCTTGCAAAACACACGAAAGAATATTCCAAGACTTTCGTCTTGGATTAGTAATCTTGAAGTAAAAAGATATATAAAATGTAACTTGCAAAAGAAATAAACAATCAAATGCGAATGTCGTTGAAGTTCCGGAGGATAACCTTACTCGGATCTAACCCAAGGACAACCTTATCCGGATCCTAAAGCCTCTAATGCAATTCTATATGTAGGAGAAGATAAGCAAGTGAAATAATTATACGAAAACAGAAATAAATAAATAAAAATCTGTAAAAAGAAAAACAAAGCTAGATTGGTGGTTTCACCGAATCTTAGCGCCCCCGGCACTGATACCAATTGTTGGATCGAAAGTGTCGCTCGAGGGGGTGAATAAGCGATACGATGTCGTTAAAAACTTTTGCAATAAGTAAAAAGCAAGTAGAGAGTGCACTGAAATATAAAGTAGACAAGATATTTTTCGTGGTTCACAATCTTTCGATTGCTAATCCACGGCCCTAGTGATCCTTGATCACGTCACGGAGGGCAATTCACTAAAACCACTCCTCCTCGTTGGAGGTAGAGCACGACGATTACAAAAGAAATCAAGGCAAAGGACACTCCCTTTCCTTGTTTATTACACAAAGACAATTTAAAGAAGTAGAACTTAAATAAATATACCGACAACTCTTATAAGTAGAAGATGTAGCTTTATTGTCGGCGACTTCGTCGTAGCAAATGTGAGTAGTAGTAGCGGCGACGTGTTGAGATCTCTTTAATTCTTGTAATTTGGTTGGCTTGAACATGTCTATTTATGGATATTGTTCTATGAATTTAGACATAGGTAGTGTCGAGTGAGTTCTTATCCCCCAAGACTTGTTCATCCACATCCTTTGCGCCAACTTGAGGATGAGGTGTTTCATCCAACCACCTTGTGCCACCTCCAACCTCCTTGGGCGCCAACTCAAGGATGAGGTGTTTCATCCAACCACCTTGTGCCACCTCCAACCTCCTTGTGCGCCAACTCAAGGATGAGGTGTTTCATCCAACCACCTTGTGCCACCTCCAACCTCCTTGGGCGCCAACTTGAGGATGAGGTGTTTCATCCAACCACCTTGTGCCAACTCACCTTATCTTGGGCGTCCACCACAAGGAAGCTTGGTGATGGTTTGGATGTCCACCTTGATGCCACATCACCCTTTGTACCAAAACACGAGTCAAGTCCAAATTCACCCCCTTGAAATTCGAGCTCTTCTCGAGGCTGGAACTTGACTAGCAGTTGACTGTAGTCAAAGGGTTTTGGACTGCAGTACAAGTTAGCTTAAAATATAAAGTACGATGGTTCTAACCATTTGATCTCGACCTAGACCTTCCATTGGAGGTATTGGGTCGGATCTACGCTTAACGACCTTGCTTCGCTTTCACACGAGCTTACCTTGTAGCCTCGCTTCCGGTCTTCACCCGAGTACCTCGGCTTCCTCCGAAGTCCCTCTGGCGTTGCCCGACCACCTCGGTTCCCACCGGGTGTCGCAGACCTTCCGCTCAACTTTAGCATTTCTACACACTTAATTGAGCTCGTAAGATAACAAATATACCCTTAACTATTGAGCCTTTTGCCATAATCAAAATACCGGTTCGACTTTGGTGCCCACTGCACCAACACTAGTTGCATGATTTCATACAGTGCATGTTTTTGTGAGCATAGAAAGTACTTACTAAGCATTATTGCTTATAGTTTGCATTTCCTTATACTGCAGATAAAGGTAAAGAAAAGCTTCAGTAAGGTGGCATGGCGGATGAAGTGCTGGGTGTGTGTGGCGACGGAACAGTGGAAGTAAAAGATCCTAAGTGCAGATGTTTAAATCAGATTTTTAGTTTCTTATGTCATGTTTGATATTGTTTAAGTGATGTAAAGGTCCTTATGATTATTTTAGTTGTTAGCATATTGCATTAGTATATTGCATGAATTAAAGATAGAGACAGTAAAGTAGTGACATCTCCCCTGGTAGAGAGTGGAAAGACTAGGGGGGGTGTTACAAGTTGCTTTGTATAAAGATTTAGTTTGTTTTCCTTATTGACATGCATCACACACTTTGTTTTCTAGATTACTTAATTTGGGCAGACCTCTAACTAGTCCATTTTGATTTATTTTTTAGATAAGTCTAAGATAGGAGTGATCCAGTCTCCTGTGCCATGACTATGTTTTCTCTTGTTGTATCATTAGACACTTGAGCGAGGAACATGGTAGATCTATTATATATATGTTGTTGTTCCTTAGACCTCTAAGTATGACTTCTAAACTATCAATATTTTTAATTAGACATTCATTAGATGAGAACGTAACTTTATATCCAATATCGCATAATTAACTAACACTTAGAACATTGAATTCAAAGTTTCCTACTAATAAAACTTTATGTATTATAAAGTTGGAAATTAACTCAATATCACCTGACCCGATGATCTTAAGTCTATCGTTGTTTCCGAAAGCAACTGATCCATGATTCCTAAATCTTAACTTTGTAAATTTCAGTCGGTCTCCAAACATATGTCTGGAGCACCCACTGTGCTTCGTTCCAGTTACGTATTGCTAACCCTCCGTTTTGTGGGATGGACTCATGAGTTAAGTATTGACTTAATTCTGCCATTGTTTGAGTTCCAAGAGTTTCTGCACATAAATTTGTGATTTAGAGACTCTTATGATGGGTGAGAATCTCAAATGTAAATTAAAAATATCTAAACTTGTGTTAGATTCAAGTTTAGCTTGGGCTAGTCTAGTAAATTTTTCCAGATCAACTTTCAGACAGTGGCAAGGCTTATGACCTTCTTGGATATCAGGAGGACCACTTTCTTAGATAAAGTTGATTAAGGAATTAAGTACTAGACTTGCTTTATACTAAACTTTGGTCTAACTAGTTAAAGACTAAGTGAGTTAGCTTCGATTAGTTCCACTCGACTTAGTGCACCAGGTAGGACGCATCCAGCCTAGACATGCACTTCAAGAAGATTTCTTAACTTACTATCAGTTCACTTTGTCTCAGTACTAGATTTTTCAAGTTTAAAACACTTTATTTCCTATCTAGTCCATTCTAAGTTAAGAAGTTAAATTAAACTAAGCATACAAGACTAAATTAATCAAGTAATTAAGTAAACAAATTTAGTATTGGCTCCCCCTAGATCATTGAATCGATATGTTTTACCCACATAGTGGATTTGAGATCCTTGGGAACCCAATACTTGGTTGAACCTAATTATGATTTTAGACTCGACTTAGGGACCCATTTTTGGATTTGTTTATGATTACGATTTACAAGTGAAATAAATGATCTATTTGTTGATCTAAACCCGAGTCAAGTCTTGTTGCACACGACTCTTTGAGTTCCAAGGATTAGGTCAAGACTCTTGGGGCCCAATACGAACCTTTCCAACGATGTCTTAAGCTCTTGAACTTGTCCTTTCAAGAGAGAATTCTCTTCCTTAAGGTTTTTGACTTTAGTTGAGTTTCTCTCTTGAACTTGACTAGTTGAAGAGGTTAGGCTAGCCTTATGCTTAAGGAGTTTAACCTCCTTAAGTAAAGACTTGACTTTCGACTCGGACTTAGTTAACTTTTTATTCAAAAAATTTTATAGCATCATACAAAGTTTTAATTAATGAGTGACTCAACTTGATTGATTTTTTTGAATCAGATATGGATCTGTGGCTTGACTCAAACTCGGGCTCTCGGTCGTCGACTCGGGACTCGACTGTCATGAGAACCAAGTTGTTGACTTGGTCTTATTCTTCCTCGTCCGAAGTCTCTTCCCATCTTGTATTTAGCACTTTCTTGGATTGTTGCCCTTTAGACTTTAGCTTTAAACACTCGGACATGAAGTATCCCTTCTTTTGCACTCATAGTTTTGATTAGTGCCAGATCTCTTTTCCTTGGTTGGCTTGGATAATCGCCTTCTTCGCTTGATCAATTTTCGAATTAGATTAACTAGTTCGGTCTCCATCTCCTTATCTAAATCTGAGTCAGTCTCATCATCTTTGGGAGGAGGCTTGTTTTTTCCCTTCTTTCGACTTGCAAATAAGATAATACTCTTCTCGACCGGGGCCGAATTAGACTAAAAAAACTACAACCCGGTGCACGAAGCTCCTACCACACGGGGTACCGGAGAAGGAATCCATTGTACGCAGCCTTACCTTGCATTTTTGCAAGAGGCTGTTTTATTAGACTACTCATGTAATTTAAATTCAGAAAACATTCATCTAACCTAATTGTAGATAAATCTCTAGATACTTTGTAAGCATCAACCATGGATGCCTACAAAGTATCCTAGGAAAGACTCTTAGAGTGTACCTTATGATGTCGCGGTTCTCTACCTTCTGTCCGATGGCATGAAAACCATTTAATATATCTTGGATGCGAGCATGGAGTTGGCTCGCGATCTCATTATCCTACATTTTCAAATTATATAACTTATTAACCAATAAGTCTCTCTTACATACCTTTGCGTCGGATATCCCTTCATGAAGTTCAGTATACGTAAGTTTGTTCCAAAGTCCTTCGCACTGATGAATGGACCAATGTGGTTGAACTCCTCCTTGGATATACCATATTACAAGATTTGAGTGGCCTTTGCATCGGCTTCAACTTATCGCTTCATTGTGTTGGTCCACTTGTCGCAATCTAAAAACTCTCCATCATCGCTCATCGATAGAATGAATCCCGTCTGAATAACGATCCACATCTCGACTTGTATCTTAAGATAGCACTCCAGCCGACCTTTCCAATAACGGAAGTCATCTCCATTAAAGAACAGAGGTCAGACGGTGTTGTATCACTCAAGATGAGTCATTTAGATCCCTTACAAAGATAAAAACACAAAAAGTATTCTAAGACTCGGTCTTGGATTAGTAGTGAGCGAGAAAAATTAAAACACACTAAAATATGTAGAGAAATAAAAGAAAAAAATTTGCTCAAGACAGTGGTTGCACCAAAATTGAGTGCCCCTGACTTTGATACTAATTGTTGGATCATAGGACGCGCTAGAAGGGGGTGAATAGCGTTTTAAAAAATTTCTTTTCTTTTAAAAACCTTTGCAGCGGAAAACAAAGTCAAAACAAAAACTAAGGACACATTTTGTTTTTATTTAGTTCACAACCAAAAAATTGCTAATCCAAAGCTCATACAATCTTTGATCGTTTTCGATGGGCATGCACTAAAAGAGTCCCTTCCTCATTAAAGATAAGAGACAAGACGATCACAAAAGATTAAAGGGCCGATAACAACCTTACCAGTCCTAACAAAAATTAAATACAAAAGAATAACAAGCTCAAAAATAATATACCGACAAATGAAGTAAAAAGAAGAAGCACAGTCGGAGTAGTATTGTAGCATGAAAAAGCACAATTGGAAAGCAAGAGCACTTAGGAGCAAATTGATATCTAGGGTTTATGTTTAACCCTTCTTTTAGAGTGTCCTAGGCCTAGATCATCCACTTGGTCAAGATCTAGATCTAGATCTAGATCTAGATCTAGATAAACTTTATCCAAACCTCTTATCTTTGAGGTGGCAATTTAGCTCTTCACGCGCACACTAGTTGATTGCTCTTCTTTGCGATCGATTCTTGATTCCTTCGAAGTTTCCATTCAATCACCTGAATCATAAGATTAGTCTAAGTCATATACATCAATAGTGGTAATGACAGTCTTCGCCTATCTGATATCGATTTCGACATTCCCCCGGAATCCTTAGTTGGTTTGACGCCTAGGATTGTCCCCATACCAAGGATGCGACCTTACGATCGCTTCCCACACGGAGCTTACCTTTCTTACTCTTGGTTCATCTGACCTATTGCTTAGCATCTGATCTTTGACCATCATTTCTCTTGATGTCTTTGAGCTCATCTAAGACTATTCAAGTTTTGCACGCTTCACACACGATATAAAATCACATAATAACTTAACTATGAATTTTTATCATTATCAAAATTTAGGTTCAATTATCTGATGCCCCTACACTAATAAAGACTAGAAAAAGTAATACCATGGCTAGAAGAGAAATGCCAAAGAGAGAAAAAACCATAGACTATCCGCGGCATGAATAACCGTACCGTTAGTTGGTAATATTGTTTATATCTTCTATCATTTTCATCCAATACCCCCAATAACATTGCGACCTTGTTCTAAAGATCCCAAGCTTGGTTTTTGGGATCAATGGTGGTATCTGGAAACAAAGACAGCAGCAGCACTGACCACAGACGGCAGAAAGTGAAGGCAGGCATAATCCAACAATCTTAATTCAGTAAGATAATAGCACAAGAATTCTAATTGGAGAGGTGGGTATTTATCGTCTTCTTCACCAGCCTTGGTAGAGCACCTCCAGAAGGTTTTGATGGTAGGACTTCCCAACACAAACCTGAGATAATTTAGAACTTGGCTCTCCATTCAGACCACCTCTTGCTTGGTGTAGATGTTATCGATGATGTAGCAGAAATCTTCCACATTGGGAGGAGTTATCCCTTCGTATTTCGAGGCGATGAGCATGGAGGACATATTGAGGAGCTGCAATCTGTGCCGGTTTGTGGGATGGACGGAAAGAAATCAATCGATGCACAAGACGATGAGATAAATGGTGCCAGATACCAGCTTGTATTCCTCTGCGCCTTCGACAATCCAATCCACCCAAAATCGTCCTCATGTTAGCTGTGACATCCTTTTGAACTGTCCCCATGTAGTTCGTCACGATCATCCTCTTCGTCCCAAGCTCCCTAGATCTAAGATACTGGTAGATATCAGAAGCGTAATCGACGCAATGCTGAGGGTCATAGACCTCAGATCCCGGAGCAGCCTTCTTGTGTTCCTTCTTCCCAGGCTTCGGTATGGACTTGGAAGGGGGCAGAGTGGAGAGATCAGCTGTGAGATGGGTCACGGCGTAGGCCGGGATAAGGGCAGTCCTCTTGGCGGCAGCCCCAGTAAGGCCAGGGATGCCCTCCTCCTCTCTCCCCATCCTCCCGTCCTAAGCGGACCTCCCCGCTCTTCTAAACTCCTAATAATCTTTTTATCTTCTCGAATTGGACCGGATTCTTATTTCCATATAAGTCAGTCAATATTTCCCGCACAAAAAACACAAAATTATTTTATTTGACAAAAAAAAATCGATATATTTTAATTGACATAGCTATGTGTTTTTTAATAATTTAAAAATACTTTAATGTCAAAATATTTTTTTATTATAAAAACACTCTTGATTAAAAATATATTTAATAAAAGAAGAAGAAGAAGAAATAGAGGGATTATAGTAAAATACTTCGATTTTTTTTTAACTTTTTTATTTATTTTTATAATTTTTTCCTCTCAAAAGAGATTTTTATATTTTCCGTACTCGTTGTAACAAAAGATGATTGCTCGCTCTAATAGAATCATTATTAGTCGATTCCATAACAATACAAAGGAGGTAAATCATAGAAACTATGTTTCTTAAATTATTGTCTGAATGAAAATTTAAATTTTACATGTGATGATTTTTCATTCTCTACTCATTGTCCGTTGGAATGATTTTTATATTTTTCTAATGGTATGGATAATGATAATCATCTCTGGTGCCATATTGAATCAGCCGAGTTTCTTCTTAGCAGGGAGGCAAAACATGACCACGCTCTCAATTTGATATTATTATTTTATCTGTTATATCATTGAAAAAAAAAATCCAAAGAGTCTATTTGTAAATTTCAAAATTTATTGGACCTTTTTGCAAAAGTACAAAATAAATAAATAAATAAAACCCATGTACAGATTTTTTTTTTTTTTGTCTCTTTCACCGTCGAACTCTTCTTTGTTTTTGTTTTTTTTTATTTTTTATTTCTTTTTCTGATTTTTTCGATTCTATTTAACCCTAAAATTTCTCTAATCAATCTCTATATAAACTTCATCGTCGTAGTCATTGCTAGTCTCATCCCTATCGTCGCTATTGCCAACACCATCATATATCCTTGATGTCCACCGTCGACATTGCTCGCCCCGGCTGCTAACGTTGTCATCGGCGCACCGTTGTTATGCCTTGGAAAAAAAAATCTAATTGAGGTGGAGTTTTTCCTGCTTGGTTTCTTTTTAATGACCTTGTGCATAATTAATTCTATCGTTATGAAAATAAAAATAATTTATGATCTAATCTTGAGATAGAATTAGATTAAGAATTTCGTTTAATTATATAAATGTGTTTATAGATAATTACTTAAGTATATGATATAAGAAAATAATTATCAGGTACATTATATTGAATATATATATAATTAGGTTTTGATTAGAATAATATTAGGAATAAATTATTTGTATTGTTCTTTAGATGAAGATTTATTTACATACTCTTTTATATCTATATGGTTTGATCATGTTCTTTTATATTGCTTTGACTTTGTATATTCTTGGTTATTATTGTACATTGGAAAAAAAAAATTATACATAATACAGTGGTCAAATAATTTTGAAATTTAAAAGTGAAGCATAGAAACTTAGAATAATTCTCTTAAGAAGAACTCAAAACTTTATGAGAAATTTAAAGGGAATACATAGCGAAAATGATTTTATGAAGATGAGATTATTAAAATTTAAATAAATAAATAATGCTCTATAAATATAAAGAGTTTGTTTCGTGCATGAAAAATAAATAACTTATTTCACTGGGTGGATTGTGGGTCATTCACCCTATTTTTGTATGAGGCACCTCACGGGATGGATTGCAGGTCGTTCATCCTATTTTTATGTGAGGCATTTCGGGTGAATTACAGGTCATTCACCTCATATCTATGTATGTATATGTGCATATATAAGATGTACTTCGTATTAGATGGATTGCAGGTCATTCATCATATGCATATACGATGTATCTTTACTGGGTGGGTTGCGGGTCGCTCACTCTTATCTTATATTTATATAGGATATATTTTATATCAAGTGTATTGCAGATCATTTGTTTGACATGTATGCTAGAAGGGTGGATTGCAGGTCATTCATCTAATATTTATGTATGTATATGTGCATACATAAAATGTACTTCGTATTAAATGGATTGCAAGTCATTCATCCTATGCATATACAATGCATCTTTACTGAGTGGGTTGCGAATCGCTCACTCTTATCTTATATTCATATAAGATATGTTTTATATCAAGTGGATTGCAAGTCATTCATCTATTAAATGCTTATGTTTGAGTCATATATTTATGTAAGAGCAATATGTATTTAATGTTAAAATGAGAAATTGAGAAAATCGATGAAATTCATTAAAGAGTGAATAAGAGTTAAATTAACGAGAACGGAGTAATAATCAATGAGGTATAAAATCTAAAAATATAAATGTTTTCTTTTGATGTTGACCTCTTAAATTATATATTCATGCACGTCTTTTTTTGCTCCATTGTGCACATTGTGCTCACTCTCCATTCTTTTAACCTTCAGTTTCACAGACTTGAGGTAATTTTCTACCGGTCGGGTAGATGTAATGATTTCCAGATTTAGATATAGATATAAACATGTTAGGTGTTCATATTACCTTGATCATACTCTGTTTATCATATGCTTGAACTTACCATTGATATATATGTGTGCTCGATTATTGATAACACATATTCCCTAGCATGATCTAGAAGTTACAGATGTGATGTGAGTAGGTCTGACTATTTAGTAGGGTGTAGATGTCAGAGTACGGAGGATGACCTAAATTGTAAATTTGGCAAAAAGGTCCTCTGTGGATAAGTATGACCTTAGATGTAGGACTTATTCCATACTTGTATGTGACACATTTATTCACCAACCACGGGTTGTGTGAATGGTCATGTGAGTCGTGGACAGTGTGTCGCTACGGACCGATAGTCCTAGCTTGTCATGATCAGATGAGTGACTCTCTACAGGGTAGAGAGTGTACTGATCAATTGGGTGTGACTCTTGGTTGGACAGAGAGTCTAGGGTAGATGTTACGTATGTGAGGACAAGACTCGTTTCATTACATGCATCGGCGACGACATTCGTCTCCCTTGGGGTTGAGAGTCGTCAATCATCCCGCCTCGAGTTACTTTCAAAGGAGTAAGCGTGTGAGGGCATAAGCATTTGTTGTGCCGCACTCTACCATTATTGGCGATGGTAGTTAGAGTTGCGTCTGATTGTCCTGGTGTGTGGTACTCGACCACTCATTAGTAGTGTTAGTCGGGTGACCCAGCGGGGACCCCGTTGCGTGTGAGCTACTTACGCTCATATGCTACTTGATCATACTACCCAACCTCGGTCACACCGAGAGTGGTGGCGGGAGTCGGGATAGTTGTCATGTCGTGCCACCTAGGCCACACCGGGTCGTGGTAGCGAGTAGGGGTGAGCATGACCATGCATGTTGCATTCTTGCGTATCATACGGTGTTTTGCATATGATTATATATATATATATACCTCTTGGTATATACATATATACATGGATGATGGTGATTAGTATACATACGGATCTGATCTATATGTATACTCACTTTGATGATGCATTTGTATGTACTATGCATTGCATTTGTTTATGCGTATTCATACATGCTATTGCATATTCTGTATGATAGTAGGTTGATACTTGTATACCTATCGGATATTCACTGATATCCTTGGCTCAAAGTTAGGGTATTGTGTTAGTACTATACTTTTATACCCTATGATGTGATTATATGCCCAAGTTGGATCAGATAGGGTAGTATTGCGGGTATGTCGATCGCGTTGATGTTCGATTTATTTAGTATATGCATGCATATCTATTGTTATCTTGATGTATACTTGTTGTATAAGTAGATTAAATCGTTGAATGACATGTAATATCGATACATATATTTACATGTTTTCTCCGACACGAGTTTTACTCACCACCTCCGACCCTGGGTTTTTCTGTCGCCCAGGTAACAGGTAGACGACTTCGTGACGACTTGGAGCTGCGCCGACCGATCCATCCCATCTCCGTTTTCCGAGTCTCCCGAGGAGTTCGTTTTCTTATGGCTTGGACTTGTTTATTGTGTTTTGGATTTTGGTCCTATGTCATGGACCTTAGTTTATATTTGGACTTCGTCTTTATGTTGTGGACGTTATTCTGGTGTTGATATTTTTGTACGATTTTAGTACTGTGGTCTTGTCAGGTGGAGTACACCTGTATATTATATTTTGTTATGTATGTTGTGGGTATGTGCTCTTTATTTCCGCTGCTATTATTTGTTATATATGTTAGGGCAATCTCTTGCCGTGATATGGTTTTGATGGTGTGGCAAAGGGTTTAAGTTAGTTGGTCATGTTGATTTGATATGTGCGTTGAAGTCATGCAGGACTTAGTAATTCGCACATGGAGCCGTGGCGAGTTTCACATCTCATGACTCGTGCCTTGAGTCGGTGAAGGATAGCTGTATGAAGCCGTCGCTTGGAGCATCCGAGGGACCGCCGGACGAGAAGCTTGGAGTGAAGCCGGAGGAAGTAGACTTCGAGGCAAGAGACGCGAAGGAGCATTGCAGAGCCGTGCGCCTGATGCTGCCGAGGGACGTGGCCGAGAACGAAGAGAACTTCAAAGGCGAGGACTCAGAAATGAGAGTGAGCGATTGTAACCCGTGAAGGGTAGCTCTTAGGTGAAACTTGGCCATTTGGCCAAGTGTTTGATGGGTTTTCGACACGGATCGCCGATCGCCATGTCATGGCGATCGCTCGAGTCGATGGGTCGATCGACCGTATAAGACCGGTTTAGGGCGGGCAATGATCGCTATGGAATCGGCAATGATCGATAGCGATGATAGCAATGATCGCGCCAGGAAGGCATGATCGATGGAACTGCGGCACGGGCACGAATGGAGTCGACTCGACCGAGCACTCGATTGATCGAGCATCACGATCGATGGTCCCATCACCGATCGATGCAATACCGCTGGATGGAATCCAACGTGGAAAGCGTTATTGGGCAGCGGCTACGAGATCACCGATCGATCGAGGCATCAATGATCGATCCTGTGTCAACGGGAAGAAACCCTCTTCCTCTATAAAAAGGAAGGGGGTAAGGGTTTGGGAGCCTAATGCTCATGCTCTAACACTCTCCCAAAGATCCCTAAAGCTTTCCATCCTCTTACTCAAGCTTATTTCCATTCTATTTGTAAGAGGAGTGTTTGTAAAGGTTACCTCCACCTAGCTTGGTGCAAAGGAGAGACCGATAGTGATTGGTTTTGGCGGAGTGATTCACGCGGGATTTAATCGGATCATGGATTAGCGGCATAGTAACCACGTTACATCTCGGTGTTTGTCTTGCTTATATTTTGCTTGTATTTATTTACATTTGTATATTCGCGCTAATATTTTGTAGACAAGCAAAATACGACGTCCGACGAATTAGGGCTATTCACCCCCCCTCTAGCCGGCCAACCGATCTCCTAACAAGTGGTATCAGAGCCAGGTTGTTTGTCAAGGACTAACCGCCACGACAAACACTTCATTAAAAGATGGCCGGCTCCAACATCTACCCACCGTTCGACAAATGAATTCGCAGTGGAAGAAGCGAATGGAGGTATTCTTGAGACCGATTTTGATGTTATGCTTATAATGGAAAATGGTTTGAGTTGCCTAAGGATGAAAGGGTGAACCAATAGAGAAGACAAGGTGGACTAAGAAGCAAAGAGAGGAATACATTGCAAATTCAAGGGCTAAGCATCATCTCTCAACGCATTTCCCCAACAAGAGATAAACCGTGGGAGTGCTCTAGTGCCAAGGAGATGTGGGAGAAGCTAGTAGAGCTTCATGAAGGTACCTCGGAGGCAAAGCTAGCAAGAAGAGACCTCCTCCGCTCCCAACTATCAAACATCAAATTAGAAAAGGGAGAAAAGGTAACCTTGCATTCTAGGTTTAAAGAGATTTTGCTTGGACTAACAAGTGTAGGAGAGAAGTTATCCAACCAGGGATATGGTAATGAAGGCCATAGACGCCTTTCCCGGTCCTCAAGATGGAGCTCTATGGTGGACTCATTTTACATCTCCAAGAACCTAGAAGTAAGCACCTTGGAGGAATTCTTTTCAACCATGGAGCTTCATGAGACAAGGCTTGAAGGTATACAAGAAGAGCCTGGAGTCCAAACTTCAAGGGGAGTAGCCTTGATGGCCAACAAAGGGACAAAGAAGATGGAAATCCCTTCCTCCTCATCCGATGAAGCATCTTCCTCCTCCTCCATGGATAGCACCGAAGAGGCATATATGGTAAGGAGGGTAAGGCGGGCTTTCAAGGGTTTTCATTTTAACAAATCAAATGAGCGGAGGAGAAGACCAAGGGGAAGGTGATATGCTACAATTGCCAAGGAGAAGGGCACATAAGGGATAATTGTCCTCCTAAACAAGAGCAAGGAAGAGAAGAAAAAGAAAGAAGAGAAGAGGAAGAAGAAGGGGAGCAAGAGAAAGGAAGAAGAAAAGAAGGCAAAAGGAAAAGGGAAGGCCATGGCTCTCAAAGCAAAGACATGGGATGACCTTGCCTCATCATCATCATCGGAAGAAGAGAACGCATTTGTTGCCAACCTAGCACTAATGGCTCTTCATGACTCGGATTGCTCCTCCTCCTCAAATGAAGATTCAAGCACAAGTGGGGAGAGCTCAAATGAAGGAGGCTTCCACATCCTCATCATCCAAGAAGAAGAGGATATGGAAACAATGGTAACGAATGTCTCTCTTAAGAAAATAGTTTCCATAATTTCTAGTTTAACTAAGGACTTATTTGGCATGAAAAAGAAAAATAAAAGCATGCTTAATCAAATTAAGGAATTAGAGCAAAAATTAGAAAAAGCATGCTTAAGTGAAAATATTTCTTCTTGCCATGATGATGCATGCTCACATGATGAATATATGCCATTAGATGTTAGTGATGCATGTATAAATGAAAATAGGGCTTTAAGGGAAAAGGTAGATTATTTAACCAAAGCCCTAGAGAAATTCACAATAGGCTCCAATACCCTTAACATGATAATTGGGAGCCAAAGGGCAAGTTTTAACAAGAAGGGCCTAGGATATAAAGAGAAGAAAAATGAGAAGGCCTATAAATGCCTAATTGCTAGGGGACAAGACAAAAACAAAGTAATAGCTAAGAAATGGATCCCCAAGGAATTTCTAGTGAATCCCATAGGCAAAAATCTATTTTGGGTTCCAAAATCCATCCTTAAGGGTTAGAAAACCCCTAGGGTAGTCAACCATATGAACTTGACCTATATCATATTTTGGTTGACCTAGGATGACGGGACAACATTTTTAGATAGTGTTGGGTGATGATAACGTACCCATAAATAGGTAATAATGCTTAAATCATGATGATTGTTGTAATTCCTATGTATGTTTTAAATCATGATTTATGATTTTGAAATTTGGCACGTTATCACTAGAAATAGGTTTAAATCATGCTTTAGGTGATAATTTGTTTATTATCATCATATAATACCTAATGCATGACTATTATTTGATGAAAACATGAGTTTCATGATCATAATGTAGAATTCATTCATATATGTCACTATGATCATGTAGGATGTTAGGTTGATACTTAACCATGATAGAATTGCATGAATATATGGGTTAAGTATATACAAATACCCCCTAGGATACATCTCACACTCACTATAGGCTAACTTGATTGCAAACTTAGCATGGGTGAGATATTAGGATGATACAAATGTCCACTAATACCTATGGCATTTAGATGGTCATTTAAAGTATCAAAATAGCAATAATAGACCAATCATGGGAAAGGCTTATGTTTAATTCATAGACATATTGCCCAAAGATCATGGTTGGATATTTCATATGTTTTCAAAACAATTTCTTACCTTAAAATACATGTATTCATGTTTAGAAACAATTGGATGCAAAACTAGGTAGCTAACTTGATACTAGAATGATCAAAAACCTAGTGGCTTTTAGAACTTTTGAATTTTTGGCAAAAACAAGAAAATATAATGAGTTTTCATGAAAAACTATTTTTCCTTGACAGATATACTTAATAGAAATATGTTCCCCAAATTTCATGATTTTTCAAATTTTCTGGAATTTTTTATGCATTTCTGAAATTCGGCCAGAAAAATCAGAAATTCCGAAAATCACGTGCCGATCGTATATACGAACCGATCATTGGTGGCTCCATTTTACCGATGTAACGGCCGAATTCCAATTTTTTATCAACTTGTGGTATTTTCTTTCTATTAGACTTGATGTCATATGTTTATAACTTAGTATTCATATTTTTGATGGTGTCAAAGGGGGAGAAATGAATATGTTTAAGTTATTTATGATAGGGGGAGAGATTAAGGGGGAGTTTCATGGATTAAGGGGGAGTTGCATGTTGCTATCAAATGTTTATGTTTACATGCTTTCTTTCCTTAAAAATTTATATCAAATGTTTTTACCTAACTTAAACGGATTGCCACACATCAAAAAGGGGGAGATTGTTAGGGCAATCTCTTGCCGTGATATGGTTTTGATGGTGTGGCAAAGGGTTTAAGTTAGTTGGTTATGTTGATTTGATATATGCGTTGAAGTCATGCAGGACTTAGTAATTCGCACATGGAGCCGTGGCGAGTTTCACATCTCATGACTCGTGCCTTGAGTCGGTGAAGGATAGGTGTGTGCGGCCCGTGCGCTTGGAGCATCCGAGGGACCGGACGAAGCTTGGAGTGAAGGGAGGAAGTAGACTTGAGGCAAGAGGCGAAGGAGCATTGCAGCCGCGCGCTGATCCGCGGGGACGTGGCCGAGCGAAGAGAACTTCAAAGGCGAGGACTCAGAAATGAGAGTGAGCGATTGTAACCCGGGAAGGGTAGCTCTTAGGTGAAACTTGGCCATTTGGCCAAGTGTCGGATGGGTTTTTCGACACCGATCATTGCCATGTCATGGCGATGACGCTCGAGTCGATGGGTCGATCGACCGGTATAAGACCGGTTTAGGGCTTCGCCATGGAATCGTGGGGCGATCGGATGATGTCGGCAATGACCGCCGGGAAGCGATCGGTGGGAGGCAATGCACGCAGAATGGAGTCGACTTCGAAAGCACTTTCGGATCGAGCATCGATCGATGGTCCCATCGGATCGGATGCAATCTGGATGGATGGAATCCAGCGTGGAAAGCGGCCGTTATTGGGCAGCGGCGCTCACCGAGATCGATCGGTGGCATCATCGATCGTGATCCTGTGTCAACGGGAAGAAACTCTCTTCCTCTATAAAAAGGAAGGGGGTAAGGGTTTGGGAGCCTAATGCTCATGCTCTAACACTCTCCCAAAGATCCCTAAAGCTTTCCATCCTCTTACTCAAGCTTATTTCCATTCTATTTGTAAGAGGAGTGTTTGTAAAGGTTACCTCCACCTAGCTTGGTGCAAAGGAGAGACCGATAGTGATTGGTTTTGGCGGAGTGATTCACCGTGGACGAATCGGACCGTGGATTAGCGGCATAGCCGTGAACCACGTTACATCTCGGTGTTTGTCTTGCTTGCTTATATTTTGCTTGTATTTATTTACATTTGTATATTCCGCTTGCGCTAATATTTTGTAGACAAGCAAAATACGACGTCCGACGAATTAGGGCTATTCACCCCCCCTCTAGCCGGCCAACCGATCTCCTAACAATATATATATTGTTGTTGTTGTGGGCCTACGAGCCTTGTATTAACCCGAAATGTTGCTACGTACAGGGGAGATGTCGTCCGTTTGATTTTCGGCTCGGCATGCTCTCGGGGCGTGACATGAGGCGATTGTCAAAATTCGATCAGTCTTATGATGAGTAACTCAGAGATTGCTTGGAGATTGCTTGGAAACATCTTCTACAAAATCTATTCAGTCTATTTTCTTTTTAGTATTATCTATTATTTATGTATTTTGAGATTTTAATATTTTTTTTATTTTGTATGAGTCAGTATGTTAGTCATATCATGATATAGTCAAGTCAGTATTTTGGAACCAATATATAGTTATATTATTCTACATTATTTAATAAAGTATTGCATATTTATGTTTGTACAGCCTTATATATTATTATTGGGTATTCTTTGTGATTTTTAATATATAGATGAATATTATTCGAACAGAGAAACTATCCCTGGTATAGGAATGGATGTTTGTAGGATCGTGACATTATCAGTTACAAATACTGCTCGATGAGAGGCTCCTCTGCCATCCCTTCAAACTCGAACAGGGAAGAGCTTCTTCTCCTCGTTTAAGGTGGAAATTCGTTTGTTTATTATCCAAATATTGTTTTAGTCTCAGAAGTTCATTTTGATTAATGCTGCTATATATTTATATTTTTAAATGTATTTTGGGGGTTAATTTTGGGCAATTATTTTTAATTAATTTTTCTTTTTTTTTTTTTGGGGTGCGATGAGGATAAAGAATGATGGATCCCTCGTCGATCGTAACTGGCAGCAGCTTCAGCTTCTTTAACTGAATCTCGTTCTGCCTTGATGACCATCGAATGATTGTCTGAGCTTACCTGTTGAGCTTTCTGTAGCTCTTCAATTGTTTTTGCAACAAATTAATCTTCTTTTTTTTGTATGCGTGTGTTTCTAATTAAGTTTGGCTCGTGGATTAAGTTTTAGTTGTCTTTTATTTTATTTTATTTTATTTTTATTTTTTGCTAATTTTTCTTTAAAAAAAATAAAGAGAAAACGGTGCTGAATGTTTTCTTGTCACTTTAGATTTTACTTGTAAAAAAGCACAAAGAAAAAGCTTGATTAAGGCTTTAACGCTTCGTTAAATAGAAGTTAATTGAAGATTTAATAATTTAAGGCCATGGCATGTTGAAGCCAGCTCCTTCCCATTTGATTTTTTTTTAAAATATCTAATTCTGCTGGCACCCATTCAACTGGAAGAATACATTATAAAGTACAAGACAAATAATAATAATAATAATACTAATAAATAAGCACAAAAACTCCATTTATCTCTGAAAAATAGATTTTAAATTTTTTCTTGATTAATAAAAAAAATATCTATTAATAAATTTCTGAAGAGATTTTTGCACGGGATTACCTAGTATACGTTGCAATAAAGAAGATAAAAATGATAAGATGATAATTATGAATCAACTAATAACGTATTAATTCTACTTATCATCCCTTCAAACTTAAGGGTCTATAAAAAATATTGAGTTGTCCCCGCGGAGATGGCGCGATGGTAAGACAGTGTGGTTGTTTAGTATATGGGCTAAGATCGATTTCGGAGTGGGGTCTAAAATCCCCCCTGGATTCAGATGACCCTCCACTGTCTTGCCACCGTGTCTGGGACATAGTCTCCCCCGTGATTTATCTCCCTCTCGCCGCAGCCCTGGGACGGATGATAGGGAGCTGCTAGTTAGGCAGATTCTCAACTTTTAGCATATAAAAAATATTGAGTTTGAAACGAAAGAAGTTTGAAAACTGATAAAGATTTAGTCGATATATCCATAAGCTAATTAGATGGAGTGCATTCGTGTCTTGACCACTACGTCAAAGTTCATAAAATTCTTCGTAATTTATCTCCCTCATAATGATCGTGAAATAGACTAATAAAGACCGTTAGATTGATAAATTTCAACCTTTACGGAATATTAGAACACGACACAACCTTTTACTTTGACAAGGCCTTTGAAACAAAATTATCTCACAAAAATACATAGTAGTCGCTTGTACTGTAACGATCATCCAGACAAAAAGCTAGTTAGCATCAGTATAACACAGGAGATAAAATAGGAAAAATAGATAAATCAAGGTGGAAGATTATGTACAAATGTCTCAAGATCCATTTAACAGTTTATTAATGACAGACAGTTGATGAGTGTATGAATTGATATATTTTATTTACAACAGAGAAGATTAGAAATAGATTCTAAATTTTTGTTTGATTAATAAAAAAATATCAATTTATAAATTTCTTTTTTATTATTATTATGATTTGATGTCCAAGTGGATCAACTCTTGCCATCTAGATGAGTCAATCCATATAGTTGGATCAATTAAGTTGAGAAATCTAGTCGAGCCAATTGATCTAGTCAGGGTAATTGGTTCACTTAAGCTGATTGAGTTGATCAATTCAATCAAATGGATCCACAAGAAAAATGTTTTACCCATCACATCTGAGCTATAAAATAATTAAATTAAACAAAACACATAATTTGAAAGACATGTCATAAATATAATTTTAAAAAATTAATAGATAATATGAAAGTCAAAAACTATATATATATATTATCCTATACAATTCATTCATAAATATTCATAAATACCTCGATTATCCATCGTTCGATCAGGTGAGTACTATAACTCAATCTTTGAATCTAGGAGATTGGACGATAGATAATAGAAATTTTCACAGATAAATTATATATAGAGAGAGAGGAGAGTTTTCTCCTGCGTGACAAAACGTTGCGCGCCGATGCATGTGCAATGCTGTGAACAGTGATTTCACTATTTATAGCGCTACAGTGAACAGTAAAATCACTGTTCACCGCAGTGAATCGTGCACATACACACACGACTTCGACGCCTAGATGATCACATATATATATATATCGACTTCGACGCCCAGCTGATCACATATATCCATCGTCTGGTCCCTTATGGTGCATTTGGTTGGAGGTTTTTGTTGATATCCTTATTAGGTTATCAACAAAAAATCTTATTTGGTTTAGATTATAAATAATTACCTGGTAATTGTTCATCACCTAGTTATGAATAAAAATCTTTTTAGGGGGAATCGAAAAACCTTGGAGAACCAAGGTTTTTGTTGATTATCGAGGTTAAGGATTTTTTTTCCAATATTACTCCTAGCAATATATTAAATGTCAATTTGTCAAAACTCAATCAATTTATCGTCCATCATCGGTCTCAGGTAAATCGCTACCGCCGTCGTCGGTCGTCGTTGCCGCTTAAATGCGCCGCCGCTCGCCGTCGCCTGCCGCCGTTAAATCGTCGCCTGCCGTCGCCGATCGTCGTCGTTCGTCGCCGCCATTGCCGCCGTCGCCGATCGTCGCCGTTATCATGTCGCCGCCACGTTCTGTACGCCGCCACCCATTGCCCACCGCCACCGCCCGTTGCCCATCGCCGGTTGTCACCGCCGTCACCGATCGGTCGCCCATCGTTGTCGCCGTCGGTCGACCGATCGTCGTTACCATCGCTGATCGATCGGCCATCGTCGTCGCCATCGGCCGGTCGACCGTTGCCGCTGTCGGGGGATCACCGTCGTCGAGCGGTCGGCCACCGTCATCGCCATCGGCCCGATCATCGCCCATTAATATTTGAGCAAAGACAAAGGATAATTTAGTAAAATATTAAACTAAGTTGTATATTAAAATCTCTAACCAAATAAGGTTTTTATCAAAAATTATACTTTATTCCAAGATTATATTTTATTCTCTGGTAATCACATAATCAAGATTATGTATAATTACTTGAACCAAACGCATCCTTAGAATTAAATATTGGACTATAATATACATCTGATCGAATAATGAATAATTGAGACATCCATTAGTACTCACGGATGTTGTCTCTTATTAATCAACATTATTCACCAAAGATGAACAATTAAGACGATCAAATAAGGATAAGCATGTACCAGGCAACAAGAGTAAAGACAAGTTCAAAAATAATTCCCTCTTTAAAATGATATCCTTGTTAAGTTAATCTAAAATCTTCTATTTTCATTAATCTTAATCGCCCATAAAGTATATTTAAAAGAAATAATTATCAAAACTTAAAACAATCAATGCAAAATCGTACCGCATATATGTATTCTATAAAAAATCATCATATATTTAATTTAACTAAATACCATTTTATCTTACCTCTAAAACCATGACTCATAAAAGCTTATCAAATAGTCCAAAAATTTAAGCTACATCTAGTCCCTACTCAATATGAAGATAATCGAATCGTTAGCAGATTAACATAAGAAGTTGATCACACGACGACAAAAGCTAAATAATTTCATTGAT
The DNA here is from genome assembly GCA_025175895.1 of Wurfbainia villosa. Classification (NCBI taxonomy): domain Eukaryota; kingdom Viridiplantae; phylum Streptophyta; class Magnoliopsida; order Zingiberales; family Zingiberaceae; genus Wurfbainia; species Wurfbainia villosa. The sequence goes on along the minus strand of CM045998.1, from coordinate 7,494,401 downwards.
GCAATAGAACATCTAGCAAACTAAATGATGAGATAAAATTAATTATCATATAATCAACATATTATACATGTAAAACAGATGGGAAAAATGTTGGTATTTGAATGAAAATGTGAAGGAAGAATAGAGAAGACGTCCTGTCCTCTTCTAAATTCATTGATTAGTAAAACGGAAAAATAGAAGGCGTTACGCCATCATTTTTGAAACTCTAACATAAATGGTCAGAAATTAATGAATTAATGATATATCAGTTGAATCGAGACAACATTAAGACTGACCTTTCGATTCAGATAGATTAAACGAATTAAGGCGACATTATGGTTGATCTTTCGATTCCACCATTAATAAGTCACCTCTATAAAAGGACACAGGATTGCGAACTCGAAAAATAACAATTGCTCTTTGTTTCCAACCCCACAGTGATAGTGTTTAGGTGTATGTTCAGTTCGTCGCGAACTACTTGTACTTGTTTGAGTTCACGGTTTTGCCGTTGTATAATGGAAAATAGACGTCCTACTAAATCTCGCAAGCACCCTGTTGGAGGAGGACGAATCTGTTTTAAGAAAACTATGTAAACACAGGCCTCGGTAGTTTCTTCACTTGGTGTTCACCTCTTTTTATCTCTCAGCTCGGCAACATCTTCCGAGTTATTTCCAACCTCGACAGACGAAGTTTTCTAGTTCGGCTCGACAATACCTTATGAGTAATTTCCGATCCGATGGCCCGGCACGAGTAGACTACCAACTCGGCGACTTGAGCCGAGCCATTCTTTGTTCATCGAAGCCTCTCGACTCGGCGCTCAACTCGCCTCTGCAACATCTCCACAACAACCTCTCGACTCTGCGCTCAACTCGACTCTACAACATCTCCACAGGAGCCTCTCGACTCGGCGCTCAACTCGGCTCAGCAACATCTCCATAGGAGTCTCCCGACTCGGCAGCTTGCAATCAGGAGACTTCTGACTTGGCTCGTTCTGCCTTATTTGTCAGGAGCTCGACGGTCTTGATAAGAAGAAGTTCGTCTTGACTGAGAACACTTCAAAAGTTATAGATTCAACAAACAAATTCGAATTATTTTCAGACTTTCCTTTATATTTCTTTCAGAAAAGGCATAATTTCCAAAAAAAAAAAAATCAATATGTGGATATCAAACCATGGCTCATAAAAGCCTATCAAATTGTCCAAAGATTTGAGCTCCATTTAGTCTCTACTCAATCCGATGATAATTGAATTATATTGTTAGCAAATTAACATAAGCAGTTGATCATACATATATAGACAGTAGAAAACTCAATAATTTCATTAACTCAATGAAACATCTAACAAACTAAATGACAAAATAAAATCCATATAATCGATATATCATACATATAAAATAAATGGGAAAAATCAAGAAACGTTTTAAAACTTAGTCAGGTGATGTCCAACCTATACAGCAAAAAATTCATACTAGAAAAAATAAATAGGACTTGAGTCGACTGTTGCATAACAAATAAGAGTGAGCCAAATGCAATCAAACAGTCTCCGATGTAGACGATGGGTATAACTTCGATCCGTTGACAATATTTATATTTACATATATAGACCTGAATTCACTTATCTTTTTCCGACAAGTAAATCCGTTGACTATTTTGTCCGCTTCTGTTGACGTCGACATCAAAAAATAATAATAAAGCATAGCATGTACGCCAATAGGCACACAAGCTTCTTTCATCAAAAAAAAAATATATGAAGGGATTGTTTTCCCTTAAAACAGCAAGAATTATAGCATAAATAAGAGGACGAAGGAGATTAAGTGGAAGTTAAGACTTTGAATTTTTTTTTTCTGAACACCCTTCAAAATTACAAGTTCTTTTTTTTAATACACATTTGAATAACTTAAAAATAAAAAAACATTGATTGAAATTTTTTTGAAAGACTGAAAAGATGTGTTAGGATAAATTTAAAAAAATTCATTTGAACGGTTCTGGAACCCAGAAGTTTGATGGTGAACAGAGTACGATTTCAACATTAAATCGTCGTTCAAAGATAACGCGACTACGAAGTCCAAACTGAATCGTAAAAAATTATGAGCATTTCTTTGATTTATCTTTGATAGTCGATGGAGATCACTTAGATTCCGATTTACCCGACTTAATTATTAATGAGGCGCTCTGAAAATTCATAGGACAGCACCGAATCTTTTTACAAATGATAAATTTATTTTAATCCATCAATGTCTCCCGTAAAAAATTTTTTGTTTTTGAAAATATAAATCCTCCAAACGGCTTTGTGAAAGTATCATCAGGTTGTTGATTGCTCGGACAATATTCAAGACTGATTTCACTTTCATTAACGAGTTCAAAATGGCATGCGAGTGTGCTTTTGTTCTTCCATATAATATTAGATGTTTAAACAGAAATTGTAAAACTGTGCTACTGTAATATTGTTGAATTATTTTACTTACATTTGAAACTTTAAAGAATTCATCATATTCCCTCACAAAAACGAAGTTCCATTCCTTTATGTACTAGTTACTAGTCTCAAAGGGTCAAAGATTCACCGTGATTTACCTCTCTTACGATGGTCTGAAGGCGAGCTGATAGAGACCGCTAGATTGACGGTTCCAACCTTCTGTACAAAAAGAATTCATCATAACTATGAAGTCTGACACTTTGCTGAAAAAACTGCTACGTATTCAGTTTCAAAAGTTGAGAGTGCTGTAATTTTGTACTTCTTTGAACACCAAGAGATCGTTCCACTGCTTGAAGGTAGTTGTTGAAGTTTCGCTTCTCGCTTCGATCGTTTGTGTATGACGATCCTATCACACGTCTCTGGATTAAAAAATTTAATCCAGACGAAGATGGATTACCCAAGCAACCGATCCATCATCGTACTATTCGATTTGAGTGGTCGCTTGAACAAACTTGTTGTTCAAATAACCTAACTTTTTTTCTCGATTAGCAGCGGAATAGATGATGTACGGATCGTCGGTTTTTATATTTATCATCGGAGTCCAAGTAAATAAGCCACATACATGATACAAAAGAACTAAAATCAAAACAACCAAGAATTATACCTCTTGTTTATCTCTTGATCTTCTATTGTATGACCTATCCTCCTCTTGGAAGTCGAGTGGGCGACGATCTTCCAAGAGTCAAAGCCTCCTAGATCTCTTATCTTTCCTTTCTTGCTCACTCTGAACAAGGGAAGACAAACTCCCTTCTTCTCCTATCTAGTGTCGACCACCAAGCCTCCTTGCTTGGTTGTTGTCACGCCGAAGAAGAGAGAAGGTAGTGTGCCGGCCAAGACAAAGGAAAAAAAGCCCCTTGCCTTTATTGCCGCCGACCCTAGGAAAAAGAGAGGAGGTGTGGAGGAGGCGCTGGCCAAGGAGATGGGGTGGAGGCGTCGGCCAAAAGGGAAGAGAAACCCTAATGTTGCCACCAGCCAAGAGCAAAACCCTAGCCCTCAAAACCCTTGCCGCCCAAGCCTTGGAAGCAAACCTTAACACCAAAGAGATAAGTTGCCGCCCAAGCCTCTCCCCTTTTATAGATCTGGCTTCACGAGGTATTTATAATAGGCTACAATAGGGATCATGAGAAGGAGTTGGATCTTGGTCACCCAATGAATTCGAACCCGATCCATTAATGATAATTCATTCCACTAAAGCGATCATCATTGATCTACCTCACCAACCCCCATAATTAAATATGGTCTCCATATATTATTTGTACAAATATATTCCCGTGTTTAAGATATCGAATATCCATTAATTAATTAATTTACCGATAATTAATTAATTAACATCTAACTCCATGAGTAGTACCACTCAACCTCATCATCATGCTGGACCAAATCCACCTACAGGATTTATATGATGATCCTTATGAGCTCCTCAAGGGGACATCATCATCCTAATACATAGGACACGGTTTCCTCCTATAATCAACGGCACACCATATAAATAATATTATTTCTCAACTTACCGGGCCTATCGATTTAACTTATAAATCTCGCTCATTGGTAAATCAAAGAAATAAATATTAAATACATGTGCCCATTATTATATCAGGATTAAGAGCATGTACACCATAATATCTGAATTCTGATTCAATTATGTTGTCAGCAATAAATTGAATCACCTCTAAATCGATCATGCTCAATACACACAAAGTGTACTAGTGTAATTCTATGGCCAAGATAAATCAAGACCAAATTACACTATAACCATGCCAATGGTTTGTTCAAAATCATCTTGGTTGTGAGTCTCTACTTATACTCTACAAGGCTCCCACTTATACTAAAAGACTATGATGTCATCATACTGCCATACATCTGATTCTCATTCCCTCCACATGCTTATCAAAAGCTTTCGCTGGAAGAGTCTTAGTGAAAGGATCTATCAGGGTATCCTCTGATGCAATCTTGGCGACAACAACTTTTCCTCGCTTTACGATCTCTCGTATCAGGTGGTACTTGCGCTCTATGTGTTTACTTGCCTTATAGGCTCGTGATTCCTTCAAGTTTACAATCGCACTAATCGCTATCACACTAAATTGTGATAGTTCCGGGGCAAACCAGAATCACATCCAAGTCCATCAAGAAGTTCCTGAGTCATACAACTTCTTTGGCTGCCTCAAAGGCTGCCACATACTCAGCTTCCATGGTGGAGTCTGACACGCATTTCTACTTAACACTCCTCCGTGCAATGGCTCTACCTCCCAAAGTAAACACAAAATCCGAGGTAGACTTACTGTTATCTCTATCTGATTGGAAATCAGAATCTATGTAACCCACAGGGAGCAATTGATCTTTCTGGTATACCAACATATAATCCCTAGTCCTCCTCAGGTACTTCAATTTATGATTTATCGCAGTCCAATATCCCTGTCTTGGATTACTCTGATATCTACTAACCATGCCCACGGCAAAGCAGATATTCGGCCTCATATATAACATACCATACATGAGACTTCCTACCGCCGAAGCATAAGGAACCGCTTTCATCTTCTCTATCTCCTTTGATGTTCTGGGATACATCTCTTTAGATAAAGGTACTCCATGGCTAAAAGGTAGAAAATCTTTCTTGGAGTTCTACATGCTAAAACGAGCCAGAATAGTGTATATGTATGAAGCTTGAGATAAGCACAACATTATTTTCTTGCGATCCCTTATAACCTTGATCCCAAGGATGTGTCCCACTTCTCCCAAGTCCTTCATATCAAATTGTTTGGACAATCATACCCTTACGTTTGATAACACTTTGACATTGTTGTCAATGAGCAAAATGTCATCTATGTATAGTACAAGAAATACCACTACGTTTCCGTCACATCTCTTATATATACAAGACTCAACTGGACTTTGAATAAATCCATATGACTGGATTACCTCATCAAAGCAGATGTTCCAAGATCTCGAGGATTGCTTCAATCCATAAATGGATCGATTAAGCTTGCACACAAGATGCTCTTTGCCCTTTGCAATGAATCTCTCTGGTTGCTTCATATAGATGTTCTCTTTAAGACTTCCATTAAGGAAAGTTGTCTTGACATCTATCTGTCAAACCTCATAATCTATATGAGAAGCAATAGACAAGAGAATCCGGATAGACTTAAGCATGACTACTGGCGAAAAGGTCTCCTCATAATTGATACCCTCTTTCTGAGTATACCCTTTCACAACAAGCCTTGCTTTGAATGTATCTACCTTCCCATCTGATCCTCTCTTTCTTTTGTAGATCCATTTGCATCCAAATGGCTTTTACATCATTGGGTGGTTCTACTAGCTCCCATACCTGATTTGAATTCATAGATTCTATCTCAGAATTCATTGCCCTTTGCCAAGATACCGCATCTTCATCTTGGAGTACCTCATCATATGAACAAGGATCAGATTCATGTTCACTAGGGACCGAATCAAAAGATTCTCTCAAGAACATAAATCTCTCAGGTTGTTTAACAACCCAGGTATCACTGTATCCTCTGTGACAGCGGTCTACTGTGGTATGTCCTCTTGTACCGTTTGTACTGAAATAGTGACTTTCCCTCTCAATTTCTCCAGAACAATCTTGATCATGAGTTTGTGATTCATCACATAGTCTTCCTCTAAAAATCGAGCATTTATGCTAACGATCACCCTCTGGTCTCTAGGACTATAGAACAAACCACCTTTCGTTCCTCTAGGATAGCCTACGAATAGACGCACTTCTGTACGAGGTTCCAACTTACCAAAGATATCCCTTCAAAGACATGTGGACTCCTAAATCCAAATATATCTCGATCAGGCTTTCGCCCACCCACAATTCCAGAGGAGTAGAAGGTCGATTTAGATGGTACCAAGTTGAATATACACTATCGTTTTTGCAGAGCATATCCCCGTAACAAATCTAGTAACTCGTAATAACTCATCATCGATCTAATCATCTCCATAAGAGTCCTATTCCTTCGCCTCACACACCATTCTCGGGTGTACGTATAGTTGGGATTGAATTCCAGCTTCTGATAAGTAACTCCTAAACTCTCCCAAGAGGTATTCCCCACCACGATCGGATCATAGTGTCTTGATACTTTTATCTTGACGTTTCTCCACATCATCCTTGAATTTTTTGAACTCACAAAGCATTCATACTTGCGGCACATCAAGTAAATGTATATATATCTTGAATAATTGTCTATAAACGAGACAAAATATTCAAAATCGCTTCTAGCCTGGATAGACATAGGACCACACAAATCAGAATGAACCAATTCCAACACATCTGCTCTATACCCTCCTTAAAAGGCCTCTTGGTCATTTTACCTTCCAAGCAAGATTCGCAGGTTGAAAATCTTTCACCATCAATGAACCCAAAGGTCCATCAGCTATCAACCTTTGAATTCTACTCAGGTTAATATGACCTGACCTTAGATGCTAAAGATATGTTTTGTTCATTTTCGAAGGTTCTTTTCTCTTATTAGATGTAGAAGATGAGTTATTTATTTCTATTCGATCGTGGGAGCTTTTGGTTCAAAAGTGTACAAATTTCCTACTAATACACCAGAACAGATAATCTTCATATTTCTTTTTATAACAACTCTATCATTAAAAGAAATAGAATATTCATCCAAAAACAATTTAGAAAATGAAATTAAATTCTTTCTAAATGAAGGTACATAAAGGCAATTTCTCAGAACCAAAGTTTTATTCCTATCAAAAGATAAATAAATATCTCCCACTGCAATAGTCGTCACCTTCGTAACATTGCCCATGTAGACGATAATCTCTCCCTCAGCTAGTCGTCTGGTTTCTGGAACCTCTGCAAAGAGTTGCAGACATGATCAGTGGCTCTCGTATCTACACACCAGAGTCCCGTGAGATAACACCGCTAAACATGTTTCAACGACTAAACCAAAAGATATACGCCTTCCAATGTCCACCGCTTGTAAGTGAAGCAAGCACTTGCCTTCGACTTCTTCACCTCCTCGAGATCCTCCCGCCACCTTGTTGCACCTTATTTCTTCTTCTTCTTGCCTTTCGGCTTAGAAGTAGAAACCTTCTGAGTAATCAAAGCCTGAGAACTCTGACGAAAAAATCCCTCTACTGCCTGGAGTTTTGTCAGAAGCTCCGCCAACGAATACAACCTCTTATTCATGTTGTAGTTCAAAGTAAACCGCCAAAACTCCTAGGTAGAGATTGAGAATGATATCGACTGGTTTCTCCATCGATCTCCACTCCAAGGACTTCACATTCAAATGAGTCATCATCTTGAGAACATGATCCTCACGTGTTCCTCAACCATGGTGGTCGCCATCAAGTTCTCATAGCTTCCTCGCCAGCACCACTCGTGTCCGAAAGTTCCTTGAGAATGAGCATCATGTCATAGGCAGTATCCATGGCATGATGCTGATGTTGCAATACATTTGACATATAAGCCAAAATGTAACGCCGCGCCATCTCATCAGCCTTGATCCACTTCCTATAACTCTCTTTCTCCTTTTCACCAGAATCATCTGTAGGTTTAGGAGGACACTCTTCGAAGAATACATATTTTTACTCCTCAGCAGTTAAAACACTGTCCAGATTTCTTTTCCAATCAACATAGTTAGGTCCAGTAAATTTGTTTTCTTTCAGAATCACAGCAAGTGAGTTGAAAGTCATTTTGAAAAACCTAAGAATCACAGTGATCAAAATATTAGATTTTAAAAATTTATTAATTCCTCAAACAATAAAATTTTAAAATCAACCAACACTTTAAAGCACCGAGAATATCGTATGCCACGATAGTGTGGACGTATATGAATTCTACATTTGTAAGAGGAGGTTTTACCCATTAATTTTATTATCCTGTCAACCTTACTTTTTGACAAATAAAATTAATAGTTGGTTCCTCTTCGGCCCTACAAATAAAAGCAGTAACTCCGATGGGGAGGATACTTTTATTTGCGTCTAAGTGTTTACCATTACTCGATATTAAGGGAATTGCCTCGGATTATGTGCCTTCCAGGAGAAGTACACACGCTTCTAAATAATTTCTTATAACCATATTTGATCTAGTGATCCACAAAACAAACTCATTCGATATGGAGGAAGACACTCAGAGTCAACGCGCAAGTTTGTTTGCATCACATGTCAAATAGTAATGGAGGTCGCAGGAATTTAAAAAAATATCCCTCTCCCACTTAGTAATTTAAAATTGAGGAATTTTAGCTATGCAACCACAACAAGCATATAAATCAAAAGCAATAAATATAAAAAATAATAAAATTTTCAACTATTATGGCTTTTGTTCTCCAATATACATCCAGTCGTGTTGGCACCTCGTCTGCTCCTCCCTATGCCATGTACAAGCCATCCTCTCGAAGAGGATCCGAGCCAAGAAAAATTATTTTAATTTACATCCATCGATCCTATACTCCACAAAAGAGTGTATATGAAATCCAGATCGAAAGTAAACTAAAAAAAAAGAGTGGCTAAACAGTGTCGTACTTAATTACAAAAATTAAATACTAGCCTCGTCAACCCCGAGGATTCAAATAATATTACAATTATACACTCACAATTACATACAACTACATATGGCCATAATAGTTGAATCTTATGTCTGCAAGTAAAAAATTAGCCTACGCACATCCTATTATTATCCGACACATATAATATATGATAAGTGCGTAAATGTAACCGAATCCAAAACACACAAAACCTGAAACCGTGGCTCTGATATCACTTGAAGGTAGTTGTTGAAGCTTCGCTTCTCGCTTCGGTCGCTTGTGCATGGCGATCCTATCACACGTCCCCGGATTAAAAAATTCAATCCGGACGAAGATGGATTATCTAAGCAACCGATCCATCATCGTGCTATTCGATTTGAGTGGTCGCTTGAACAAACTTGTTGTTCAAGCAACCTAACTCTTTTCCTCGATTAGCCGCGAAATAGATGATGTACGGATCACCAATTTTCGTGTTTATCATCGGGGTCCAAGTAAATAAGCCACATACATGATACAAAAGAACTAAAATCAAAACAACCAAGAATTATACCTCTTGTTTACCTCTTGATCTTATATTGTATAACCTATCCTCCTCTTGGACGTCGAGTGGGCGACGATCTTCCAAGAGTCAAAGCATCCTAGATCTCTTATCTTCTTTTCCTTGCTTGCTCCGAACAAGGAAAGACAAACTCCCTTCTTCTCCTATCTAGTGATGACCATCAAACCTCCTTGCTTGGTTGTTGCCGCCGCCCAAGGAGAGGGAGAAGGTGGTGTGCCGACCAAGACAAAGGAAGAAAGGCCCCTTGCCTTTGTTGCCGCTGGCCCTAGGAAAAAGAGAGGAGGTGTGGAGGAGGTGCCGGCCAAGGAGATGGGGTGGAGGCGCCGGCCAAAAGGGAAGAGAAACCCTAATGTTGTCACCGGCCAAGAGCAAAACCCTAGCTCCCAAAACCCTTGCCGCCCAAGCCTTGGAAGCAACCCTAGCACCAAAGAGATAAGTTGCCACCCAAGCCTCTCCCCTTTTTATAGATCTGGCTTCACGAGTATTTTTAATAGGCTACAATAGGGACCATGAGAAGGATTTGGATCTTGGTCACCCAATGGATCCGAACCGATCCATTAATGATAATCCATTCTACTAAAGCGATCATCATTGATCTACCTCACCAACCCCCATAATTAAATATGAGCTCCACATATTATTTGTACAAATATCTCCCTATATTTAAGATATCAAATGTCCATTAATTAATTAATTTATCGATAATTAATTAATTAATTAACATCTAACTCCATGAGTAGTATCACTCAACCTCATCATCATGCTGGACCAAGTCCACCTGCAAGATTTACATGATGATCCTTATGAGCTCCTCAAGGGAACATCATCATCCTAATACATAGGACACATTTTCCTCCTATAATCAACGACACACCATGTAAATAATATTATTTCCCAACTTATCGGACCTATTGATTTAACCCATAAATCTTGTCCATTGGTAAATCAAAGAAATAAATATTAAGTACATGTGTCCGTTATTATATCGGGATTAAGAGCATGTACACGATAATATCCGAGTTCTGATTCAATTATGTAGTCAATAATAAATTGAATCACCTCTAAATCGGTCCTGCTCAATACACACAAAGTATACTAATATAATTCTATTATCAAGATAAATCAATACCAAATTACACTACAACCATATCAATGGTTTGTCCAAAATCATCTTCGTTGTGAGCCTCTACTTATACTCTATAAGGAACCAATAACATTATCTTCTGTGTGACACCACACATCATGTTATCTACAATGTAAAGTATTAGACAAGATGCGCACATATAATAAATATAAAATGCAAACAATGATCATGTGATTCTTATTTCAAAATGAAGATGTTCATACAAAGGCTAAGCTTTCAGTATACATCCCAACAATGCTAAAACTGAAAATATACCCATAATGCATAGGGAATCATCAATACTATCTCCTAGATCACTATCTGTATAGCTAACAAGTTTGATAAGCACATGTGATTTATAGAAGATATCATAATTAATAGTTCCTTTAACATATCGAAGAACCCTTTTTGTCGCTTCCTAATGATTTGAAAAATATTTTTTCATAAATCTACTAATCAAACTTACTATGTACATAATGTTAAGTCTAATGACAATGAGATACATCAAATTCCCATCTAGACTTTGAAATATGGTTGGATTCACCATTTCTCCTTCACCATTCATACTTAATTTCAAACCCATTATGCACAAAGTTGACACTGGATTTGCATTTTCCATCGTGAACCTTTTAAAAATTTGAATTGCATAATGTTCTTGTCAGATAAACATTCTCTCTCTTGATTGTTGGACATTAATGTCCAAAAAAATGATGAACCATCCAAATCTATCATTTTAAACTCGCTCATCATAGAGTTCTTAAAATCTATCAATATCTTTAAGTTATTTTTCAATGAAAATAAGGTCATCAACATAAAGATTTACAAGCATAATATCATCTTCAGTTTTTTTTTTTGATATAAAGAGTATGCTCAAAAGGACATGTCTGAAATCCATATTTCATAAAATAATAATTAATTCGATTATATCATGCATGAGGTGATTGCTTTAACCCATATAACGCGACTTTTTGAGCTTATATACTTCGTCTTCTTCACCCTTTTTTACAAAACTCCGTGGTTGTTCAAGATAATTTTTTTTAAAGAAAACCATTTAAGAAAATTGATATGATGTCTCTTTGTATTAATTTCCAATCATTTTAAGCAACAAGTGTAATAATTAACTGAACTATATCAAATCTAGAATGAGAGCAAATACTTCATTGAAATCTTCACCTTTCTTCTGCTTTGCAACCAATCTTGCTTCGTATTTATTAATGGAGTCATCTAAATTGATTTTAATCTTGAAGATCCTTTTCACACCAATCAGAGATTTGTATAGTGGTAAAATAGTGAGCTCACATGTACCATTTTTCTCAATGGAACCTATTTCTTCATTCATAGCATGTGTTGGGGATTCTTGGAACGCTAGAGGGGGTGAATAGCGATATGCTCGTAGATGAAAATCGTTTGCGTGCTTGTCTATAATTTTCGTTAGCGCAATGGAATAGTAATAATAGCAATAATAAGAATAAAGACAAACACTACAATAGACAAGAACACAAAGATGTAACGTGGTTCAGAACCTCAAGGTTCCTATTCCACGGATCGGGCTCAAACGAGCCCTAGTGATGCCAAACACACACCACTAATAACCACTACTTCTCGGACCAATCCGGAGGCGGAGAAACCTCGTACAAATGATTACAAAAGTAATGTTAAGCAAATACAATCAAATACAAATATGAAATGCAATACAAATAAAGAAAACTACTTTACAAGAGCTTTTGATTGCTTGCTTTTGGTTGCTTGAAGAGTAGCCTTGAAGGTCTGGATTGCAGCAGCAAATCCCCTCCAAATCGCCTCAAGAACCAATGGATTTTTCCTCCTCCACAAGCTCCCTTTAAAGCTTCTGCCTGGGCTGGAAATCGTCGATCAGTCGACTGCTTGGGACCATCAGTCGACTGATGACACTGTTGCTGTGAGACAACGGTGTGATCCACACTGGAAAAACTCTAACAGATAGGACATCAGTCGACTGATCATGTCCATCAGTCGACTGATCGAGCCTTCATTCGACTGCTAACTCCAGCGGTTGAGTGAGACTCTATTCTGTGCCCGAAAAATCAAGCACGATCGATCATAAGATCGATCGACTACTCGATCCATCGATCGATTGCCCACCTTCGCAATTCTGACACTTCCCGCATAAACCCTAGTTGACTCACGATCTTGATCATATGATACTGTTGATCGCACACCTCAAACATGAGGTTTTAGCCCAAATATGGTTCCCCCATACTTGCTAGACCACCCTTAGCCTAGACCTAAGCCTTCTAGCCACCTTTATCACCTACACCTCTCGGATCCCTTCAAGTCATCCATGACTTGTTCATCCATCAGGCTAGCCTTCGTGTGCTTCCATCGGCTATGTCATGCTAATCTGTCTACACCGCCAAACGACTTACGCTACCAAGACTCGCTGACTTTACGCCGCCAACCATTGAACTTATACGCCAAGACTCTCGCTTGACTTTACGCATCAATATCAAACCCTTGAACTTTCCAAATGCCAAGACTCAAGCTTGACTTTCCCTTGCCAACCCAAGTTGGACTTTCCATTGCCAAGACTCATGCTTGACTTTCCTTGCCAAGACTCATGCTTGGACTTTCCCAAATGTCAAGTGCCCCACTTGGACTTTCCATGCCAAATACCCAAGACTTGGACTTTCCCATGACAATCACATTGTCATATATTTTTATCGAACATCAAAACATATCTCGAGTCAAGCTCGAGCGAGTCCCGTCAATCGTGACTGGGTCCGATTACACCAACAATCTTCCTTTTGATGTTTGATAAAAACCAAACAAACCATCGAGTTAGAACACTAACTCAATTCCCTTACCAATTTCTCAGATTGATAATCTTACCTTTCTCCCCCTTTTTGACATACATCAAAAAGGTTATCTCTCCAAGGAGGGTAGTGTCTCATGTCCCAATGAGATCTTACAATTTTTCCCTTGGTCCAAAAATACCTAGGATGCCTACCATCTTTCTAGTGATAAGTCTCATATCACTCAAGAGATACAATCCTATACACTCTCCCAATTTTCAAATTGGGTATCTCAAAATCCCATCAATTTTTCCAATTGATGACATTCTCCCCATAACTTCTCCCCTTCAAGAAGATAAACACATCCATCATCCCATGATGGATACCTCCCCCTAAAGGTTTGCTCCCCCTTGACTATTGCACCAACAATGTCCTTGGGAAGTCCCTAAGCCAATAGGAACTCTAAACCATCAAAAATAAGGTTAAAAATCCAGCATTGAACTTTCCACACCTTAAATTGATACAAACCCTAAATTACTCTCCTAATCCATATCCAATGGATTTTCACCCTTTATAATGTTTCCCAAAGCATATCCTAGGGTTAGGAGTGGTTAGGGACCTTTACCGTAGCTGAACACGAGCTAAACATACCTTGTTTTTCCGAAATCAACCTTGGCAGTCGACTCTATCAGATATCAGTCGACTACCACTCTCATCAGTAGACTGCCACCAAGGGCAGTCAACTGATAACTGAAAAATTCGAATTTCAATTATCAGAGTTGAATTTCAAAAATTCACAAATAATTATACGTATATCGAAAAATCGTGAAAATTCATACGTATAATACTTATGACACATACAATGAGTGAAAAATATTTGAAAATTATTTTACCCATAAAATAGTGAAATTGATACAAAGTTCAAAACCATTGAAATTTTCAATGTTTTAGCCCTACTTTGTATCAACTTCATCAATGGTGATTGCTATCAAAAGATAGACTTCACCAAGATTTTCTAAAATTATTTTAAAATATTTTTGAAAACCTATATTGGATCATATTCCTTGGGCTCAATGTACATGACTTGTACACAAGCTTTCCCAATGATCCACACTTAGTTAAAGATGAGTTTTAGTTCATCTAGATGCAAGAACTATGCACCTTGAACTTAACTCATATCCTAGCATCTCACATGTATCTAGGGTGTATAAATAGACATACATGTCAAGTTAGATGTGAGATGTGAGTTTTTTTCTTAACCTAAGGCCTCATGCATTTTCTAGGACAACATTACTTGATTCCTTTATCAATGGGACTTCAAGTCATGTCATTGTCCTTAAATCAATTTTAATCAAATTAAATGCATGAATGATCATGGAATAAATGATAGTAATAATTAAGCATGACCAATGATCATGATGTCATGACATATGATATAATCTAAAAACACATGACATTTATCCTTAATCTTAAACATGATCATGACATATAAATGATAAAAATAAACATGATGTCATGACATGTTATATGACAATCAAGGTATGACAAATAAAAAGTATAGGTATAAGAATACCTAAATTTTAAAATTAGTTATCATTTGATATAATTAAGTATATTTTGTCATATTGATACTTTTCTTCCAAGTGTGCCAAAAATCCAAAATGACACACTATGACCTCTAATCCTAAATTGTGTCAATTTGATTGATTTCTCATAATTCCAAAACTATATTGGCACATCCTAAAATCTTTTAGGATCATAATATCAACTCTATTTCCAAGGTATCCATAACCTTGAAAATTACCTAAAGTGTCACATTTACCATGGTTAGGTTAACTACCCTTCCATTTAAAGTTGTCACACCCTAAACCCATCTAGCGTGATTGAGGAACCCAAAACATATTTGAGCTCCTAGAGTTTACTAGGTATTCCTTAGGGATGACCTCCCTAGATACCTTCCTAATGACCCTTCTAGGCTTATTAACCTTGGTCATTTAAGTCTTGCCATGGTTGATTCTAGGGGTGACTCCCCTTGCAACCTTCTTAGTGGCTTTCCTAGGTTTCCTTGAAACCCTAGCCACTAGACACACACCATGGTCAACTCTAGGGATGACTTCCCTATTGACCTTGGTCTTCCTAGACCTAGTTTGTGTTCCATAATCAAATGAAACACTATGATAAGCCACCTTAGGCTTAGGTTTGTGACCCAAACCTTTCTTGTCCTTGGTTGACTTTTATTTCTTAGGCCCTAGGTTTTGACTTTCTAGACCCTAAATGTTGACCATTTGACCTTTGCACTTGATTTGTCATTTTTGCAAGGGTCATTTCCAATTTCTCAAGTCTTGACCTCAAGACTTGATTTTCTAACTCTAATTGTCCAATTGATTTTTGATTAAGTTTTCGGGCATTACCATTTTCTTTAGGTATATGCCTACCCTTTTTAGGGTTAATGCCTAAATAATTTTTGATTTTCCTAATTGTTTCCTAGGAAGGACGTTTCTAGGGACATTAGTCCCAAATTTCTCCTTCTTTAAAATAGGTCTAGAGTTATTTAATCTAGATTTTTCTTTAGACCCAAAATCAACATGCTTAGCTCCTAGACAAACATACTTATTATTTCTAGCATGCTTTGATTCATGGGCAATAGCAATAGAATTACAATTATTCCTAGCATGCTTTTGACTATAACTTAAAGAACGAGCATTATTTAAATATACCTTAGGGTTTGTCCTAGAGACTCCCCCTACTTGTGTTGCTCCTTCTTGCCCTTTCTTTTTCCCTATAGGGCATTGATTTCTATAATATCTCGGTTGCCGGCATTTGAAGCAAATCACTTGCTCCTTGCTCTTTTGCGTTGAGGCACCGGTCTCCTTGACCTTTGGCATGGTTGGAGCTTTTCTTACTCTCTTTGGGCACTTGCTCTTGTAGTGCCCGGATTCCCTACACTCAAAGCATATTATATATATTTTATTTAAAACCAAATTGCTTGAGTTACCTAGTTCGGTGGTGAAGGTCTCTTGAGCTTGCTCTTCTTCTCTACTAGATGTAGATGGTTCTTCTTGTTGCTCCGGTGTTGAGGATGCTCTAATCTCCTCCCCCTCAATCCTAGAGGTGGAGGTCTCCTCTAATTCTTCCTCTTTCTCTTCCACCGACCCGGAAGTTGACTCCTCCTCAACTTCTGAATCCTCACTTGCTTGTGAGGATGAGCTCTCTTCCTCCTCTTCCTTTTCTTCTTGGATTGATTCGGGATTGTCGTAGAACTTGACCAACTTGTTCCACAACTCCTTGGCATCCCTATAGCTTCCTAATCTAGACAAAATATCGTTAGGTATCAAATTAACTAACATTTTTGTTACCTTAACGGTGGTCTTGAATTTTTGTCGTTGCTCCTCGGTCCACCTCTTCATCTTGAGGATTTCTCCGTTCTCTCCTCTCGGAGCATCAAATCCTATAATCACGACAAATCAATTTTCTATATTTGACATTAGAAAATATTCCATCCTACATTTCCAATACGCGAAATCTTCGTGGTCGAAGGCGGGTGGAATCGCTATGTCATCGCCCCATCTTTCTTGAAGATCCATCTTCTTCCCTCTAGCGGGTTTCGCTCCCGGCGGTTAGTCCGTAGAAGAGCCCCAGACTCTGATACCACTTGTTGGGGATCCTTGGAACGCTAGAGGGGGTGAATAGCGATGTGCTCGTAGATGGAAATCGTTCGCGTGCTTGTCTACAATTTTCGTTAGCACAGCGGAATAGTAATAATAGCAATAACAAGAATAAAGACAAACACTACAATAGACAAGAACACAAAGATGTAACGTTGTTCGGTACCTCAAGGTTCCTACTCCACGGATCGGGCTCAAACGAGCCATAGCGATGCCAATCACACACCACTAATAACCACTCCTTCTCGGACCAATCTGGAGGCGGATAAACCTCGTACAAATGATTACAAAAGTAATGCTAAGCAAATACAATCAAATACAAATATGAAATGCAATACAAGTAAAGAAAACTACTTTACAAGAGCTTTTGATTGCTTGCTTTTGGTTGCTTGAAGAGTAGCCTTGAAGATCTGGATTGCAGCAGCAAATCCCCTCCAAATCGCCTCAAGAACCAATGACTTTTTCCTCCTCCACGAGCTCCCTTTAAAGCTTCTGCCTGAGCTTGAAATCGCCAATCAGTCGACTGCTCGGGACCATCAGTCGACTGATGACACTGTTGCTGTGAGACAACGGTGTGATCCACGCTGGAAAAAGTCTAACGGATAGGACATCACGATCGATCGAGCCTTCCCGAGTGAGACTCCATTTCGCTCGAATCGAGCACCCGACATCGATCATAAGATCGGGCCGATCGCTGCCCATCACCGATCGCCCACCTGGGCCGATCGACACTTTCCGCAGTCAAACCCTAGTTGACACACCCCAGTTGACTGTCATATGACATCAGTCAACTGACACACCTCAAACATGAGGTTTTAGCCCAAGTATGGTGCCCCCATACTTGCTAGACCACTCTTAGCCTAGACCTAAGCCTTCTAGACACCTCCATCAGCCTCACGCCTCTCAGATTCCTCCAAGTCATCCATGACTTGTTCATCCATTGCGCTAGCCTTCAGGTGCTTCCATCGGCTATGTCATGCTAACGGTGTTTACACCGCCAAGGCACATTGGACTTACGCTACCAAGACTCCCGCTTGGACTTTACGCCGCCAACCATTGGACTTATGCCGCCAAGACTCCCGCTTGGACTTTACGCCGTCAATATCAAAACCCTTGGACTTTCCAAATGTCAAGACTCAAGCTTGGACTTTCCCTTGCCAACCCAAGTTGGACTTTTCATTGTCAAGACCCATGCTTGGACTTTCCTTACCAAGACCCATGCTTGGACTTTCCTTGCCAACCCATGTTGGACTTTCCATTGCCAAGACTCATGCTTGGACTTTTCCAAATGTCAAGTGCCCCACTTGGACTTTCCATGCCAAGTACCCAAGACTTGGACTTTCCCATGACAATCATATTGTCATATGTTTTTGTCGAACATCAAAACATATCTCGAGTGAAGCTAGAGTCCTGGTCAATCGTGACCTGGACCGATTGCACCAACAGCATGAACCATCTTCTTTTCTTTTGATGCTTCATCATATGTGATTGGATCTTCTCTTGCAAAGAATGCAAAAAAAAAACTTAATTTACCCCGTCTCATTATAAATATCTCTTAAACTCCTTATTCTTCTTTGCAATGGTGATGGTGAATTCTATAGAGACATGTGTCTTTCAAGACTATCAGGTTTCAGTGATGAAGAATCATCTTTGAATTTAAGAATTTTTCAACTTCAAGAACCTGCAAAATCTGAGAAAACATAATAAGTTTTTCATCAAAGCGGACTTCCTTGCTAATCACAATCTTTTTTGTTTCTAGATTGTAAAGCTTGTAAGCTTTATTTCTTTCGTCGTATCCAATGAATACTTTTCAAACTTGTCATCTAGTTTAGTTCTTAAAGCATTAGTAATATGTGAACACACAAGACAACACGACATAATTTTGTTGTGACGTACACCTAGCCATCAATTCATGTCTGATACCATGGCTTGATAAAATTCTTCAAATAAAGAATATAATAATTCACCTCCTTAGTCACTTCTCAAACTTTTATTTGATAGTTAGAGAATTTTTCCACTTGACTTTGGAAGACTTTAAAGCAAGAGAGAGTTTCTAATTTTTTCTTCAACAAAATATATTCAAGCTTTTTCTAATGTAATCAGCAACAAATAATAAAAAGTATAAGTTACCTCCAAAAAATGATATACACATGGGTCCACAAAGATTTGCATGGACAAGTTCCACTGGTGAATATGATTCTCAATTAGATTTAATTGGGAAAGTCTTCCCATGTTGCTTTTCAAGTTGACATTCTTCAAAGACTTACTTATCCCATCAATTTTAGGAAGTCCTTGTACAATATTTTTGCTTGATAAATCCTTCAACTTTCGAAAATTTAGATGTTCAAATCTTCCATGCCACAACTTGAAAATTTCTTCACTAGCAATAAATAAGATAACAAACAATATTTATAATATCAAATTTTAGAGAAAATAAATTTTTTAAGCCCAAATTGATCTTTGTCACATGTTGATTTTTCTTCTTTGCGATACAATATTTATTAACAAAATAAATATCAAGACCTTTCTCAATAAATGACCAATCCTGAGTTGATTACTATGTAAACTAAGAATATAGAATACCTCAGGCATTTTTTTCAATCCGTCCTAACTTTGTTTTGAAAAAGATTTCTTCTATTCCTTCAATTTTGTAAGGCTTAACATCTTCAATAGTTATTTGTCCATGGTTAGCTTCTAGTAGAGTTCAAATAAGTTTTTATTATCGGTCATATGCTGACTTGCACCACTATTCAAGTACCAAATATTTTCATCACGGACAATTAATAAAGTTTCAATATTTTAAGGTTCATTTTCATCTACTAAGTTGACTTCATATTTTTTCTTTAAATATTTTTTTTTTCCAACAATCATTTATTTTATGTCCTAGCTTACGACAATAGTGACATTCAATATAATGTTTCATGCATTTGTACTCTTCCTCAGGAATTGTAAGAGAATTGTTTCTCTTCTTTTTGAAACTCTTTGTTTTCTTTTTCTTGTGACTGTTGATAAAAATGTCTGTCACCTCTTCTTTGATTTTGACCTTTTCCTCATCTACGATAAGAGCAACAACCTCCGATCCCATGGATGTGTATTGAAATTTCAAAGCTTGATTTGAAGAATAAATAAGAGGACTTCGCTGAAGGATTCTAATCTCATTAGCTTCCAATCTTCCTCACAAACTTTCCAAAGGCATCAGTGAAAAATTGTATGATTCTTCAATAGCGACTATCACATGATCAAATTTGATTGATAGGCTTCGCAAGATTTTCTCCACCACCGTTTGGTCTCCATGATTTCTCTATTTGATGTCATTTAATTCATAATAAACTAGTTCATGTGAAGTATTATGAGATTTTTTCATTGTCTTCCATCTCTAACTTTTCAAATCTGCTTGTAGAAACTATAAGTGAATTTTTTTACTCAGTCTTGGCCCGAATAAGTTATTTGTAGAATCTCTCGTGCTCATTGAACACTCATTGTTTTTGAAATCCTTTCATAAATTGGAATTTCAAGGGTTTGATAAATTTGAAAGAAAAAAACTTTTTAATCCTTTGCCTTTTTGCTTTTCGGAATATTTCTTTATACTTTGGTTAATTGATTTTGCCCCTCTAATAAATTTACTCCTTCAATAACACACTATAAATTTTGTGATTCAAGACATAATAATTTCATGAGTGCTTCAATAATTAAAATTTTCACCATGAATCTGGGTACAAGAGCAGCACGCAAAAGACCATTCCGGCAATTAATATATGTCCTGTCCTCATGATGATGGCATAGTGGTTAAGGTACGTTGAAATTTACGGATAAGATAATGGTCAATTTCGGAGGAGATCTAAAGTCTTTTTTTAAATTCAGATAACTCTCACGTGCTGCCTTAACCGTATCGACAAGATCCATGTAAATTCTCCGTAAAATCGTTAGATTCCAACTTTTACGGATAAGTTCCCAATCTTCTGCAGAAGACGATGTCTCTGAAACAAAGACGATGGTCCTAATAAGTTCTCAGTCTTTTGCAGAAGACGATGTCTCCAAAACAAAGACGATGGGTCCAAACCTAAGAGTTCTGATACCAATTTGTAGGTAGTTGTCGCAAGAAGTCGAGCATAAATCATGAAGTAAGAAGATTAAGAGAAAACTAAGATTTTGATTTTTTTTTTCTGACGCCCTTAAATATTACAAGTTCTTCCCTTTTATACACATTCGAATAACTTGGAAATCAAACCGATATTAAAAAAAACATTGATTGAAAACTCTATGGAAGAATAAAAAGATTCGTTGGGAAGGCCTCCGTCGTTTAATTCATAAGAAAAAAAAAAGGTTTTATTGGGAACATAGATTCATTTTAATCCATCAATTTTGACTAACTAGTAGGTGGTTTCTATTCTTTATTTTTCTGATTTTCTATTTTATGATTTTAAAAATATTTCTAATATTTAGTTTGTATTATCTGGTAGTACTTAAATATAATATAAAATGTTTATTTATGCCCTAGAACAATGGCGTATTGATTACAAACGAAGTTCTCCTTTGATAATGTTTGGGGTCGATTTCGCTCTGATACCGTACGGTGTGCGAGGGGCAGAAGAAATCGCCTCGTCCACCTAGCGTGGTCGGCTCATCAAGCGTTCATGAAATCCTCTTGCGATGGACCATGTATCATTCTGATTTATCCTCACGGACTGATGAGAAATTTTCATATGATCGAGCTGATTGACCCTCATAATGAGTGGGACGTAAGTCTCAATATCTAAGGTTAATAAAAAAAAAAGTTTATTTATGGGTTATAAACACAAACTTTATAGTCGTTTAAGATTTATGATAATTTTTTATAATTTTTAAAATTTGTCGATATGGTAACTTTTAAATATTTACAATAAAATTTATACCATTTTTCTTGTTATTTTTTAAAAATATATATCTAAATAAAATTTAATAATAATAATAACACTCCATTTATTTTAAAAAATAATAATTTAGATTGACCTGCCAAGAGACAAGCTTCGCTGACCACTTAGTGACCTGCCAAGAGACAAGCTTCGCTGACCACTTAGCTTGTGAGCTAAAAGATAATTAAATGAAAGTAAATGCAAATTTTTGAAGAGATATCATGTAAAAAAATAACTGATAACTGATATAAAAAAATTATAGAATATGAACATTAAATGGAAAGTGACTTAATTAAGAAGTACACAATTTAGATTGTATAACGTACATGAATCTAAAACTAATAAATAATCCACTTTTTCCTTTGTAAAATGTTAATTTTATTTTTCTCATCACAATTTCTTTTGAATTTTTCATAGATAGTTTATATATAATTTTATGGTGTTTTATCTTTTATAAATGCATTATATATAAAAGGTGAATAAATCTCCAATCTATTTGCGTAAAATAGATGCATCTCATACAGATAGCCTGAATGCCACGTAATTGTATATAATATAAGAACACAAACAAATTATAATCCATCAAATAAAAATCATTTAAAGCTTATACAACTTGCAAATAAACGCTAGGTCCCATTGAGTGCAAATTAAAGGCCATACTCTATAATATATATGTATATAATTTACAGATTAATTTATATCTTATCAATTGCTCTTTTATTTTCACACATTCATTCACAAATAATATTTATAGTTTTAATGATGCACAAAATACACTTAAAAAGAATCTTCATCAAATAGTTCATTTTGCTCTTCTTTGATCTTCCTGGTATTGCAAGTTGGCATCTGTGACAATCAGAGTATATCAATTCAACCAATATAGTCTTACAATAATATTAGAGATTCATCATCTCTTTTATTTTAATTACCTCTCGATCCATGTGATATGTGATTAACTTCGCAGAGCATATCAAATAGGTCATCTGCAGCGAGCGTTTCTTAATTTAGTCTGATGATCATATCGATAAAAAATACAATTATTTCTCAGTTAATAATTCGAGTTTCGCCTAAGAAATACTATGTTGAGGAAAGCATCAGTCCTTTGAAGCACGGAGTGCATGAAATATAATTTGATCTATGGACAACAGTATTGTGTTAAAGATTATAATACTAGAAAAATTATTGCTATATGGTATAAAAAGGAAGGTGATAGTTTAAAATTAAAATGCACACATATACATGCAGTAAATCGTAATCATAGAATATGACACAGATTAAAATGCATGCATTTATTCTGTACATTATGCAATAATAAAAAGAGATATAGCTTAGGGTTTATTTGTCTAAAGACTAAGTAAAAAAAGAATAAGTTAGGCTTTAGTCAACTTGAGTTGTATTCACAAAACTTGTTCATTATCTTCTTTGAAAGCACCATTTACGTTGAGAACCATTAGCTATAAATGGATGAACGGCTTGGCCCCTGGATTATCGTGCAACAATAAAATATTCATATAGTTTTTTAGGTATTTCGGTTATATTTTCAACTCATGATGCATGGTAGGATATTTTCTTATATGACATGAAAAATCTTAAAATATTAGACTATTGATTCATCAACTAAGAGTACTTACGAATTTATTACGATGGCTAGCGAGAAATTTCTATGAGATCGATCACCGTCTTCGGATTAGATATATGATGCTAATTAAAATATATATATATATATATATATATATATATATATATATATATATATATATATATATATGTGAATAAGACAATTTGAATCAATTAGAGTTGCATGGTAAATAAGAGTGAGTCATTTGCGATAATTTTAAATTGGTGTAAAAAAGATGATGAGTTCACTGTAAATGTTTTTTATCGTCGACCCCATCACTAGATAAATGAAGCCAAATCACGGTCGAACTTTAGTCATATCGGCACCTGAGACAGTGGAGGACAGACAACCTACAAATGCAGGGGATTGATCCTTGCTTGCTCACTTGGTACAAAATCATATTATATTAATCATTAGACTTTGTCAGTAGGGGCATCAATTTTAACCATATTATAACAATAATATAGGATAGTAAAAACAAGAAGACAATATATCTCTTCGGTTCAAACACTGATTCATGTGATAAATAATTATTCTTGGCAAATGAAATGTGACCAGAATGAAATAGCTAGGATTATGCATTCTGTATGTGATTGGTTCGTGAAAATGAAATAAATATTTGTTCCTTATCATGCATTAATTTTGTGAAAAATAGGCATGGCATTTGAAAATAAGAATCTGCAAGACTCTTATCATGCATTAATTTTGTGAAAAATAGGCATGGCATTTGAAAATAAGAATCTGCAAGACTCTTATCATGCATTAATTTTGTGAAAAATAGGCATGGCATTTGAAAATAAGAATCTGCAAGACTACAATGATCTTTCAACTGACTAATTTCAGCAGTACCTTTTGGAGAGATACAAATATTTGACACATGTGAGATGATCGGCCAATCTTCGCCTGTCTCCCTTTTGCATCTGCTTTCTAGTTGTGGGGAACACTCTTGAATGTTCAACCTGTTTAGCAAAGGGAGGTTGTGCAGACAACTTGGGAACGATCTTAACTGGGGGCAGTTACGGATAGATAGCTGACGAAGTGATCTGAGATACTGTATCCATTCAGGTAAGGTCGTTAGATTGGGGATTTCTTCTATGAATAGACTTTCTAGCACACTGGTTGATGGTGCTCCTGCCATCAAGGATTCCAATTCATCACAACAGTAAATACACAATGAAGCGCTATTGATTCCCTTCCAGATGTTATACACATCACTATGCCAACCAGTTATCCGCAATTGTTCGAGTGTGTGAGAGTGTTGAAGTTGCCCGCGTAAATTGACATTCTTGTGACAGATATGTATGTCAAACCTTTGTAGAGAATTCAAGATTTGTACAAATATTTCTGGTCGCAACATTAGACTTTCGCAGCTACTGAGACAGAGATATCCAAGTGCGCCGAGGCGTCCCACTTCTAACGGGAAGGATGTTAAATTTTTACATTCCTCGATGGACAATGAGATTAGCGACTGCATTTCATCCCTAGGAAGAAATTGGAGTTTCTCGCAGCGTTTAATTTCCAGCGTCGTCAAGGATGTGAGGTTTCTCAAGCAGTCACCAGGAAGAGATGTCATGCCCATCATGGACCCCAATGAGAGATGAGAAAGAGAAGTCATTCTTCCAACACATGAGAGTAGCCTCTCACTGCAGTAATATAGATCAAAATGTTCGATTCTTGGAAGCCTTGGCATGGTTTTCAGTTTTGGACAAACGCAAATCTCCAGTCTCTTTAGCAAAGGGAACAACTCGTGGACGCCTTCAGACCCTGACCATTCCTCTAAATAAGTCATGCTTAACAACTGGAGCTCTTGGAGGGAAGGAAAGCCTCCGATTGTTCCGTGCCCATGGAACTCAGCACCCATGCGTTTCACGCCAGGCATGTAGTCTATGACAAGCTTTCTAAGAAATTGGAGATTTCCAAACTGAGGAATATACTCACAAGCATAGCAGTCTCGGAGAGTAACTGTTGTACAAAATTCTCCTTCACAGGAGAGAACTGCTGCAGAGTTGGTGGACAGAGTTGATTTACAGAACTGGTTCGACAGAATCGATTGAGTCACCTTGCGATAGTGCAATCCAGGCCTTGGATTCGCACCCTCCTGTGTATCCATGCGTGAGAAAGAGTCTTTTCCGTTGCATATGTTCACAACTACAATGCTTGTGATACATTATAAACCAACCAAGTTGTCCCTCAACTTTCAATGTGGAACTAAGCTCCTCCACAAGAGGATTTCTCCATCCTTCTATTTTCTTATTTCCATTCACATTTCCAACAGTAACTTCAATCAAATTTGGTAACCGTAACTCTATCAACCATGTTGAAAATTATCGGCTCCCGTAATGGGATATCTTCAACTTCTTTAAACCCGTGTTGGGGCAAAGATCATCCAGCATGCTCATGTCATTAGTCTCGGAACGGTCAATAGTCACCCAACCACTAAAAGATGAGGATAATTCATTAAAAGATAAGGATAATTCATGAAAATCTTTATTCTTCAAAATTTTTCTTCCACCACAAGAATAATGCCTCAGTTTCTGGAAAAATTTGATGGTCATTTTCCCACGAAGCTTCAAATCCTCGAGTTCTGTAATTGAGCATGAGTCAATTCCATTCCCACCAACAAAGCATGATAAACTTCTAAGATTTGTCAGTCGTGACAACCCAAGGGGAATGTGAGTCAAACTGCTACAGGAATTGCAATCGAGATACCGAAGGCTTTGCAAATTCCTCAATTTTTTGGGTAACTCTCGAAGGTCATCATTCCCATGGAGAATGAGATATTGTAAATTCTGAAGAGCAGTTGTGGTGTCTGGTAGGACTTTGATTTTATTCCCAGATAAGTTGAGATATCTCAAATGTATCAAATTTCCTATTGATGTTGGCACCTATCTAATGTAATTTCCACTTAAATCTAACACCCGCAAGAATTTCAATTCTGAGAAAATGAGCTGAAATAGATTGGTATATTGATATATAAAACAACTTACGAATATCAGGGTGCGCAAGTACAAAGGCATCTGGAAATACGCTTGAGAATCTTTTAATGAAAATGCACAGCGCAGATGCAAATGATATGTTCTCTTCGGAATATCATTATTTAGCTGAGAAAATTCAAGATTGTAATATTCACTTTCAGATACTGATCGTGCCATGTCATGCATCAAATCATGCATTGTGCATTCAATTTTAGGATGACCACCATAATCGTGATCCTGAAAAGGGACCAAGAGAAAGAATGACCTCAGTACTAGATCATCAAAGATGCAGTTGCCGACTGTTTCAGAGTTAAAATTTCCTTCTGAACATACGAAACCATTTGCTGTCCACAACCGAATCAACTCATCCTTGTTCATCACGAAGTTCTTTGGGAACATGGAGCCAAATGCAAAGCACTTCTTCGACCGCAGAGGAAGAGCGTCATAGCTCAACTTGAGCACAGCTAAGAATCTCTGGTCCTCATCTCTAAGCTGCCATATTTCACTGTTCAATACCGAGGACCAATAAGTTTCATCTCGAGTGCTATTGAGAATGCTGCCGAGAGCTATTGCTGCCATGGGCACCCCGCCACATTTCTCAACGATCTTTCCGCCCATTTCAATCAAGTTCTCGTTTGCTTCTTCGTCTCCGAAAGCAAATTGCCGAAACAAGCACAAACAATCATCCCGGGACAACTGCTGTATTTGGTGGGTGTTGTTGAATGAGCTCATGATCGAAGAGACCTTTCGACTACGGGCAGTCATTAAAACTTTGCTTCCTCTTGCCCCGCATGTCAAGGCCGCTTCCAGTGCCCTCCACTGTAATGCATCTTCATTCCATATATCATCCAACACGAGCAGAAATCTCTTCCCTGATAAGCCTTTTTCTAGTTCTCCCCTCACTAACTCTGGTTCTGAGATGTTGACCGGTGCACCAGTAGCCAGTTCTAAAACAGACTTCATTAACTTTATGGGATCAAATTCTGCTCCGACAACTTTCCACATACTAAAATTTCCAAAATAAGCTTTCACCCTCTCGTCATTGAAAACATGCCGAGCGAGTGTAGTCTTCCCCAGGCCACCCATCCCGACGATGGCGATGACCTTGACGGTACCATTGCTGCTCCCTTCATCATCCGTTAACTTGCCGACGATCATCTCCTTCTCTGTTTCTCTCCCTATAACAGTCAAGCTATTGTGCGAGTGGATCTCTCTGTAGGCACTCCGTGAGATCCGGTTAGTGCCTTGTGGCAAATTTTCAAGGATGGACTTTTGCAGCAAAATGGAATCTAGATTCTTCGTTACTGATCTTGTCATGCCACTTATCCTTCTCTTAAATATAAGTTGATTACTATTAGAAGAGAAGAAATCGCGCACCGGCCTGGAATATGCTCTTGATCTTTGCTTCCGCAAAGCTTCGGTGTCGTAGTAATCCACGACGTCCTCCAGATCGTAGGCCAAGTATTTGAGCTTCCTCAGTAAGTTCTTCACAGCCGCAGCGTCATCCCCCGCAGAGCAGGCCTCGACGTCTTGGATCACCATGTCGATAATTGTCGACAACTCCTTGAGCTTCTCCATCTTCCCTTCAATATCACTTAAATCTTTAAGTTTCTGGTAGAGTTTGAGGACATCAGCCACCTTCTGGCTCAGGAAGCGAGCTGCAGTAGTCGCCAAAGCCGTTTCCATAGCCATGCCTGCACAGAAGAGGAGAAAGGAGAAAGCAATAATTTGCAGGGCGACGACTCGAGGTCGGCCCGATTACGAGGATAACCGATTCGTAGGTAGGAGTAAACACTACAAAAAAAACAGAAATTTGGGACGAATTTAGCGACGAATTTTAAAAAAAAATTCGTTGCAAAAAAAATTTACGACGAATTTAGCGACAAACATTTTTTGGTTGGGAAAAAAATCATGAAATATTAGCGACAAAATAGCGGCGAATTTTTGCGGCGAATTTTAGCGAGCGAAAATTAGGACGAATTTTAAAATTGTCCTAATTTTCTATTCTGCAAAAGTTACCGATTTCCAAAATTAAATCGTCTCGAATTAGTGCTAAATTTTGCAACGAATTACAAAATCTTTGCAAATTTGCGACGAATTTGTAATTCGTTGCAAAATTTTGCGACGAATAAATTTTTTCGTCGAAAAATTTCGCAAGGAAATAAGGAATTCGTTGGTAAAATTGCGATGCTTCCAAATTCGTTGCAAAATTCGTTGCAAAATATTTGCGAATTCTTTTCGTTGCAAATATTTGCGACGAAATAATTTTTGTTGAAAAGTTAAATCGCAAATTTCGTTTGCAAAATTTGTCATGATTGGATTCGTTGCTAATTTAAATGATTGTTGCGGCGAATTAGCTTCGTTGCAAATATTTGCGGCGAAATAATTTTGTTGCAAAGTTAAATGCAAATTTCGTTGCAAAATTTGTCAGATTCGATTCGTTGCTAATTTAAACGCAATTTTTGCGAATTAGATCGTTCGTTAAATATTTTCGACGAAATAATTTTAGTTGGAAAATTTCATGAAAATTAGTTGCTAAATTTATCGCATGATTTGATTCGTTGCTAATTTAAATGCAAATTTGCGACGAAATTTAAAAAATCGTCATGAGTTAAATCGCAGATTTATCGGGATTTAGCAGCGAATTGGGATATTTTCGCTAAATTTGTCGCAAAATTAAAAAAAAATTGACAGATTTATTCCGTTTCGATATTCAATCGTATATACAAATGATCACACACACATAACAAAAAACAATAAGTTCTAATATCCAAATAAATACTTTCAATACAACCAAAACACACACACATTCAATATAACAAAATAATAAGCAACATTCCAACAAAAGATATCCAAATAAAAAGTTATATCGTACTAAAATTCAAACATCAACATAGTTATGATATCCAATATAACAATGTTTACAAAGATCTAAACACATGAGGGAAAAAGAAAATCTAGTAAGCAATCACAAGGCATTCTTCTACTGCATTAGAAAGAAACAAAGCGAAAAAGTAACATACATTAAAAAAACTATATATTAACGCGAAACTAAATATGCAAAGACTTACAATGATGTGCATTTTCAACCGCCATAAGGATTGACTTCATAGATCATTCCTGTTTAAAGCAAAATAAAAAGAACTAATAAAAAATGTAAAAAATGAAGGAGTAACAAAATAAATAAACTAAATAATTTTAAAGGTACTAATTAAAAACATGCATACAATATCATCTCGCCACCATCATCCGTCTTGACTGAGGAATACGACTTGACCCAGAAGTAAATTCTTTGGCGCGCATAAGAAAGGCTTGTTGTCGTCGCATCTCTATCATTTCCTGATCCCTTTGTGAGTTTTGATGTTGTATTGCTAAAATTTGCTGATCTCTTTCATGTATTATGCCCTTCAAATTGCTAACCTCCTCAGTCAAGTTGTGTATCTGTGCCGCTACTGCTGGTGGAGTAGAAGAAATAGATCTACGAGGAGCATTATGCAGTCTGCACATTTCTCACCGGCGCGACACGCCTGTGCCCTCATTTAACGCAGGCGTGTCGCGACAAGCTCCGGCCGCGACACGCTATGCATTGCCGCAGCGCGTCGCGCGAGCGACACGCGACACGTGCCTCATTTGGCACGCAGGCGTCGCTGTATGAGCGGCGTGTCGATTCTTGTTGGCTGGAACTCCTGATTAATCGGTCGATCGCCCCGATTAATGTCGATTAATCGCTCTGGGCGCCGATTAAAGCGGCGCCGCAGCATCGACCGCATGTAGCTACTTTTTGATACAAATGAAAAAAGAGAATTGCAGTATACCTCAAGATATGTTGCGGCGTGGTCGTGGCCGTGGTCGCGGCAGCGGCGTGGTCGCGACTGCCAAAGTCTCGAATGGCCGGGTGGATCGCGGTCGGACGGGCCGGCCTCGCCAGCGCGCGGCTTGGGCTACTGGCGCTGGCCGACGGCTGGCTCGCGCGCCTGGGCACGCCGGCGGATGAGGCCGGCCGTCACGGCCACTTGCCGGCCGACTTGATGGCTGCCAAAGTCTCGGACAATGGCGGGTGGATCGCCACGGGACGGGCCGGGCCGCGGGCGGCGGCCGGCTTGTGCCGGGCGGCCCGGGCCGGCGGCCAGCGGGCTCGCGAGCCGGGGCGCGGCTGAGGCGACCGCGAGGCTCGCGGCGAGGGCCGGGCCGGCTCATGAGGCCAGCTCGAGGCTCGGAGGCTCCGCGACCTCGCGCGAGGCTCGCGATCGAGGCTGCGCCGGAGGCTCGCTGAGGCTCGCGGAGGCTCGGGCGAGGCTCATGAGGCTCGCGGAGGCTCGCGGCGACCTCGCGGAGGCTCGCGATCGAGGACTTGTGGCAGGGATTAGGGCATCGGGCGGAAAAAAAAACTTACCTTTGCAACGAATTTGATGATTCGTTGCAAACATTTTGCAACGAATCTATTATTCGTTGCAATTTTGCAACGAATTTGAGGATTCGTTGCAAATTTGCAACGAATCATAGATTCTGCAAATATTTTAAAAATTAAAACATTTGAAAACGTTAATTATTTTTTAATATATTTTTTATAAATTTAAAAGTTTGCAACGAATCGTGATTCGCTTCTAAATATTTTGCAACAAATCCATAAATTCGCTGTGGCGGCTCAGTCGCCATGGTCGCCGGGCCCACGCTGGCCGGACGAGGGCAGCGGCCGGGCCCACGCGTGGTGCGGCGGCGTTGCCGGCGCTGGGTTGACCTAGTCACCGCCGTCGGCCGGTGGTCTTGCCCGGCTGGGTGCAAAGAAAGTGTCGGCCAAGCGCCACGATCAAGGGCGGGTCGTGGAACGCTGCGGCAGCCGAGGCGAGGGGAAGACCGCGGGTGGAGGGGAAAGGTTAGGGTCGATCGCGGCGAGAAGATGGGAAAATTAGGCGGGTAAGTTTATTAAATTTTGCAATGAATCGTGAATTGTCGTTAATTTTGCAACAATCCGATTCGATTCGCAAAATTTTAAAAAAAATTTAAGTTTTTAGAACGTTAATTTTTTTTTAATATTAATATCAAATTTGCAACGAATCCAGGATTCGTTGCAAATTAGCAACGAATCTCGATTCGCTAATTTAGCAACGAATCCTCGGATTCGTTAAATGCAAATTAACGAATCTAGATGCGTTGCTAAATTTAGCAACGAATACTAGATTCGTTGCTAAATTTAGCAACGAATCCTATATTCGTTGCTAAATGAGCAACGAATAATAGTAGTCGTTCCTAAATTTTAAAAAAGAAACTTTAAAGTTTTTAAAACGTTAATTTTTTTTTATATTAATATTAACTTTGCAACGAATCCTATGATTCGTTGCTAAATTTAGCAACGAATCCTGTATTCGTTGCTAATTTAGCAACGAATATAGGATTCGTTGAAATTAGCAACGAATTCAGATTCGTTGCAAATTAGCAACGAATCGTGATTCGTTGTAAAATTAGCAACGAATCATAGTATTCGCTCCTAAATTTTAAAAAGAAAATTTAACGCTTTTAAAACGCTAATTTTTTATATTAATATTAACTTTGCAACGAATCCACTGATTCGTTGCAATTTAGCAACGAATCCAGGATTCGTTGCTAAATTTAGCAACGAATCCAGGATTCGTTGCTAAATTTAGCAACGAATCATGTATTCGTTGCTAAATTTAGCAACGAATCCTTTATTCGTTGCAAATAATTGCAACGAATACGTGGATTCGTTGCAATTTTGCATCGAATTCTGAATTCGTCGCTAAATTTTGCGACGAAATAAATTTCGTCGCAAATTTGCGACGAAACTTAAAATTCGTCGCTATATTAGTTGCAGATTTGCAACGAAAATAATTCGTTGCTAAATTTCGTTGCCAAAAAATAGTTTTTTTTGTAGTGAAATCAGAATTTATCGTTTTATTTAGATTTTTTTTTATAAATATATTATAATTAAAAATCGAATTATAAATATGAGATAAAATATTAAGTAATTTTTAAATGAGATATCATCGTGATAAAATAGAAAGTGCTCCGTCATTTTAAAATATATATATATATATATATTATGATTAAAAATTGAATCACAGCGGTGACTTATTCCCATCTTTCTTTCAATGGATATTAAATTGATAATTAAAAAGATCCGTAGATCAGTCAAACTTCTAGCTTCCATGACAAAAAGATCTATAGATGGACGACGGCTTCTTCTGATCTTCCATGACATTGATCATGATAAATATAATATCAGTAAATTTGTCACCAAAGAAGATCCTCTCTAACCATATCAGTATATTTGTCTAAAAAAATTAATACATATTAAATCACTACTGATCTATTCGATAATAACATTCTGATACTTAAATTAGATCAAACATTAATAAAAATATATATTAAATATAGTAAAAATAATATAAAAAAAAAAGAGAAAAAAAATTATCTCATGTGACACTAGAGTAATATCCAAGAATACAAGAAAAGCCTACTCTTCCTCTCAATCTTCCTTATCATAGGTTTCTCCTCCTAATTATTCTCATAACATAGAAAATTCTGGAATAGCCATGTAAGACATTTTTGTGCCATCATGAATTACAAATGCATCTGGTTCATACCTTCCATCTTTGTCAAATTTAATTACAGTCACATTTCTTCCTGTACTCTTCTCGCCAGAACTCGACGGAGCAAAGCGATGGTACTTTCGGTGAACATCGGGGCAGTGATCATATGAATCTTGTTGCAGAAAGGGGCGACTACAATAGTGAGTCAGCGTGGATGATAGAATCACCTTACTTCCAGGAAAGAATTGAGAAGAAATGTTTATGTAATGAACTGTATGCACTCAAGCCTTTGCTTATATTGAAGATGGTTCAAGTAACCAAAGAATGCCTCATCCTCGAGATAGCGATTCTGAGCAAGATAGGGGATATACGTCGGATTGGCGGGGCATTGAACAAACTTCAACTCGAGAAGAAACCGCTGGCGACCACCATCAAGATCCTTGTAAGGATTCTTAGGTAGAGATTACGATTCAGTAGGTTGATCAACATCTTCTTGACTGGAAGCCATTACTTTCGAGCTTAGATGAGAACCCCATCTTTGCTCCTTTGCACCTTAGTGGTCTGACCTCTAATATACAACCGCGTCGACTCCAAAGAGGAGGAGAGAATCACCAGTGGGTCCGCAGTTGAGAGAAATAGCAAATGTGGGCACAGGAGTCCGGAGGCAGTAGCACCGCAGGCGGGTCATTGAGTTCATCGTCATAGGCATGGTGATGCCGACCCTGAGCAGGAGACCCTAGTGATGTTTTTATCCTTGCCCTAAAATGGGTCGATATTTTCTATATCAGAGGTAACTCCCTAAACAGTCAGATAAGTCACTCTGATGAGTCTAACTTCAGTTTATCACTTCATCATCTCAAGTCGAATCATATGTCTACTCCTTGTTCCTCTACTCGGGGATATCATACGCATCTATAATATCTGGTGATCTGTCTCAATTGAATGAAGAAAATGTTGGTTCGAAGACTTACGAATTATCTCAGATGGATATAATAAGATGATTGATTTGAGGGCTTATGAATAGTTTCGGTCAGATAAGAGAATGCTCGAAGCAAGGGCTTACGAATCACCTCGATTAGATATAACAGAATGGTCTCCAAATCCTGACTAATATTCACTTCAGAACATCTCGGAGGAATAAAATAATGTTCGACTAGGAGCACCTCGGTGGAATAAAATAATATTTCCTCCAGCTCAATTCAATATAATAAAATAATAATCGACCTAGAGTGCTTTGGCTCGGATCAATTTGACATAAGAAAATAAAATAAGAATTGATATTACACATCTTGACCGTACTGAATAAAATAATATCCGTCTCACAAGACTTCAATAAGATAAGAACTACTCTGACAACACTTGGGCTGCACTGAATAAAATAATATTGGGCTTCACAACAGTACTTCAATAAAATAAAAACTGATCCAATAACGCCTGGGCTGAGATGAATAAAATAATATTCACCTACAACACTTCAATAAAATAAGAATTAACCCGCTTCACAATACTTCAATAGAATAAAAATTAGCCCACTTCACAATACTTCAATAAAATAAGAATTAGTCCGACAACACCTGGGTTACCTTAGAATATATATGTTAATAGAATGAAGTAATAACCACATTGAAATGTCTCGACTGCTTAAGAACATGTGGATTGAATAAAATAAAAACTCCCTCCATACCAATACTTCATATGCATAAGTAGGCAAATAGAATATCCCTCTCCTCGATAAAATCATACTCCTCTCGGTTCACCGCTGCACGAGGAATGTAAGCTTGGTCAATGCCAAGCTGAATAAGAATATAGATCAACTTGAGGGCTTACGAACTATCTCTGTTAATCGTGATAATAAATTACACTATTTTTCCAAAGTGCATTCTACCTTAAATCCAACTCTTTCGATCCGCTACCGCACGTGGAACATCAATTGCGAGCGTGTCGAGGGCTTACGAATGACCTCGGACGACCGAGTCGAAGAATAAGACCGACTCGATGGCTTACAAACTGCCTCTATCGACTTTAGTAAAATACTCCGTCATTCTTCCAAAGTGTATTCTACCTTAAACCTAACTTCTCTGATCCACCATCGAATGTGTACATTAACTACGAGTGCATCGAGGCCTTACGAATGGCCTCGGACGGCTGAGTTGAATAATAAGACAAACTCGAGGGCTTACGAACTATCTCGATCGGTTTTAGTAAAATACTTCACCGTTCTTTCAAAGTGTATTCTACTTTAAATCCAACTCCTCTAATTCGCCACCGCACGAGGAACATCAACTGCAAGTGCACCGAAGGCTTACGAATGACCTCGGACGACCTAGTTGAAAAATAAGACCGACTCGAGGGCTTACGAATTGCTTAAGTCGACTTTCATAAAACACTCCGTCATTCTTTCAAAATGTGTTTTACCTTAAACTCATCTCCTCCAATCCGCCATCGCACGGAGAACATCAATTGGGAGCGCACTGAGGGCTTACGAATGACCTTGGACGATTGAGTTCAAGAATAAGACTGACTCGAGGGCTTACGAACTACCTCAGTCAATTTTAGTAAAATACTCTATCGTTTTTCTAAAGTGTGTTTTACCTTAAACTCAACTCCTTCGATTTGCTGCTGCACGGGGAATATCAACTGTGAGCACACCGAGGGCTTACGAATGATCTCGAACGGCCGAGTTAAAGAATAAGACCAACTCGAGGGCTTACAAATTAGTAAAATACTCCACCGTTCTTCCAAAGTATGTTCTACCTTGAACTCAACTCCTCCGATTCGCCACCATACGGGGAACATCAACTGCACGTGCGCCGAGGGTTTATGAATGACCTCGGACGATCGAGTTGAAGAATAAGACTGACTCGAGGGCTTACAAACTGGCTCGGTCGAATTTAGTAAAATACTTCGCCATTCTTTCAAAGTGAATCTACCTTAAATCTGACTCATCCGATCCACCATCACACGGGGAAACAAGAAAAGCTTAAAGAAGTGCGTAGCTCCCGCCTCTGTATAGAGAGTAATAGTCCATGTATGATAAGTAAGAGTAGTCAATAGTATATTAAGTTTGGAGTTACTTCTTTGAAACCTTTGAGAAAACCTCCTTATACTTAGAAATCCCAAATTTGATAATACAAATGGACAATAAATAAACTCTAAAGCGAATGAACAACTGAGCAAGATCTTCTCTTTAGACAGACATCCAATATATTTGGCAACCAATTTAGTAGCAAAGAGGAACCATAGTATATGATACAGGGTGACATCACAATTCACCAGGAGATTTTATATTAGTAACTAATATGTATAACACTTGATGTCTTCCTTCTATCATGGAGTCATATACAATAGAGAAGCTCTGGTGAGGAATTGATGTGACAAGAATCAACATTAATCTAAAACAGTTAAATGATTGTATTTTTCTCTCAATGTCTTATCCAGAAGTTTTCCACAGATGGTGCCAACTGATGCAGCTCAGATTTTTCGTGCCTCACTCTTATGCCATCGAGGAAGGATCCTCTCCGATCATATCAGTAAATTTATTCCAAAAAAATTAATACGTGTTATACTCTG
Organism: Wurfbainia villosa; assembly: GCA_025175895.1. Classification (NCBI taxonomy): domain Eukaryota; kingdom Viridiplantae; phylum Streptophyta; class Magnoliopsida; order Zingiberales; family Zingiberaceae; genus Wurfbainia; species Wurfbainia villosa. Next base: position 7,457,736 of record CM045998.1, on the reverse strand, counting down.
ATGTTTAAATTATATGGGATGTTAATAAAAAAAATATTAAAAATAATAAAAATAATATAAAAGAAGAGGAAGTAGAGTAATACCTGAGAATACAAGAAAGAACCTACTCTTCCTCTCAATCTTCCTTATCATAGGTTCTGTTCCTAATTATTCTCGTAACATAGAAAATTCTGGAATAGCCATGCAAGACATTTTTGTGCCATCATGAATTACAACTGCATCCGATCCATACCTCCCATCATTGTCAGATTTAATTACAGCCACATTTCTTCCTTTACTCTTCTCGACGAGAACTCGACGAAGCAAAGCGGTGGTACTTTCGGTGAATATCGGGGCAGTGATCATATGAATCTTGTCGCAGGAAGGGGTGACTACGACAGTGAGTCGGCGTAGACGATGGAATCACCTTACTTTCAGAAAAGAATCGAGAAGAAATATTTATATAATGAACTGTAATTTTGAGCAAGATAGAGGATACACGTCAGATTGGCGGAGCATTGAGCAAACTTCAATTCGAGAAGAAACCACTGGCAACCATCATCAGGATCCTTGTAAGGATTCTTAGGTAGAGATTACGATTCAGTAGGTTGATCAACATCTTCTTGACTAGAAGCCGTTACTTTCGAGCCCAGATGAGAACCCCATGTTGGATATTATCCCTATTTGGTGGGCTTATATGTAAGTTGCACATGTAAATACAATTTGAGCCCTTAAAGTGATCTAACTTATGTTTATTGGGTTTCGGATTATTGGATGCGGGTTCAATGTTTAGAACCCTTTAGACCAATCTGTTATTATTTATGGGTTGATAACAGATTGAATTTCTATATAAAGGGGAGGTCCCCAAGGGTTTAGGCGATCTATCTTGACCTAGTTTCTTGTTCCCCATTAACAAAAAACTTTACGGCGCCGTCAACCCTAAGCCCCTTGGAAGATCCTCCCTCTTCTTTCTGCTGCATCTTCTTCCACAGGGGTCAAGCCGACGACGCTACGACAAGGACGATGGCTCTTCAATCAGGTTCCTTATCATTCGGTTTATTTTATTCTTGTCATTCGATGAAACAATAGATCCATGCTCACATACATTGCGTTTTCTCTTCGAATTCTTATTTTGTTTTTTAGAATTCATGCGGTTGGGAGAAAATACAATATTGTATCAATTGGTATCAGAGCGAGATTCTGTTTCATAAGGATTTCTGTTTCACCGATTCATGGCAAATTAGGGTTAACATTTTTTTTTTGAGTGCGCGGCAAATTACTGAATGTGATTTTTTTAATTTCATTGATTGCATGCCAACTTAATTAATGCCTTCGTCTGCATTCATTTTCTTCCCCATAAAGAATCGGGAAGCTGAGCCTACCCTTCGCGCATTCAGAGTTCTTTATATATATATATATATATATTTAATTAATGCATGACAATTAATGAGATCATTCCGTAAAATTGCATGCCAAAATTATTTTTTTTAAAAAAAAAACTCATGAGGTTGTTATGCGTGGTGTGGCTGTTATGATAAAAAAAAAAAAATCGGCGTGGGTAGTTGCATGTATGTGGGAATTTTTTTTTTTTCCCAATTGATTATCTATGGACGTGCAACACCTACTCGATAATTCAATAATGATTGGAAAGTTTAATTTTTTTTGTCGATTTATTGTTCGTATGCTAGATTAAGTTTTCCTAGCATAATATCTTTTTTTTTTTATCGGCGAAAATCATATAAAAAAATTCTAGGATAGACTTGTTTTTTTTTCCAAACTTTTCGTAATTTATGTATATCATTATGTATAGTAAACTTTTAAAATTGATTGTGATAATTAATTGGGTAAAACTAATTAATTGTTATATGGTATCAATCGATTTATAAGTTTACTTTTAGAATTATTAAGGTTGGGGAAAAAAAAATTATCTGTTCGATTAAAATATCTAGAATTTTCTTGGGTCTATCTATACAACGTGCTACTAAATTGAACTACTGTGTCGGCCCAAAGGAAGGCACCTTAGGTAGATTTAGTGTATTTTGTACTGGTAGACGTATATTTATGCTAAAAGTAATCGGCCCAAAGGAAGGTTATTTTTATGCCAGATATATGTTCAAGATAGCTTACAACTATTGAACCAAATTTATTTTTTGTTCTGATCATGCACAAAATATGTCGGCCCAAAGGAAGGCATATCGTGTGGCAGATTAAAGTTGTTGTATGCTATGAACCAAAATATATAACTCATATAAAGTTTTATATTATGCACATAATGGGTCGGCCCAAAGGAAGGCACATTGTGTAGCCAATTAAAATTTGAGTTATATTAGAGAGTACCACTAACAAATTATATTTTCGTCCATAGATTAAAATAAAATATTATATTTGGTATCTCATAAGGAGCCCATTCATATGCATTTAAAATTTTGTTTTATTTGCATAATTTTATTATATATATTTATATGTTCTTGGCTTTAGTTAAATCGTGAGCTTAAATAATTTTTTTTCCCTCTCTTTTAAATTTCAGTGCAATCAGTAACTGCCTGCATTAATAACATCCCAACATTAACTGGTTCGAATTTTGCCGAATGGAAAGAATACGTAATTGTAGTCTTGGGCTGCATGGACTTAGACTATGCATTGAGGAATGATCGTCCCGCACCTTTGACCAGTGCTAGCACTATAGAGCGTAGGGTCAATTTCAATGTGGAGAAAACAAATCGCATGAGTCTAAGCATCATGAAACTTTCCATACCGGCACAGATAAAGGGCTCAATCATAGAGAGAGAAGATGCTAGGAGTTTCCTTAACCAGCTGGCGGACCGATTCACCTCAAATGAAAAAGTTGAGACTACCACACTTCTTACGAAGTTGGTAACCATGCGGTACAGTGGTAACAGAAATATAAGGGAGTACATTATGGAAATGTCCAATATAGCGACAATCTAAAAGCACTAAAACTCGATATGTCTGAGAGTATGTTAGTGCATTTCGTCTTGATGTCTCTGCCTGCACGGTTCACTCCTTTTAAGATATCCTATAATACTCAAAAGGAAAAGTGGACATTGAATGAGCTTATTGCTCAATGTGTGCAAGAGGAGGGGAGACTGAAGATTGAGACATCTGAAAGTGCTCACTTAGCATCTGGTTCTCAAAGTATGAGCAAGAAGCGAAAGAGGATCAATAACAAAGGAAAAGGAAAGCAAACTGCAGATTCGGGAGGCAATGACCATAAGGAGCACAAGAAGCAGGATAAGGAATCCACTTGTTTCTTTTGCAAGAAGAAAGGTCATATGAAGAAAGATCGCTTGGCACGCCAACCTGCGTGTTAAGAAAGATAAATTTCTCAACTTTGTTAGTTCAGAAGTCAATTTAGCTATTGTACCCACTGACACTTGGTGGATAGATACTGGTGCTACTACTCACATAAGTGTCACTATGCAGGGTTGTCTCAGGAGCCGACTTCCGCTTGATGGTGAAAGATACATCTATACGGGGAATGGGAAGAAGGTTGTAGTCGAGTCTATTGGTGTTTTTAGGCTTCATTTAGGAACTGATGTCTATTTGGATTTAGAGAATACATTCATTGTACCGTCATTCAGACGGAACTTAATTTCAATTTCTTGTTTGGACAAATCAGGTTATTCTTGTTCATTTGGAAATGGAATGTTTAGTATTTTTTATAATTCAATTTTGATTGGCAATGGTTCCTTGGTTGATAAGCTTTATAAATTGAATATCTTTACTCCTACGATTGACAACGTAATAATGCATAGTATAGGTACGAAACGTAAATTGGTCGACGAGAATTCTTCTATGTTGTGGCATAGGCGTTTAGAACATATATCCAAACAATGCCTAGAAAGGTTAATGTCACATGGAATTCTTGATTCCCTTGATATGTCAGACTTTGATGTCTGCATAGAGTGTATTAAGGGGAAGACAACTAACAAAAGGAACAAAGGGACTAGTCGTTGTAGTGACGTTTTAGAGCTAATACATACAGACATTTGTGGACCATTCCTTAAGGCATCTTGGAATGGACACACATATTTTATTAGCTTCATAGACGACTATTCCAGATTTGGCTATTTGTACATTATTCATGAGAAGTCACAATCTTTGGACATGTTTAAAATTTTCAAAGCCGAAGTTGAACTTCAACTAGGTAAGAAAATTAAAGTCGTCCGATCCGACCGTGGAGGAGAATATTACGGTCGATATGATGGATCAGGTGAACAACGTCCAGGACCTTTTGCAAATTACCTTGCTGAGTGTGGGATTGTGCCTCAGTATACCATGCCTGGTACACCCAGTCAGAATGGTGTCGCTGAGCGTCGCAATCGAACCCTAAAAGATATGGTGAGAAGTATGATGACTTTCACTTCTCTACCAGAGTCTTTGTGGGGCGAGGCACTCAAGACTGCAGTCTACCTACTCAATAGAGTACCTAGTAAGACAGTAACTAAGACCCCATTCAAGATGTGGACGGGTAGGAAGCCTAGCATTAGGCATTTACACATCTGGGGTTGTCCAGCTGAGGTTAGGCCTTACAAGCCTAATGAAAAGAAACTGGACTCAAGAACTGTTAGCTGCAATTTTGTAGGTTACTCTGAGAGATCAAAGGGGTATAAATTTTATGATCCCTCTAATAGATCCTTCTTTGAAACGGGAAACGCCAAATTTATTGAGGACAGTGGGAGCGATAAAATCAGGGAGGTATCTTTTGAGGAAAGCATTGGCGATCCTCTTATAGTCACTACTAGTGCGATCAGTAGTGGTATGGTTACCATACCACACATTATGGATATTGCACATCCAGTGAGCATAGTGAACCAAGATATTCCCATAACAACTCCAATGCAATTGGAGGAGCCTACTGCTGAAATTGAAGTATTGCCTCATATTGATGAGCAAGTACCTCAACCACCTCAAACACAAGTGCCCTTGAGGCGATCCACAAGGGAACGGAGAAGCACGAATTCTCGTGATTATGTTTATCTCCAAGAGCATGATTTTGATATAGGGTTGGAAAGTGATCCTACATCTTTCCAAGAAGTCAAACAATGCTCTAACCCTGAAAGGTGGATTAAAGTCATGCAAGAAGAGTTGAAATCCATGGCAGACAATGACGTTTGGGAACTTGTCGAATTGTTCATTGGTTGTAAATGGATATTTAAAACCAAGCGGGATTCGAAGGGCAATATTGAAAAGTATAAGGCTCGTCTTGTTGCCAAGGGATTCACTCAGAAGGAAAACATTGATTATAAGGAGACTTTCTCACCTGTGTCGACGAAAGACTCCCTAAGGGTAATCATGGCACTTGTAGCTCATTTTGATTTGGAGCTACATCAAATGGACGTAAAGACTGCATTCCTCAATGGAGACATAGAGGAGTCTATATATATGGTGCAACCGGAGAACTTTGAGTCCTCAGACTCAAAGCACCTAGTATGTAGATTAAAGAAGTCCATTTATGGTTTAAAACAGGCATCCCGTCAATGGTACCGGAAATTCGATCAAGTGGTTACCTCATTTGGATTTAGAGAAAACCCCGTTGATCAGTGCATATATGTCAAGTTCAGTGGGAGCAAGTTTGTTATACTTGTTTTGTACGTGGACGATATATTGCTTGCAAGCAATAATAAGGGTCTGCTACATGAAACCAAGTCATTTCTATCTGGTAAATTTGAAATGAAAGATCTTGGTGAAGCATCTTTTGTTCTAGGCATTCAGATCTATCGTGATCGTTCAAGAGGCATTCTTGGACTTTCACAACAGGCTTATATTGAGAAGGTGCTTATAAGGTATGACATGCAAAATTGTACACCTGGTGATACGCCTGTGTCAAGAGGTGACAAGTTCAGTTTGCAGCAGTGTCCACGATTTGAACTTGAAATAAAGGAGATGGAACAATTCTCATATGCGTCAACAGTGGGAAGTCTCATGTATGCACAAGTTTGCACTCGACCAGATATAACATTTATAGTTGCGATGTTAGGCAGATATGTTAATAACCCAGGACCATCACACTGGAAAGCAATTAAAAGAGTGATGCGGTATTTGCAAAGAACTAAAAGACACATGCTCATGTATCGGAGGTCAAATCACCTGGAGGTGATTGGTTATTCAGACTCCGATTTTGCTGGATGCTTAGATAGCAGGAGGTCCACTTCAGGCTATATTTTCATGCTTGCTGGAGGGGCTATATCTTGGAAGAGCGTCAAGCAGACGCTAGTATCCACTTCTACTATGGAGGCAGAATTGGTAGCATACTATGAAGCATCAAATCATGGGATTTGGCTGTGGAACTTCATCACAGCATTGCACATCATCGATGGCATTGACAGACCACTGAGGATCTACTGTGATAATAAAGCCGCAGAACTTTATGCCAAGAACAACCGCAGTTCGTCGAAGTCCAAGCACATCGACATTAAGTTTCTAACGGTTAAAGAAAGAGTTCAGAGTCATCAGATTATGGTAGAGCACATCAGCACAGATTCTATGTTGGCCGATCCACTCACCAAAGGCTTGGTGTCTAAGGTGTTTCATGCGCATGTTGTGGATATGGGAGTACTTCTTATGGAAGAAGAACTCATCTAGTGGGAGTCTGTATTTATTTTATTGCTCTATGTTAATAAAGACAAACTTTTTTATTTTGATTATTGTGCGTACTTAAGGTTCAAAATATTAATGGGAATTCATATGTTTGTTTGACACTTTGAATATGATATCATGATTTACTGCTGCTGTTTAGCATTTGGTGTTTGTAAATATGATACAGATTCCTTTTGGAATCATAAAGTTTGGATCATGATTTGCTATTGCAGTTTAGCATAAGGTATTTGCAAATATGATCAGACTCTTTTGAGTCACTTTGGACCAGTTGGAAATTGGCATGTACTGATCACATTTCATGTAATTTCCACTCTATACATCCGCATCTTGATCTATGTCGTTAATGACATTGGTATTGTGATTATTGTTGGGGCTTGTTACGATCATATACAGTAGCTATGACCTCTTTAGTCCTATACCAATGAAGTTAATGGACCAGATTGTTTATAGGGGTATCTTGTACCCATAAAGTTTGATATCAACTAAAGTTTTGCTTGTATTTAACATACAACTCACATATAGGTGGGAGATTGTTGGATATTATCCCTATTTGGTGGGCTTATATGTAAATTGCACATGTAAATACAATCTGAGCCCTTAAAGTGATCTAACTTATGTTTATTGGGTTTCAGATTATTGGATGCGGGTTCAATGTTTAGAACCCTTTAGACCAATCTGTTATTATTTATGGGCTGATAACAGATTGGATTTCTATATAAAGGGGAGGTCCCCAAGGGTTTAGGCGATCTATCTTGACCTAGTTTCTTGTTCCCCATTAACAAGAAACTTTACGGCGCCGTCAACCCTAAGCCCCTTGGAAGATCCTCCCTCTTCTTTCCGCTGCATCTTCTTCCACAGGGATCAAGCCGACGACGCTACGACAAGGACGATGGCTCTTCAATCAGGTTCCTTGTCATTCGGTTTATTTTATTCTTGTCATTCTATGAAACAATAGATCCATGCTCGCATACATTGCGTTTTCTCTTCGAATTCTTATTTTATTTTTAGAATTGCGGTTGGGAGAAAATACAATATTGTATCACCCCATCATTGCTCCTTTGCATTTTGGTGGCTTGACCTCTAATATACAGCCGCGTCGACTCCAGAGAGGAGAAGAGAATCATCAGTAGTCCATGATTGAAAGAAAAAACAATAAATGTGGGCGCTGAGAGTCTTCTCCGGCTAGACTGGCAAGGTCCGTCAAACCCGACCGAACCGACCGTGGTCAACGGTCCTTAAGCCAACGGTTTAACCGGACGTGGATCGACCGCCTATTCGGCGGTCCGGTCCCGATTTTTTAAAAAACCGAACCCAAAAACAAAAAAACCGGCATTTAAAAAAAAAAAAAATTGGCCGAGCACGGCGTTGTGTAAACACGCGATGCCGTCGTTTTTCCCGTTACACGACACGGGCGTGTCGTGACGCGACGGCGTGTCCGTGACGCACAACCGGCGTGTTGCTCTCATTACACGACACGAAGGTGAAAGTTTTTACACCTCCATTCCCTTTCATTTTTTCACAAATCACAACTTCTCTTCTCTAATTCTCATTCCCTCATTTGCTTTCAAGTCTCAACTCTCAAGTCATATTTTTACAAATGTCTGGAGCCGGATCAAGTCGTAAGGTGCGGCATGTAAAGGGAAAGAGATAATGCCACCACCGCCCGAGTTCGAGTTCGAGCAAGCGGCAATTCACCTCCATTCGACATCCGACTATGATTGATATTTCCGTGATGAATTTCAAATACGTCATCATCATCAAAGTCAAGAAAGTAGGAGGAGCAATACATCCAAGACGATGATGGCGGGTTCTACGGCCATAAAACCAACTCGAGTGCCTCGCCCCGCATCCGATATCTTCACCAAACATTTCGAAAAAGTAACGCTCTCTTCCGGTGATATGCAAGCAAAATGCAAATATTGTTCGAAATGTTACAAATTTCAACAAGGAGGAGGTTACATAACCCTTACTCGACACGCGGAGAGAAATCATCCATGGAAATTGGTATTGATCGTTCTCAAACTCAAATTCACATTCTCTTCTCAATCGGGTTCAGTAACGAATATAAACTCTTTAAATTTGATTTAAACTAGATTTAGAGAAGAAATCACTAAATTTTGTGCAATTGAACAACTTTCTTTTAGTTTTAGTGATAAATTATCTTTTGAAAATTGGCTTTCTACAAGTGCAAATCCTTCTATTAAATGTATCCCAAGAAATACTCTAAAACGTACACTTTTAAAATTAGTCTTAGAACAAAAATAAGAATTGATTAAAGAATTTTCTAATTTAAACAGTAAAGTTTCTTTGTGTTCTGATATTTGGAGTGATCATTGGCAAAGTTGTTCATATATGGGTATTACTTGTCATTGGATTGATAATAATTGGGACATTCAAAAAAGATTGCTAGCATATAGATGTTTTAACGAAACACACACGACACAAAATATTTCACAACTTATTTTTATTATTTTAGAAGAATATGGTCTAACTTCTAAAGTTTTTTCAATTTCTTTTGATAATGCTAGTGCAAATACCTCTAGTATTAGTGAACTTATTGATATATGCAAACCATCAATAGCTGGAAGATTTTTTCATATTAGGTGTACATGTCACATTTTAAATTTGTGTGTTCAAGATAGACTTAAAAATTTAGGATCACATATTCAACCAATTAGGAGTGCAATTCATTATTTATGGACACATCCTCAAGTAATGAAAGAGTGGAGAAAATTTTGTAAAATAAATGGCATGAAGCCTAAACGGTTTGCACGTGACGTTCCAACTCGTTGGAATTCTACTTATAAATTGTTGTTATCTACTTTTGAATATAAATATTTATTATGTATATTTTTTCATCAACATGTTCAATCACGTGATATTTATTTGTTTTCAAATCAATGGAATATATGCACTAATATTTGTGAAATTCTAAAAGTTTTTAGTGATGCTAGTGACCAATTATCAGGTGTTTATTATCCAACTTCACATTTAGTTTTAACACATTGTTGTAATATTGCATGTATTTTTAATGAACATATTCAATCAAATGATACTTATTTATCTCAATGTATTTATGTAATGAAAGAAAAATGGGAAAAATATTTCTTAAACATTCCTGAAATTTTTTTATGTGCTTTTGTTTTAGATCCTAGACTTAAATTAGATGGTTTGCAAGATATGTTAGCATTATATTATGAATCTTTAAGTCCTATTACCGAAACTGCTCCTAATATTCCTTTGATTTTGTTTAATATTAAAACACATTTACATGATATTTATAATGAATATAACATTAAATATGGTGAACAAATTATTGGACATGAAACACATCAATCCACTACAACTAGTATTATTACTTCTAAACTCACTAAAGCACAATTGTTATTAAGACAATGGACTAAACGTCCACGAGGATCCTCAAGTTCCAGTCAGGAACTTGAGAATTATTTGACCACTTCTTTTGATTTTAGTGATGCAGATGAAGAAAGCTTCGACATTCTAAAATGGTGGTCGCAAAGAACTCAATTATTTCTAATCTTATCTATAATGACAAAAGAAATTCTAGCTTGTCCATTTAACTGCATTAGTGGAACAAGCTTTTAGTATCGGAGGAAATACATTGGACGAGAGACGTTCTAGCTTAAGGCCGGAAAATTTGGAAGCGCAATGTTTACTCAATGATTGGTCAAAAGCTGCAAGTCGAACCCAACATATTAAAAGTGACGAAGAAGACCAAGACGAAACAGAAGGAACATCCGGAACTACGACGACGGGAGGAAATACCGAATACGACTGAAATGTATTTGATTTTTTTATTGTAATAGATTTTTTTATTTAAGTCTAAGATGTAATATATTTTGTATTGAGATAATGAAATATTTGATAGAGTTTTTATAAGTTTAATTGTGATTTTTTTTTAATTATTTACATCATTTTTTATTTTTTTTATTTATTTAACTAAGACGACGATTAACCGGATCGGACCCGGACCCGGACCGAATCGGACCCGGACCCGGACCCGGACCCGACCCGGACTTGACCCGGACCCGGACCCGGACCGGAACCGGCGGTTCCATGACCCGGACCGTAACCGGCCACGAGCGGGCCGGTTAAGGATCAATATTTTGTCAACCCGGATTCGACGGTTTCGACTCGGACCCGGACCGAATCCGGACCGTGGCCAGGTCTATCCCCGGCCAATATTTCCCATATCGTATCCGTATCCAGAATAACTTTGTTTGTACGATAAATATTTTTTTAAAAAGAAAATTTTTAAGTGCCAAAATTTAATTATTCGAACAAGTAAAACAAAAGTATTTTTTAAGTAAAAGGTTAACCGTTACAATGCTTTTGAAAAAAAAAACAATTTTTTCTATCGGATAGAATTATTTTACATGGAAAAACGATCGATATATTTTAATTGACGTTGCTATGTTCTTTTAATAATTTAAAAATACTTTAATGCCACAACATTTGATTAATGCCAACATATTTCTAAAATTTTTATTATACTCCAAATTAAAATATCTATTTTTTACTTCTAAATTACCATTTAAATCGCTCATTGATTGATGAAAATCTCTGATCCGAAAATTTTCAATCCCTAAATTAGTTTTTAAAGTTAAATAAAATTATCAAAAAATTGGAAAAAAAAATAGCTATCAGATTATTCACTAAAATTTTAATGTGGTCAATAACAATTAATTTTTAAATTCAATTACTTTAGCCTCTTACTCAAAATAAATTTAAAAAGAAAAGAAAAAGTATGTATTACACATATATATATCCACAATGATTTTTTTACCTTAATCAGTTGAAAGTTTAATCGGAGAGAGAAAGTTATAAAGATTCTTTTACTCCGTTTTTCTCTTTATTTAAAAAAATTAAGAGAAAACAATGTTGTTTTTTTTTTCCCATTGCATCTCATTGATAACACATAAAAAGCTTGATAATCAGTTTATTAAAGAGACGTTAAAAGAAGAAATAATATTTTAAAACCACGGCATATTGAAATCAGCTCCTAAACAGTGATATTTATATAAGGGAGCGGCTATCTACACCCATCGAACTCTAAACATATTCAAATTTTTATAAAAAATCTTAAAATATTTTTCTCATTTTTTCACTTTGTCCGCAAGTGAGCATCGCGATCCCGAATACCCACACTCGATAACCCGTTGCTGCTCAGCATCACTATCGAGTGATCGAATTTCGATCGCGGTTCGGCCGACGTCTAATTTTGATCGATTTATAGTCGGATTCCAATCGAATTGAAATTGAAGTCATGTCGAATTATGATTGCCCGCACTGCAACCATTGACGACCACAAATCACGAACGATTTCGATCGTAGTTCATCTGAAATCTAATTGCAATTCAATCGGAATCCAAAAGTGATCGGACTATGATTAGATTCTGACTGGATCATAATTGGAATTCAGTCGCTCAACGATGATGTCGAGCAACAACGAGTTGTTGGGTGGGGGTGCTCAGAATCGTGATGCTCACATGCAGAGAACGGGGAGGGCATTTTAAAATTTTTATAAAAATTGAGGTAAGTTTAGAGTTGGATGGGAGTATGGATAGCCGCTCCTTTATATATATCTTACTTGCCCCCAAGGCAAATCCAGATGGCTAACACACCCCGTGTTAAGGTTTGAAAGGGTAAGAGATCGATTCCTGGAGGTGGCGAGAATCACGATGACGTATTTGCATAGCCGAGACTGATTTACCTCCTACACGTAGGGGCGGATGGGAGGCATTAATATGATGGTTCAATATTTTTTTTATATATATCTTGCTCAATAAAATGGAGGAATAAAGAAAATTTTATAATTCTTACGTATAAAACAAATTTAAAAGTTATGCCAACTCAAAACTTCTTCGATATATATAGAATTTTAAACCTTTTTTATATTCCGATAACATGACCTATTTTTTGTAAAATATTTTTTTTTCTAATAAAAACTTAATTTTTATAATAAAAACTAATAAACTTTTTTTAAAAAAAATCTAAATAACTTTTTTAAAATTTTCAACTAATTATAAAAATTGATATTTTAGATAACTCGATTTTCTGCTTGACATATTTAGTTATTTTTGTTGTGCATTGATAAATATGGAAGAACTATTAGGCTAATAAAGGATGTCGGCTTCGTGGCATGCATTAGATCTCTTGGTTACAGTTCTTTGTTGCAGAGGCGAAGTAGCAGAGAACGAAGAGCTTGACTGTATTGCAAGTTAATATTATCGACCTTGTTATCATCCAAGGAAAAAAGAAAGAAGAAACTGGAAAAACTTCTTCATTTCAGGATATTTTGCCTTCCTATGATCGAAATTTGGTGATTGAACTGATGGCGGAAACAAAAAATAGATGCTAAATTGATATAGCCACCAGATTATTTTGAAATAGAATTGGCTATCTTTTCTAACAGCTGTTTGTAAGGTTCTGTCAAATACAATTCTGATAAAATGCTGTCAATTAGTCTTGCAAGACTTTCCCACGGTTTATGGTAACAAGGAATTAGGAAACTTCGCAGAAGACTTTTGGCTTTCACTTTTGCCATATTATGTTGCCCATAAATGAATTGTGGATTGATGATGACAACTAATAATGGTGGTAAATTGAGTTATCGCTTGAATTTATCAATAAAATCATAATCATTTATCCTTTAGCATGGAATTGCTTTTCGTCTATGACAAAATTCTTCAAATGCATAGTTTTTATTCTCTCAGTTAATCATGTACTTTGATGTTACTAACTGTTTCTGATTAGTCATCTTTGACTTAGTTTTAGCTCTGTCAGATTGGTTTTAGGAGGGTTTTTTTAGTACAATTTTTGTTGAAAACTAAATTAGGCTGGGATCATTCTCCTTTTGTATCCGAGTTCTAAATGACTCGTTGAAAACTAAATTATGTCGTCTTTTAAAAGAAATCACTCGTTGCGAGCCCAATCAATCTCAAGCCCATCAAGAACAACATCACTCGAGCAATTTGAGACATCATCGCAGAGGAAGATGTGTCCAAAACACACAAATAGACAAAGAAACATATGCTTTAGAAACATTGGGGACCATGCGAATAGTTTGAAGATGTGGTCATAGAGCTTAACTTTACACCATCTTTATATCCATTATTCCTTCTCTTCCATCTATTTTCAATATCTCATGTCAAATCAGATTCATGGATGGTGGGAATTGATGTGTTACCACAAGAATCTTGGCCTTTCTTCTTAGCCTCCCCAAACATACATATCCATATCCATCTCCATCTCCATCTCCATCCCAAAACTCATTCTCAGTCTCTCCCATACATTATTTTTCATTTTGCTTTTGTAATTTCAAATTCTTCTCAGTTTACCTCTTGCTGTTTCCATTTTAGTCTCCATGGATGGATCATTATTAGTAAAAATGAAGAAGCTTTTTCTATTGAATATTTATCATTTGTTAGAAAACAGATAACAAAATATTCACTTTCCATGTAAGAAAAATCATTAAATCACAGCCAGATAGACTCATTTCATCCTTGCCAGATAATTGCACTTTGTAGAATGATTGTAATCGAATGCTACAAATGACTGATAAAAAAAGTGTCTTCCTAAAACTTTTAAATGCTGAGCTAGGAGCCTAGGACCACCTGATGATCAAATATGAAAGCCATAATTTCGCAATGTACAATTCTGTGAGTTAGAGAATCTCTTAGTTTTGTGGCATCATATTTGCACACATCAAGCTATGTGAACCACATAAAGCTAGAGAAGCAACAATCCTTGTCAATATTCTTGTATACATCAATCCAAGTACTAGATTTGATGTGTCTCTATCTTTTTTTTCGATCTAGCTTATATCCTTGTCGATGTGTAGTAGCAAGAAACAGCACTTTGAAAGAAAAGGAGAGAAATTTTTTAATTCTTTTATCAATTCGCAATGGCTTACTGTTAATATAAACAAACTGCACTTTTGTTTATAGCTCATGAAGTGTAAAATCAACTGAAGGCAAATCATTCGCCTACTTGTATTATGGATTTCAGTCACCAAAACAGAGCCACAGCAGGAACAGATTTTGTAGAGTTGGGACAAGTCGCAGTGAGCTAATGATCCATAAATATTGGAGATATAAGACATGGCATGTGGCTACATGATACATCTCTCCATGTTACTGTAACTCATTTGGCATAAATGCTCAGTTTGCTCCAAATCTATTTAATGTTGTTTTAATGATTTGTTTTTACTGAAATTCTACTGACTTAGATTTGTTTAATATATATGGTATTAAAGTTTCTTATATTTACAAAATGTTCGCTCGTAGAATTTTACTAATCTTATTCATTAAAAGTAGATGGTAAAATGCCAATAATAAAGCTATAAATAATATTTTAGAAAAATATAAATCTAACATTAAAAAAACAATATATATATATATATATATATATATTTTTGATGATATTAAAGTTCTAGCGGATAATAATAATTTAGACACTGAGACAAGAGAATCGTAAACTAAGCAGGAGAAGAGGACACGAGAGAGCTGCTGGAGCTTCAGATTCATGAAAACAGGACAATTTGAACCTTCATTAAACTAAGCACCATGAAAGCCAGCTGCTGCGAGCTCAGAACAGAGACTTTGGATTCTTTATGCGAGTTTAGAGGTTTTTTATGGCAGATGCGCACTCCCTCGTCTTCTTTCTGCAGGAAAAACGAAAACTAAATGGAGGAGGTGATAGTGGCGGCACTATTTCTTTCCCTTTCTTCAGTAAATCTCTCTGTTGCTGGATTCGGTTTTGGTTAAAAATACAACTTTTAGTAGAAAGTTTGAATCTTTCATGTTGAATCCGAGAGCAGTTGCAGTTAAATCTGAGAATTTGTGACATTATAATGAACAGGAGTTTCGTGGTGCTCAGAGCTCCTAATTAACCTCGAAAGCTATTCTTTCATGGTGAATCAAAGAAAAGAATTCCCATCCCGTTTAACTTTCTTTGGTATCCTACTCTTTTATTAGATTTGCCAATGGTTAAAAATCCAAATTTTAGCAGGAAGCTCAAGACTTCATGGTAAATTTAAGAGTTTTTTCAGTGAAATATGACATTTTACCATAGAAAACCAGACCTTTATTAAAAACAAGGGAACTCAAAGTTACTATCTCATGAGTTATTCTACAAGATGATATTTTTTTTCCTTCCTTTTTTTTCTAATCCAGAAAAGGCAAAGAATCCTTATTTACGAGAGCAAGAAGCCCACACACGCAATCCCCATAACAATCACTGAATCTAGTCGTAAATTCGAGAGCTTGTATTCTTCATCCAACTAAAATCATTCTTCCTTGATTCTGAGCATGTGGTTTCCTATTCTATCCTACCTAAAATCTAATTGTCCTATTTGATCTTATCCGTAGTTTTGTAATAATTAAATCATCAGATGAAGTCAAATCCAACAGAAAGGAAGTCTAAATTTTCACCCATTTTCAGATTTTTCAATGGCTGGGTCCTGCTCTAAAACGACAATTCTAGGATTCTAATTACTGTTCTTGATTAGATAAGCATGCCTAACTTAGTGGATAAAAAAACACATAGCTGTGAGGAATAATGGATGTGGACTCCAATTTGTAAGCGAACACCAAATAAGAAATTGCGAAGATGATTGGTCATTTATGAAGAGAGAGAGAGAGAGCATCTCCCAATTAGTATCTTATAGTCCTCTCAGAGGTGAGGAGTTTCTCCGTCTGGAATATCTTCTTCAATGATTACATGGAGACTAAGTGAGGTTTGCAATTTTATGGTGATCTCGTTTTCTCTCTCTCTCTTTTTGCCCTTTTGTTTCATCAGTCTTTTGCTATCATTACGAGCAATTCCTTTGGAATTTTGAGTCAATGATGGCAGCATCACTGTGATGACACGAGGAGAGAGTTCCAGGCTTCTTCATTTGGTATTTATGAGGGCAATAAATGGAAGAGCGATAAGATGACAGAAAGGAAGATGTTCGATAAGCAACCAAAATGATGAGTTTGCAGGTGAAAAAAAAAATCCTCTCGTCATTTGTTCTGTTTCCTTTTTATTTGGTTCATTTGAAGATTGTTTATATAGTGAGTTCAAGAAGGATCCTAAAGTTGAAATGTGAAAATCTTCCTTGTTTTTGAAGTCAGTTCATCATCAATTAGTCCAAATACTTCTCTTAATTGCTTTTTTTTTCTCCCTTGAAATCAGACATTCTTGAGATCTGATCCTTTTGCTTATTAAATAATCTTGAATCACTAGCGTTTCTTTGCAATTAAAACAACTTATGATGTCCTCTTGGATAATTAATATTTCATAATGCATGTTTCTCGAAAGAATTTCTATGTTCTTCAAATAAAATTTGACCTTCTCCCCTTTAAATATACTGCACCGTCTGAAACTTTCATTGAATTTTCAGATATTTTCTCATCCTATGACAGAAGAATCATTCTGCAAAATTATCAAGAGAGAGTTACTTGTTCTGAAATAAAGAATTCCTTCTCAGAAATGAATTGCTACTCTGACGATGAGTTGGTAATCATTTTTATGTTTGGTTTTTACTCTCCTCTTATGCTTATCCTTCCACTCTCCAGGCGTAACTCTTTCTTCCCCCCTGAATAAATTAAACCTGCTAGTTGTTTTGTTTCTCTGGCTAATTGTAACTTGTTATTTTGCTCGATGCAGAAAAGTTAAAATTAATGATCTACCTCATCATTATTTTACTTGTGCTGTTAAGCTATTAATCAAAGATTATCCAATAAGTTGCATCTAGTTCGTCAGATGATAGTATGTTCTCTTTCTTTTCTTTTCTGAAAACTTGAATTCTACTCTGATCATTAGAAGCAAAAAAAAAAAAAAAGGTTAAAAGGAGAAGGATCAAGATTTTGGCTAAGGAATCAGGCTTTCTTAGCCTAAGACTTCATCTCCTATTCATCCTTGATTTTATTTCTTTTCAGGAATGGGCTCAAAGCTGCAAACATAAAATAAAGTATTCACCGCCTTGAAAAGAAGCAACAGTTTGCCAGTAACTGTAGCAGTGAGGGCTTCAGATTCAAATGCTTTGGACCGACGTGGGTTTCCAATGAAGAAACATGTCGAATGCCATAGCAGAGATTCTGTGAGGAATACAATGTTGAAGCACGAAGACATTTTCAGGCAGCAGGTTAAACAAAATGCCACATTTTAATCGCACTTCCACCACAAAAAGCACATTATTGCTAACTCACCGAGACGAGCTGGATGATGTAGGTTCGTGAACTCCATCGTCTGTATCGAGTCCAGAAGATGCTGATGACTGAGCTGGCGAACAAGGAAGCAGAACTCCATTCCTTGCCAAGGGAAGCTACCGCGGCAGTGGCAGATACAAAGACTAGAATCTGGAGCAGTGCTTCAACCTCAGAGATCACCCAAGCTTCTCGAGTCAGTAATGTGAACCAACCTGCAGCTTGCAGCACAAGGGCGGGAGGCCTCCTCTCGAGGGAACTAAGTTTCTGCTCTCGTGACCGATCGAATGCGCATGCCATGGGCTTTGAATTCGACCAGCCAGCTGAAGAGGGCACTTTCAGAGGAGACAGGAACACCAAGCAGCTCCAAGAAACATGGTCTGATGATGGAGCTGGAATTGACTTGACACTCAGCATAGTTTGCGGTTCTAGAAACAAGAAAGATCAAAGGTTTTCGCCATGTCTGAATGCCGAAATTGGCTGCTCAGACCCAACTGCAAGTGATATCAGGTTGAGGCAGATTAAGCAGGAGAAAGAAGAGGATTGTAGTGATTCTTCTTCTGGCCTGGACAGAAAAATGGTGAAGAGCCCCCCGTGGCTTCTGCGTGCTCTAAATTTGAACAAGACATGAAACAAACATAAAACTTTGTTTCTTGTTTCTTGCATTATTCTTGATTGAAAACAGATGATGAGGACTCTGAGCAAAGGACCTTCTACATTAGCAGCCAAAATTTATTGATTTATACGGTCAATATGTTTCTTTGGGTTTTCAAGTTTGATATATATATATATTTTTCTTGATTTCTTTTACTTTGCCATTAATTAGAAGTACTTCAACAACATAACATGTCTTTTCATTCCAAATATATTTCAAGAAGCTGAACTTGGTCCATAATTTTAGACTACGATATTTTCGTAAATTTAACTGCTCCCTTCCGAGGATCATCAGTTATGATCATATTCAGTGTCGATCCTCGAAGTTTAGAGATTTTTAGCGAAACAATAAAAATTGAACTCATGAAATTTTTTTTTTTTATATTAATTGGACTCTTTTACATATATTTTTTTTTTTGAAGATCAAATTTTGAACCTGAGTGAGCCCCAACAGCGCCCACTCTGATCATATATATTATCCCTGTCAGTTAGTTTGAGGATGTTATTTTCTGATAAAATGATTGTTTTTGTTAGACTGTTTGATTAATATATAACTCAGTTTATCTGAAATGTATGATAACGATTAGTCAAGTTTCATTGTTTTTACGAATAAATCATAAAAATATATGTCTGAGAATTTTTTGTCTTTTATTTTCATTCTCTCTTTTTCCAGAAAATAAAAAATAATTTTTTTTTTCCAATTTTCCAGAGAATACTCTTTTATTTTTTGAAAAACAAAAATAGAAAAAAAAACGATTATTTCTCGTTTTCTAATTTTTCAAAAAATACTCATTTATTTTTTGAAAAATGGAGATGAAAAATATGAACCAAACACGTTTTTTTCATTTTCGTAGAAAATGAAAATAAAAAAAAAAAAAAAAAAACTCCTACCAAACGCCCCTTAACTTCTTATTTTCTTAGAAGAATTTACTGAAAAAATTATAGGTACTGTAAAATATATATGGTTGATTGTAAAATATATGTATTGTAAAAACTATATTTTATGCAGGTAAGACAAGATGGAGCATAGAAATCCAATCTAAAAAATATCAGTTATACTTGATGACTACTTTTGAATTCAAGAGACATAATATTTTATGATGATGATAAGCAGAGAAGTCTATCTGTCTCCAGTCTCTACGTGAGAAAATATGTTCATATATGGATTTTCATCAACCCTGAGAAACATTATCTTCAGATATATGTACAACTTAAAATTCA
Source organism: Wurfbainia villosa (assembly GCA_025175895.1). Lineage (NCBI taxonomy): Eukaryota > Viridiplantae > Streptophyta > Magnoliopsida > Zingiberales > Zingiberaceae > Wurfbainia > Wurfbainia villosa. The sequence goes on along the minus strand of CM045998.1, from coordinate 7,438,048 downwards.
GTTTTGGAGCTTAATTACATCACCTTAATGGCCAAACAGTGTGGGTCTTGCATCTGTACGGAATGAAGAGTCTTAGACTGTTTAATGCTGTGATATTTTGTCAATGTCAAGCCCTTTTAGTTTGACGACTGATTCCACATGCTCTTCAGAGTGTTCAGCTCTCTTATCCTGCAAAAAAAAAAAAAAACACCCATTTGTATAGTAACATTTTATTGTTGCATATTTAACCAAATCCACCTAATGGAATCGTCTCTACGAGATATATTTTAATTTGTATAAATGGCAGAGTGCAAGGGTCTGTCTGTCTGCATGCATACGGAGCTTTCTCTTTTCTTTCATTGTTTTCCCCCTTTAGATACAAGTGGTGAATGTGAGATTGCATGGCATGAACTGTGCAGTGAAAATGATCTCAATGTGTAACTAAAACCTAACTAAGAATCATTTGGCATCGACCAGAAGGAAAATGACAGGAAGAGAGACAAAAAAAAAAGAAGGAAAAGGACTACAAAAAACGAATTCTGGATTGGAATTTTGGCCCATACAACTAGTAATTTTGGCAATACTGCAGGTCCAAGTTGGGCCCAGTTATATTTTAGATTTTTTTTTAATGATTTTTCAGTATGGATTTTGAGAATTTTGTACTGATTTTACAGGTCTACGATTTTCTCACTGAAAAGTGAGATTTTCTATTGTTTCTGAATAGCTCTGAGAGAAGAGTCTAAGGTGGATTGAGCAACACAGTCTTATGCCATTTCCATCATACTTTATTTTGTGAAGTAGACTTATACTGAATCAAGTTAAATTGCTTTCATCTTCTTTTTTATAGTTATTGTACTATATCATAGGAGACAAAGATTTTACCACCTTACGTTAAAATGGTGAATTTGGATATTATAGGCACCATACTTCAATCTAAAAGTATGTGGCTCGACGTGACCATTCTAACAAGTGGAATCTCTTATAGTGGTCTTACTGAGGCTTTATAGTAAACTGAACAGTCGACATTGCCGTTTGTAAGGAAAAACTTGCAGTATTCTGTTTTTTGCCTCTTTTGTCACAGTTTCTAAGCGTATAATGTTGGCTATGAGAAATGCTATCTTATTGCATCTATCGCCGGTCATGACGAAGAACAGAGCTTAAGCATTTCGAGTCACATGATTTTTGGTACAAAGTTGATGGTTGCTCCGTGGTCCACAGGCCAACTTGAGACAACTGCTTGAAATGCAAACAAGGTTAGGAAGCCACTCCTTTTACCACCTGTTCAACATGATAAGTAGCTTCCTTGTCCCCAATTTCATTTTGTTTCTTACTTTGTACTCGGCTCTTCGGATTTATAGCTCTTTCCCCATTGTCGCATTCTGGTTAATTTTAGGTGTTGGCAATCATTAGATTTACCAATTTAACAGACGAAACATAGCACACTGGTAGGGCTAGCTTGTGATTCATTTGTCTTCTTTCAGAATCGAGACAATCATGCATGTGATTGTTGTCATGTTTCTTGAACTGGATTCCAAGTCAATGCTTTTCTTCTAAATTTGGTTGACAGTACAATCCTGCACCTTCACTTAACATGTGTTGAGCTCTCAATTTTACTGGCAGATCCAACTAACTTTGTAGTTCGAGACACTGTTGATGAAGGCTTAAGCATTCCTAGGGTACAAATTAAACAGTATGCAGTCCAAGGGATGAGCTATGTCCTACTTTACATAACCAGTGCAGTTTAGTGCCTAGATTTTAAGACGAGTGATCATGAATGGGAGCTTGCAGTCCACAACGATGAGGTGTCGGATTCTTCGTCGGAGTAGTCCAAATCATCAAAGCCCCAAGACTCTTCTTCCTCCTTGTCCTCGCTTAGCATCTTCAATGCATCTTGCAAAATCTCTTTGCCTTCGATTATGTTCAGTACCTGCCATTCCCCATTTGTGACCTCGTCAAAACAGTCGTTTGATCCATAGAAAAACACAGTGAAAACGGTGGAGATTCATGAGCAACCCGTGACGCGAGAATAAATTCATGGATTTTTCAAGTGTCTAGTTTCTGTAGCTATTGAAGCAGATTCAACAAATAATTTTGATTGTTGGTTGAGATTGGCAGTTTATGAAGTATAAATATGGCAATTTGCTGTTGCATAATTCGATCACTATTCTTATCATTAGAATATGCTTCATGGTCAGGAGGTAATCAGATATGAATGTATGCTGGTAGGCAAGAAAGCAACCAGTTGCCAAACAATCACAGCGCCTCGAACCAGTAATACGATTAGAAAAATAAGAACAATAAGCAAAAAGTCACGAGATTCAGCATCTACTTGTATTATTTGCAACATTTCAGTTTCGTAAAAGATGCTCAAATCTTTTAAATATATCGTCCAAACTCTAGCTACTTCACTACAGTTTCAGTAGAATTCAACTACCTTTCAGTTCTACTAGTTTCTTACTCACATAACCATTGGTTAATTCCTTACTTAGTTTAGCTTTTGAGGATATATAGATACCTCAGTCATCGATGGGCGAGATGCCGGTGCCGCCCTGATGCAAAGGGAGGCTGCAAAAGTGAGCTTGTGTAGTTGTTCATAGTCGTAATGTTCTTCTAATCTCGAATCGAGCAGCATTCTTACTGTGCCATCTCTTAGATGAGGTTTTGCCTGCAGTCAGTGAAGGTCGATCTAAGTAGCAATGGGTTTAGTGAGGACTCTCGATCACATTGAGCACACACTTACCCAGCTAACCAAGCTTGTGTGAGAAACATCGACCGGCTTCCTTCCCGATATGATCTCCAAGAGGAACACACCAAACGCAAAGACATCAGTCTTCTCATGCACAATCCCATGCATGAAGTACTCCGGTGCCAAACACCTAATCACACACAGGCTTCATTTGCTAGAATTCATATACACAACTCAAACTACTACTTTTAAGTTAACAAATTGAGTTTTAAGTGTAAATACCCAAATGTGCCTTCAATGGGCTTCACTGTGAGATAGCTCCACTCCGATGGAAGCCATTTTGCAAGCCCGAAGTCTGATACCTGTGAATCGATCAGTGATCAGATGGTGTTTACAGAGTAGAGTAAAAACTTCTATTTTGAAGAACTAATGATGTTATGGAGAGCTACTTGAGGCTCAAAATTATGATCGAGGAGTATATTGGAGGCCTTGATGTCTCTATGGATGATCCTTCTCTGGCAATCCTTGTGCAGGTAATGCAGTCCTCTTGCACTTCCCAGAGCAATCTTGTACCTCAACTTCCACTCCAATGGAGGACTGCTCTCATCTATATCGATTTAACGTGGAGGTGAAACTGATAATTACTTTTGAACTCTAAAGAGTTTTATCGAAGTTAGTACCGTGGATGTTGGAGGAGACTGAGCCGTTGGAGGCGAACTCGAAGATCAGATAGAAGCCGAGCTCAATGCAGCATCCGACGAGGGCCGAAACGTTGGGGTGGCGGACATGGCCGACGGTGCCCAGCTCCGTCAAGAAGTCCCTCTCCTGCTCCGACGACGACGTGAGGGCCATCCGCTTGACCGCAATCGCCTGTCCGTCCTCGAGCACTCCCCTGTACACCTCCGCGTACCCTCCCCTCCCCACCAAGTTGCCTGCTAAATCCTCGCAAGAAAAGGGGTCATCGCCGGTCCAGACGAAACGGTTGAGGTAGCAACCGCAGAGCACGAACCTTGGTGGAAGCCGTCGGTGGCTTTGTGGATCTCCTCGTGGGAGAAGCATCTCCAGGCAGGTTTGTTCAGTGGTTGGGCATCGAGCAGAGGGCGCGGCTCTTCTTCTTTCCTGTTCCTCCGGCCAAATTTAAATAGCTGAAGCATGCTTTTGAGGCCCATTCCTTCCCGAAGAAGACGAAGCAAGTGCCTTCAATGGATTTTAAGAAAGCGATGTGACTTTCGCTATGCGTAGCTTTGCTTTTCGAGGGATGCTATAAGGAAAGCATTGATGAGGAAGTTGGGAGCTTTTAAAGGGGAAACGGAGTCACCATTGCTGGATTCAGTACCCTGCTCTGCTTCGATTCACGGAGTCACCATTGCTGCTTTGGCTCCGAGGAAAGCCACGAACTTGGGCTTTAATGGAGGAAGGTGGAGACTCGGAGTAAATTCTACAAGACCAATTCTGAGATGAAAAGTTCTAAAATTTTCAACTGTCGAAACGTTTGTAACTCACCCTACGTGATTCGCACCCTTCCACTGAAAGGAAGGGGACCAACTCGCAAGATCGAGCAACTAGGTCCAGAATATTTCTCATGAAAAGGCACATTCACGTTACTGCTCACTGGCATGATTAGACATGTCGTATAACAGGTGTAAATATGTTTGAGGGTCCGGATTGGGAGTACTTGGCTGTCACAGGGCTAAATGCAGGTGGCCATATCTCCTGCTACGCCATGGATGCTTAAATGATGCTGCCCTTGCTGCATGAATACTGATGCCTGAATTATTGTTTGGAGCAGGGCCGAGCAGAACCAGCCTGAGAGAATTGCGTGATGTTTTCGGAGCTCTTCTTTGTTTAATTGTGCAAAGGTTCCTCCTTTCTATTCCATAAATATAAAGAGAGTAAATTATGAATGAATTTTATTTTTGACGTGATATGATTTAAGATCTTCTTCAGAATCTTTGTCTTTTTGTCCATTGTGCAAATTAATAAACGACCTTATTAATACATTATCTCCGGCTCTTCTTTGTTTAAGATCGATGAGGAAAAGAAAGCAAACTCGATCGAGAGGGTTGGCCTGCGAAGGAAGAGCGGATTCCATTTTGTATCTTCTTATGGACAAGAAATGACACGAGGATAATTCTGACACGGCCGTCCTGCATTTTGTATCATGCAGACTTAGGGACACTTTTTTGCCTTTCTGTCAGCGTTTGAGCTGGGAAATTTGAGCAAGTTCGAGGGATTCAGTGGATGAGATAGTTACATTGACTATTTGACGAATACCTTCGCAGTTGTTTTCTATCAAATCAAACTGCATCTAGCATAAAGTTTTCCTAGCTTAACATTCTAGCATTATTTTAAGCGTTTCTAATGTTCACTGTGATATAAATTTAAAGATTTTACTTGTGTGTGATAAATAATAATGCTCGATATTTAAATACTAATTAATTTTTATCTATATTTAATATTATTAATTATACTTTATTTGAATGATATTGTGCTTATATATATATAATTAGATAATTCATTGAAATTAACAACAGTCAAAGTTAGAAAACTCTTTCAAGCAACCATAAAATGGTCAACGGAGCCTCTACTTACCATCCAATAAACCACGTCCTCAATAGAATTCGGTCCAAAATTAGTAAAAGACCACCTATAAATTCCACCTCCGTTTATCCTCCAAAGCAATCCTTTTTTTTTCTTCCCCCTTTTAATATATTTTTTTTTCTAAAATAAAAAAAAAAAATCTAAAGTCGAATAAATTGGAGATGGCCTCCGACGCCGCCGTCCTGGCCTTCCTCCTCCTCTCCTCCGCCGTCGTCGCCGCCCTCGCCTTCGACGTCAAGGAGATCCTCGCCCCCGAACCCGACTTCTCCTCCTTCACCAAGTACCTCACCGACACTAAGGTCGCCGACGACATCAATGGCCTCAAGACCGCCACCGTCCTCGCGCTCGACAACTCCGCCGTCGCGCCGCTGGCTGGGCTCTCAGCCGCACAGCTCAAGGACGTGCTCACCGTCCACGTCCTGCTCGACTACTATGACCCCGACACCCTCGACCGCGTCTTCAAGAACAAGTCGGCCGTCATCGCCACGCTCTTCCAGAACTCCGGCCACGCCGCGGACGACGACGGCATGTTGAACTACGTCGAGAAGGCTGACCAGAGCATGTACTTCGGTTCCGCGGCGGGCGGCGCCTCCCCTGATTCGGAGCTCGTGAAGGTCATCGGCGCGCGGCCGTATGACCTGTCCGTCATCCAGGTCAGCAAGGCCATCATTCCGCAGGGCGTCGCCGGTGGAAGCGGCGCCGCAGCATCCGCCGGCAACAATGCCACCTCTGCTTCTCCCACATCCGGGGACGCCACGACTGGCGCTTCAGCGGGAAGCGCCTCCACGCCTGCTAAGGGCCCGGCGTCAAGTGAAAGTACTCCGTCTGCAGGCGCTGGCGCCGACTTGTCTCCCGCTTCCAGCGACGCTGCAGCAGCGCCGGGCCCTGCCGGGGAGAAAAAAGCTAGCTCGGCCGAGAGAGTGGTGGTTGGCACCGCACTTGGACTCGCCATGGCCATGGCCGTTTTTGGCGCGCTTTAAATTGAACAACCGGCCGAAGAGAAGAGGAGAACATTAGAGGAAACATATTGCTTTTGCAAGATCAAACAAATTTTTTTAAAAATTGCGCATCCGGGGAATCGAACCCCGGTCAGTACCGTGGGAGGGTACTATGATACCACTACACCAGATGCGCTTTCATGCTTCTCTTTTTGTATAATCAATCTACAATCAATATTATTTTTTTCATTTTCTGACAATTTGGAATATAAAAATAATGTGTCGGTTTATCTATTTCTAATTTATCTTCGAGCTGACGGTAATTAAAAATAACTTTTAATTTCCTTATCTGGCTTATACTCGAGGTTTGATTGAGGAATTGCAAAAGAACAATAAACTATTTTTATAAGTAAAACTAGAAAACTAAATAAATACAGGACCAAAAATAAAATCAATATATCCAACTCGTTTGATATAAAAGCATGACTGTCCATGAGTATTTGCATTATCTTACGAATAAAGTACATATTTAGATTGGGCCGGGCTACTAATTCTCAGTAATGGCATCATTTTATGCAGCCCCACCCGAGATGGGGGTTTTCTGGCCCAATCGACGCCCTGCAACTGCAAGTCTCAAGTGGTCAAGCCCTTTCCATTCCCGCGCTCTCCCATCTTCGACCTCGAGAAATGGTTTCGCGTCGCCAACCAGTGACCATGGCGGCGGAGGTGGAGGAGGAAGAGGTCGAGATGGAGTCCATCGGCGCTGCCTCTGGGAGGCCGATCCCCTTCCAGCTTCAACTCGACAAGCCCCTCCCCTTCCAGGTCGGTCGATCCCTCCTTCCTCGAAACCCTAGGTCCCCTCCCAGTTTTGGGCGCTTGCTTGAGTTCCAATGCAGCTGTAATGGTGCAGATTAAGATCGCGGAGTGGAACCCGGAGAAGGACCTGCTTGCTATGGTCACCGACGATTCTAAGGTAGTCTTGCATCGCTTCAACTGGCAGAGGCTTTGGATGATCTCGCCAGGTGAATGCATCCTGTCGATATTTGGTTCCTCCTTTTTTTAATTTTTTTTAATTTTTTTTTTTAGCCTGAGTCTCTCTTGGTTCATGGTTTACTTTGAAGCAGTTAAAAAATTATGGAACTTAGCCATTCTTTCAGCTTGTCTTTCTTTTCGTCTTGAAAGAATGGCGAAGGACAAACCGTAATTGAAAAATCGTTTTTTTCTTTTGTTTAAGAGTTGGTAAAGTAGGTGAAGTTATCGATTTCAGTTTAGCTTTATATTTGATGCCTATACCAATCGTTAACGCCAAACTGATATATATCTGGATATTTATGCCTTTGATGGACTTGAAACAAAAATTCGAACAATTTAACATTGTTCTGACTAAGCAAAAACCATGAAAAGAATCTATAATATCACGGTATGAGAGCAAAAAGATATAAATACACTTGAACAAGTCGCTGAAATCATGTGTGACTAATTCTCTCAATCCTATCTAGATTTCTCCCTCAACTTCATTTGAGAGAACCAACAACATTTTGCCTCGTGCACTCATTTTAACACTAAAAAGCTCTTGATGTGCACACACCCAAGGCATGTCCTTAACTATAACACACATCCAAGGCAAAATAGTTGCTGCAACAATAACAATAACAACCAAGTCTTATCCCACTAGGTGGGGTTAACAATAGCAACCAAGTCTTATTCCACTAGGTGGGGTCTGCTATATGGATTCTTTTATATCATTAGGCTCTATCCCCTACTATATCATCATCTATACTTAAATAAATTTTATCTTATTTTATTATTGTTAACCAAATTTTTTTGGTCTTCCTCTTCCTTGTTTGATGTGCATATTTGTTATAGTTTCATATCGTTTAACTGAAATATTTATTGATTGTTTAAGTACACACATTAAACATGTCTTTCAGAGTTTTTTCTCAATAAATACAACTTCGACTCTATCTAATGCTCTTATTTCTTATTCTATTCATCCTTGTATGCCCCACACACCCATCTTAATATTCTCATATCTGCTACTCTCATTTGTTGTTCATGTGCTTGAGTTACAGCTCAACATTCAGTCCATATAATATAGCAGGTCTAACTATCGCTTTGTAGAACTTCCCTTTAAGTTTTAGAGGTACTTTATGATCACATAAAACACTCGACGTTCTCTTCCGTTTCAATCATTTTACTTGTATTCTATATAAGATGCCTCTTCCAATCTCTCCATCATCTTACAAAAATGATCCTAAATATTTAAAGCTCTTAGTCTCAGACAACTCGTCATCTTCTATCTTAATACTTGCCTCATTACGTCTAATATTGCTAAATTTAAATTTTATATATTCTGTCTTTACTCTACTAAGTCAAACTTTTCGTTTCTAGTATTTTTTATTAAGATTCTAATTTAATATTTACTCATTCACGTGTTTCTGAAGACAAACCATAATCGAAATAGTTGCTGCTTTTGTCCAAAAATCAAGGACAAGTCGAAACACAGATCAAAGCCCCTAAACTTGGGGTTTTGTGGGGGCCATCTCCCCTATGTGTTGGGTCTACTTGATCACACACATGTAGCCCATGCTTTGGACTGTGGCCATGTGGGCCTGCTGAGGTACTGGACCTGTGTGCAACATAATCTTACCATAAGACAACAAATATCAGCATTTAGATGTCTTATTCTTTGCAGATCTAAGTAATACATGTTTTTCTTCAGGCAAATGCATTACATCTCTTTGTTGGCGTCCTGATGGCAAAGTGATTGCTCTTGGTATTGAAGATGGTTCCATTCTATTGCATGATGTTGAGGTAGGTTGATTGGAATGCTTAATATAAACAAATTTACTTTCAATTATTAAATTTTTCATTTTTGTATGACAGTTGTGGGACTGTTGCTAATTTCCTTTTTTGATACAATTCCATTCCCATTTGTGAGTTTCAAATGCTTATTCTTTGATTGATTCCTCTTCTCAAATTTGATTAATCATTAGGTAAACATATTCTTATCATTATAGCCTCTAGTTGTGAGTACTTCCTTTTATCCAGAGTGTCACCAAGTTATTGTACTTGATTTTCTACATGTTTGAAAGATCAACATAGTATTTGTGAATTTTCCACCTATATTGCATGTTCCTTGTCTCTTGCAGTAATAATAAATTTTCTATTTCATGTTATGCACTATATTTTATTATAATAATGCTCTCATTTTAGTGATCTGCTAGGAAACTCAGTTGGCTTCATGCTTTGTTTCATTTGTTTAAAAATTGAGTTTCCTGATACATGCTAGTTTCCTAGATTATGTACAAATGATATGCAGTAGTACATCCATTTTAGTCCATGATACTAGTGTTTTTTTGACTCATGCCATGAAGCTATCAAAATTATGGCAGTGTAAAATAGTTTGTTAGTCTTATAATAGCTGTAAAGATGGTAGGATTGCCATGCTACCTTGGATTGTATCACATTGTAAGATCCTTCTGATGCCGAAGACTTTGATAAAAACATTTCAAACTATAGTTGTCTATTATAATTCATAATATGAATTACTCTTCAATGACCAGTACCATTATGAGCATTTGTAACTTTGCGTCTTTCTCATATCATAAAACATCATTACAATTTTTCTTATTCTAGGTATACGTATAATGCCATATTACTGTTATGGTGTTATGTATTTATGTGGGTGAGATGGATACTTAAATAGGATTCTGCTAAAAATTACATTTTTTTTGAACATTAATATAAATTTAAGTTTTGTAGATGAGAATTTTAATAAATCTGTGATATACATTTTACGAATGTTGAAACTTTAAAAAGATCATGCAAGTTTTGGTATATTTCCCTAAGTCATAGCTGATCAAGAGAATATAGGAATGGATTATTGGTTCATAAGGGCCCAACTCAGTTGATATCCTATTTGAGATCTGGGTCAATTCACGTCGTATCTTTCCTATGTCGCAAGACTTCTCCATGAAGTAATCTTTCTTGGCTCCTTCCCAATGTCGTCTACATAAAAAGTCTGATTCCTTTACTTGCTGAATCAGCTCCAATTCTTTAAAGGCGAAAGAAAGTTGATTAATTGACTCCTCTTCAATTTCTGCCATTCTTTTTCTCGTGATGTGTTCCTCGGGAGGAAAAGTTTATGCAGTACTAATTGGACTATCCATTATTGATACCACAATGGATCGTTTCTTTTTGAAAATAAAGCCTGGACGATGTCCGGAATTTTATTTAAAAGAACAGAACACTTACTCCAAACTGAAACTTAAAGCCAATCTCCACACTATGAACTCACAAACTATGAACTCACAAGCACTCTAAACTTGAGGAATGATGTACTCGGTGTTGCTCGAGTGTGTCAAACCTCCTAACACTCGAGTCCTTTTATAATGAGCTCGGTTGTATTGGAATAGAAGCGGGTGATCATTTGGTCCCCATCGTCCTTCGCTTCCACTACCCTTGCCCATTATTAAGGACTTTACAGTTCACTCAGACTCGACAGTGTGTCTTTACAGCACACTAAACTTGGCGGCAGACACACGTCTTTCACGGCACACGCGGACTTAGCGGCCGCGTCTTTCACGGCCACACAGACTTAGCGGCCGCGTCTTGACACACAGACTTGCGTCTTCCGGACTTTGTCGTCTTTCTGACTCAATCTTCTCAATCCTTTTGGGCTCACCACTGCTTTCAAGGAGGCATCTGCCTTATGTCCCTGTATATCTTTATTGAATTTGAGACCCGCCGTATATCACGTCGTATCTTTCCTATGTCGCAAGACTTCTCCATGAAGTAATCTTTCTTGGCTCCTTCCCAATGTCGTCTACATAAAAAGTCTGATTCCTTTACTTGCTGAATCAGCTCCAATTCTTTAAAGGCGAAAGAAAGTTGATTAATTGACTCCTCTTGATTTACGCCATTCTTTTTCGTGATGTGTTCCTCGGGAGGAAAAGTGTTTTTAGCTGATGAGGCCACCAATGATTCGTATTGATTAAGAAGCTTGTAATCCACTGAAGTGGTTGTATCAGGATGCATGATTCTGGTCCATTCATCCTCAGTTCTGATCATGTGGATGGCTTCCTCCTTTTCTTGATTAATGGAAAGAGAATCGCACAAATGTTTAGTTTACCATCTATATGCTCAAAATTAACTTTTACACCTGTTCCTGTAATGTAGTCAGTAAACGCCAGCCATCGCACCCTGGATGGTTTGTTTCTTGTAGTTTTGTTGTGAAAACTTATGATCGCTTGACAATCAGTCCTCAGGGTGATCTCTTCTTTGTCCAAGTAATGGATCTTAAGTGCACTCAATGTCTCCATTGCTGCATAGATTTCAGCATCTATGGCTGATTTTCTTGTTGAATTTCCGTGCGCATACATACGTATCCTTCGTAATTCCGAGGGTCAAATTTCTGTTTCTTCCACTTGCAAACTCCTCCCCAGCCTGTCATTGAGCCATCTGTTTCCAGGATTATATATGCATTTTCTGGAGGGATTTCTAGGTCAGGAAGTTGTTGAACTTGGGCCTTGATTTGTTTAACAATATTCCAGTCAGAATCCTTCATTCTTTTATCTCCATGGGGAGATGTCTTTTCATATAATGGCCCTAACTTAATACTTAGGTTAGGGATATATGTCCTTGCATAATTGAGAATTCCCAACCAAGACTTTAAGCCACTCTTAGTCTTCAATTGCTCAATTTTGAATTCAGCAATTTTCTTTATAATATGAGGCTGTAGCTTCAATTTTCCTTCACCAATTTCAGCTCCGAGGAATTCAATTTTCTTGGCCGCCAATTTGTATTTTGTTGGGGATAGAATCAACCCATTTTTCTTACAGATTTCCAGCATTATTTCCAGATGCTTCATATGCTCCTGCTCTGTTTCGGAAAATATCAAGATGTCATCTATGTATACAGCGATAAAATCCTCTGTACCTTGAAAACATGAGTCCATCTTTCTTTGGAATACAGCCGGTGCATTTTTCAGGCCGAATGGCATTACCAACCATTCATAAAGTCCAGAGGGACTGATAAAAGCTGTCCATTCCACAGATTCTGGATCCATAGCTATCTGATGAAATCCTGATTTTAAATCAAACTTGGAATAAATTTTTGAATTTCCGACCTTCTTTAAGATAGTATTGATTCCTGGAAGGCTGTACTGGTCTTTGTATGTGTTATCATTTAGGGTTCTGTAGTTAAAGACCATCCTTTCTTTTCCTTTGATTTCCTTCTTTGTGACTGGATCAATACTTGTTCCTGATTGAACAATCATGGCCATAGTTCGGTGTCTACTCTTGCTTGGTCTGATCACCTTCAGCTGTAACAATGCCTTAATATGTTTTTCAAATGTTTGCTTCATGAGAGGAGTTACCTGAGATAAAGGTTTGTCCTGAATTGTAATATCCAGATTGATGATATCAATCTTACATAGGATTTTGTTTCTGGACCAGTGTTTCAATGGGTCATCGCCAATAAATCCTTGATCCTTCAGTTTCTTAATCAATTCTTCATGCCTTCTGAAGATCTTTGTATTCGTTGGTTCCATGGCATAATAGACCTTTTCCTGGATATTCAAATATTCTTCCTCATCCATGCCCAATTCTTGTATTGCATGAACTGCTGCAACATTAGTGGTTATTGAGGTCACATTTTTATAAATGGTAATCAAGTTACCTTCAATTCTAAGTCCTCCTTGCATGTTGCGGATGAAATTACAGCCAATCACCATCTGAATCCCATCCCCCAGAGACATATCAAATGAATAGGTGAATGGAATTCTGAATTTGTTGTCACCTATAATCATTTGACCTCCTTTTAGTTTCCATTTTGCCACTTGTTTAGAGTTCACACCATTGATGATAATGGTATAAGGATTCTCCTCCAGAATGTCTTCTGGGACTGACCTCTTGTCAATGCAGCAAGTTGTGACCCCTGTATCTAGAATTGCGCTGATTTTGATTGGAGCATGATTAGGAATTTCCAGTATAATCATCATATTGTAAAGCCTGTTTATTATCCTTCTAGAATCAGAGTTTATTTTGGAAATAATTCTCTCTTCAAGGTAACTGACCTGCTCTTTTCCTCTTTCAGAATCTTCTGGATTTAATTCATCAAATTCCTTCTCTAGATCATGATACAAAGTACTTTCAGCTGACTCCCTGTTGAGCCTATCAATCTCCATCATTAATCTTGAATTTTATTCTTGAAAAGTAATGTATTCTACATTAATTCCTTGATTAATGCTTTGTCGTTTTATCAGCAGTCTTTGGTTCTATTATCACTTCTGCTTTAAATAATAATCGCCTGAGGGCCGCGTTAGATGACAATTACTGTTGATTCTTGACTGATTTTGGTCTCTCTTATGAAATTTGCATCCCGCGTGAATTGTCTGGACTTCCTTGTTATGCAACCAGGTGTGATTGCAATAGGCTTGTTCTTCAGGAATATTAATTTGTACCTGCCAACCTTTGTCTTCACCAAATAAGACAAATAAGAATTCCTTTTCAGGAAAAATAGTCTTACTATTACCGTATTGCGATGTTGTTCGATTATCATTTTCCCTTCCGAGATCTTTGCCAGTTGCATCACTTTGCTTTTAAATCCTGGTCCACTGATACAACATCAAAGTCTTCTGGTAGATCAACTTCGTTGAGCATAGCTATTCTTTCCTTATTTCCTGTTTTGTTTCGGCATTCTCTTGCAAAATGCCCTTCTTCGCCGCATATGTAACATTTGCATTTTTTTACTTTGGACCTATCATGCTGGTATTTCTTCTTGATCACACGAACGTGTGATTTATGAGGCTTTCCTTTATAATTCTGTGCTTTCCTCAGGCCATATCTCTTCTGCCCTTGATAGTAATTGGGTAAAGGAATTTGCGAACAAAACTGTAGGTCTTTCAGACTCCGTTGGAGTGAGGCTTGCTTACACATTTCTTTGAGCTCTTGGTAAGCATGATGTATTCTGGGCAGAACTCCTATGGTGTTTCCTGGGTAGCGCTCCTGAAATTTCTGTTCAAGATAATTTCCAATTAAGGGAGGCATCTTTCGATAAAACTTACTTGACAGCTCCTCATTGATGAACATTCTGCCTGTCTTTGCTGCTAACTCCTTGTACTGGTTCATGTAAGAGACTAACTCTTTTGTGCTTGGGCATGCTAATCTTTCAAGATCTAAATAAGCTTGATTCTGCTCCGCAGTTGACCCTGAAGTGGGATCTTCTAGGGTAATTATTCTTCTTATTTGTGACAGAACATTTTGTGTTTCATCAGCTGCGTTGATCAACTTGTCATATTGATCCGGGAACATCATTCTCCATTGGATAAAGGCCTTCTTCTCGATTTCCCCCAATAAGTTTTCAATGTATAATACCTTGGATCTTTTGTCGGCCCAAATTTTTGAGTCAATTACATTAGTAGTAATTGATTCCCACCTAGAAATGACGTCATTATATAAACCAATATCATCAGGTAGAACCAAAAGTGCATCTGTCTGTTGTTGGGCAGGAGGGAGTTGCCATAATTCATTATTATATCCTTCCTTGAATCGCCCGTTCTTGAATTAGAAAGATCCGTAGTATTGTAGGGATTCATTCTTCTCTTTGATGCGGGTCCATATTGTGGGGGACCCATGACTGAATCATCTGGTGGATTAAATGCAGATGTTGCTCCTGAAGATGCTAGAATATTCTTTAATAATGGATAGTCCATTTCTGCATCGTCTAACTGAGTGAAAATTACTTCTTCGTCGGATACTATCTCATCACCCGTTCGGTGTTGCTTGTGAGAATAAAAGCTTCTTCTTGGTCTTCTTGATCAAAATCTCCCCAGGATGGGGTAATAAGACTCATATCCCAGTCATGCTTTGGTACTGTGTATTTGACATAATAATCAAATTTTCCACTGGGTTGCCCTAAAGTGTCCCAGACTTCTTCTGTTTGAGAATTCTCTCCACCACCTTTCGCGAATGGATTAATCCATTCTTCGTCCTGGAGCGTGAATAAAGTTTGTTCATTCTGTTCTTCATGGATAGAGGGAGGGCATAACTGCGTATAAGTGATTCCATGCTATACATGCCCATCAGATCTTGCTTTCTCGAATCCTTCTTTGTTGTCTTGTTGTGTCGGATAGCTGACTTTGGATTGGAATAATACTAGCCTTTTCTAGTATAAGTTGAGCCACCACTTCTCCCTGTGATAATTTAAGAGATTCCGAGGTCATATTAAAAACCAAAATATATACCTGGCCTCTGTAATCATTATCAATTACTCCGGCTCCGATTTGAATGCCCTTTTTCCATGAAATTCCTGATTTAGGAGCTATTCTTCCATAGTGTCCTTCCGGAATAGCGAACGCTAATCCAGTTTCAATTAATGCTCTGCCTCTTGGTTTGATTTCATAATTGTAGCATATGGAAAGATCGTACCCAATTGACCCTTCAGTCTTCCTTGTGGGTATTTTTGCTTCAGGATTTGTTTTTAGTACTTCAAGTACTGGTTCTTCTATGGTGATAACCGCCAAGATTTCTTGCTCCGCATCTCCTAGTTCCATATCATCCTGGTTGGCAATGCGATCTGTTTTGAAGCGAGAATATAACCTTAATTGTAGCGACGCTTCCATCTAAAAGCGTCCTTGTCTCCACTCTAGTTGGTGCTACCGGGTTTCTTCTGGCTGATGGCCTTAGTATCCATCTTTGCTGTTGTAATTCTTCAGTAGTGAATCTTGTACCCGGAATTGCATTAACACCTCGACTGACCAGATAGTCTGTAACATTTTGAACATTGGAGGAGAAATTAGTAAAGCTGGTATTAGTTAAACGGCCTACCATCATCCTGGTGATTAGCAAGTTGCTAGTTCCTCCTTGCCATTCTTGGTACCCATGTGTTTGAATGGATAACTCAATGTGATTAGCAAAGTCTTCCACATTGATCATTAGGTCTGGAATGACATATACCATCTGAGTTCCTCTGCTTAGATCCATTTCCATTGTAGCAATAATGGATCTGTCTCCTCTCCATCTTGTGTCTCGTAACACCACTAGTAACTTTGCTCCAGTATTTCTTCTATGCAGGGCATGAACCCTGATCATTACCAGCCCCATGTGAATATGCTGAAAACCAGCTTCTCGAAGCCTTTGATGACTTTCCTCAGTTCCTGCACCTGTTTGTTAATATCTATCAGAAAAGATATTATTGTGTTGTTCTGCTTAACAAGGACCCTTTGGTATTCAAAGGCGGTTTTGTATTGTGACGGCACCGCAAAGCCTATTGCTGGCGGTTCTATGACCTCTGTTGTTTTTAGAATTTTTAGATATGAGCTTTCAATAGCCTGATTTTCAAATTCACTCATCCACCTATAAGTCTTTTCACCTCCTGCAAGACTTGTTCTATTTTCCTGACACTTGTCCTTAACTCTTTTGCAAGGACTTCTTCTTCAGCTAGAATTTCCAGATGCTTCATATGCTCCTGCTCTGTTTCGGAAAATATCAAGATGTCATCTATGTATACAGCGATAAAATCCTCTGTACCTTGAAAACATGAGTCCATCTTTCTTTGGAATACAGCCGGTGCATTTTTCAGGCCGAATGACATTACCAACCATTCATAAAGTCCAGAGGGACTGATAAAAGCTGTCCATTCCACAGATTCTGGATCCATAGCTATCTGATGAAATCCTGATTTTAAATCAAACTTGGAATAAATTTTTGAATTTCCGACCTTCTTTAAGATAGTATTGATTCCTGGAAGGCTGTACTGGTCTTTGTATGTGTTATCATTTAGGGTTCTGTAGTTAAAGACCATCCTTTCTTTTCCTTTGATTTCCTTCTTTGTGACTGGATCAATACTTGTTCCTGATCGAACAATCATGGCCATAGTTCGGTGTCTACTCTTGCTTGGTCTGATCACCTTCAGCTGTAACAATGCCTTAATATGTTTTTCAAATGTTTGCTTCATGAGAGGGGTTACCTGAGATAAAGGTTTGTCCTGAATTGTAATATCCGGATTGATGATATCAATCTTACATAGGATTTTGTTTCTGGACCAGTGTTTCAATGGGTCATCGCCAATAAATCCTTGATCCTTCAGTTTCTTAATCAATTCTTCATGCCTTCTGAAGATCTTTGTATTCGTTGGTTCCATGGCATAATAGACCTTTTCCTGGATATTCAATTGAAAGCTCATATCTAAAAATTCTAAAAACAACAGAGGTCATAGAACCGCCAGCATTAGGCTTTGCGGTGCCGTCACAATACAAAACCGCCTTTGAATACCAAAGGGTCCTTGTTAAGCAGAACAACACAATAATATCTTTTCTGATAGATATTTACAAACAGGTGCAGGATCTGAGGAATCAAGTGAATTCATTAAAAGGACAAACGTCGGCTCAAACTACAGGACCTTCTAAAGATTTGGAGGTAGCAATTGACGATCTTACTAAAAGAATCGCTGGAATTAACCTTACTGAAGGATCTGTAATTCCAAAGAATCCTTTCAGAATTCCGAGGGTCAAATTTCTGTTTCTTCCACTTGCAAACTCCTCCCCAGCCTGTCATTGAGCCATCTGTTTCCAGGATTATATATGCATTTTCTGGAGGGATTTCTAGGTCAGGAAGTTGTTGAACTTGGGCCTTGATTTGTTTAACAATATTCCAGTCAGAATCCTTCATTCTTTTATCTCCATGGGGAGATGTCTTTTCATATAATGGCCCTAACTTAATACTTAGGTTAGGGATATATGTCCTTGCATAATTGAGAATTCCCAACCAAGACCTTAAGCCACTCTTAGTCTTCAATTGCTCATTTTTGAATTCAGCAATTTTCTTTATAATATGAGGCTGTAGCTTCAATTTTCCTTCACCAATTTCAGCTCCGAGGAATTCAATTTTCTTGGCCGCCAATTTGTATTTTGTTGGGGATAGAATCAACCCATTTTTCTTACAGATTTCCAGCAGATACCACAATGGATCGTTTCTTTTTGAAAATAAAACCTGGCCGATGTCCGGAATTTTATTTAAAAGAACAGAACACTTACTCCAACTTACTCCAAACTGAAACTTAAAGCCAATCTCCACACTATGAACTCACAAGCACTCTAAACTTGAGGAATGATGTACTCGGTGTTGCTCGAGTGTGTCAAACCTCCTAACACTCGAGTCCTTTTATAATGAGCTCGGTTGTATTGGAATAGAAGCGGGTGATCATTTGGTCCCCATCGTCCTTCGCTTCCACTACCCTTGCCCATTATTAAGGACTTTACAGTTCACTCAGACTCGACAGTGTGTCTTTACAGCACACTAAACTTGACAGCACGTCTTTACAGCACACACGGACTTGACAGCACGTCTTTACAGCACACACAGACTTGACAGCACGTCTTTACAGCACACACAGACTTGACAGCACGTCTTTACAGCACACACGGACTTTGACAGCACGTCTTTACAGCTAATTGAGAAGACGGCTCCCCGGGGCTCAATCTTCTCAATCCTTTTGGGCTCACCACTGCTTTCAAGGAGGCATCTGCCTTATGTCCCTGTATATACTGTTCAATGAATTTGAGACCCGCCATATATCACGTCGTATCTTTCCTATGTCGCAAGACTTCTCCATGAAGTAATCTTTCTTGGCTCCTTCCCAATGTCGTCTACATAAAAAGTCTGATTCCTTTACTTGCTGAATCAGCTCCAATTCTTTAAAGGCGAAAGAAAGTTGATTAATTGACTCCTCTTCAATTTCTGCCATTCTTTTTCTCGTGATGTGTTCCTCGGGAGGAAAAGTGTTTTTAGCTGATGAGGCCACCAATGCTTCGTATTGATTAAGAAGCTTGTAATCCACTGAAGTGGTTGTATCAGGATGCATGATTCTGGTCCATTCATCCTCAGTTCTGATCATGTGGATGGCTTCCTCCTTTTCTTCAATTAATCTGGAAAGAGAATCTGCACAAATGTTTAGTTTACCATCTATATGCTCAAAATTAACTTTTACACCTGTTCCTGTAATGTAGTCAGTAAACGCCAGCCATCGCACCCTGGATGGTTTGTTTCTTGCAGTTTTGTTGTGAAAACTT
Source organism: Wurfbainia villosa (assembly GCA_025175895.1). Taxonomy (NCBI): domain Eukaryota; kingdom Viridiplantae; phylum Streptophyta; class Magnoliopsida; order Zingiberales; family Zingiberaceae; genus Wurfbainia; species Wurfbainia villosa. The sequence goes on along the minus strand of CM045998.1, from coordinate 7,418,772 downwards.
ATGATCGCTTGACAATCAGTCCTCAGGGTGATCTCTTCTTTGTCCAAGTAATGGATCTTAAGTGCACTCAATGTCTCCATTGCTGCATAGATTTCAGCATCTATGGCTGATTTTACTGTTGGGAATTTCCCGTGCGCATACGCACATATCCTTTCAGAATTCCGAGGGTCAAATTTCTGTTTCTTCCACTTGCAAACTCCTCCCCAGCCTGTCATTGAGCCATCTGTTTCCAGGATTATATATGCATTTTCTGGAGGGATTTCTAGGTCAGGAAGTTGTTGAACTTGGGCCTTGATTTGTTTAACAATATTCCAGTCAGAATCCTTCATTCTTTTATCTCCATGGGGAGATGTCTTTTCATATAATGGCCCTAACTTAATACTTAGGTTAGGGATATATGTCCTTGCATAATTGAGAATTCCCAACCAAGACCTTAAGCCACTCTTAGTCTTCAATTGCTCATTTTTGAATTCAACAATTTTCTTTATAATATGAGGCTGTAGCTTCAATTTTCCTTCACCAATTTCAGCTCCGAGGAATTCAATTTTCTTGGCCGCCAATTTGTATTTTGTTGGGGATAGAATCAACCCATTTTTCTTACAGATTTCCAGCATTATTTCCAGATGCTTCATATGCTCCTGCTCTGTTTCGGAAAATATCAAGATGTCATCTATGTATACAGCGATAAAATCCTCTGTACCTTGAAAACATGAGTCCATCTTTCTTTGGAATACAGCCGGTGCATTTTTCAGGCCGAATGGCATTACCAACCATTCATAAAGTCCAGAGGGGTCGATAAAAGGCATCCGTTCCACAGTTCGGATCCATAGCTATCTGATGAAATCCTGATTTTAAATCAAACTTGGAATAAATTTTTGAATTTCCGACCTTCTTTAAGATAGTATTGATTCCTGGAAGGCTGTACTGGTCTTTGTATGTGTTATTATTTAGGGTTCTGTAGTTAAAGACCATTCTTTCTTTTCCTTTGATTTCCTTCTTTGTGACTGGATCAATACTTGTTCCTGATTGAACAATCATGGCCATAGTTCGGTGTCTACTCTTGCTTGGTCTGATCACCTTCAGCTGTAACAATGCCTTAATATGTTTTTCAAATGTTTGCTTCATGAGAGGAGTTACCTGAGATAAAGGTTTGTCCTGAATTGTAATATCCAGATTGATGATATCAATCTTACATAGGATTTTGTTTCGGACCAAGTGTTTGATAGGTCATCCTTGATAAATCCTTGATCCTTCAGTTTCTTAATCAATTCTTCATGCCTTCTGAAGATCTTTGTATTCGTTGGTTCCATGGCATAATAGACCTTTTCCTGGATATTCAAATATTCTTCCTCATCCATGCCCAATTCTTGTATTGCATGAACTGCTGCAACATTAGTGGTTATTGAGGTCACATTTTTATAAATGGTAATCAAGTTACCTTCAATTCTAAGTCCTCCTTGCATGTTGCGGATGAAATTACAGCCAATCACCATCTGAATCCCATCCCCCAGAGACATATCAAATGAATAGGTGAATGGAATTCTGAATTTGTTGTCACCTATAATCATTTGACCTCCTTTTAGTTTCCATTTTGCCACTTGTTTAGAGTTCACACCATTGATGATAATGGTATAAGGATTCTCCTCCAGAATGTCTTCTGGGACTGACCTCTTGTCAATGCAGCAAGTTGTGGCCCCTGTATCTAGAATTGCGCTGACTTTGATTGGAGCATGATTAGGAATTTCCAGTATAATCATCATATTGTAAAGCCTGTTTATTATCCTTCTAGAATCAGAGTTTATTTTGGAAATAATTCTCTCTTCAAGGTAACTGACCTGCTCTTTTCCTCTTTCAGAATCTTCTGGATTTAATTCATCAAATTCCTTCTCTAGATCATGATACAAAGTACTTTCAGCTGACTCCCTGTTGAGCCTATCAATCTCCATCATTAATCTTGAATTTTATTCTTGAAAAGTAATGTATTACATTAATTCCTTGATTAATGCTTTGTCGTATCTTTGAGCAGGTCTTGGTTACTGTTATCACTTCTGCTTTAAATAATAATCACGCATGAGGGCCGTTAGATGACAATTACTGCAATGGATTCTTGACCTGATTTTGGTCTCTCTTATGAAATTTGCATCCCGCGTGAATTGTCTGGACTTCCTTGTTATGCAACCAGGTGTGATTGCAATAGGCTTGTTCTTCAAGAATATTAATTTGTACCTGCCAACCTTTGTCTTCACCAAATAAGACAAATAAGAATTCCTTTTCAGAAAAATATTTACCGTATTATGATGTTGTTGATTATCATTTTCCCTTCCGAGATCAGATTGCATCACTTTACTTCATCCCTGGTCCAGATCTGACATCAAAGTCTTCTGGTAGATCAACTTCGTTGAGCATAGCTATTCTTTCCTTATTTCCTGTTTTGTTTCGGCATTCTCTTGCAAAATGCCCTTCTTCGCCGCATATGTAACATTTGCATTTTTTTACTTTGGACCTATCATGCTGGTATTTCTTCTTGATCACACGAACGTGTGATTTATGAGGCTTTCCTTTATAATTCTGTGCTTTCCTCAGGCCATATCTCTTCTGCCCTTGATAGTAATTGGGTAAAGGAATTTGCGAACAAAACTGTAGGTCTTTCAGACTCCGTTGGAGTGAGGCTTGCTTACACATTTCTTTGAGCTCTTGGTAAGCATGATGTATTCTGGGCAGAACTCCTATGGTGTTTCCTGGGTAGCGCTCCTGAAATTTCTGTTCAAGATAATTTCCAATTAAGGGAGGCATCTTTCGATAAAACTTACTTGACAGCTCCTCATTGATGAACATTCTGCCTGTCTTTGCTGCTAACTCCTTGTACTGGTTCATGTAAGAGACTAACTCTTTTGTGCTTGGCGTACTAATCTTCAAGATCTAAATAAGCTTGATTACGCTCATGATTGACCAAGTGGGATCTTCTAGGGTAATTATTCTTCTTATTTGTAATGAAAACATTTTGTGTTTCATCACCGCGTTGATCAACTTATGTCGTATTGATCCGGAACATCATTCTCCATGGATAAAGACCTTCTTCTCGATTTCCCCAATAAGTTTTCAATGTATAATACCTTGGATCTTTTGTCACCCAATTTTTTAGTCGATTACATTAGTAGTAATTGATTCCCACCTAGAAATACGTCGTTATATAAACCAATATCATCGAGGTAGAACCAAAGTGCACTGTCATTGTTGGGCTGGAGGGAGTTGCCATAATTCATTATTATATCCTTCCTTGAATCGCCCCATTCTTGAATTAGAAAGATCCATAGTATTGTAGGGATTCATTCTTCCTGCTGGTCTTGATGCGGGTCCATATTGTGGGGGACCCATGACTGAATCATCTGGTGGATTAAATGCAGATGTTGCTCCTGAAGATGCTAGAATATTCTTTAATAATGGATAGTCCATTTCTGCATCGTCTAACTGAGTGAAAATTACTTCTTCAGTGTCAGATACTATCTCATCACCTTCATTCAGTGTTGCTTCAGCAGAATAAAAAGCTTCTTCTTGGTCTTCTTGATCATAATCTCCCCAGGATGGGGTAATAAGACTCATATCCCAGTCATGCTTTGGTACTGTGTATTTGACATAATAATCAAATTTTCCACTGGGTTGCCCTAAAGTGTCCCAGACTTCTTCTGTTTGAGAATTCTCTCCACCACCTTTCGCGAATGGATTAATCCATTCTTCGTCCTGGAGCGTGAATAAAGTTTGTTCATTCTGTTCTTCATGGATAGAGGGAGGGCATAACTTCTGCATAAGCTGATTCCATGCTTCTGTACCCATCTGAGTACTGCTTTCTCCAAATCCTTGCTGTTGTCTTGTTGTGTCGGATAGCTGTTCAACTTGCTGGATTGGAATAATACTAGCCTTTTCTAGTATAAGTTGAGCCACCACTTCTCCCTGTGATAATTTAAGAGATTCCGAGGTCATATTAAAAACCAAAATATATACCTGGCCTCTGTAATCATTATCAATTACTCCGGCTCCGATTTGAATGCCCTTTTTCCATGAAATTCCTGATTTAGGAGCTATTCTTCCATAGTGTCCTTCCGGAATAGCGAACGCTAATCCAGTTTCAATTAATGCTCTGCCTCTTGGTTTGATTTCATAATTGTAGCATATGGAAAGATCGTACCCAATTGACCCTTCAGTCTTCCTTGTGGGTATTTTTGCTTCAGGATTTGTTTTTAGTACTTCAAGTACTGGTTCTTCTATGGTGATAACCGCCAAGATTTCTTGCTCCGCATCTCCTAGTTCCATATCATCCTGGTTGACAGCTGCAATCCTGTTTTCAGAAACAGGAATATAACCTTCAAATTGTAGCGAGACGCTTCCATCTAAAAGCGTCCTTGTCTCCACTCTAGTTGGTGCTACCGGGTTTCTTCTGGCTGATGGCCTTAGTATCCATCTTTGCTGTTGTAATTCTTCAGTAGTGAATCTTGTACCCGGAATTGCATTAACACCTCGACTGACCAGATAGTCTGTAACATTTTGAACATTGGAGGAGAAATTAGTAAAGCTGGTATTAGTTAAACGGCCTACCATCATCCTGGTGATTAGCAAGTTGCTAGTTCCTCCTTGCCATTCTTGGTACCCATGTGTTTGAATGGATAACTCAATGTGATTAGCAAAGTCTTCCACATTGATCATTAGGTCTGGAATGACATATACCATCTGAGTTCCTCTGCTTAGATCCATTTCCATTGTAGCAATAATGGATCTGTCTCCTCTCCATCTTGTGTCTCGTAACACCACTAGTACCATTGCTCCAGTATTTCTTCTATGCAGGGCATGAACCCTGATCATTACCAGCCCCATGTGAATATGCTGAAAACTAGCTTCTCGAAGCCTTTGATGACTTTCCTCAGTGACTAATGGAAGGTCTACTTGACTTTCTTCAATACATAACAGATCTTCCTCAGAGTAGTGTTGATATACTCTATGTTGAGTGGGTTGAAAGCCTGTAGAATATAATATTTCTGCTGGTACCATATTGGCTCTTCTTGTTCTTGAAATTTCTAGTTGCTCTTCTGGATCTACCTGGCTTTCAATAGATCTCCTGTATCTTCTCTGGTTAGGAAGTATCCTTCTTTGAAGGTTGTAAAGCATCCTTTGGCCCTGCCTTCTGAATATAATATTTCTGCTGGTACCATATTGGCTCTTCTTGTTCTTGAAATTTCTAGTTGCTCTTCTGGATTTACCTGGCTTTCAATAGATCTCCTGTATCTTCTCTGGTTAGGAAGTATCCTTCTTTGAAGGTTGTAAAGCATCCTTTGGCCCTGCCTATAATCTCGTATTTGATTCTCTGAGCTTGGTATTTGGACAGTTGATGGTGCACCAATAGCCGGTGGCCTGGTGCTAGTGGAATGTCTTGCGCTTGAAGACATTATTTTGTCTTTTCGTTGTTGAGAATGTCTGCAGGATTCTTGAATACTAGTATTGCGCCTTTCTTCTTTGGAATTACAAATCCTTCAGTAAGGTTAATTCCAGTGATTCTTTTAGTAAGATCGTCAATTGCTACCTCCAAATCTTTAGAAGGTCCTGTAGTTTGAGCCGACGTTTGTCCTTTTAATGAATTCACTTGATTCCTCAGATCCTGCACCTGTTTGTAAATATCTATCAGAAAAGATATTATTGTGTTGTTCTGCTTAACAAGGACCCTTTGGTATTCAAAGGCGGTTTTGTATTGTGACGGCACCGCAAAGCCTATTGCTGGCGGTTCTATGACCTCTGTTGTTTTTAGAATTTTTAGATATGAGCTTTCAACGGCCTGATTTTCAAATTCACTCATCCACCTATAAGTCTTTTCACCTCCTGCAAGACTTGTTCTATTTTCCTGACACTTGTCCTTAACTCTTTTGCAAGGACTTCTTCTTCAGCTAGAACTGGTTGTATTAGTGCCTTAATTTCTCCCAGCTTCGGGCTCTGGTTGTGGATGATTTCTTTCTCTAAAGAAGCTACTGTATCTCTTAATAGAGATATTTCACTTTTTAGCTTAATATTTTCTTCTTCCAATACGAAGAAATGCTTAAGGGTAACTTTAGAAAGAAGTGAGACTCTATCAAAGACAACTTCAAGGTTGTTAGCTAAGAGTTGGTTTGTTGGTTCTGGATTCTTGGCAAGATCAAGATATTCCAGGTTTCTGGTTTGGGATTTCTCATACCATTGCCTTATATTTTGTTCAAATTTATCACTCATCCACTTCCTGGTTTACTTACGGCTTAGGATTTTGTAGAATTTTCTTGCTCACTCGACTGGACACGGCTCTCCCTGGAGTCTTACGTTCACTGCGGTCTTTTGCAATTAATTAACAAAATCGTTCGCCTTATCATAAACCATTAATAAAATAGTGCCTGAATAAGAACAAAAGGATAGTTAGAGACCCGTACCTTCCACCCGGAATTTTAGTATTTTAGCCAAGAAACATGGCTCTGATACCACAATGGATCGTTTCTTTTTGAAAATAAAACCTGGACGATGTCCGGAATTTTATTTAAAAGAACATAACACTTACTCCAAACTGAAACTTAAAGCCAATCTCCACACTATGAACTCACAAACTATGAACTCACAAGCACTCTAAACTTGAGGAATGATGTACTCGGTGTTGCTCGAGTGTGTCAAACCTCCTAACACTCGAGTCCTTTTATAACGAGCTCGGTTGTATTGGAATAGAAGCGGGTGATCATTTGGTCCCCATCGTCCTTCGCTTCCACTACCCTTGCCCATTATTAAGGACTTCTGATTCCACTCAGACTTCGGCAGGTGTGTCTTTCTACAAAGACACTAAACTTGACAAAGACGTCTTCACACGGACTTGGCAAAGACGACGTCTTTACAGCACACACAGGCTTGGCAAAGACGTCTTTACAAAGACACAGACTTGACAACACGTCTTTACAGCACACACGGACTTTGACAGCACGTCTTTACAGCTAATTGAGAAGACGGCTCCCCGGGGCTCAATCTTCTCAATCCTTTTGGGCTCACCACTGCTTTCAAGGAGGCATCTGCCTTATGTCCCTGTATATACTGTTCAATGAATTTGAGACCCGCCATATATCACGTCGTATCTTTCCTATGTCGCAAGACTTCTCCATGAAGTAATCTTTCTTGGCTCCTTCCCAATGTCGTCTACATAAAAAGTCTGATTCCTTTACTTGCTGAATCAGCTCCAATTCTTTAAAGGCGAAAGAAAGTTGATTAATTGACTCTTCAATTTCTGCCATTCTTTTTCTCGTGATGTGTTCCTCGGGAGGAAAAGTGTTTTTAGCTGATGAGGCCACCAATGATTCGTATTGATTAAGAAGCTTGTAATCCACTGAAGTGGTTGTATCAGGATGCATGATTCTGGTCCATTCATCCTCAGTTCTGATCATGTGGATGGCTTCCTCCTTTTCTTCAATTAATCTGGAAAGAGAATCTGCGCAAATGTTTAGTTTACCATCTATATGCTCAAAATTAACTTTTACACCTGTTCCTGTAATGTAGTCAGTAAACGCCAGCCATCGCACCCTGGATGGTTTGTTTCTTGCAGTTTTGTTGTGAAAACTAGCACAATGGATCGTTTCTTTTTGAAAATAAAACCTGGACGATGTCCGGAATTTTATTTAAAAGAACAGAACACTTACTCCAACTTACTCCAAACTGAAACTTAAAGCCAATCTCCACACTATGAACTCACAAACTATGAACTCACAAGCACTCTAAACTTGAGGAATGATGTACTCGGTGTTGCTCGAGTGTGTCAAACCTCCTAACACTCGAGTCCTTTTATAATGAGCTCGGTTGTATTGGAATAGAAGCGGGTGATCATTTGGTCCCCATCGTCCTTCGCTTCCACTACCCTTGCCCATTATTAAGGACTTTACAGTTCACTCAGACTGAGCAGGTCTTTACAAAGACACTAAACTTGACAAAGACGTCTTTACAACACACACGGACTTGACAAAGACGCTTTACAAAGACACACACAGACTTGATAAAGACGCCTTTACAAAGACACACAGACTTGATACAAGACGTCTTTATAAAGACACACGGACTTTGACGACGTCTTTACTAATTGAGAAGACGGCTCCTGTGGCTCAATCTTCTCAATCCTTTTGGGCTCACCACTGCTTTCAAGGAGGCATCTGCCTTATGTCCCTGTATATACTGTTCAATGAATTTGAGACCCGCCATATATCACGTCGTATCTTTCCTATGTCGCAAGACTTCTCCATGAAGTAATCTTTCTTGGCTCCTTCCCAATGTCGTCTACATAAAAAGTCTGATTCCTTTACTTGCTGAATCCGCTCCAATTCTTTAAAGGCGAAAGAAAGTTGATTAATTGACTCCTCTTCAATTTCTGCCATTCTTTTTCTCGTGATGTGTTCCTCGGGAGGAAAAGTGTTTTTAGCTGATGAGGCCACCAATGCTTCGTATTGATTAAGAAGCTTGTAATCCACTGAAGTGGTTGTATCAGGATGCATGATTCTGGTCCATTCATCCTCAGTTCTGATCATGTGGATGGCTTCCTCCTTTTCTTCAATTAATCTGGAAAGAGAATCTGCACAAATGTTTAGTTTACCATCTATATGCTCAAAATTAACTTTTACACCTGTTCCTGTAATGTAGTCAGTAAACGCCAGCCATCGCACCCTGGATGGTTTGTTTCTTGCAGTTTTGTTGTGAAAACTTATGATCGCCAATAATCACCCTCGGGGTGATCTCTTCTTTGTCTAAGTAATGGATCTTAAGTGCACTCAATGTCTCCATCGCATAGATTTCAAAGATCTACGGCTGATTTTCTTGGGAATTTCATGCGTATACGCATATCCTTTCGTAATTCGAGGGTCAAATTATTTCTGTTTCTTCCACTTGCAAACTCCTCCCCAGCCTGTCATTGAGCCATCTGTTTCCAGGATTATATATGCATTTTCTGGAGGGATTTCTAGGTCAGGAAGTTGTTGAACTTGGGCCTTGATTTGTTTAACAATATTCCAGTCAGAATCCTTCATTCTTTTATCTCCATGGGGAGATGTCTTTTCATATAATGGCCCTAACTTAATACTTAGGTTAGGGATATATGTCCTTGCATAATTGAGAATTCCCAACCAAGACCTTAAGCCACTCTTAGTCTTCAATTGCTCATTTTTGAATTCAGCACTTTTCTTTATAATATGAGGCTGTAGCTTCAATTTTCCTTCACCAATTTCAGCTCCGAGGAATTCAATTTTCTTGGCCGCCAATTTGTATTTTGTTGGGGATAGAATCAACCCATTTTTCTTATAGATTTTCAGCATTATTTCCAGATGCTTCATATGCTCCTGCTCTGTTTCGGAAAATATCAAGATGTCATCTATGTATACAGCGATAAAATCCTCTGTACCTTGAAAACATGAGTCCATCTTTCTTTGGAATACAACCGGTGCATTTTTCAGGCCGAATGGCATTACCAACCATTCATAAAGTGCAGAGGGACTGATAAAAGCTGTCCATTCCACAGATTCTGGATCCATAGCTATCTGATGAAATCCTGATTTTAAATCAAACTTGGAATAAATTTTTGAATTTCCGACCTTCTTTAAGATAGTATTGATTCCTGGAAGGCTGTACTGGTCTTTGTATGTGTTATCATTTAGGGTTCTGTAGTTAAAGACCATCCTTTCTTTTCCTTTGATTTCCTTCTTTGTGACTGGATCAATACTTGTTCCTGATTGAACAATCATGGCCATAGTTCGGTGTCTACTCTTGCTTGGTCTGATCACCTTCAGCTGTAACAATGCCTTAATATGTTTTTCAAATGTTTGCTTCATGAGAGAGTTACGAGATAAAGTTTGTCTGGTAATATCGATTGATGATATCAATCTTACATGAATTTTGTTTACGGACCGGTGTTTGATAGGTCGCCATGCAGATAAATCCTTGATCCTTGATTTCTTAATCGATTCTTCATGCCTTACGAAGATCTTTGTATTCGTTGGTTCCATGGCATAATAGACCTTTTCACGGATATTGAATATTCTTCCTCGTCCATACGATTCTTGTATTGCATGAGCTAGCTGCAACATTAGTGGTTATTGAGTCATTTTTATAAATGGTAATCAAGTTACCTTGATTCTAAGTCCTCCTTGCATGTTGCGGATGAAATTGACCCGATCACCATCGAATCCCATCCCGAGACATATCGAATGAATAGGTGAATGGAATTACTGAATTTGTTGTCACCTATAATCATTTGACCTCCTTTTAGTTTCCATTTTGCCACTTGTTTAGAGTTCACACCATTGATGATAATGGTATAAGGATTCTCCTCCAGAATGTCTTACAGGGTGACCTCTTGTCAATCACGACAAGTTGTGGCTGTATCTAAATTGCGGACTTTGATTGGAGCATGATTAGGAATTTCGATTATAATCATCATATTGTAAAGCTGTTTATTATCCTTCAGAATCAGAGTTTATTTTGGAAATAATTCTCTCTTGAGTAAGCCCACTGCTCTTTTCCTCTTTCAGAATCTTACGGATTTAATTCATCAAATTCCTTCTCTAGATCATGATCTAAGTACTTTCGGTGACTCCTGTTGAGCCTATCAATCTCCATCATTAATCTTGAATTTTCAGAATGAAAAGTAATGTATTACATTAATTCCTTGATTAATGCTTTGTCGTTATCTTTGAGCAGGTCTTTGGTTACTGTATCACTTCTGCTTTAAATAATAATGCGCACGAGGCGCGGCCGTTAGATGACAATTACTACAACTGATTCTTGACCTGATTTTGGTCTCTCTTCCGCAAAATTTGCATCCCGCGTGAATTATCGGACTTCCTTGTTATCTGACAGTGTGATTCGCAATAGGCTTGTTCTTGAGAATATTAATTTGTACACAACCTTTGTCTTCACGAATAAGACAAATAAGAATTCCTTTTCGGGAAAAATGTATACCGTATTACGATGTTGTTCAAGATCATTTTCCCTTACGAGATCTTTGCAGATTGCATCACTTTGCTTTTAAATCCTGGTCATCGATCTGACATCAAAGTCTTACGGTAGATCGACCGTTGGAGCATAGCTATTCTTTCCTTATTTCTGTTTTGTTTGGCGTTCTCTTGCAAAAATGCCCTTCTTCGCGCATATGTAACATTTGCATTTTTTACTTTGGACCTATCATCTTTGGTATTTCTTCTTGATCACACGAGCGTGTGATTTATGAGGCTTTCCTTTATAATTCTGTGCTTTCCTCAGGCCATATCTCTTCTGCCCTTGATAGTAATTGGGTAAAGGAATTTGCGAACAAAACTGTAGGTCTTTCAGACTCCGTTGGAGTGAGGCTTGCTTACACATTTCTTTGAGCTCTTGGTAAGCATGATGTATTACAGGCGAGAACTCTATGGTGTTTCTGGGTAGCGCTCACGAAATTTACATTGAGATAATTTCCAATTAAGGGAGGCATCTTTCGATAAAACTTACTTGACAGCTCCTCATTGATGAACATTCTGCCTGTCTTTGCTGCTAACTCCTTGTACTGGTTCATGTAAGAGACTAACTCTTTTGTGCTTGGGCATGCTAATCTTTCAAGATCTAAATAAGCTTGATTCTGCTCCGCAGTTGACCTTGAAGTGGGATCTTGTAGGGTAATTATTCTTCTTATTTGTGACAAAACATTTTGTGTTTCATCAGCTGCGTTGATCAACTTTTCATATTGATCCGGGAACATCATTCTCCATTGGATAAAGACCTTCTTCTCGATTTCCCCCAATAAGTTTTCAATGTATAATACCTTGGATCTTTTGTCGGCCCAAATTTTTGAGTCAATTACATTAGTAGTAATTGATTCCCACCTAGAAATGACGTCATTATATAAACCAATATCATCAGGTAGAACCAAAAGTGCACCTGTCTGTTGTTGGGCAGGAGGGAGTTGCCATAATTCATTATTATATCCTTCCTTGAATCGCCCCATTCTTGAATTAGAAAGATCCATAGTATTGTAGGGATTCATTCTTCCTGCTGGTCTTGATGCGGGTCCATATTGTGGGGGACCCATGACTGAATCATCTGGTGGATTAAATGCAGATGTTGCTCCTGAAGATGCTAGAATATTCTTTAATAATGGATAGTCCATTTCTGCATCGTCTAACTGAGTGAAAATTACTTCTTCAGTGTCAGATACTATCTCATCACCTTCATTCAGTGTTGCTTCAGCAGAATAAAAAGCTTCTTCTTGGTCTTCTTGATCAAAATCTCCCCAGGATGGGGTAATAAGACTCATATCCCAGTCATGCTTTGGTACTGTGTATTTGACATAATAATCAAATTTTCCACTGGGTTGCCCTAAAGTGTCCCAGACTTCTTCTGTTTGAGAATTCTCTCCACCACCTTTCGCGAATGGATTAATCCATTCTTCGTCCTGGAGCGTGAATAAAGTTTGTTCATTCTGTTCTTCATGGATAGAGGGAGGGCATAACTTCTGCATAAGCTGATTCCATGTACGTACCCATCAGTCGCTTTCTCAAATCCTTCTTTGTTGTCTTGTTGTGTCGGATAGCTGTTCAACTTGCTGGATTGGAATAATACTAGCCTTTTCTAGTATAAGTTGAGCCACCACTTCTCCCTGTGATAATTTAAGAGATTCCGAGGTCATATTAAAAACCAAAATATATACCTGGCCTCTGTAATCATTATCAATTACTCCGGCTCCGATTTGAATGCCCTTTTTCCATGAAATTCCTGATTTAGGAGCTATTCTTCCATAGTGTCCTTCCGGAATAGCGAACGCTAATCCAGTTTCAATTAATGCTCTGCCTCTTGGTTTGATTTCATAATTGTAGCATATGGAAAGATCGTACCCAATTGACCCTTCAGTCTTCCTTGTGGGTATTTTTGCTTCAGGATTTGTTTTTAGTACTTCAAGTACTGGTTCTTCTATGGTGATAACCGCCAAGATTTCTTGCTCCGCATCTCCTAGTTCCATATCATCCTGGTTGACAACTGCAATCCTGTTTTCAGAAACAGGAATATAACCTTCAAATTGATATAGACTTCACAAATTGATATAACTCCGCTGTAGATCCAAGATTTCTCTCTTCAAGGTAACTGACCTGCTCTTTTCCTCTTTCAGAATCTTCTTGATTTAATTCATCAAATTCCTTCTCTAGATCATGATACAAAGTACTTTCAGCTGACTCCCTGTTGAGCCTATCAATCTCCATCATTAATCTTGAATTTTCAGCTAACAGAAAAGTAATGTATTCTGTTAATTCCTTGATTAATGCTTTGTCATTGTGCTGAACGGGTGCTGGTTCTGTTATCACTTCCTGCTTTAAATAATAATCTGCACAAGGGGCACAAGCCGTTAGATGACAATTACTACAACTGATTCTTGACCTGATTTTGGTCTCTCTTCCGCAAAATTTGCATCCCGCATGAATTGTCTGGACGTCCTTGTTATGCAACCAGGTGTGATTGCAATAGGCTTGTTCTTCAGGAATATTAATTTGTACCTGCCAACCTTTGTTTTCACCAAATAAGACAAATAAGAATTCCTTTTCAGGAAAAATAGTTGTTACCATATTGCAATGTTGTTCAGTATCATTTTCCCCTTCTGAGATGCTGCAGATTGCATCACTTTCTGTTTCATCCTGGTCCACTGATACAACATCAAAGTCTTCTGGTAGATCAACTTCGTTGAGCATAGCTATTCTTTCCTTATTTCCTGTTTTGTTTCGGCATTCTCTTGCAAAATGCCCTTCTTCGCCGCATATGTAACATTTGCATTTTTTTACTTTGGACCTATCATGCTGGTATTTCTTCTTGATCACACGAACGTGTGATTTATGAGGCTTTCCTTTATAATTCTGTGCTTTCCTCAGGCCATATCTCTTCTGCCCTTGATAGTAATTGGGTAAAGGAATTTGCGAACAAAACTGTAGGTCTTTCAGACTCCGCTGGAGTGAGGCTTGCTTACACATTTCTTTGAGCTCTTGGTAAGCATGATGTATTCTGGGCAGAACTCCTATGGTGTTTCCTGGGTAGCGCTCCTGAAATTTCTGTTCTAAGATAATTTCCAATTAAGGGAGGCATCTTTCGATAAAACTTACTTGATCACAAAACGTATGATTAGCATTCTTTCAATGATTAGCAGTACTCAGATGGGTATAGAAGCATGGAACCAGCTTATGCAGAAGTTATGCCCTCCCTCTATCCATGAAGAACAGAATGAACAAACTTTATTCACGCTCCAGGACTAAGAATGGATTAATCCATTCGCGAAAGGTGGTGGAGAGAATTCTCAAATAGAAGAAGTCTGGGACACTTTAGGGCAACCCAGTGGAAAATTTGATTATTATGTCAAATACACAGTACCAAAGCATGACTGGGATATGAGTCTTATTACCCCATCCTGGGGAGATTTTGATCAAGAAGACCAAGAAGAAGCTTTTTATTCTGCTGAAGCAACACTGAATGAAGGTGATGAGATAGTATCTGACACTGAAGAAGTAATTTTCACTCAGTTAGACGATGCAGAAATGGACTATCCATTATTAAAGAATATTCTAGCATCTTCAGGAGCAACATCTGCATTTAATCCACCAGATGATTCAGTCATGGGTCCCCCACAATATGGACCCGCATCAAGACCAGCAGGAAGAATGAATCCCTACAATACTATGGATCTTTCTAATTCAAGAATGGGGCGATTCAAGGAAGGATATAATAATGAATTATGGCAACTCCCTCCTGCCCAACAACAGACAGGTGCACTTTTGGTTCTACCTGATGATATTGGTTTATATAATGACGTCATTTCTAGGTGGGAATCAATTACTACTAATGTAATTGACTCAAAAATTTGGGCCGACAAAAGATCCAAGGTATTATACATTGAAAACTTATTGGGGGAAATCGAGAAGAAGGCCTTTATCCAATGGAGAATGATGTTCCCGGATCAATATGACAAGTTGATCAACGCAGCTGATGAAACACAAAATGTTCTGTCACAAATAAGAAGAATAATTACCCTAGAAGATCCCACTTCAGGGTCAACTGCGGAGCAGAATCAAGCTTATTTAGATCTTGAAAGATTAGCATGCCCAAGCACAAAAGAGTTAGTCTCTTACATGAACCAGTACAAGGAGTTAGCAGCAAAGACATCGACAGATGCCTCCCTTAATTGGAAATTATCTTGAACAGAAATTTCAGGAGCGCTACCAGGAAACACCATAGGAGTTCTGCCCAGAATACATCATGCTTACCAAGAGCTCAAAGAAATGTGTAAGCAAGCCTCACTCCAACGGAGTCTGAAAGACCTACAGTTTTGTTCGCAAATTCCTTTACCCAATTACTATCAAGGGCAGAAGAGATATGGCCTGAGGAAAGCACAGAATTATAAAGGAAAGCCTCATAAATCACACGTTCGTGTGATCAAGAAGAAATACCAGCATGATAGGTCCAAAGTAAAAAAATGCAAATGTTACATATGCGGCGAAGAAGGGCATTTTGCAAGAGAATGCCGAAACAAAACAGGAAATAAGGAAAGAATAGCTATGCTCAACGAAGTTGATCTACCAGAAGACTTTGATGTTGTATCAGTGGACCAGGATGAAACAGAAAGTGATGCAATCTGCAGCATCTCAGAAGGGGAAAATGATACTGAACAACATTGCAATATGGTAACAGCTATTTTTCCTGAAAAGGAATTCTTATTTGTCTTATTTGGTGAAGACAAAGGTTGGCAGGTACAAATTAATATTCCTGAAGAACAAGCCTATTGCAATCACACCTGGTTGCATAACAAGGAAGTCCAGACAATTCACGCGGGATGCAAATTTTGCGGAAGAGAGACCAAAATCAGGTCAAGAATCAGTTGTAGTAATTGTCATCTAACGGCTTGTGCCCCTTGTGCAGATTATTATTTAAAGCAGGAAGTGATAACAGAACCAGCACCCGTTCAGCACAATGACAAAGCATTAATCAAGGAATTAACAGAATACATTACTTTTCTGTTAGCTGAAAATTCAAGATTAATGATGGAGATTGATAGGCTCAACAGGGAGTCAGCTGAAAGTACTTTGTATCATGATCTAGAGAAGGAATTTGATGAATTAAATCCAGAAGATTCTGAAAGAGGAAAAGAGCAAGTCAGTTACCTTGAAGAGAGAATTATTTCCAAAATAAACTCTGATTCTAGAAGGATAATAAACAGGCTTTACAATATGATGTCTTTTCGTATTTGATTCTCTGAGCTTGGTATTTGGACAGTTGATGGTGCACCAATAGCCGGTGGCCTGGTGCTAGTGGAATGTCTTGCGCTTGATGACATTATTTTGTCTTTTCGTTGTTGAGAATGTCTGCAGGATTCTTGAATACTCGTATTACTAATTTGGATTTTAGGAGCATAGAATCCTAAGGTTTGGACAGCAATCTTATTGTGATATCTCTAGTTATTTCCTTAGTTACTCTTTGGAGTTATATAGCTATCTCAAATCTTAACCAATTAATTTCCTTTTTGCTTGCATTTGCTCAGATAGTGTCAGTGCTAATAAATTTAATAGTGTAATTTTGTAGGGATTATCATAAAAAATTAAAGTAAAAAAATATTATTCGTGAGCAATTAGGTGTTGCTTGATAAATGATAAAATAGATTATATGTTGTGATAGCATGAATATGTTGGAAGGCAACAAATAGATTATACAATCCAAATTGAATTGATTAGAATAGTTAAGATCAAAGTTGTGGTGGATAAAACATTTGTTGTTTCAAATGTTGCTCTTGTATTATGTTATATTAGATGCTAATTTCAACAAACTAAAGCCCATCTGTTACCAATCTTCAGAATGGAAAGTTATTAAGGAGCATTAAGTCCCATTCTGTGGCTGTCATCTGTTTGAACTGGGAGGAAGATTCACACGCTGCAATGGTATGTTCTCCGTTTTTATTTTCTACACTTGATTACTACTTATGCCATTTGTCCTAAATAGTTCTCATCTTGTTTTTATGCCATGGTGCCTGTGGTTATTTCTGAAGCAACTTAAAATGCACTTGAAAATTTTCAAAATTATAGTCTTTACTAATTACATTAGCACTTCATTATTGAAGGAGAGCTTTTTTTAATAACCAAGGGAGAGTGGTAACAAAGAGGTTTGGTTGTGGTCTTTTAGGAATTCATGGTCGAATTGAGGAGAGGAAGGGGAGTAGGTAAGACCCCTTTAAACTTATCATTTGGTCTGGAATCATCTGTTTCTGAAACACTAGGTTGAACTAACAGAACCAAACTCAAGTGTTTGGTGTATTTACTATTCCTGTAGGGCGGTTTACTGTTTCTATTTTCAATGGCTTACCACCTATACCTATCATTATTAGAGATTCAAGGGAAGATATTCAAGTCAATGATTTAAATCTGGCAGTTGACATGAGTGAAATTTATCATTTAACTGGTACAATGTTTTCACGAAGGGATTTGACAACATCATTGATCATAGGGTGTTGGGTGGCACTAGATTTCTCTCGTCTTGCTCTGACAAAGACAAGAACTTTGGCTCTGGAAAGGGCGCCAAAGGAGGCTTGCAAGGAAATAGTAAGAGCCATGGCATCTTGTGTTGTAAGGGAAAGAGAAGAATAGCCAATCAATTGGCGCTGTGTGGATAGGATGCTTCCTCATACTGATAAAAGGAAGTGAAGCATTTGGTTGGTGTGCCTTTGGTAAAAGAGAGGGGAGCTAGCTGGTTGGTGTTGCATGGGTGAGGAACCATGTGGAACCATTTGTAGGGTGGGAAGGGGGTGTGGAATTGCAGCCTTGTGGATGGGGTGGGAAATTAAACTTTTTCTAAGGCACTATTAGACAAATTACTTACCTGTTTATTAACAGATTGTAAAAAGATAAATATATATTAATTAAACAAATTATAAACAGTCTATTAATTTTATATATAGATAGATTAGTATTAATATAAATCTAAAAATTATTTAATTCTAATTTTAGTTAAAATTATTTAATGCTAATTTTAGTTAATAATCAAATTATTTACAAATTTAATTAATATTTAAAGTTTTACTAAAATTTATATTTATATACACATTATGTTGCTACAAGTTTTAAATTCAATTACATTCATATACATGTCATGTCGTTGTAAATTATAGGTTTATTTAATTAAGTGTATTATTATTAATAATCCATTCAATTATTATATTAAAATAATTATAAATATTTGTAAGTAATTGAAATTTTATAAATTATTTATTAATCAGGAAGTTATTATCTTATAAAATCATATTAATTAAATAGATTAATTTCAATGCACTAAACAATTTGTTATATTTTAGAAATAGTTAATATCAATACTATGTATAGGTTATTTATGTAAAATACTTTCATGGAAGTGTGTTGAATTTCTGAATCTGAAATAATTTATTATAGTTAATATTAATCAGGTGCAAGGAGATAATTAAAGAGTAAAATTTATCTTAATTGTCTCATCACGCTTTGATTTGTGTTGAAGTGGGTTGAGTGTCGGTTTGAAAGCGTAAGGAAGAAAAGAAAGAGGGAGGGAGTGGATAAAGGTGGCCTATCCCTTGTTTGGGAGTCTTCTAAATTGTGTCTACTTGAGGGGAAGGTAAAGTAGAAGAAATAGAAAGGGAAGACGGTTAGATTCCTTTGTCTACTTGAGCAGAAGAAAAACAAGAGAGGGTGCACTTTGGAGCTCTTTTTTCCACACTTAATTCCGCCCAAGTATGGATGGTAGAGGGGAGGAGGGAGGAAAAAGTGGTAAAAAGATTGGTTTAACCCTACATGTTTTTGGAATGGCAAAAATCCAAGGCCTAGTTATTTTGTGTCATTTTCTCTTTTTTCTTCTTTTTTCAGGTAGAGAAAACGAAAGAAACCCTTCTCTTCTTGTTTCCTTTTTCTTCTATCTCATTATTATTCCTTTGTTTATTAAATTACTATTTTTATCTTTACGTAGAGGTTAAAGACAAGACTATTTTGATCTTCAATAGTTTCTTTACTTTCGTCTCCCTGATGATAAACATCCAAACAAGGTAGAGTTCCCTTTCCATTCCCCTCCTTTCATTCAGTTTCCTTCACTCTCCTTTCCTTTCCCTTATTAAAAAAACCAAGCCATTGTCTAGTTGGGTATGTTAAATAAGTTAGTCATAGGCTTTTATTGCATGTTTCTGGATTCTCATATTCTGTTTTCTCATTTGGATCATTCCTTTCTCAATATTTTTTATCTGAAGTTCCATGGAAAAGCGTGTTACTGAATGATTTGCAAAGAAATTTTATGAGAATATGTTCAATGATTCTACTATGGTGGAGATTCTCTAGTTTTAATCAGAGGTGACACTATACTTTGTCCACAGGAAGATGTTGATAATGCATTTGTTTTTGAAGACCGCACAAGTCGTTTCTTTCCTCCTGCTCCTAGAATTCCTCGTATGCCTGGTTTGGGTGCTGGTGATGCTGGTTTCATTGATGACCATGAAGATACTTTTCATGAATTATCAACTTCTCCAGGTCAACATTTTAATGTGTTGTCTAGTGGTGATAAAGATGGTTCCATTTGCTTCAGTATCTTTGGAATATTTCCAATTGGAAAAATTGTGAGTTATTCTTCTAGTCCATGCTTGTTTGACTTGACATTGATAACCTCAAATGCTCATATGGTGAAGATCTTTTAGGTGACCTTGTTTGCTGATATTTTAGATTCAAGGAATTACACTATAATTAGTTGTTCATGAGTTGCCAAAATCTGCCTATGACAATCCAAATTAGCTGAGTTAACCGGGATCAGCTATGAGCAATATAAATTTTTCCAAAAAGTCTATAATCATAGACCTTATTGAAATTTGTCATAAAATACAACAAATTATCTCTATTGAAAATCATACAAGAATTGACAAATTAAAGGTTGGACAAGATAAGATGAAAGTTGTAAAGATGAGGATGTTAAGGTGGATGTATGTATGTATAATGATGGATATGATAAAAAATGAGAATATCAGAGAGAAAGTTAAATTTGCACTTATTAAAAAAAAACTCTAAAAGATACATTAAGACAGTACAAATGATATTTAGACATCAAATAAATGTGCTACGCAGGCATTGTGAGACTATAACACATACACATATTAATAGAGAAGGAGAAAGATTAAAGAAAATTGGTTAGCAATGATAAAACAACATAGTATTCATTTAAATATAGATGAGGATATAGTAAAAAATCTAGCTTAATGGATTAGGAGGATCCATATAGTTGACTCTACTTAGCGACATAAATGCTTGGTTGTTGTTGTATATAATTAACAACAATAGCAACCAAGCCTTATCTTATTAGGTAGGATCAATTATATGGATCCTTATGACACCATTAGGCTCTATTCCTTACTATATTATCATCAATATTTAAATAAATTTTATCTTGTTTTTCATTGCTAACCAAGTTTTCAATAGTCTTTCTCTTTATTATTTGATTTGCATATTTGTAATAATTTCACATCACCTAACTGAAACATTTATCGATCGTCTAAGTACATGTCCTTACTATATTAAATGTGTCTCCCGAAGTTTTCCCTAAATAGGTGTAACTTCAATTTTCGTTTTAATCTTTTCATTTCTTATCTCATCCATCCTTGTAAGTTCATACATCCACCTTATCATTCTCATTTCTGCAACTGTCATCTTCTGCTCATATATTCGAGTCATAGTCCAACATTCAACTCGATATAATATACATGTCTAATTGCGATTTTGTAAAATTTCTCTTTAAGTTTAAAAAATATTTTACAATCACAAAGAACACTTGATGCTCTTTTCCATTTCAATTATCCTGTTTGTTTTTTATGTATGATATATCTCACAATTCTTCTATCCTTTTGCAAAAATGATCTTAAATATTTAAAATGTTCGATTACAGACAACTCATTATCTCTCATCTTAACAATTGTTTTATTGAATTTAAGATTGTTAAATTTAAATTTTATATATTTTGTCTTTGCAAGTCTAAACCTTTTACTTATATCATTTCCCTCTAAAATTCAAGTTTAGTATTTACTTTTTTATGTGTCTCATCTATCAAAGCAATATCATCCACAAATAATATATACCATGGTATCATGTCTTGGATGTGTCTAGTAAGTTCATTCATTATTAGTGTAAAAAGGTAAGGACTTAAAGTTAATCCTTGACATAATCTTTTTTTATAGAAAACACTTCGGTTAATCCTTCTGGTGTTTTTATTCTTGTCATTACATCCTTGTATATATCTTTAATTATTTCAATATACGCTACATTAACATATTTTTTTAGAATTCTCCGTATAATTTTCTTTGGAATTCTATCATAAACTTTTTCAAAGTCAATAAATATTATATGTAAGGTTCTGACATTCTGGTTTAGAAGATAAGAATAGTTTGTTTAGCATGTTGTTTAGGAAATGTGCTAAATAAACAACAACGATTTGGACTTTTTTTTACTAGCATCAGGTATTTAGGCCTTCGGCCTAATTAATCCTGAGGATGGTCGGTCTTGTCCCATGGATTTTTAACGGAGCGCTAAATAGCTCCTAGGCTAGATATGTTCCATCGACCATCAGGGTAAATTAGAAAGTGCTCGCGTGGACGACCTCAGCAGCTGCAATGTTCTTGGTTTGTCACTCCATTTGGAGAAAAATCTTGCAAATGTGCCATGGCTGAGGATCGAACCGTGAATACTTAGGACCCGAGTTGGATGCCCTACTGCTGCATGGTAGCCTTGGGGAAAACAATGATTTGGACTTTTTAAGCATAATCATGTGTTTTTGTGAGTTTGAATCAACGATTTCTTCCCTTCTATGTTTTCTTTTGCTGATTTTTCAAGGAACTCAAATTGGTTTGTGAGCTGCTTTAAGTTGATTTCCCTCATCTAGAATTTCTTTCAATTTCCACCAAAGGGGTGTGATTACTAATTTCTTCATGAATGCCATTATGGTGTCTAATTTTGATTAATATGTAATGTTTGTTCCTCAGTCATTTGTTTCAGTTGTATTTTAATCTGAAGTTTTATTTTATTGCTATTATTTTAAATCCTTAATTTATCCAAATCACTTGGATTTTTTTAAACTGTTTCCATCATATGAAGGCCAAGATGTGCTCTTCTGCAACAGTTGAATTAAATATGTTTCATGGCGATCAGTTTGTTTTATATTTTAAATAACATTTGGTGGCAGCTTGGAAACATCAAATGTTCAGTATAACATGGGTATATAAATATTATTTAGTTCTAAAGTTAATTTGTGCAACTTATCTTTAGAGATAGGCAATTAATTGGTCATTAATCTATTCTATGCACTTGTTCTCTTTTTGATATATAATCTAAGCGGAACTTATTTGCTCCCTGACTGATTTCATTAAAAAGCAGAACATTCACCAGCTCCCTATCCAAGCAACACTTCCAAACAGGATTGCTACCTTGCAGATTTTAAATGCTTCCATACAGAAGGTAATCTAGTTTGCTCTTCTGTTGCTTGGTAATATACTACTGCATTCAGATGTTGAATTTAGTGAGGATGATTGCTGTTTGAATTTCTTTTTCTGAGAATTTTTTGCTTTTCTTTGTTATTTCATGTGTTTTCTAGTTGTCATCTATTAACCATGGTTTGTTGTAACTGGCTCAATTTATCTTTTGATTGTTCCTGTCAGTTGGCATTGTCAAAAAATTTATCTCAGCTAATTGTTCTATGCTTTGGAGAACTCGTTGAAGACTTTGTTGAATCAACATCCAAGTCTATACAGAGAGCTGAACATTTTGAGCTGCAGAGTTCTTCAGTCAACAAGGTTTCTTCAGTAGGGTTGCACTGTTTTGTTCTTAAAACATCTATATTTCTTGACAGGTGTGTGATATTTCCATAGTAAAGCTATCATTCTTTTGTGTCCACCATAGTCCTTATGTTTAAGTTTTATTATTTTTCTTTCTTTATTGAAATCATGAATCAAGTACCTCATATTTCTAATGGTTGAAGTTTTGAAGATGGTCATCCCTTAATCCTTGGTCCAAGTCTTAGGAACATTGCATTAGTTTGTTGGTTTTCCTTTTCAACAAATAAAATTCTTCTTGTGGGGCGTGTACTTGCTATTCTAAATTTTCAAGTCTTAAAGTGATTTATGCTGGTGCAGGAAAAATGAACTTCATCAGGTTGCCCAACAAGCTTCAAGTATCGAAGATTTGGTTGAAGTGGTCCATGCTTCCCTGTCAGTTATGTCCAAGCAATGGTCTGAAGCCATGCATTCATTCCATGAGAAATTTGACCCTCTATCTGATTTGATCGTAGATCATGGTAGCTATTGGTACCTGACGTGATATAATCATTTTTCAATGATTAACTGATATATTTATCTGATTCTTTTTTAATGGATTTTGTTTATAGCTCTTAAAATTTTTCTCTAGGTTTGATTTCCACTCCGCAAGATGAATTTCTAAGTGTGTTATTTGGAGCGAGGACAAGTCCACCGCTTCATCAATTTCTAGCCAATACACTTGGTGAAGCGGTACCATAGTATTTGGTTTAT
Source organism: Wurfbainia villosa (assembly GCA_025175895.1). Lineage (NCBI taxonomy): Eukaryota > Viridiplantae > Streptophyta > Magnoliopsida > Zingiberales > Zingiberaceae > Wurfbainia > Wurfbainia villosa. Next base: position 7,395,197 of record CM045998.1, on the reverse strand, counting down.
TTTAGAAGTTGAGTATTAACAACTGAAAACAACTATTCTATTCTTTTGCATAGGGTCTGAAACGTGTCTCTAAGGCTGTTGATAGTGCTGGAAAGGAGTTGCATTCTGTTGTTCACGAACATCTTCAGGTACTATATTTATTGCCACTTGCATCATTGTATCGTTCTTTTAAACTCACAAGTTACCCATTGAAGTTGAGAGCAGAGACAAGTCCACATGAAACTGAAATTAAGCTGTCAATCTATTGATTCGGATCTAGTTACTGGAGGGTAAAACTTCCTAAAATTTATATTATAGGCTAGAACGTAATTTTCAAGGTACGATCAATTCTGAATTGGGGTGGGATACAGCTGTCAATTTGATAAATTGGATTTTAGGTGATGAGAAACTAGAAATCTTCCAGAATAGGTAAAAACGAGGTGAACAAGGAGCATCCAGAAGTCTACCTTGGCTGGAGGTATGATTGTTTTGAAAAGGATCTAACCAATTTGATTGATTGCTCAAACTAAAGTAAGGCTGAGGAAAGAGAAAGGAGTAGACAGCAAGAACAATGGGCAGGGAGAAGGCATATATTCTGGACAGAATATATTAAGATATTATAATTAAATCTTAGCATATAATATGTCACTTGAATAAAAAAGAATTTTTCATACAATTTCAAAAGAAAAAATAGACAACTTTTTGAAAGTATAAATCACATTTATTCTAGATATATTATGTGCTGAATTTTAATTTAATACTACACGGTTAAAAATGGAAAAAAAAATCATGTTTTCACAGAGAAAAGTCACACTAATAAGAAAAAAAATATAAATTAATACATTTAAATATAATTGATCTTGTTCGTCGATTTGATTTTATTTTCATTGCCATTTATCTTTTAAAAACTTCATTGTGTAAATCAAAATAGTTGTACAAGGTTCTTTTTCGTCTAGGTAGCAAACTTATTATTTTGATGAAGCCGCTTATTTCAAGAATCTTCCTGCACTATTTGGCAGCCTGCTGTAGAGATCATCGGATTTCGAATTGCAGAATTGCGAGGTCTTTCTCGATGGCGTGCACGGTACCATGTCATTGGACTGGATGAGAAGTTTATTGATAATGCAACAGAGAAGGCTGGCATGTTGCTTGTGCAAGTTGAAAGGTTTTCGAGGATTCTTGCAATTGTATTACACCTGGTATGCTATTGTTTCCAGGCTGACCATGTTTTCTGACTGCATACCTGGCTTCTTTTTATTTGTGCTTTACTATTTATTTATGTTTCATTTGGGCCATGCGCGATTTGTTGCACCTGTGTATTTGCCTTATATATATATTTCTATTATCTACCATAATATGTTCTATTGTGATTTTTCGTATAACTAGTTTCTTTGATCTTTTCTCACTTGCTGGAATGTGTCCAACTACATGGGTTATTTGTTATGAAAATTTCATTCTTGACTTTTAAGATCTTATAGAACCTTCAACTTGAACATAGGTCTAGCCATCAGATTACTGTTAGGCAGCAACTGATATTAAAATTTAGTAAGAACTTCACTGTTCCTTCTTGCAATATGCACATTCTGTAAATTTGAATGTTCAGTTTGCCTATATCATAATTTAATTTAGCATTTCCTTGCAAGACTTCTAACTTTCCTTGAGGACAAAATAGATTGCTCTTATTCTTGTGGGAGCAAGGGTTTTGTAGAATGGATTTGATCATGCTGAAATTTCATAAATCTCTGCTACCCTTTTGATTGCAAAATTTCCAATTTCCACATTCATTACTTTCCATATTTTATTATGGACATTGCAAATAAAATCCGCAATAAGCAACTTCAAGCATACGAAGAGGTGAAATATTTAATTTTGTCATCTATACAATCCAAACAATAATTCTTTCCATATAGAAGTTTCTTGAGTTGGAAATTGTATTCTATTTTTAGCCTTGCCACCAAATCCACTTCAATGGATGCAGAAATTTCTGGCGAGGGGCAAAGATATATGGATAGATTATTCTCGATGATAATCCTAGTAATGGGAAAGGAAAATACTAATAGGCTTTTGAAGTTGCCTTGGCTTCATTGTCTTATATGCAATCTAAACTATTGGCTGCCTCTTAGAGTAGAATGGAATCGATAAACTTCTGGTTTACTAGGTATGTCTAGTTATTATATCCTTATGTGTTTCTACACACCCAAGCTCTGAGAGGATACGGAAGTGGGATGGTACTAAACAAGTGTTCCCCGTTGTCATTCCCGAATGAAAATGTGATCTAAATTGTGCATATCAAATGATTTGACATTCTATATTAAATATTGGCTCCCTTTTTGTTCCAAAAAAAAACAATTATTATATTATCATGTTTAGATTTTTTCTATCATATTTTTTTACTTCATACCTGGATTGAGTTCTTAAGATATTCGTTATTAATTTCATAATGTATGTGGTTGTTTGAGTTCTAAGTTTATCATATAGTTATTCTTGTTATCTCCTTTATTTCAGTTACAAAATTTTTTCAATTGGATTTTGAGGTCAATTAAAATATTAATGTCCGAACCAATTGATCAAGTACAGTCAGCAAACAGGTTTGATATCCAACATTGTCCTTCTGATTTTCATACCAACACTTGAGATATGATTGGTACTGATAATTTTCTGATCGTGTCCATAGCGAACTCATTGTGGTGTTCTTGAAATTTGTGCTCAATCATGATCCAGTTGGGGATTTGTTGGATGCCACGAAAACAATTGATGTTGATGGGTAAGTTACCGTTTGCAGATGTTCCTTTGATTTTTGTGGCCTATCATTTCAGTCATCATTTATCTATTTTGATAAGACAATCAATCTGCTTGTGCACATTGAATTGATGACTCCAATATGACTGCCCTTTGATTTCCTTAAGATATTTTTCTTTATTTTCAGAGATTGGTTTTTGAGTGTTGCTGTTTGTTGATGCAGGGAACTTTTGGAGCGGCTCGAGGAGTTAGTGATATTTGGAGGATATTCAGATACTAAATACTTGGAAAGAAACTTATTAAATGAATTTAATCTGATGGAGCAATGGTACTATCTGCACTTGAATATATCTAATAAATGGTTTGAATTCAGAAAAAGCACAATTAATCCCAACATTTGCAGATTTTAAGATTCAATATGTTTAGGATCTTGGTGTACTTGATAACCTTTACATTGTTGAATGTATTCAATGCACGGGTTAGAAAAAGCACACTTTGTTAATCACAGCATTTGTAGGTTTTAAGATTTCATATGTTTAGGACTCTTGGTGTGCTTAATAACTTTTACATTGCATATAACTTGACTTTTATAGACAACACATCAAATTAGAGGTTTCAATAGTTGGGCTTGGCTTGAGATGTTACCATCTCTTGCCATGCTTTGTTTTTGGAGTTGAGGTTTTCTATAGCTTTTAAGGAAGGTATTCATTTAAAAAAAATACACAATATATCTTTTTCGAGAAGTCAGTATGCTAGAATGGGAACTTACAAAAATTCCAAACACAAAATTATGATCTGTGGATAAAAGATGATATCTATGAAGGTTGTTCTAGTTATTGAGGGCTCATGGAAAATTTTTTATATATAAGAATTGGACTATGGTGCTTATCTGATTGGATGGTGGATAATAGAGGTGCTCACGGATGAATTATGTAGGGGATCATTCCTATATATATACACACACACTTTGCGGAGTAAGCATTGTCAATCAGTTTAGGCAACCCAAGAAGTGTCATTGGAAAGCACTGATGAGCATTCTTCAGGATTTGTAAGAAAAGTTTATAAAGAACATGATTGCCTAAACATTTATGCCTTTTTTGACACTATTATATCTGTCGGGTATTGATAGAAGATCCATCTCATCTCAGAATTCTATACTAAACTATATTGGATGCAATCTTGTAATGAAAAAAACAAAAATTAAACTATTGACCCACAATGACATATTCATCTTCTGCGATTATGTGGGTAGATTTTTAAAAATTTCTTCTCAGCATCTAGCTTTAACAACAGTGGTTATATGGACCTATGAATATGCACCATGACAATCACATTAGCATCTAAAATGCAAATAATCCAATATTCCGAATGTACCAAACAGGATTGCCATCTCATTTATGATGCATTTGTGACTAAGAAGATTAGTGCGCCCTATGTCTTTTTCGAACAATTACCAATTTTTTAATGCTATTTGTTTTTTGATTGTCTTGAAAGTTGAGCATGTTTGATTTATCAGGGGTATTTGATATAACATTTCTTAAAAAATTCAAGGACCAACTTACAATATTTGATAGGCAATGTTTCTCTTTTGTAAAAATCCTATTGATAATTGGATCAAGGAAAAATTTATAAATAGTCTAATCTTTCCCGGTTGTTCTTCCCTCTCCTTGGCCACCGACTCATGTCGTCACCCTCGACTTTGTCTCCTGGACTTCCAATGTTGCAGATGCCCATGACTCAATATCGCCTCCGACTTGTGGCTGTTGACTTCCATCGCTTCTATTGATTTTCACCATTGCCATTAACTTTTGCCACTAACTTTGTCAGTCTCGAATTGTGATTACTTTCCTTTAGCCTCTCAATTCGTATTTTTGAGGTTATCTTTTGAGTTTGACTTTTTATTTCTGATGAATTTCTGCTCAGAGATTCCTGATGATTGGAATCAAGTTTTCGAGTGTTCTTTTATTTGTCTTGTTGTACATTATTTTTCTTATGCATTTTCCTTATGTCAACGTGAGTCCAACTATGTCTCAGCATAAGTTTGACAACTTGTTTAAAGTTTCTAGCACTTTTTATTATTGAGGTTTTGTGTATTCTTTTCGTGTTGCTATTTTGAAGTTATGATGCAACAGTGGATATTTGTGCCAACATATCTTAACTTTTTTAATAAAGTGTCGAACACTTTTTATTGCTAAAGTTTTGTGTATTTGTTAGGTGTTGCTATTTAATAGTTATGATGCAACTATTGATATTATGACGATCAAAAAGTGTATCCCATGTATAGGAATGGAGCCTTGGGTTGTGATAATTAAGACATAACTATGTTCAATGCATACCTAGTCTAAAATACATGGACTTTGACTAGTTCAATAAAATAAGAAGATACCTAAGTTCTCATCTAATATATTTTATTTTACATATGTTAGCCATTGTTGTTAACATAAATATTTTTAAACTGAATATATCTCTATATGTGTTGTTAATACACATTATGCAGTGTATTGACTACATACCTCCTTGACATACTAATGGAAATCTTGTTGATAATAATTTTTTATGCTTTTTAGCTTCAAGGAGGCTTTCCTTCATCAGTTCACGACTGTTTCACAAAAGATACACTGTGAAGATCTGATGCCACTATATGAATTCAGATACTCAACTCAATTTTCATCATCAGCCACCCCTACATCAATAGTCTACTACAAGGTACTTATCCAAATTTTCTTTTTAAGAATTCTTTAAGTTTTAAGACTTTGGTTTATTTTGAGTACTTGTTTGAGGAATTACACGTGGCAAAAAAATTTGTAAACTTATGTTTCATATGATAGATTTCTCTCTCTCTCGTTTAAGCTCTTACTAAAATGACATGATGATGATGAATATTAGAATATCATGTCATATATTATTGGGTATTTTAGCTATATCCTTCTTTGGAATGGCCTATGATATTTTTTTGAAATTATTATTTGTTGTTAATAGAAAAGGGACATCCAACTGCTCATACATGACACATGCATATACCAGTTTAAGTATCCGATTATCTAACTGATTGCATATGGGCAACTGGCAAAACCATTTGAATATTCTTATTTTGCTTTGTGATTTTGGTGACTAGCAATCATTTATTTAGGTGTAGAATCAGAGGAGAAAGACAATTTTGAAGTGCAGTGGCATGGTGAGATGCAATTTATAAGCGCTCTTGCCAGTTGAGTGGCTGATATTGTGAGACCCAATGACACCAATTAGAGGTTGGCGAATTGACAGTGACATATTTTGTTGTAAGTACATGATTCAATTCAAATGTTAGGAATATGTGCATATGTGTGAACAATATATAACAGTGATAAGAATTGGCCGAAGCCAAAAAGGTAAATTATAACTAACACAATTTGTTTAATGTGGTCAAAATATTAAGGTTTAATGTAGTCAAAACACAGTTTCTACATCGACGATCCTGCCATTTTGGCACACAACATAAAATAAACTAAAACTATTTCTTGCCACAAGGTACTTTAGGAAGTCTTTGCAAGAACGTCAAAATCTTCTGACACATGCAAGAATAATAACTCACTCAAAATGAAAAAGAAAGAAGTGTCGAGAATCAAATCTCACCATAAAGAATAAGATTAAATTTATTAAATGAGAGCTTCATCTTAGGAACCACTAGAGCTTTTCCGCAATGTGATTTTTTAATATGCATGATGTGTTTTTGTATACAAAGATGGAATTTTATAAGTGTTACATAAAAGACATGAAAATATGGTTGAAAATCTAGTCTCAACATATACCTACTAATTGTTGGGGATCGTATGTCGATGGTATGGCCGGCTAGAGGGGGGTGAATAGCCCTCGTTCGTTGGACGTTGTAATTTGCTCGTCTATACAAGAGATTAGCGCAAGCGGAATAATAAACAAAACAAATAAAGACAAAGCAAAACAAACCAATGCTAACAAAGGAATATAACGTGGTTCACGGCTACGCCGCTAATCCACGACCCGATTCGTCCCCGGTGAATCACTCCGCCAAAACCAATCACTATTGGCCTCTCCTTTGCACCAAGCTAGGTGGAGGTAACCTTTACAACCAAGATCACTCTTCTTACAATAGGAATGAGATAAAAACAAGTAAGAAGAGTTTAAAGCTTGTGGGGCACTAGGAAGATTGTTTGGAGCATAAGCATTAGCCTCCCAAAGGCTCACACCCTCTCTTTTTATAGAGAGGGCTGATTTCTTCCCGTTGGCCACTACCGATCACGCTGCAATGACTATCGACTACAACCGCCTCCGAACACGTCGATCCCGACCGGCCAGTCCAACGGAACTCTTGGCAATCGGATCGATGGATCCCATCACGATCGATGACCTCGTAGTCGACCGCCTCGGCTACGAGTGGTTCCTGCGGTCGACCAAACTACGATCGGCCGCTTTCGGTCAGAATGATCGATGGTCTGGCAATGACCGCAACCTATGGCGATCACGGGCCTAATCCACCGGATACCATGAATCCAATCGACTGATTAGATCCCGCCATTCCATGGCAAGCCGATCGCGCCGTATGAAACTCAAGCTTAACATAAGTTTGAGCTTCCGGCGGTCGGGTAAACCTTAACCCTTGCGGTTAAGTTTCCGACACTCAGCCATTCGGCCAAGTTCACCTAATGAGCTACTTACATTTCACTCATTCTCTCATCTCACTCGGTCCTCACAAGCTCTCTTCGTCCGCCACGCCCCTGAAGATCAAAGCGCACGACTCTGCAATGCTCCTTCGCGTCTCTTGCCTCCGAAGTCTGCTTCCTTGGCTTCACTTCAAGTCATCTCGTCCGGCGGTCCCTCGGATGCTCCAAGCGCACGGCTTCCGCAAAGCAATCCTTCACCGACTCAAAGCCCGAGTGATGAGTGGTGAACCCGCCACGGCTCCATGTGCGAATTACTAAGCCCTGCATGACTTCAACGCACATATCAAATCAACAATATCATCCTAACTTAAACCCTTTGCCACACACATCAAAATCTTATCATGGCAAGAGATTGCCCTAACACTAATCACTGTTGGTCGATTGACCAAAGTTTGTTGGTTGGTTGACCAAAGTCTCATGATCATTTGACAAAAAATTTATTGGTTGGTTGACCACAATCTATTGGTCGACTGATTAAATTTTGTTGATGTACTACTGATTAAACGATAAAGTTGTTGTCATGTGACCTAAAAGTCATGGGTTTGAATTTTGAAAATAGTCTCTTGCAATGCAAGATAAGATTGTATAGAATAGACCCTTTCTTGATACCTCACATTGACAAGAGCTTCATGCGCCGAGCTACCTTTTCAGTCTACTATTGGCTAAAGTCTGTCAATTGACCAAGGTGTGTCGATTGACTATTGTTGAGTAATAAAAGTTTGTTGATTGATTGATCAAAGCTTGTTGGCCAATTGATGGATGTTTGTGTGTTGGTTGACTAAAGTCCACATGAATGCCCGAGTCAATTCAAATTTTGGTTAAAAAAAAAATTCTGGTCGACCAAACTTGGTATCAAGTTGATGACTAAGGTTTTCTTTCAATTCTTAGTTGACCATCCAACAACCTTTGGTCGCTCAAACAACCTGAAACAGCAAACAAAACATCTGATTGCTAAACGAATCTTGTTGGGTACCTTAAACTTAGTATTTTATTTGTACAACTTTAAAAGAAAAAAAGATCTAAGCTTTGTAAATCATAGTTAAAACATAGGCAGTTCTCGGCACTAAAATTTAGAAAAATAGGAATTTGACCCAAGTACTTTATTAGAATTCTAGTTAAATAAATTAAAGAACAAACTCTTCTGGTAAATTTAACTCTCCTATTCATCTATTTATAACCCAAAATATAATTATACAGGTCTTCAAGTTAATCTTTGATAATTTCACTACATGAAAGTTTCAAAATGCTTTACACTTGTCTGTTGGGTTCATCCAATCGACCTTAGCATTAATCCAATGAGCTACAACAAATGTTAGATCTGCAAGTTCAAGGCAGTCATTAGTCTGAACCAACTAATTTAAACTTGTCAAACATTAAAACCACATGATTAGTCTAATCACAATGGAGGAATTAATATTCTCCAACAGATATTCCTCTGAACAATTCAGGTCACTTTCATATGCAATATCCTTTTGGTTGTCATGGTCAATTTTTTGAATAATCCCTCATATGTTTGTCCTTTAGATTCTTTGTTGTTGCTGCTAAGATGCATCAGCTTTTTGATCCAAGAAGCACAATTTCAGCATTATTATCATTTTGAATCTTTCATGAATAGTAAAATTCCATCCTTATCTGCTAATTATTTGTTGGTTATTGTAGGGCAACTACGGTTCAGAGTCCTCCACAAATTCGGATAATCTTGTGGACTACACTTGCTTTAAAGTGCCTAATGAGTCACTTGAGTCGACAAATTGTATCGGCATAATGAGGGGTTTCACTAATGCTGTAAATTCTCTTCAAAAGCAAACATATTGCGCTGAAGCTGTTATCTTACGCATACCTGAAGCATTTCATTGCGTGGATCTATCTTTTTACAAGGTTATAACATTTTCTTCCTTTGTCATTCTTTTGTTCATTCTCTTGTATCTGTAATTGGTATTTCTTTTATTACCCTTTGAATAAAACAGGAAAAGCAACTGATTCTTTTACTTAATGAAGCAACCTCCACGTCTGATAGTGCAATTAGATCATTGATTATGATGGTGCAACTCGATGATCTTTGCTTTCTGCCACTTTCAAGAGAAGTACCTGAAATCTGGGCAATTCACTCTTTGAGGGTAAGCCTTGTTAAATGTTGTACAGATAAGTGTGAGTCAGAGTCTACGTAGGCATATGTAACCAACGTACAACTTTTCCCAAACTATTTTTGTGAATGCTAGATGGTTGCATGGTAATAATTGTCTCCTCACTACTAGATACCTATGGAAACTTTTATACAGTGTCCAACTATCTAGTAATGACTGCCCCATATAACAAACATCCTTTATTTTCAGAGAAGCCAAAGTGATTTCTTTTGAATCTCTAGTAACTCCTGATCATTCTGCTATTCACTAGGCTTCTGTTGTAGATATGCATCTGGAAAATGGAAAAGTGCGTTATGTCTCTGATCCTGTTTCTTGCCCATTGGCTGTTAGTGGTAAAGATACTCTCACCTTGCATTTCAGCTTTTACTTTGTGAAGGTGATGTGGTTTGCCTTTTTCTTTGATGAGTTCTTGGCTGACGTCTACTTCTTAGGAGGATTTGATGCTTTTGTTCTAAATTTGAAGGGTTATTTAATATAAACTTAAATTTATTATGTCATCTTGTGAGTTAGGAGTTAATGTTAAACATCATATAACCTATTTTCATCTTTATGAGATGAAAATCATCTCACCTACTGTATTGGTTACTGGTTGTTTCCCTCGTTGCTCATTATAAAAATTATGTACCGAATTTGAGTTTGATCCTATTTAAAACTTATGTGCAATTTCAATAAAAATCCACTAGGTGCTTTGAAGGATAAAAGCATGCTTCCATGTCATCTTCTTTTTTAGTTTTATAAAAATGTCATGAGATTTGTATTTATTACATGTTTAAGTGGTTCTTTTTTGCTAGCTAAAAATGAAATTAACTTGCATGCTTGTGACTGCAATGTTGAGTTGCCTGTTTGTTCCCCACCCTGAGCGAGCTTTTGGCTCGTGAGACTTATTACATTTTAATTCGAGAGTGATATAAAAGTAGTTTTGCCCTTAATTGGAGAGTTGTTATATATTTTATGCTTCAATTGAAGTTGTGGAGAAAACATTTTGTTGACATGAGATGTCTGAACTATCTGCAGCTTCTAGGGGTCTTGCATGTGTGTTTACATCGAGAAGCCATGCCGTGGTGTATATACTGGATGAAGATGAAGACGAGGACAATGCTTCTAGTGCCTAATGATGCTATAACCACCGGTGGAAGTCATTGGATCAAATTGTTATCGTCATTAATTAATGATGCTACTAATCATAGAAGTTCGCTGAATTCTTCATGGACTCACTTCATTCTGCTCAGATTTTACTAGTTAGTATCGCACGGAAATATTTGCCTATTTGATTTTTCATGATAACATCCATCTAACATTTAATTATGGTCTAAATTTCATCATTAACAAAATGTCTTTCATGGGTGACATTACTAAATGAATTCAATCATCTCTTCATTGACAATAAGTAGAAAAAAAGGAATAATTTATCATGGGTGACATTACTAAATGAATTTAAACAATTTAGTAATTTTTAAAATCAATTTTTGAAATAACTTTATATTAATATTTTTTTTACTTTTGTCATAAAATTCCTCACACTAATGATATAACATAATTTTTCATTTGATATGAGTGTAAAAATTAAAAAAAATCTCCATCTCTAGATGTGTTAATGGTGCCCCCAGGGCAACGGCGCGACGGTAAGTTACGAAGACCCCCTCTGCGCAGTCAGGGTTCGATTCCGGTCTGGCACCGCGCGCTGCGAGAATAGCGATGCTTGATGTCTTTTCTGTGCAGCGTGGTCGGTCCATTGGCGTAGCACGGGCTCTAACGTAGCGGGACGTGCGTCTCCTGATTTACCCTCGTTGACCGGTGGGGATTTTCGTTGAAGGCCTTGGGGCGGGGCCGGTCAGCCATCAGGATTAGTAGGGAAGAGAAATCGTACCTGATACCTGATGTAAATAAAAAAAAAAAAAGTTAATGGTGTCACTTAGTGTAAAAATTAAAAATTGAAGTTATTGAAAATTAGACAATTTCCCAATTTTATTTTTTATTATTTCATCAAATAACTTTGATGAGTGAAATAGATAAAATAAAATTATTTTCCAATCTTTAATGATTTATTAAATTAAGTTAAATGGAAGGACTCCTTTGGAAAAAGGTTCAATTTGTCAAGTTATTTGAAATTTATGAGTAAACTATTTCTTTAATTTTTGTTAACAAAATAAATGCATGGCAAATTAAATATGAAATAACCTCTTATATTAATTTTAAACAATAAATTATTTATTAATTTGCCTCATTTATAGTAAAATAAAATTATTAATAAATAATTAAATTATTTATATATTATGGGCGGTTGCTTTGATAAAATGGTCTTGAAATAATATAAATATTGTTTATTTATTTTTTAAAAAATTAACTATCACTGATTAAAGGAAAGGAAACAAGAATAAAAAAAACATTCCTAATATACGAAGGGAACCTTGATCAGCATCTTTCAATTACTAAAGAAAACCTCATAGTTTAGAAAAAAAGGAAAAAGAAAAAATAAAGGCAAAAACTAAATCTGTCATGTTTCAAGATAAAGCATGATACTTATACTACTTGATGAGCAAAAGAATACTTAACTTTGCTTGTTATTATGGACAAAGCTAGCCAAGATGCTAATGGTAAGAAAGCTCATGTTGGTTTGCATATAAAATTAACTAGTTTTCTTCACCATTCTCTATCAACATCGCTTGTTGTGATTGCACAAAGTCACTTGCTGCATATCAAAAATTACTCGTGGGGATAGTAGTGATTAAGATGGCATTGACTCTATTATAGATCATGTGTCTTTGGGAAGGTATAACATTTTGTTTTTTTTATAATTATTTAATGATTTAAGTGAAATTTAACTAGATTTTTAATTATATGCTATTATATCATGAGGGTCAAATATTTATCTATTGGTTGATTAATGTATGTCTCTTTTAATCATGATGATATTTGTTCGTGGCTTGTCGAGTTTGAATTGTGATTTATATATTTCGTATCAACTATTCATGTAGTTGAGTTGTGGGTTAGATTGTTTATTTATGTTTAGATACTTAAGTCATGCTTGAGTCAAATTGAAGATTACTTTTGTGGAGGAAGTACTTACGATATTAAATTTGAGGATGAGTAATCAATCAAAAGGAAAACGAATCATGTCTAAGATAAAAAGAGATTTTTGGAAACCATCATGATTGGAGAATTTGATACATGGAGTCATGTGTTTATTGGATTTTAAAAATCATATTGTTATTTGTCACATTATTAAGTGATTGACTTGGGTGTTGAATTATGATGGTATGTGATTGGAGTTACGCTAGTAAGATGCAAAATTTATGAGATTCATAATTAAGAATGTCGAATAAGGTGTTTATTATAGATTTGTGATATTTCAAAATATAATATTTTGATTTTATGTGGTGAACTATGAATTCATGGAATAGATTTTTTTAAAAAAATATCGATCGATACTAAGCTTATGCAACATATAGGTCAAAAATCATTTAAGGTTTGTGATAAATTACACTTAAATAGTCAAATTTTTAAGTGCTACTTGGTTATTTATGATCAATAATTTGTATTGATTATATTATGGATTTAAATTGCGAATTGAGTGGATTATAAACTATATATCTTAACATGCAATCAAGAAGATGGGTAAAAATTTAAAAGTATTTTATGATGTAATAAAAGTTTTAGAAATTATTTACAATTTTGAAAATGATAGGTAAGTTGGATTAATTGAGCTGTATTATATTCAGAAATTGTGATCAATCGATCTAATGGACTGGTAAAAAGAAAAAATTGTTGGTGCAATCGGCCCAGGTCACGATTGACCAGACTCGAGTTTGACTCGAGTGATGTTTTGATGTTTGACAAAGAGATTTGACAAAGTATTTTGGCATTGATGTTTGACATCAATGTCGGTTAATATATTGGGGAGATTGTTGGAGCAATCGACCCGGGTCATATTTGACCGGACTCGAGTTTGACTCGAGGGAGACCTTAATGGTTGACTAGGGTTGACCATGTGATTATGGGAAAGTCCAAGCATGAGTCTTGGCAAGGTAAAGTCCAAGTCATAGGTACTTGGCATGGAAAGTCCAAGTGGGACACTTGGCAATTGGGAAAGTCCAAGTCTTGAGCACTTGGCATGAGAAGTCCAAGCATGGGTCTTGGCAAATGAGAAGTCCAAGCATGGGTCTTGGCAAATGAGAAGTCCAAGCATGGGTCTTGGTATTTGGAAAGTCCAACATGGGTTGGCAAGGGAAAGTCCAAGCTTGAGTCTTGGCATTGGGGAAGTCCAAGGGGATTGATATTGGCAGCGTAAAGTCCAAGCGGAGTCTTGGCGGCATAAGTCCAATGTGCCTTGGCGGTGTAGACACCGTTAGCATGACATAGCTGATGGAAGCATCTGAAGGCTAGCGCGATGGATGAACAAGTCATGGATGACTTGGAGGGATCCGAGAGGCGTGAGGCTGATGGAGATGGCTAGAAGGCTTAGGTCTAGGCTAAGGGTTGTAACGCCCGTAAAATTCCTAGCAATTTTTCGAGAATTGTTGGCTTTATGATGATGGGCTTCATGTGGGCCTTTTGGGAAAAATAAAAGGGAATAAGCCAAAAAGAGATGCAAAGCCTAGGAATTGAACCCCACACCTCTAGAGATAGCCAAGCCTTATAGATGCACCCACTAACCATAAGCCCAATAGAATCATATCATTAGAGGAAGAGGGGAACTCATAGATAAGTGGAAGGAGGGTAAATGAAGAGACTTGACAAAGAGAAGAGAAACTTCTCTTCCTCCCCCTTTATAAAGAAGAGAGAAGTTCCACTTGGCCACTTCTTTCTTCCTTCTTCCTCTCCTCCTCATCCTCACCGAAACCTAAGCTTCTTCTTCTTCCCTTGGCCGAGAGCCCCTTCAAGCTAGGAGAGAGATCTAGGTGACCCCCATTAGGTCATCTCCCCAAACAAAGCGAAGGATGTAAGATTTCTTTCACCTGCAGTGTATTAGTTTTTTTTGTAGGTTAGGTTACTTGAAAGAAATATGAAGATGATGATCTTATAAGTTTCGGCCAACTAAGTTTGTGGGCTATGATTCATGAAAATGCTACTAAGGGAGATTTTTATGGGTGGTATGTTTCAAGTAGATACCTTTAGGAGTCCAAAGTCCAAAGGTGATGACCCTATATGGTTCGGCCAACCCCAAGATTTTAGGGTTAGGGTTGCATGAACTTGATCCTAAAGTTATGTTCTTAGATGGTATGTTTCAAGTAAGACCTTTAGGTGTCCACCATCCAAGATGGTGCTCTTATAGGTTTCGGCCACCCTAGGTAACTAGGGTTAGGGTTGCATGCAAATATCCCTAATGATGCTATGCTAGATTACAATGCTCATGAATGAAGGTTAGGAGACAAGAACCCTAGTTGAGCCTCTTATAGGTTTCGGCCACCCTAGGTAACTAGGGTTAGGGTTGCATGAAAATATCCCTAATGATGCTATGCTAGGTTACAATGCTCATGAATGAAGGTTAGGTGACAAGAACCCTAATTGAGCCCCTTATAGGTTTCGGCCACCCTAGGTAACTAGGGTTAGGGTTGCATGAAAATATCTCTAATGATGCTATGCTAGGTTATAATGCTTTGTGAATGAATTTTAGGGGACAAAACCTAAGCTTGAGCCCCTTACAAGATTCGGCCAACCAATGGTTTTAGGGTTAGGGTTTCATGAAAACACCCCTATATGTAGTTGTGCTATGTGTATGGTTTTTAATATGACATGAACTATGCTTAGGTGATGAATATGTTATGATTCAATGCAACATGAAATTAGGCTATGTGATGATTTAATATGCCATGAATAGGCCTAGGAAATATGCTTCATGTTATGATGTAATGTGCCATGAAATATGCCTAGGTGATGAACATGTTGTGTGAATTAATATGTCATGTATATGTTTAGGGAATATGCTTCATGTTTATGAATTAGTATGCCATGAAATTAGGCCATGTGATGAACATGTTTTATGATTCAATATGTCATGAATATGCCTAGGAAATGTGCTTCATGTTTATGATGTAATGTGCCATGAAATATACCTAGGTGAAGAACATGTTTTGTGATTTAATATGTCATGAATATGCTTAGGAAATATGCTTCATGTTTACGATGCAATGTGCCATGAAACATGCTTATGTGATGAACACGTTTATGCTTTAGGACCCCTTTAGGGTACTCTTATGTTATGAATGCATGTGTCCTTATAATAAGATAAGATGGAGATGCTTCCCTTTCAAGTAGGGATCAAGAGCTCTCCTTATAATAAGACAAGATGGAGATGCTTCCCTTTCAAGTAGGGATCAAGAGCTCTCCTTATAATAAGACAAGATGGAGATGCTTCCCTTTCAAGTAGGGATCAAGAGCTCTCCTTATGATAAGATAAGATGGAGATGCTTCCCTTTCAAGTAGGGATCAAGAGCATTCTTTATATTATGACAAGAAAAGAATTAAGTATTTTACTTTGCAAGAGGTTAAGTACCTGACCCGTCAGGTGGTCGTTAATCAAATCCATAGGGACATAAGAAGACGTAAGAGGTCTTGCCCTGATAAGACGTAAGAGGTCTTGCTCTAGTAGGACTGGTGGCTCGCTACCCCAGCCTATTAGGGAACGCGCATTATGTGGTACTTAACCTGGGGCCCCCCAAACAAGTTATGATGATATTGAAATATTTATAAGTATATGTTTTGAAAAGAAAAGACTTATATGATATTGTGTATGCTTTTATGATATTGTGTATGCTTATGATGCTTACGAACTATGTTCTTTATGCATGCTAGATGTTACGAAGTTATGATGTTTAGGGTTAAGTTTAAGAATGTTGTGACTATGTACTTTATGCTAGTTTAGAATTTATGATGTTGTGAATGTTTATGGTTGAGTTTAAGAATACTTGCGATTATGCACCTTCTGCATGTTTAGGATTTATGTTATTATAAATGTTTATGTTCAAGTTAAACAAATGCTTATGATTATGTCCTTTATGCATGAATGGTTATGGTTAAGTTTAAGAATGTTGTGACTATGTACTTTATGCTAGTTTAGAATTTATGATGTTGTGAATGTTTATGGTTGAGTTTAAGAATACTTGCGATTATGCACCTTCTGCATATTTAGGATTTATGTTATTATAAATGTTTATGTTCAAGTTAAACAAATGCTTATGATTATGTCCTTTATGCATGAATGGTTATGGTTAAGTTTAAGAATGTTTGTGTCTATGTACTTATGTAGGTTTAAGAGGTATGATGTTACGGATGCTTAGGTTAGGACTGTTTATTGTTAAGATTTAAAACGCTTATGAATATGTCTTTCATGCATGATTAGTTGTATGAAGTTATGATGCTTATGTTCAAATTATGCCCTGCTTAGATTAATTATGCTTAACATGCTTATGAACAATTCTATGCCATGCTTAGGTTTTTATTACATGGATATGTTGTTGATTAGTGTCGCTATGAAATACTTAGGTCATTTTATGCTAGTATGCTCATGTTCTAATTGCTTGATGAAGTTTGTGGCTTTTGTGAGTAGGCCAGAATCTTACTAAGCTATATGCTTATAGTTTATGTTGTCCATATACTGCAGATAAAGGAAGTCTGCACTAGAGGAAGTAGCAGGAGGGACCAAGAGTGTGTGTGATAGTGGCATGGTGGAAGAAGACCCTATACTATCTGCTTATATTCATATGCTCTAAGAACAACTTAAGACATTGCTTCCGCTTATAAGACTTGTGTTTAATGAGTATCATCTACTTAAGAAGGTTGGAAATGTTAGAACTCATGAACGAATCCTTATGTATGTATGTTATGAAAGATATGTTAACATGCTAATGATGAATATGACATGTGATGCATGTGCAAAAGAAGGTTTAAGTTATGATGACCTGTTAAAGTACGTAGGTTGTGAGAGGATCCATATGTAGTATGTTTAAAAAAAAAAAAAAAAGGAGTAACAGTAGCGCCGCCCTGAGAGCAGATAAGGGCGGGCGTTACAAGGGTGGTCTAGCAAGTATGGGGGAACCATACTTGGGTTAAAACCTCATTGTTGAGGTTGGCAGTCGACTGACATTATGGCCGGTTCGACTGTCGTGAGTCGACTTGAGTTCGACCGCACAATGGTCGGCTGGCAATGACCGTCAGTGGGCGCATGATCGATGGCCCGCAATGATCGCTAAGGATGGCAATGACCGCCACGAGTGTTGAGCATTGTGAACGCCCAGAGCCGACCGCTACCGACGACGGCGCCGGCCGATCGCCAATGTTGGCGCCGATCGCAAGAGTCCCGTTGGAACTTTTCCAGCGTGGAATGAGCCGTTGTCTCACATCTACAGTGTTGGCAGTCGACTGGGGCCTTATGACAGTCGACTGCAAGGCGGAAATCCAGCCCGAGGGAGGATAAAAGCAGCTGTTCGTGGGAGGATTGAAGCAAGGGTTTTCTTGGGCGATTTGAAGGGGAATTGTTGGTGCTCTTCTAGTCCTTCAAGGCTAGTCCAAGGCAACCAAAGATCAAGCAATCAAAAGCATTTGTAAAGCGTTCTCTTTACTCTTATTGCATTGTACTTCATTTATTTGCTTGTATCTAGTTGATTATTGTTGTAATCACCTTGTAAGAGGTTTCTCCACCTCCGACTTGTGTCGAGAAGGAGTTATTTGTGCTTAGTGGTGTTTGTGGCATCGCTAGGGTTCGTACGAACCCAATCCGTGGAGTAGGAACCGTTACGGTTCCGAACCACGTTATATCTTCGTGTTATTGTGATTTGTGTTGTGTCTATTTCGTTATTGTTATCATTTCTATTTCCGCTGCGCATAACAAGTTTTGTAGACACGAACGCGATCGAATTCCATCATCGTACGGGTCACTCGCTATTCACCCCCCCTCTAGCGGCCTCATTTTCCCTAACAAAAATTTGATGGAAAAGAAACCTTAATTATTAAATATATGAATTAATTTCTAGCTAGGTTGATTTATATATTTTAACTGAAGGGATTTTTAATCTAATGTCTAGGCTGTTTGGAGGATTATATATATATATATATATATATATATATATATAAAAGGGAAAATATCAGAAGTGATTGTAATCTTAATTTATTAAAAGGAATTAGTGGCTAAAGAATTATTTTAATGGAGAGTAGTAGTTGACAGTGGTTTGGGTTGAATTTAATTAAGTTTGCTCGTAATTAAGAACATAGTAGTACCATTAGCTTATTGCATAAGAATAGGGTTACCTTTGAAGTGCAAATTAAATTAAGCTAAAAGGATGTCGTCGATAATGTACATGCTCGCATTATTGTGTAGAGATGATAAACAATATTAATTAGTGATATATCTTGATGAAGTTCTCTGCTCTTGAACTAGGGTCTGTTTTGGATATTTTAATTTATTTTATTTTTTGTCATTGTAACATCCATCTAACATTTAATTATGGTCTCAATTTAATTATTAATTTTCTGGTCTGACAAAATGGGCTAAACTGATCACTGGCTAATCTCCATCATACCAAGGTAAGTGAAATCCTTATCCCTTTATATATAATTGATGAGAAATTATCTTTCATACGACTAATTAACTTTATGATGTGCTATTAATTTGTTTAGTTTTATTTTTATCATAAAATTCTTCACCTTGTTGGATATAAAAGTAATTTTTGTATCTGTATGACCCCTGGATGACTCTTGCAATTTTTCTCTCTCAAAAGATGTATAATTTTATTAATTTAAGGTTTAGTGAAATAATTTACATTGAAATTAATAAAATAGATTTAAAATGTTCTTTTTTAAAACTATTAATAACAAAGTTATTAGAAAATGGATAATTTATTATTTTAAAACATGACAACCTTAATTTCACTAAATAACTTGATCGATTGAAATAGATAAATTTAAACTAAATATCCAATCTTTCATTTTCTATTAAATTAAATGGGTAGTAGCATTTTTTTTCTTAGAAAAAGGTTTCAGTTTGCTAAATTATTTAAAAACTATGAACGAATTGAAGTAAATTAATTTCTCCTTATTTATCTAAAAAAATGTTTGTCATTTATTAAATTTCCTAATCTAAATATGAAGATAATATCGGATGTATTTTATAAAAAGAAAAACAAATAGTAGACGGAGTATTTTTGTAATGATCAAGTTCCTTTTAGACATATCCCATATATTAGGGGTATTTGTTTTGGTAAAATCCTCTAAAATAATAATTTATTTTCATTTTTAATTCAATTACTGCTGCTTAATTTATTTGGAACATTTTTAAGGAAAAAAACAAAGACTCATAATGACCCCTTTCACAAATCTCACTGCTTTATAAATGCTTTAGAAATGATATTTTATTTTTGATTTTTTTAAAATATAATTTATAATACTACTGATTAATTATTCTTTTTAGTGCGGGAGCGTTTAATTCTAAATTTTGTTCGAACTAATTATATTTTATCTTAATGCAACGAATAAATGAATTACTTTAGCAAAAGAAACATAAAAAAGCAGAGAAAAAACTAAAGCCGACAAGGTTTTAAGTATCTAAAGTCTTCAATTCTAATTAAAGAAAATCTTTAGAAGAAAAAGAAAAGAAATTAAAGGCGAAAAACTAAAACTGTCAAGGATTTAATTAAATTTATCACAAGCATTTAATTCTAAAGAAAATTTGTTTTTTCATTGATAATTAATGCTACAATATTTTTTTTATGGATTACTGCTTGCTTGTGATGATGTAGACTGAGGATATTTATGTTGCGGAGTAAAGCATGATGTTTATATAGTCGACGTTGATGGTGAGAAAGTTTACTTCATATCGGCATCGCAACCAATCTCTCCGCCATTGCATAAGCCCATTCACTAGCAAAGGAAATAAGAGATACAAGAAATTATGGCCGTGTTCATGAAATTGAAGCATATATTGCTGCAGGTGCTACCATCGCCTGCCATGATGGCGCAAGGCCACTTGCTGCAGATCCAAAACCACTTAGCGATGGTCTCTGATAGCCTTTGGGCTATCAATTCGATGATCATTATCCCTGAGATCACACTGCTATATGAGTATTATTTAGCACGGACTGGGGTAGATTGTGTGTTAGATGTGCCTACAGAATTTGCAAGTTTGGCGATAGCTGTGGCTATTGCAATTATAGATGTGGGAGAGTTGCTTGGTCGAATCTTAGATTGGGAAGCAAGTTTGCGTCATTGCATTCTCGACAACATCCTTCGACGGGAGCAATTTCGTCGAGCTGTTCTAGCGGAGCTGAAAGAGATGCTGTGCAACTTGAATTCTCTTGTTCTTAGAGGATCTGCGATTGGTCTTCCGAGGGACCCTTTGTATTCCATGAACCCACTCCGAGCAGACTATTCAAATGTCCTGAAAAATGAGGTGGTGGGCAGAGAGGAAGACGTAGAGAAACTCATTACAATCTTTCAACAACAACTAGTGTCATCCGACTACAATGACGATCCGTTTGTGGTTGCCATAGTTGGCAGACCAGGGATTGGGAAGACAACCTTGGCACATATGATCTACCATCACGTATGGGTACGTCAACAATTTCATCATCGTATTTGGGTGGATGTACCATCCTCTTCGTCATTCAAGACTATTGATATCGGAAAAGAATTTGCAATGTCCATAAGCAACGAAGAGCATTGTGATCAGAAATTATACCTTGACCTGCCGCTACAAGCCCTGTGGAAATATGTCAATCAGCAACTCGATGGACGTAGATATTTCTTAGTGCTTCATTGCCAAGAATTTGATCGAGCGTTGCAAGAAAAATGGGTCGAGTTGAAGAACATCCTGTTTTGTTCGTGCGGGCCAGGGAATGCAGTCTTGATCACCAGCAATTCAATGATAGAATCAGATTTTAGAGGATACTACCTGAGGTCCTTATCGGAGGATGCATGGGTGAAATTATTCAAGAGACACGCCACGACGCCAATCCCCTCGAAGCGGGTTAAGCAACTCTATCGAAACTCGCTCGGTCAACCTTTTCCGGCCAAGATTGTTGGACAGTTCAGTGATAATGTTCCTGATCCCTTAGCTATGATGGGATATATTTATAACCTTGCTCCATCGACGCTTGTTGGCGTACGATTAAATTGGTATCGTCGGCTACTCGATGCTAATATTTTTGATGCTCGGGAAGTCATGTTAGAGATGTTGATCGCTGACTACCTCGTACCAGCAGAAGATCTGGCATCAGATTTGCTCGACCATTCTGATAGAATTCTTCAAAAATCAATTCGTGAATCGAGGAGAATTTCAGAGTACGCGGTAACAGCGATGCTCTACTTGCGTATGAAGGTTCCTAAAGATTCAACTACTATTCCAAGTCACTGTCGCTATTTGTGTTTGGAAATTAATCCTAGAGCGAGACTATTTCGACTGCCGACCATGTCAGCCGAGGTGAGCAAAAAGCTGATGATATTGATTCTACAAGAAGATGAGGAAATAACAAAAGAAGATGGCGAAGAGATAATATACAAAAAAAGACGCATGAAAGCAACAATTGCAATTTCAGAGTTCTTCAACAAGATATCGGCAAGACTTGTACATTTGCGTATGCTAATTGTAAAAACTAACATGATCAAGAGCTTACCCAGTGAAGTTAGTAAGTTGGTTAACCTGCGGTACCTCCACCTTTCAAAGAATAAGATGGAATTACTTCCGGAATCACTTTTTGACCTAACTAATTTACGAATTTTAAGTTTGCTTCGATGCCAAAAGCTTCGAAAGATACCTGAACGAATCTATAAGCTTAAGAAGTTGCAGATTTTGAGACTAGCTTATTGCACAAAGCTTCAGCAGTTACCGAAATCCATAACAAGACTCCAGAATTTATTAGATCTTAATGTGGAAGGTTGTTGTTGGCTCAGCAAGCTGCCGGAGGATTTGGTTAACTTTAAATCACTGAGAGCACTCAACGTCATAGGATGTGCATCCTTGTCTGAAATACCTCGTGGGATGGAGCGATCAATTGGCCTTCATAAGTTATTAGGAATATTTGTCGGTGCCAATGGAGGTTTGGAGTTCACACAGTTGCAAGCTTTAATAAATCTTCAAGAAATAGGATTGCGAAACCTAGAACGAGCAGAGGCGACTCAAACTGAAGTGTTGATAGGCCAACAAAGGCTTCGGAACTTGTCATTGCATTGGAGCGGTGAAGAAGCAAATGAGAGCTCTGAATCAGCTACACCACTACAGGTACTCGAAGCTCTCCGACCCAATGCACATTTGGTAAGGCTAGAAATCATTTCGTATAAAGGAGAGAAATTCCCTAATCGGATGAGCAAACAACAACGTGCACATCTCGATTCTTTAGTTGAGGTCAGACTCATCAATCTCAAGAGGTGTTCTCGATTACCTTCACTCGGTCAGCTTCCTAATCTCCAGAAACTTGAGATAAGTGGCATGGATTTAATAAGACACATAGACGAGACATTTTACGGCGATGGTGATGACATATTTCCTGAGTTGGAAGAGCTTACTTTCTCAGAAATGCCAATGCTAGAGAAATTTTCTGTGCCGGAAAGGGGACATCCTAGATTATTTCCAAGGCCTAATATATTGACACTGATTCAATGCCCAAAACTCAAGGAAATAGATCCATTTGCTTCGTTTTTAACATTGAAAATATGGTTGAACAATGAGACAATATGGTCTACCGAATTTTTCAATTGGAACAACCTCCAATACATTACAAGAATAGAGATAGTCGGGTGCCAAGAGTTAAGATGTTTGCCAAGAGGTATGCAAAACTTGAAGAATCTGGGTGAGATGTCAATTAATAGCTGCAACAATTTGGTAACTTTAGTAGTATTGGATTCACTTGCAATCTTGCACATATATTCTTGTCCAGTGCTATCATTCAACCTAGAAGCATTTACAATACTTTCTGAATTAGAAATTGAAGACTGCCCAAAAATGCAAATATGAGTGCGATCTTTAACTCCTAGCAAGTTTCATTTATTAATTTCTTCTACACTTTTATTAGTATAAATGATAATTGCCAGATTAATTATTGCTTCGATCAAATTATGGATACCATCGACGCATAAACTTTTTATTTTGACAAGCAAAAATAAACTGTACGTGTTGACATGAAAACTTAACAGCACAATGAAAGATATTGTTCCACGTACCATTATAAATTTGCTTATTCATTGAACATATTGAAATGTAAGAAATGAGATATTATGAAATTTATTTGTTCTTTTATTATACAATTGGAAGTTTGAAGTCTAGCTGCAAACACAGTTTGAAAAGCACAAAAAAAACTTAAACCAATACTTGTATCCTCTATTAATGTTATTGAAGCAAATTGAGTCTGACATTAATTCGAAAAAAACATCCTAAGACCAATAGCATGGCTAATGCTTTTTTTTTTTTTTTTTTTTTTTTTCATTTCAGTTATTATAATGCCTGGATGACAAAACAAAGAATGGGAAATAGAAGCAACGAAGAAGACAAAAGGTCCTAATAAATGTTGATATGTTTGTTGGAATGTATCTTCTCATATTTAATTTGGTTGATTTAATTAAGTTTGATTATGTGAACTTAATGTGTGTTTGTTATAAAACGTAACCCTCTATCTAGATACAAGTTTAAATCTACTTTTTAAGAGGTTAAAGATATGTATATATGAATAAGGTAGACAATTGTTTGATTTGATAGATGTTTTAAAAATACATTTAAAAATATTTATTATTTTTGATATTATATTATATTATATTATTATTTTCTTAAATTAATAAATAATATATTATAGTTAGACCAAGTCTATCATATGAATTTGATCAATATTTTACTAAGTACAATAAGGAGTTTTACTGTCGTCCAATGTTGAATACAATCAAACTTGACTATTAATTATAAAGGCGCCTTTACCAAATCTTATATATTCAAAGTGTTTGCTGTGGTAAAATGCTCTAGCAAATCTTATTTTTTAGTTTCTTAAAAATAATTGTAAGTACTGCTCATTAAAGAAAAGGAAAATAAAATAAAAGCAAACACCCTAGCTAATACATGATGAAGATTTTTTTTTTTTTACTTTAGAAAAAAATAAATAAATTTCTTGAGAATATTTACGTTGCAGGTAAAGCATGTTACTTGACAAGCAAAAGAATACTTAACTTTGCTTGTGATGATCAGATGCTCATAGTAAGAAAGTTGACGTTGATTATTATTTAACAATGTATTATTTTTGTATACTGTTATTTATAAAAAAAATATAATACTATCTATAACATATTTGATTGGGTGTACCATAAAAAATTATTATTAACAATATGCTATAATCATGTATTGTTTATTGTCTCCCAACGACATTGATTGTCTTGATAATACAAGACTATACTGCTTGTGCCGAGTATCCAAAATCACTTGGATGGTTGGTGTTGTCGAGGAGGTATAATATTTTACATCTTTATATTTATTTAATGATTTATGTAAAACGTAACCAGGATTTCAATTATATATTATATGGTGTCATTGATCATGGAACAAAGCTACGGGAGCTGAGAAATTAAGAACGTAACAGAAGTGCAGGCCATGATCTCAGCTACGGGAGAGAGAGAACTGAACATAAATTAAAGCAAAACATAAAAGAAGAGAAAACAAGAGAATTCATATCACTGATTGAGCCGCTTGAACCAATATAATTAATATCACATCAATCGATATCCTGGACACAGACTTGTATCCAGCATCGATCTCCATCTCTTCTTCATCCTCTTCTGCAGTGCATCTTCTGGTTCCTCATCTGCATTCTCATTTCATATTCTTAATTCTCGTTCAACAACTCTTTCCCAAAATGAGAGCTCGAAACTGCAAAACAGAAAAAAAAAAAAAAAAAAAAAAAAAAAATAATCCCAAGCATCTTGTTATTCTCATCGATGCCCTGAAGCTTGTCTTAAAGTGCTAAATGCTACGTCGTACATGAACTCCCAAATAAAACCAAACCGAAAGAAAGGACTTACTCTGCTTCCTCTTCTTCTTCACTATAACTTACTAATTAATTGTACGCAAGACGCTTCAGTGGTGTTGTTAAGTTTGAAAAAAAAATAAATATAATCTTTCTCTCCCTTCCTTTATCATCCCACGAGGCAGCCATCCC
The DNA here is from genome assembly GCA_025175895.1 of Wurfbainia villosa. Taxonomy (NCBI): domain Eukaryota; kingdom Viridiplantae; phylum Streptophyta; class Magnoliopsida; order Zingiberales; family Zingiberaceae; genus Wurfbainia; species Wurfbainia villosa. Next base: position 7,369,541 of record CM045998.1, on the reverse strand, counting down.
CACTCCCATACCTCACACGCGCAGCACCCATTTCTTTTTTCCTCTCCTCTTCTTCTCCTTCCCCAATTGTTTTCCTTCTTTCGCAAAGCAGCCACAACTTCGCAAAAAGGGCAAACTTCTCTTCTTCTTCTTCCCTCTTCTTCGTTCCAGCCGCAACTCGAGCTGCTGCCCTCTTTTCTTTCTCCTTCCCAGCGACCAACGAGGACGAAGTGAGGTGTGGACAAGGTTTCCTTCTTCCCCTTTCCTTTCCCTGTTTTTCTAGCCGCTGCCCTAACTTTCCTTCTACTCCTTTCCTCAAATGCAACAAGGGCTGCAGTTGTTTTAGGGTTTCATTTCATCCACAACAACCCCTCATTCCTATTTTGATGTTCGTCTTGCATTGCTACAGCCGACGTTGAGCTCACCGGAGCTGGCAGACGTTTGTCGGAGCTCGCCGAGACCACCTATAAAGAGGGTAAGAGTTTCCTCCTTTTCTTTTCTATGCAACGACAGCAACAGTAGTCGTTAAGGCTCATTAACGACAATAAGCCCTAATTGTCAGCTTAATTCCTTTAGCAAGACTTAAGCATTTCACACTTTGGATTATTAAGTTAGGTAGATTGTTAAATCGAGATTATAAATCGAGAATAGCGAAGGTGTTAGATAGGAATGAGGAATTAATAGTATAAGGTAGCGAGATCATAAATGATCCATTAACTGTGGATTTTGAGTAAATTTATAAATGTTGTGTTATTATCATTATTGCATATTATATTGAATTTTGAATCATTTCATATTGTATTTGTAGATACGAGTTCGAGCTTTTGTGATCAACGAGATTCGACGACTTTTGCTGTATATAGAGGCGGGTACATTCGATCCTTGGACTCTTTATATTCCTTGTGCATGAATAAATGAGATAATTGATTTATTATATTTGTATAATTGTTTTCAAAATTAGGGATAAAAATGGTATTTAAAAATAGCGAAATGGGTAATAAATAATTAAACTGATGGAGGGTAAATAATTTATATTACTGCTCATATTCTGTTTTATATGGGGTAAACATGGGATGAGTTGTTTTACAAATTTAAATGGATACTCCGACCTACTCTTCCGCTGATATCATTCTGCTTATATTGCATTGACCTTCTTTACTCACGATTATTTCATCGCTGACACTTGCACCTTTTAACGATACAACTCATATATATAAACCTTATATCGGTGATTAAATAACTCAATTACATTCGATCATGTAGATTTATCATAAGATTTATCATAGTTGAACAAGTGTGATAAAAGAATTAAAGTTGAATATTAAAGAAATGAATGAGAAAACCAAAGTGAAAACTTTGAGCCCGACTTGATACAGTACTGACCGCCCATATCTTTGTTATGGTAGCGTGTTATCGCCCACAAGATTTTATTTCGCTTACTTTGTTGTTATCCCTTGTTCGTTCCACCGGTGATGAGGCTTTTGCTTATATCGTCGGATAACGTTATATACACTCGATGATATTGGCTCCAGTTATTCACTATTTAGTTGATTTATCGATTATTGTTGATCTATCAGTTGTAGTTGATTTATCTGAGTTCACAGATATTGATAATGTTTATAAAGATGATATATATACATATATATGTATGTATAAGAACTTGGAACAAATTAAAAGACTTGAAATAGAATGAAAAGAAGAAATTGAAATTTTACAAGCTCCTTTGACCTCTTAAACAAGATTAACTTCATGCACATCTTTCCCTTATTACGCTTAGCAATTTGTGCTAATATGCACTTTCTTTGGCCTCCGGTTTTGCGCTCGAGCACCCTTTGATATTTCAGATTTTCTTTGTACATAGAGTTGCTCAGAGATATCGACCTACTGTCTTCCCGGTTTGGTTTCTATTTCGATGTACTTTGTTTTGTTTCGTCGATTTTCTATTTAGATGTATTTCTAGTTTATGCTAAATCTATCTTCATTAATATAGACATTTTATAGAATTTTTGGAGTTATTTGTATTGTATGGCCTTAGGTCTTCTTTATTCATTCACATGTCACCGAGTAGGGTACCGAACTGACACCCTCGGGGCGTGACAATTTAGTGGTATCAGAGCCCAATTTCGATTTCTCGGTGGATTTTGTGTCTTGGATCTTTGTTTTGTTTTAATCCGGAGATTTGTTTTGAACAAAAGAGATTTAAATGCAAGTCGAATGATATCTTTGAGCAATAGGATTGATGTTTCCTTTATTGTTGTTTTAATTTCTTTTGATTATAAAGGGTTATAAAATTTTATTTGATTTTGTAATGCAATACGCATTACACGTGGTCGGGGTAGTAGCCGGGTAGTAGTCGTGTCGTGGTATTCGTGGTAGTGCGGTGGTGTAGATGAGGCACCCATTCACCTACCCCAGTAGAGACACCGTGATCGATCCACATTTCCACGACATCCGATGATCATGGACAAAGCTCGTATTCCTCTCGCGCTAGTTCACCTAGGGATCGCTTTACACTATTCCAAGAGCCACCACCCTTGGGAGGCTCGAACTTGGTTAGATGATATTGAGGGTACCTTCGAGTACATGTCTGTTGATACGCAGAAGGTGGAGTTAGCGCCTATTATTTTCGAGGACAAGCATCCACCGTGGAAAATGCAAAAGACCATTTTGGGGATCAAGTTATCTCTTGGCGTGCTCGAAGGCATTTGAAAGACAGATTTTCCCCGCCTTTTGTATTGCTAGACGCCAAGAGTTTTTTGAGTCTCAAGCAAGGCGACCGTGTGATGCAATATAATGCGTAATTTAGTCGACTTTGAAGTTCATGTCCCCATTTGATAGCACATGATCATGACCGTATGATTCAGTTTACCCAGGGACTTGCACCATATATCCGGATCAGGATGTCTGGATTTCCTGTTGCTAGTTATCGAGATGCACTTGACCGGGCTATATTTATTGAGATGACTCAGCAGCAGGTCTCACAGGAAAGGGAAGCTAGTCACCCAACCTCACACCCTAGACAGCAGAATCAAGGTCGTCGACCCAGTAGCCAGGGTACGAGGAGAGATTCTTCACAGCCACAGAAGGTGGCTAGGATATCACAGGGATCTGCTCGTCCACCTGTGCCTCAGCAGAGACAGATTTGCACTGAGGTGTTATAGATGTGGTGCACGAATCACCAAGTGTCAATGCCCACTAGATCGAGTATCTGCATTATTGTAAACTTCCAGACACATGAGTAGAGATCAGACTCGAGAGCACAACATGTAGTAGGATCTCAGACTCAGCAGGGTCGACCTACACCACGACCCCTACATTCTCGACAGCAGAGAGGATCACGGAAATCTCAATCAGGACAACAACGGAATTCTTCATCTATCCAGTCCACCCAAAAGCCGCAAGTTTATCATTTGCAATCCCAGAGTACACCTCAAGATTCGACAGCTCCACCTCGAGATGCATCATCCTTACCTCAGATCGATGCCTCCACCACGCAGATTCGCCGCCGCCTCAAGATATGTATTGCCTCCGACTTATCACCTCAAAGATACCACAGATTAGAGTCATCCATCTTCTACCCAGGGGGCTCAGCACTTAGGTCCTGAGACAGGACACGTGTATGCTTTGACTCGTGAGGAGGCACAGCGAGCTGGAGGATCAGTTATTCGAGGTACCATTTCAGTTTGTAATATTCCTGCTGAAATATTGATAGATACTGGTAGCTCGCATTCTTTTATTTCTCCTGAGTTCGTAGTGAAAATTGGGAGGTGTCCAACTCTTCGCTTATATGGGTTAGCAGTAATGACACCATCAGGAGGGGTATTGATGTCAAGTCAAGAGGTCAAAAGTTGTCTCTTGAATTTTGATAGTCATGTCCTTGCAGTAGATCTGCATGTGTTACAGATGACTGAATTTGATATTATTCTCGGAATGGATTGTCAGAGCATCATGCCACCGTCGATTGTCGAGCTAAGGTGGTAACTTTCAAACCCTCAGACCAGCCATCATGGAAATTTGTTGGGATAAGCGATCGAGGGATATCTATCATTTCAGCTCTCAAAGCTCAACAATTGTTAGCACGAGGATGTGAGGGATATCTCCTATCTTTGATAAGTTCCAATGTGGATAGTCTAGCACGACCTTCTGATGTCCACATAATTCGAGAGTATCTGGATGTATTTCCTGAAGAACTCCCTGGTTTGCCACCTCAACGACAAGTTGAGTTTGCTATCGAGTTATTCCCTGGCACAGGCCCAATATCAAAAGCACCGTATCGTATGGCACCTAAGGAGTTGGAGGAATTAAAAGTTCAACTCCAAGAATTACTAGACAAGGGTTTCATCCGTCCTAGCGTTTCCCCTTGGGGCGCTCCAGTTTTATTCGTAAAGAAGAAGGATGGATCCTTAAGGCTTTAGATGGATTATAGGCGCTAAATTCGGTGACTATCAAGAACAAGTATCCTCTTCCCGAATAGATGATTTATTTGATCACCAGAGGTACTGTATACTCAAGATTGATCCGAGATCGTGCTATCACCAACTACGGGTTCGAGATACCGATATTCAGAAGACTGCCTTTCGTACTAGATATGGACATTATGAGTTTTTGGTAATGCCATTTGGACTCACTAATGCTCCTGCAGCTTTTATGGATCTGATAAATCGGGTATTCTTGGAATATTTGGACCGATTTGTAATTATTTTTATTGATGATATTTTGGTGTATTCTCGATCAGAAGAAGAACATGAACATCATCTCCGAATGGTTTTGGAAGTGTTGCGGAAGGAACGCCTATATGCAAAGTTCAAGAAATGTTCTTCCGCTTACTTCGTGGATTTCTTGGGCATACAGCTTAGCAACGGAATTTCGTAGATCCTCGAAGATTCAAGCGGTGGTCGATGGAACCACCAAAATCCGTCTACAAGAAATTCGTAGTTTTTGGATTCGCCACTATTATCGGAGATTTGTAGAAGGATTTTCCAAAGATTGCCGCTACCACTCGATTGACTAGAAAAGGAGTCAAGTTTATTTCGTCCGATGCTTGTGAAGCAAGCTTTCGTGAACTCAAGCAAAGATCGTGAGTGCTCCGATTTTAATTATTCCCTCGGAGATGATGGATTTGTATTGTATATGGATGCATCTCTTGAGGATTAGGAGAGCTTTGATGCAACATGATCAGTGGTAGCTTATGCTTCGACAATGAAGATCATGAGAAGAATTATCCCGTTCATGATCTGGAGTTAGCAGCTATTATTTTCGCTCTAAAGATCTGGAGACATTATTTGTACGGTGTTACTTTTGAGATATTCACTGATCATAAGAGTTTGAAGTATCTCTTCACACAAAAGGAGTTAAACATTAGACAGAGAAGGTGGATAGAATTTCTGAAGGACTATGATTGTACTATCAACTACCACCCTGGGAAAGCTAATGTTGTAGCAGATGCCTTAAGTAGAAAGTCCAGAGGTGTATTAGCATGTCATCGGGTGGCGGTTATTGAAATAGTCAGACAATTTTCAGAGTTAGATTTGATTGAAGTAGGACAAACACAACATGGTATATTGGTCTCCTTGATTGCACAATCCCCATTAGTTGAGCGAATCAAAGAAAGTCAAATAACGGTCGATATCTCGAAGCATAACGATGAATTAAGTAGGTCCAAGCGGAATTTTCTCGAGATATGGATGGATCCCTTCGATTCCGAGGCAGGTTGTGCGTCCCTGAGGTACATCCTGTTAAGGAAGATCTTCTTCAAGAAGCACATCGATCAAAATTTGCAGTACATCCTAGTGGAACTCGAATGTATCAAGATCTGAAGCGATCTTATTGGTGGAAAGGAATGAAAAGAGATATTGCAGATTTTGTAGCTCGATGTTTGGTTTGCCAGCAAATTAAGGCAGAACATCAGAGACCAGCTGGGTTACTCCAAAAGATCACAGTGCCAGAATGGAAATGGGAGCATATTACTATGGATTTTATCACGGGATTACCAAGGACTCAGAAGGGACATGATTCAATTTGGGTTATCGTTGATCGATTGATCAAATCAGCTCATTTTCTTCCGATCCGAAAAAGGGATTCCTTGGATCGCTTAGCTGAGTTATATTGTAAAGAGATCACTAAACTCCATGGTATTCCTCTCAGTATTATTTCTGATCGAGACCCACGCTTTACTTCGAGATTCTGGCAGAGTTTTCAGAAGGCGTTGGGTACCGAACTACGTTTTAGCATCGCCATCCTCGCATCGATGGATATGAGCGTACTATCCAGACTTTAGAGGATCTTTTGCGTGCTTGTGTTTTAGATTTTGGCGGTAGCTGGGAGGATCATCTACATTTGGTAGAATTTGCTTATAATAATAGTTATCACTCTGCTATCCAGATGGCACCGTTTGAGGCACTTTATGGCAGAGCATGTAGATCTCCTATCTTATGGGATGAAGTGGGTGAACGTCAACTTCTAGGTCCACAGAGTATTCAGCAGGATGCTGAGCTAGTACGCATTATTAGACAGAGACTGCTGACTGCTCAGAGTAGACAGAAAAGCTATGCAGATCGTAGACGGAGACAGTTGGAATTCACAGGAGGTGATCATGTATTTCTTCGTGTTTCACCTATTAAAGGAGTTAAAAGATTTGGTTTGAAAGGAAAGTTAGCTCCAAGATATATCGGACCTTTTGAGATTTTGGAGCGGATTGGTGCAGTCGCATATCGACTTGCCTTGCCCCCAGCCTTAGCCGGAGTGCATAATGTCTTTCATGTATCTATGTTGCGGAAATATGTTCCAGATTCAACTCATGTTCTGAAGGATCTTTCTGTTCCTTTGCAACCTGACGTGTCATACGAAGAATTCCCTGTTCGTATTTTGGATCACAAGAAACATCGATTACGGAACAAATGCATTAATCTTGTGAAAGTTGGGTGGCAGCACCATTCTAACCAGGAAGCAACCTGGGAGCGTGAGGATGAAATGCGTAGCAAATATCCTCATCTATTTTTCTCGGGTACGAATATCCCTTAATTTTTAAATTTGGGGACCAAATTTCTTTTAGGAGGAAAGGATGTTAAGTTTGAAAAAAAAAAAAATATAATCTTTCTCTCCCTTCCTTTATCATCCCACGAGGCAGCCATCCCCACTCCCATACCTCACACGCGCAGCACCCATTTCTTTTTTCCTCTCCTCTTCTTCTCCTTCCCCAATTGTTTTCCTTCTTTCGCAAAGCAGCCACAACTTCGCAAAAAGGGCAAACTTCTCTTCTTCTTCTTCCCTCTTCTTCGTTCCAGCCGCAACTCGAGCTGCTGCCCTCTTTTCTTTCCCCTTCCCAGCGACCAACGAGGACGAAGTGAGGTGTGGACAAGGTTTCCTTCTTCCCCTTTCCTTTCCCTGTTTTTCTAGCCGCTGCCCTAACTTTCCTTCTACTCCTTTCCTCAAATGCAACAAGGGCTGCAGTTGTTTTAGGGTTTCATTTCATCCACAACAACCCCTCATTCCTATTTTGATGTTCGCCTTGCATTACATAAATGACGCTGAGCTCACCGAGTGGCAGACGTCATTTGAGCTCACGAGACCACCTATAAAGAGGGTAAGAGTTTCCTCCATTTCTTTTCTCGTAACGACAGAGAGTCGTTAAGGCTCATTAACGACAATAAGCCCTAATTGTCAGCTTAATTCCTTTAGCAAGACTTAAGCATTTCACACTTTGGATTATTAAGTTAGGTAGATTGTTAAATCGAGATTATAAATCGAGAATAGCGAAGGTGTTAGATAGGAATGAGGAATTAATAGTATAAGGTAGCGAGATCATAAATGATCCATTAACTGTGGATTTTGAGTAAATTTATAAATGTTGTGTTATTATCATTATTGCATATTATATTGAATTTTGAATCATTTCATATTGTATTTGTAGATACGAGTTCGAGCGGAGCTCGGTGATCGACCGAGATTCGACGACTTTTGCTGTATATAGAGGCGGGTACATTCGATCCTTGGACTCTTTATATTCCTTGTGCATGAATAAATGAGATAATTGATTTATTATATTTGTATAATTGTTTTCAAAATTAGGGATAAAAATGGTATTTAAAAATAGCGAAATGGGTAATAAATAATTAAACTGATGGAGGGTAAATAATTTATATTACTTTCTGTTCATATTCGGGTTTTATATGGGGTAAATATGGGATGAGTTGTTTTACAAATTTAAATGGATACTCTGACCTACTCTTCCGTTGATACTTGTCTGTTTATATTGCTTGACATTCTTTACTCATGATTATTTCATCTGTTGATACTTGTACCTTTTAATGATACAACTTGTACATATAAACCTTATATTGGTGATTAAATAACTTGAATTACATTGATCATGTAGATTTTGTTGGATTAAACCAAAATTCAAGAATCAAATATCTCTTCCACTTCTACAAGAAGCAAAGTCTAAATTATCCTCTACTTCTTCAAGATGCAAAATGCAATTTCATCTCAAGTGACTTTTCATGAATTTATTGATTGATGCAACTCTTCGTGAATTCATGAATCTATTAGTTATTGAATTTAATGTCTTGTTGATTTGCATGTCATCCAAAAATGTATAAATAGGGATGAAATGTTTAGTGTTTAAGGACGTGAGGTACCAAAAGAAATCCAATTCAAAAGAAACCATTTTGCTTCATAATCTTCTCCTTCTTCCCTAAGTTCCTTGATCGATCTCTCTTTTCTATTATCTGCCTTCAAACTGGTATCAGAGCTTGGTTATTTGGAAGACAACAAGTTGAGCAGATTTTCTTCGCAAAGCTACTGGAAAATCCCAGGTGTTAAACTCCATCGTTTGATTGCTTCTATTTTAACTATTGAAGCTAACAAAAATGGCCAACAACCTTGTTTCCCTTGTACCTCGATTCAATGGTGAAAAATTTGATTATTGGAGCAATCTCATGAAGTTATGTCTTGAATCACAAGACTTATGGAGTGTTATAGAAGAAGGAGTAAATTTACCAGAGGAGGAAGATCATCTAACCGAAGCACAAAGAAATATTTTGAAGAGCAGGAAGCAAAAGGATAGAAAAGCTCTTTTTCAAATTTATCAAGCCCTTGAAATTCCGGTTTATGAAAGGATTTCAAAAGCAACAAGTGCTCAAAGAGCATGGGAGATTTTACAAACAACTTATTCCGGACAAGACCAAGTAAAAAAAATTCGCTTACAGTCTCTACGAGCAGATTTTGAAAAGTTAGAGATGAAAGACAATGAAAAAGTTTCAGAATACTTCACACGAACCAGTTCAATTGTGAATCAAATGGCAACAAATGGAGAAATCATGGAGACCCAAAGGGTGGTGGAGAAAATCTTACGAAGTCTACCTAGCAAATTTGATCATGTGGTAGTCGCTATTGAAGAATCACAAGATCTTTCACTGATGTCCTTGGAAAGTTTGCAAGGAAGATTGGAAGCTCATGAGGTTAGAATCCTTCACCGAAGCCCTCTTATTTCTTCTTCAAATCAAGCTTTGAAATCCCAGTACACATCCACGGGAGGTCGTGGTTCTTATCGTGGACGTGGAAGAGGCTGGAATCAAAGAAGAGGTGGTAGACATTCTTACCAACAATCACAAGAAAAAGGAAACGAAGAGTCTCAAAAGGAGGAGAAATCATTCTCTTACAATTCCCAAAGAGGAAGAGGACGTGGAAATTACAAAGGTACAAAACCTTATATTGAATGTCGTTATTGTCATAAGCCAGGACATAAAATAAATGATTGTTGGGAAAAATATCCGGAGAAAAAACGTGAAGCTGGCTTAGTACATGAAAATGAAGTTCAAAATTCTGAAACTTTATTAATTGCTTGTGATGGAAATGTGGAAAATATTTGGTTTCTGGATAGTGGTGCAAGTCGGCATATGACTGGAAATAGAAGCTTATTTTCAACTATTGTGGAAGCTAACTATGGGCAGGTAACTATTGGAGATGCTAAATCCTACAAAATAGAAGGAGTAGGAGAAATCACTTTCAAGACAAAGTCTGGAAATGTTGAAAAGATGTCTGAGGTATTTTATGTTCCTGGTTTACGAAGTAATCTCCTTAGTGTTGGACATCTTTTACAAAAAGGTTTTGATATACACTTTGCTGGTAAATTTTGCACCATGAAGAAGAAAAATCAAGATGTTGCAAGGATTGGTATGGGTTCAAATAATTTATTTCCTCTCAAACTTGATGTTATAAATGCTACCTGCTATCTTACAGCTAATGAAGAAATTTTTAAGTTGTGGCACGACAGATTTGGGCACTTGAATTTTCAGAGCTTGAAAGAATTATCAAGCAAAAATATTGTTCAAGGGCTACCAAAAATTGATAGTATAAGTGAAGTATGTGAGGAATGCCAACTTGGAAAACAACACCGAGAGCTATTCCCATCTAAATCTAAGTGGGAATCACATTCACCATTAGAACTTGTTCACACCGATCTGTGTGGACCCATGCGAGTACCATCTCTTGGGGGTAACTCATACTTCTTATTATTTATTGACGATTACACCAGAAAGACTTGGATATATTTTGTTAAAGAAAAATCAGAAGCTCTCTCTTGCTTTAAAGTTTTCAAAACTCAAGTAGAAAAATTTTCTGGTTGTCAAATAAAAAATTTGAGAAGTGATCGCGGAGGTGAATTTTTATCTTCTTTATTTGAAGAATTTTGTCAATGTCATGGTATTAGACATGAATTGTCAACTCGTTATTCGCCACAACAAAATGGTGTTGTAGAGCGGAAAAATAGGACAATCATGGATATGGTCAGATGTATGTTGAAGAAGAACAATATGTCAGCTGAATTCTGGGCCGAAGCAGCATCATGTGCTGTCTATCTAATCAATAGATCACCTACAAAAGGGTTACCAAATTCTACTCCGAATGAGACCTGGTATGGAAAGAAACCAAATGTTCATCATTTAAAAACTTTTGGTTGTCTTGCATATGCCCATATTCCTGATTCTTTAAGAACGAAGCTTGATGACAAGTCTGAAAAGTGCATCTTCATTGGTTATAGTGAAAGGAGCAAAGCTTACAAACTTTATAATCCAAAAACAAAAAGGATTGTGATTAGCAGGGATGTTCATTTTGATGAAAAGGCTTCTTATAGTTTTTCAGAATTGACAGGTTTATCAAATTGGCAATTTCTTGACTTTGATGAGGACTCCCCTTTGCAACCTGATAATCTTGAAAGTAGTAATTCTCCACAAAATTCACCATCATCGTCGCAAAGAAAAACAAGGAGTCTAAGAGATATTTATGATGAGACTGAAGAGGTAAATATGACAGATCAAGTCTTTTTTGCATTCTTTGCAGGAGAAGATCCAATTACATATGAAGAAGCATCAAAAGAGAAAAAATGGGTTCATGCCATGAATGAAGAAATAAGCTCTATTGAGAAGAATGATACATGGGAGCTCACTACTTTACCATCGCACAAAACTGCAATTGGAGTTAAATGGATCTTCAAGACCAAAACCAATCCAGATGGCTCCATTAATAAATATAAAGCAAGATTGGTTGCAAAGGGATACAAGCAAAAAGAAGGAGAAGATTATAATGAGGTATTTGCTCCTGTTTCTAGACTTGATACAGTTCGATTAATTATTGCCTCACGCCAAAATGGTTGGAAATTATGTCAAATGGACGTCAAATCAGCCTTTTTAAATGGTTTTCTTCGTGAAGAAATTTATATTGAACAACCACCTGGTTTTGTGAACATTAGCGATAAGGACAAAGTATATAAGCTCAGAAAGGCTCTCTATGGGTTGAAGCAATCACCTCGTGCATGGTATGACCGAATTAATGACTATTTTATTAAATATGATTTTCAAAGATGTCCTTTTGAGCATACACTATATGTCAAACAAAATTCTGAAGGTGGTTTTATGCTTGTGAGTCTTTATGTTGATGATCTTATTTTTACTGGAAATAATCTGGAGATATTGACTGAATTTAAGAACGCTATGATGTGTGAGTTCGAAATGACAGATTTGGGTGAGTTGCATCAATTTTTGGGCATTAATGTTCAACAATCAAGAGAAGGAATTTTTATCTCACAAGAATTCTATGCAACTCAAATCCTTAAAAGGTTCAAGATGGAACATGCAAACCCGGGCCTCAACTCCTTGCATCACGTGTTTGAAACTAAGTAAGATTTGAAGGAAAGATGGTAAATCCAACTATGTTTCGTAGCTTGGTTGGAAACCCGATGTATCTTTATCGCCACTAGACCTGATATTATGTTCGCAGTGAGTTTGATTAGCAGATTTATGGAAAAACCTTATTCAAACCATTGGGAAGCTGCAAAAAGGATTCTTCGATATATTAAAGGAACCGTTGATTATGGCATTTTCTACAAAGCACATGTGCCCATCAAACTTGTTGGTTATACAGATAGCGATCTTGGAGGAAATATTGATGATTCTCGAAGTACATCTGGTTATATTTTCAACCTTGGAAGTGGGGCAATCTCTTGGTGTTCAAAGAAGCAACCAATTGTGACACTTTCAACTACCGAAGCAGAATATATAGCAGCTTCTTCAGCAGGATGTCAAACTTTATGGTTAAGAGGAGTTCTTGAAAATTTAAAATGCAAGCAGAAAGACCCAACCGTATTATATTGTGATAATAGTTCTGCAATTTCTGTATCAAAGGACCCAGTACTGCATGGAAGAACAAAGCACATTCGCCTACGATTTCATTTTCTAAGAGAACTTGTTAATGAAGGTGAAATCAACCTGGAATATTGTCCTAGCAATGAACAATTGGCTGATATTTTTACAAAGCCGCTTGGAGGATCTATATTTTCAAGAAATCTTGCAGCCCTAGGAGTAAAAAGAATATTTGGTTTACGGGAGGCATTGTTGGATTAAACCAAAATTCAAGAATCAAATATCTCTTCCACTTCTACAAGAAGCAAAGTCTAAATTATCCTCTACTTCTTCAAGATGCAAAATGCAATTTCATCTCAAGTGACTTTTCATGAATTTATTGATTGATGCAACTCTTCGTGAATTCATGAATCTATTAGTTATTGAATTTAATGTCTTGTTGATTTGCATGTCATCCAAAAATGTATAAATAGGGATGAAATGTTTAGTGTTTAAGGACGTGAGGTACCAAAAGAAATCCAATTCAAAAGAAACCATTTTGCTTCATAATCTTCTCCTTCTTCCCTAAGTTCCTTGATCGATCTCTCTTTTCTATTATCTGCCTTCAGATTTATTATAAGATTTATCATAGTTGAACAAGTGTGATAAAAGAATTAAAGTTGAATATTAAAGAAATGAATGAGAAAACCAAAAGTGAAAACTTTGAGCCTGACTTGATACCAGAGTACCTGACCGCCCATATGCTGTTATGGTAGCGTGTTGTCGCCCGCGGTCAGCATTTTATTTGCGCTTCAGCGCTTTGTTGTTATCCCTTGTTGCATTCCACCGGTGATGAGGCTTTTAGCCTATACGTCAGATGACGTTATATACACTCTGATGATATTGGCTCCAGTTATTCACTATTTAGTTGATTTATCAGATTATTGTTGATCTATCAGATTGTAGTTGATTTATCGGATTCACAGTATTGATAATGTTTATAAAGATGATATATATACATATATATGTATGTATAAGAACTTGGAACAAATTAAAAGACTTGAAATAGAATGAAAAGAAGAAATTGAAATTTTACAAGCTCCTTTGACCTCTTAAACAAGATTAAATTCATGCACATCTTTCCTTATTACCCGCTTAGCAATTTGTGCTAATGTCTGCTTTCTTTGGCCTCCAGTTTTGCAGGCTCGAGCACCCTTTTGATATTTCACTGATTTTGCTGTACATAGAGTTGCTCAGAGATATCGACCTACTGTCTTCCCGGTTTGGTTTCTATTTCGATGTACTTTGTTTTGTTTCGTCGATTTTCTATTTAGATGTATTTCTAGTTTATGCTAAATCTATCTTCATTAATATAGACATTTTATAGAATTTTTGGAGTTATTTGTATTGTATGGCCTTAGGTCTTCTTTATTCATTCACATGTCACCGAGTAGGGTACCGAACTGACACCCTCGGGGCGTGACAGGTGTTGAGCTAGAAGTCGGAGGGTGCTTTAGCGAAGTCGCGCGCACAAATATATGAATATATCTAAACAAGTTGGCAAAGAGGTTGAACAATTCATCATTAAACTCTTCAAAGATAAGGAAGATAATAGACTTCATTAGCACAAATGGCAAGAAGATGGAGGGATGCATGTCAAACCATGTTAACATGGTATTATAATTTCTTGCATACTTCAGATTTGAAAGTGGATCTTTGAGTAATTAACTCTAGACACTTAATTCTATGGTGTCTATCTTCTTTTTTTTTAATAATTAACTGTGGATTTGCACCGTCGCTTTGTGGGAGACGCACCGTTCTTGTTGTTCAGTATTTCAGTGACATAATCGATTCTCTCATGCTTTCCCTCGCACTAAGTCGCTTGCATGCATGCTTTCTAATAGTTTTGTGTGTCAATAGATTCTTCCGGAAGATTGTTAACAAATAAAGTCAAGATTAAATTCAATAATACAAATAAAAAAATTGAATACAATTAAACTGAACTTAATTTAGTTATTTATAAAACTTAGGTATACATTCTCACGTTTCTTTTTATAACATTTATCATGGGCGACATTATTCAATGAATTAATTAAATCAATTTAATAATTTTTTAATCAATTGTTGAAATAACTTTATATATATATATATATATATATATATATAGAAAAATGATATTCTGCGCGACAAATTCTTCCGCGCCCGTCCGCGACGCGCCGAACAACCCTCGGTGCCGCGATCGCCGCCGTCCGCCATCACGCCGTCGGGCCGATCGATCGGCGCCGACTTCATGGCGGTCCGTGCGGTCGGCTTCCGGCCGGTTAGCGCCGACGCGCGTAAACCGGCCGGAAGCGCTTCACGCGGCCGGCGATGGCGCGCGACCTGCCCGGCTGCGATAGGCGGGATCCGACAGTGCGGCCGGAATCCGCCGCCGGAGACCGGAAGCGACTCGGTCCGTCCGTGGCCGGATTCGGCCCGGTCGGCCGAATCGGCCCATCGGCCGAAATCGCCCATGGTCGGCCGATCGATTTGGCCGCCGATCAGCCGCCGGCGCCGAAGCGGCCGGCCGCGACCGGCCGGAAGAAGGCCCGATCGCGCCGGTCCGTCCGGCGCGGCCGGCTCCGCCGAATCGCGGCCGATCGGCGGCCCGATCAACGGCCGGCCGATTCGTCGCCCCAGCGGTCGGCCGGCCATTCCGGCGTCGGCGCCGCCGGCGGATCGCCAGACGACCCGGCCGTCCGTGGCCGGATTCGGCCGCATGTCGGCGGAATCGGCATCGCGCGGCGATGGCCGCATATATATATATATATATAGAAAATGATATTCTCATGACAAATTCTTCCGCTCATTCACAGACAATAACAACTCTATATATATATATATATATATATATTTGACCTTTATCATAAAATTCTTCATAGTATTAATAAACATAATTTTTCATTTGATATGAGTGCAAAAATTAAATAAAAATCTCCTTCTCTGGCTGTGTAAGTGTCTCTTGGTATTTTTGAGATGGATACATTTATGAATTTATATTTTAGTAAAATAATTTATATTCAAATAAAAATAAATTAAAAATTTCTTTCAAACACATATAAAATGAAGTTATTGAAATTTCCCATATTTATTTATTTATTTATTTGGAAACATGATATTATTTTATCAAATAATTTGATAATTAAGTGAAATAGATAAAATTAAATTATTTTTCAATCTTCAATGACTTATTAAATTAAATCGATAACGTCTTCGGAAAAAGGTTCAATTTGTCAAGTTATTTAAAAACTATATACTGAGTAAATTATTTTCTCTAATTTTTTGTTTTAAAAAATAAATGCATATCAAATTAATATGAAATATCCTCTTAAAAAAATAAATTATTCATTAAATTGACTTATTTAAAAAAATAGAATTATTATTAAATAATTAAATAATTTATATATTATGGGGGTTAGCTTTGATAAAATGCTCTTGAAATTATATAAATATTATTTAATTTTTTAAAAATAATTTAACTACAGCTGATTAAAGAAAAGGAAAAAAAAAATAAAAAAGAAAACAAACATCCCTAACATATGAAGAAAACCTTCATCAACATCCTTCAATTACTAAAGAAAACCTCTTGCTTTAGAAAAAGGAAAAGAAAGAGAAAAAACAAAGGGAAAAGCTAAATCTGTCATGTTGCAGGATAAATTAAAGCAGATACTTGTACTACTTGATGAGCAAAAGAATACTTAACTTTGCTTGTGATTATGGACAAAGCTAGCCAAGATGCTAATGGTAAGAGAGCTAGATAGTCATGTAATTGGTTTGCATATAAATCTAACTAGTTTGCTTCACCGTTCTCTATCAAAATCACTTGTCGTGGTCACACAAGGTCTCTTGCTGCTTATCCAAAATCACTTGGGGATGGTAGTGCAGGATTAAGATGGTGTTACGCTGGCCCTATTATAGATCATCTGTCTTCGATCGGGAAGGTATAACATTTTGTATCTTTATAATTATTTAATGATTTAGATGAAACTTAACTAGGTTTTTAATTATATGCACTATTATCTTATGAGGGTCAAATATTTATCTTTGGTTTATCGATGCATGCCTTTTTCAATCATGCATGATGATTTTTGTTTGTGGCTTGTCGAGTTTTAGTTGCAATTTGTGTTTCGTATTCACTATTGAGTGATTGACTTGGGGATTGGATTATGATGGGATGTGATTGGAGTTACACAAGTAAATTTAAAGATGCAAAATTTATGAGATGCATAACTATGAATGTTGAATGAGGTGTTTATTAGAGATTTGTGACATATTACAGAAAAATGATATTTTGATTTTATGCAGAACTATGAGTGGAATAGTTTTTTTTTTTTTTAAATTGTTGATCTATATATACTCAAGCTTATGCGAAAATAGGTCAACGATCATTTTAGTTTTGTGATAAGTTACACTTTAAAAATGTGGAACCACCATATTACCGATAGAGAAGATACATATTTTGACTGAAGGGATTTTTAATCTATTGTCTAGGCTGTTTGGGGGATTTTTTAGATCATATTGTTTCAAGTGAGGTTAGCTTGTTATGTTTTTTTTTTTAAGAAAAAGGAGCTCCAAATGATTCTATATTATATATATGTATAAAGGGAAAATATCAGAAGTGACTGTAATCTTAATTTATTAAAAGGAATTGGTGGCTAAAGGATAATTTTAATGGAGAGTACGTAGTTGACAGTGGTTTGGATTTAAGTTTGCTCGTATATATATATATATATATATATATATATATATATATATAGAGAGAGAGAGAGAGAGAGAGAGAGAGAGAGAGAGAGAGATGATAACCATTATTGTATAGAGATGATAAACAATAGTGATATCTCGATGAAGTTCTCTGTTCTCTTGAACTAGGGAATTTCTTTGGCTATTTTATTTTTTGTCATTGTAACATCCATCTAACATTTAATTATGGTCTCAATTTCATCATTAATTTAATCATTGTAACATTCAAATGTATAACCGCCTCATTAATACTCACGGCATGCGATAAAGGAGCTAAACCGATCATTAATTGGCTAGATAATGAAAATCTCCATCATAGCAAGTTAAGTGAAATCCTTATCCTTTTATGAGAAATTATCTTTCATATGACTAACTTTTTAACAGATAGTGCTTGCATTTTTTGAGAATAAGAAACAAATCGACTTTATGATGTGCTATTAAGATTTGTTTAGTTTTATTTTTATCAAAAAATTCTTCACCTTATTGGATATAAAAGTAATTTTTGTATCTATAAAACCCTATATGGCTCTTGCAATTTAAAGATGCATGTATAATTTTATTAATTTAAGGTTTAGTGAAATAATTTACATTAAAATTAATAAAATGGATTAAAAATGTTCTTTTTATTTAATTTTCTTAAAACATGATAATCTTTCACTAAATAACTTGTTCGATTGAAATAGATAAAATTAAACTAAATTTCCAATCTTTCATTATCTATTAAATTAAATAGGCAGTAGCTTTTTTTTGGTAATAATTAAGTTCCTTTTGACATATCCTATATATTACGGGTATTTGTTTTGGGAAAATCCTCTAAAATAATAATTTATTTTTATTTTTATTTTTTTTAAAAATAATTCAACTGCTGCTACTTGATTTATTTGGGACATTTTTAAGGGGGAAAAAAAGTAAAAGACTTATAATGGTCCTTTTCACAAATCTCGATCATTAATGCTTTGATAAAATGCTCTAGAAATAATATTTTATTTTTGATTTTTTTTAAAAATAATTTATATTACTGTTGATTAATTATTCTTTTTAATGTGGCCTTAATTATAAATTTTGATTGAACTAATTATATTTTATCTTAATGCAACGTAACAAATAAGCATGATATGTAAATACTTTGGTGAAAACCCGCCTTAATAAACAAAAGGCGGCTTCGACCAATTACTTTAGTAAAAGAAACAGAAGAAATTAAAGCAGAGAAAAAACTAAAACTGGCAAAGTTTTAGTATCTTACGAGCCTTCAATCCTAAAGAAAACCTTTTACTTTAATAGAAGAAAAAGAAAAGAAATTAAAGATGAAAACTAAAGCTGTCAAGGATTTAATTAAGTTTATCACAAACCTTTAATTCTAAAGAAAATCTGTTTTTCCATTCGAATTTTTCATGGATTACTGCTTGCATGAGATGTAGACCGAAAATATTTATGTTGCAGGGTAAAGAATGATATTTATACTAGTCGATGAGTAAAGGAATACTGAACAACTTTGCTTGTGACAATGACAAAGGAAAGATGCTGATGGTAAGAAAGTTTATGCTTCAAGTCGGAGTTGTGACCGTTCTCTCTGCAATTGCACAAGCCCATTCACAAGCAAAGGAAATAAGAGGTAGAACAAATTATGGTTGTGTTCTTGGAATTGAAGCATCTATTGCTGCAGGTGCTACCATCGCCTGCCATGATAGCCCAAGGCCACTTGCTTCATATCGAAAACTACTTGGCGATGATCTCTGATAGCCTTTGGGCTATCAATTCAATGATCATTATCCCAGATATGGGACAACTATATAAGCATTATTTAGCATGGAGAGAGATGGATTGTGTGTTGGATGTGCCTGCAGAATTTGCAGATTGGCAGATAGATGTGGCTATTGCAGTTACAAATGTGGAACAGTTGCTCGGTCGAATCTTAGATTGGGAAGCAAGTTCGCATCATTCCATTCTTGGCAACATCCAACATGAGCACTTTCGTCGTGTTGTTCTAGCGGAGCTGAAAGAGATGTTGTGCAACTTGAATTCTCTTGTTCATAGAGGGTTTGCGATGGGCCTCCCAAGGGACCCCTTGCATTCCATGAACCCACTCCGAGAAGACTATTCAAATGTCCTGAAAAATGAGGTGGTGGGTAGAGAGGAAGACGTAGCGAAGTTCATTACAATCTTTCAACAACAACAACTAGTGTCATTCGACAACAATGGTGACGATAACAACCCGTTTGTGGTTGCCATAGTTGGCGAACCAATGATTGGGAAGACAACCTTGGCACATATGATCTACCACGACACTTGGGTACGTCAACAATTTCATCATCGCATTTGGGTGAATCTACCCTCAACTCGGTCATTCAAGATTATTAATATCATCGGAAAAGAATTTGCAAGGTCCATAAGCAACGAAGAGCATGGTGATCAGAAATTACATCTTGACCTACCGCTACAAGCCTTGTGGGAATATGTTATTGAACAACTCGATGGAAGTAGATACCTCTTGGTGCTTCATTATTACGAAGCATTTGCTAGATTGAAGCAACAAGAGTGGGATGAGTTGAAGAACATCTTGTTGCGTGTGGGCGGACCAGGGAGTGTAGTCTTGATCATCGGCGATCCAACAAGATACTTAAATTTTACAAATTATTACTTGAATCCCTTATCAGAGGATTCATGGGTAAAATTATTCAAGAGACATGCAGCAATACCAATCCCCCCGTTGAAGCAGGTTAAGCAACTCTTCCAAAACTATGATGGTCATCCTTTTTCGGCCAAGATTGTTGGACAGTTTAGTGATAATGTTCGAAGTCCCTTAGCTGCGCCAGAAAATATTTATGGCCTTACTAAAGCGACATCTGTCGGCGTACGATTAAATCAGTTCAGTCAGCTACTTGATATTGATATTGATATTTTTGATACTCCTGAAGTTATGTTACACATGTTGACCGCTGACTACCTCGTTCCAACTGAAAGCCTCACATCAGATTTGCTAGACCACCCTAATAGAATTCTTCTAGAAGCATTTGGTCAATCACGGAGAATTTTTAAATACTTGTCGACAAATATGCTCTATTTGCATATGAAGGTTCCCAAAGATTCAACTTCTGTTCCAAGTTGTTGTCGCTATTTGTGTTTAAAATTTAATGCTAGAATGAGACAGTTTCGACTGCCAACCATATCAGTCGAGGTGAGTAATAAGCTGATATCACTGATTCTACAAGAAGATGAGAAAAAGGCAAAAGAAGACGGTGATGAAATAACACTTCAAGTATACAGAAAAAGACGCATGAAAGCAACAACTACAATTTCAAAGTTCCTCAAGAAGATGTCGGTAAGACTTATACATTTGCATATCCTAATTATAGAAACTAATATGATCCAGAGCCTACCCAGTGAAATTAGCAAGTTAGTTAACTTGCGGTACCTACACCTTTCGAAGAATAAGATGGAATTACTTCCGAAATCACTTTTTGACTTAACTAATTTGCGAATTTTAAGTTTGCTTCACTGCCCGATGCTTCGAAAGATATCTAAACGAATCTATAAGCTTAAGAAGTTGCAAATTTTGATACTAGCTTATTGCACAAAGCTTCAACAGTTACCAAATTCTATTACAAGACTCCAAAACTTAGTAGAGCTTAATGTGGAAGGTTGTTGTTGGCTTAGCAAGCTACCGGAGGATTTTGTCAGGTTTAAATCCCTTAGAGCCATCAACCTCGTAGGATGTACATCCTTGTCTCAAATACCTCATGGGATCGAGCGATCAATTGGCCTTCGTAAGTTGCTGGGAATATTTGTCGGCGCTAATAGAGGTTTGGAGTTCACACAGTTGCAAGCTTTAACAAATCTTCAGGAAATAGGATTACGAAATCTAGAACAAGCAGAGGAGATTAAAATTGAAGTGTTGATGGGCCAAGAAAGACTTCGGAACTTGTCATTGCACTGGGGTGATGAAGAAACAAATGAGATTTTTGGATTAGCTACACCACTGCAGTTACTCAAAGCTCTCCGAGCCAATGTGCATTTGGAAAGGTTAGAGATCATTTCGTATAAAGGAGATAAATTTCCCAAGTGGATGAGTAAACAACAACTTACTTATCTCAATTTATTAGTTGAGGTCAGACTCATAAATCTCAAGAGGTGTGCTAGATTACCATCACTTGGTCAACTTCCTCATCTCGAGAAACTTGAGATAAGTGGCATGGATTTAATAAGTCACATAGACGAGACATTTTACGGTGATGATGGTGACATATTTCCTGAGTTGGAAGAGCTCACTTTCTCGGAAATGCTTTCGCTAGAGAAATTGTCCGTGCCGGAAAGGGAAAATACTAGATTATTTCCATGGCTAGAAATATTGACAGTAATTCAATGCCCACAACTCAAGGAAATAAATCCATTTGATTCATATTTAACAATGAAAATATGGTTGAACAATGAGAAATTATGGTCTGCTGAATTTTCCAGTTGGAGCAACCTCCAATACATTATGGAAATAGAGATAGTCGGATGCCAAGAGTTAAGATGTTTGCCACAAGGTATGCAAAACTTGAAGAATCTGACTGAGATGTCAATTATTAGCTGCAACAATTTGGCAACTTTGGTAGCATTGGATTCACTTACAGTCTTGCATATATATGCTTGCCCGGTACTATCATTCAACCTAGAAGCATTTACAAGACTTTATAAATTGGAAATTGAAGGTTGTCCGAAGATGCAAATGTGAGTGTGATCTTCAACTCCTAGTAAATTTCATTTAATTATTTCTATGCTTCTTTTATTACCGATGATAATTGCTGGATTAATTATTGTTTCAATCAAATTAGTTATTTATTTTCTTCTCCTTCTTAGATACCATCAGTGCATAAACTTTTTATTTTGACAAATAAAAATTAATTAGGGTGACAAAAAAAACTTAACAGTTATATATATATGGGTAGCCATTAAAAAAGATAGCTGGATACATGAAGTTATCAATACGGGATTTCAAAGAAGACTCTAATTAATCACATTTAGTCTATTCCATGCATCCTTACTT
This sequence comes from Wurfbainia villosa, assembly GCA_025175895.1. Taxonomy (NCBI): domain Eukaryota; kingdom Viridiplantae; phylum Streptophyta; class Magnoliopsida; order Zingiberales; family Zingiberaceae; genus Wurfbainia; species Wurfbainia villosa. Next base: position 7,347,143 of record CM045998.1, on the reverse strand, counting down.
TACATTATCGCAATATACTATTTTTATGACTCTAACCCATGACTTTAAAATTACATAGTAGCAACTTTATAATTATGTCAAGCTCCCCTATTGAATTACCATTAATTTGAAAAAAATCCTTAGAGGAAACTAGCTACCTGCAATAGCATGGCTGATATTTATTTATCATTTTAGTTATTTCAATGCCTGGAAGGAATCAAACAAACGGAGCAACAGCAGTGAAGAAGATGAATAATATGACAATGCAAGTAGTGTTCTCCGCTGAACTGAATAATTTATTGGACATGTAGCAAGCAAGCGACTTCAAACGATGACAAAAGAATAACAAATGACCCTAATTGATGTCGATTTGCATGTTGAAATTGTATCTTCTCAAGTGTGCTTTAATTTAGTTGATTTATTCCGTTTTGATCATGTGAATTTAATGTGTGTTTGTTATGAAACCGTCATTTATCCAGCATCATTAATTAGATGCAAGTTATGATTTGTGAGACAGCCATTACTTAGATTTAAAGATACTTTTATGATTTGAGATACTTTTGATGAATTTCTGAATAAATCAAATCCATTTATCGATGTTTATCAACAAAACAAAACTCTCGATGTAACTAATGATGTCTATGAACTTAGATAGTTGTTTCGATTTGGTAGATGTTTTAAAATTTTAATAAAAAAATGTTTATGTATGTTATCGAGACTCTTGTAATTGAGAATGCAATAAGAATATCACTGCCCAATATGTGTACAGACTTCGTCTTTGATTAGTAAAATAATTTGAGCCAAGTTAATTAGTCTTTTTTTTAAAAGATTTTTCAACTCTGAATTTTATCTCTATTTTACTTTTTTTAATTTATTTTCTAATGATTTTTTTTATATGTAAGTTGCAACAAACATAGCACTTCACATGATTATTATATTTTTTATTTAAATATATAAATATATTATATTTATTTAAATTATTTATACTAGGTTAAAAATGAGTAACCTTTACATATTGAATAAATGATTCAATTTAACACGACAATTATATAAGTTTTATTTAATAGAATCCATGATATACAAGTTTGATTTGAATTTTTTTTTTAAATTAATCCCATTTTTTTTTAATTCTTTGATGTTATATTCATGGTTGTGATCCAAAACTAGATAAAAGTATTTGGACGAAAGAAATGGTTAAAGAAAAAAAGTTTATTTTTGTTCATTCTTTATCTAAAGACACTCCCGTTGAAATTGCTAACAAATACACTTAAAATTAAACTCAATAACACAAATAAAAAAAAATTAAGTACAATTGAACTCGACTTAAATTTTTTTTTTTTTACAACTCGATTTATTAACGACCTCTTCTCTCTCAATGAGTCAATGTTGTCACAAGAACATATTAACCCTACTATGCAAGTAAACGCGAGCTCTCCCTTTAGATACTTCATCTACGTGAAGAAGATGGGGGGGGGGAGGGGGGCAGAGATAATCATTTTTCAATCTTATTTCTATTAGATCGAAAATAAAAATACATTTTTGGATCGAGATTATCTTGACATGATTATTTTAAATATATAAAATTATTACAATCTGATTTCTTAATTATATACCTTTAGATAATTACCATATTCTTACATTTATCAATTTAGATATATAACTATTTATAACAACTTTACTTTATTTGTATGATTAAGCTAATGAATAACTGTCTTTATTAAATTAAAAACAAATTTTAGTTATATATTGAGATATACTTTTTTATCACTAATTTTTAGCATCATAAATCGATAATTCACACGCATCATCTCATCATCGGTATAAGATGAAAAGATCATAAAAAAATCTTGGACTATAAAAAAAATATATCTCTATACTCTATTGATACGAGATCTTTTGAATAAAATTCAAAAATAAAATCATGAGCACTTAGACTCAAAGGCAATTATTTTTACAAGATGAAAATCTTGTCATTTCTTGCGTAACCTTTCACAAAGTCAGTCGTACTAATTGTTCCTGTCATGCCCCGAGAGTATGCCATGCCGAAAATCAAACGGACGACATCTCCCCTGTACGTGGCAACATTTCGGATTAATACAAGGCCCGTAGGCCCACAACAACAATATAATAAACAGATAAATATATATCAACACACAGCGGAAATAGAAACCACATACCCACAACAAAATATACCAAAACATACAGGTGTACACCACCTGACAAGACCACAGTACTAAAACTGTACATAAAACATCGACACAAAATAACGTCCACAACATAAAGACGAAGTCAATACATAGAACAAAATCCATAACACAAATACAAATCACAAATCCTCGGGAGACTTCAAAATGTGGAGATGGGATGGATCACTGGCGTAGCTCCAAGTCGTCACGAAGACTTCTACCTGTTGCCTGGGCGACAGAAAAACCCAGGGTCCGTGGGAGTGAGTAAAACTCAGCAGGTAATAGATAAACATGTACATTAATATCACATGTATTTCGACAGAAAAATCTACAGGTATCACTAGCATGATAACATATCAATGTATATATAACTTCTAACCAAAAGTCAATATGAAATGCAGACATACCTGAATGTCTGCTACGCTACACCTATCCAACCTGAGCACATATCCACAACATATGGTATAAGGAATAGTACTAACTATACTACATCCTGATATGGGTCAAGAGTATCACAGTGAATAACCAACAAGTATACAGGTACTGGCCTACTACCATACAGAAAATATAATAACATGTATGAATATGTACAACAAATGCAACAAGCATAGTACATACAAATACAACATCACAATAAGCATATATATATAGACTGCATCTATATATGTATGCTAATCACAATCATCCATATATATATTTACATGCATATATGTATATATATGGTAATATGCAAAAATGCCATAAGTCGGCAATGCAGCATGCATGGTCATGTCGGCTCACCCTAAAGCTACCACGACCCCAGTGTGGCCTCAGTGGCTCGAGCATGACAACTGTCCCAACTCAACACCAACCACTACTCTCGAGTGGCCAAGTGGGCAGTATGATCGAGTAGCATATAAGCGTAAAGAGCAAGCTACACGATGGGGGTCCCTGCTGTTGGCCACTCCAACAGTCACTACCCATGAGTGGTCGAGTGCCACACACGCAGGACTACGGCACGCAAAACCAACTACCACCGTCTATAGTGGTAGAGTGAGGCACCACAATGCTCTGCCCTCACACCGGTTACTCCTCCTATGAGTAACCGTGGAGGCAGGATGACTGGCGACACTCTCGACCACAAGGGAGACATCGTTGCCAGCGTGCATGCAAATGACATGAATGTAAGGTCTCACAAACAGACATCCACCATAGACTCTCTATTCTACAGAGGGTCATGCTAACCAGATCAACGCACTCTCTATCTTGTAGAGAGTCGTACTCAACTGATCGTATCAGACGAGGACCACCGGTCCGTAGCGACACCCTAATTACCATTCACCCGACCATTTACATAATGCATGGTCGGTAGAAATATGCACTCTAAGGGTACTAGAATTAACTCTAGGTTCAAGACATCATCTACCTACGGATGACCTTTTTGCCCAATTTACAATCAGGTTGTCATTCGGACTTTACTACTTGTACTTGACTTAAATAAATTCCAAGTTATTTACATCATCTATATGTGTAACTCCTAATCATGGTAAAATAAACATGATAGCAGCAAAGGAGTTAATAACCAACGGATAAAGTATCAAGCATAAGATAAATAGAACAGGGTCAAGGTAACATGATCATTTAAGATGATCATGCATCTAAATCTGTATGCATTAACTACCTGACCGCGTAGGAATTACCCATCTGATAAGAAGCTCGTGACAATAAAATCCTCACGGCCGCGGTCCTGCCTCGTATCCACGTCCTGCACAAACCATAATATGCATTAAGTTCAAGCACATGACAACATATTATTTACTACTATCTTGCTCCTATAGTCGCATCCTTTTTATCGAATACGGATTAGGAAAATCCCTCAAATTATCCAAGGTCGATTCACTATAACCAACCTTCCAAATCCCTTTAGCTTTTATCCACTCAGATCACTCTCAAACTGCTCGCACAAGCTCACACTCAAGCATCCGGCTCCATGAGGCACAACCCGAATGTATCCCCGATCAACTCGCTACCAACCTTTCTACATCGAGGAACCTTGAAATCTGACCGAGTCGAGGGGAACTACAGCTTACCCTTCACTGCTTCATTTACACACAGCTATGCAACTGTTGAAGCCTACCCTGTCCAACTTGTTGACAGATTGGCATCTACATCCCCTCAACCACAACAATCAGAAGGCATTCCAACTAGAAATATACCCAACACAACTATGGAAACAATAACTAGCTAGATTACTGAAATTCCAGATCCAGCTCCTCCCATGTTACAGTTATACAGATCGTAATTTCCTCGCATCAACAATGTCACACCCCGAGGGAGTCTCTGCCAGACAAAAATCCGACAGCATCTCCCCTGTACGGGTGACAATACCAATTTTTATACAAGACCTACACGGCCACTATACATCGGTCAACACGATCGGAATCATACCACAACACACGCAGATAATAATAAGGCCTCAGGCCAACAAATCTAGGTAAACAAAAGTCTACACTAACTAGACTTACCCCTTCTGCCATCTGGGCAGGAATACCCAACCAAACCAATCAAAATAAGATCCGACCAATGGTCCACAAGGGCCCAAAAAATTCACGAGTACATAAATCCAATTCCAAGCCTAAACATATCTTCTATACAAAATCCAAACCATAACTCAAACAACTAATAAACTATCACTACGAGGGGGGGGGGGGATATGACAACTGGACTCTCCTGACAGCTTCATCCTGAAATAAAAATAAAACCACGGGATAAGTTCAAAGAACTTAGCGGATAATAGTCGATATGCAAAGTAAGGTATAGCTAACAATAAAAATCATGCTAGTACAGTCTCTAATATAGGGTAAGCAAGAAAGAAATGCAAAAGGGACTGTACTCACCTGAATCTCCTACCCTGATATAGGAGTATGTGCCCTACTATAAGAGATAAAATCATCACCATATACGAATATGAATCCTGTATGCATGTCAATCATATGCAACATCCAAGGCATCAATAAAAATGCAGCAAACACAATACAAATGCGATCCATGCAATGACATGGTCACCCACGCCTTGATCGGTAGTCTCTGCGCGATGGTGAAGCCGAGTGGGTAGGGCTATGACAACTGTGCACTCTGCCATCACTGCTCCTGAGTGACCGAGTGGACAGGATGCTGTCGGAGTACACCTATCCTCCTGCCCCAAACATAGTGGGGGAGCTAAGCTCTCATCTCCCGATGTCATAGACCAGAGGAGGGATCCCTGCCCGCTACCACGCTGCCTCATCGCTACCCATGAGCGGACCAGCGGAGCCTGACAGAGCAACTGCACACACCCTCCTGATATACCACTAACCCATGAGTGGCAGTGTGTGCAGGCCATGTAACTGGCTGCGGGCTCAACAATAATGGAACCCTGTCCAGCCAGCATGCAATCATGCAAAAAATGGTGCATGATACTAAAGCATGTAAATCCTACTCACAATACCTATCCGAATAATATGTACAATCAATATGTACATATCCATAATCCAAATAACTATGATCCAAGTCAAACAGGGAGATATAATCATATCCTATCACATGCATGTATCAAGTAGGCACCAAAAGCATACTAGGCATATAAACATGAAAAATTATTGTAAGCTATCCTAACTAGCATATCAACAATGACTATATCTAAAAGATAAGTCAAAATACCCACCTGCTATGAAGAATACCAACTGTCTTCACGCCCGCGAATGTCTCGAATCAAAACCCTGCACATAAAACATACATGACTAAGTTCTATCATTTTCCAATAATCGAATCAAATCGATTTATTAACCCATTAACTGGTCCATCAATCCACTAACAAATAGATTATGATCTAGCTCCTTTACCAAATCGTTCATTAACATAAATTCATATCTTGAACCTTCTTCCATTAGTTACTAACCAGTAACCCAATAGTAGCCTATTTAACCAAGTTCCGCAATAGGGTAATCCCATTTACTTCCTTACCCCCCATATACAGGTATCAAAATCAAAGAACCCAACTACATATCAGATTAGATACATAAGCAAATCACATACCACCATTTTCCTCAATCTACACTCACATAGATCCATAGCCGAAACCTATTACCAGACAATCCATGGCTTAAGATCACTGTCCAAAATCACAACCCTTACACAACTCGCCCAGGTCTTCTTTACTCACCCCAGCCGGCATCTTACCCTCACAGTCGGCACAATCGGCCAACCTCAACTCACAAAATCCCAATTCTACATTAGAAACCACATAATCTAGTAATTACTGCTAAAAGATAGATAATCGAACAAGCTTCCAGTCGTTGGACTCCACCGACAACCACTTTCCTTTATCCCAATTCCTCAATTCACTGGCTCGAGACCCCTTGCTCTGGCGCCCAATGGCAAAGATCACAACCTCCGGTCAAACCAGCGGCCGCTTAGCCGCCAACACCATATGCTCTGAAACCCGACCCCTTCTTCGAACTGTGTGTAGATGCACCATCCGGAGCGGGAGGAGATCAGGGAGGTCAGAATGGTCTCGAGAAGGAAGGCTCGTGTGAAAAGAACAGCGAGGAAAAGAGGAAATGGCGAGGGTTTACCGACCCATGCAGTGAGGAAGAAATCGCGAGAGCAGGGCACTGCGGCGTCGGTGGTAGAGAAGGCTAAGGCGACGGCGAGGCTGTCACCCACGGCGACGGCGACCTAGGCACAACAAACGGCGATGACTGGCTCAGGGAGGCAGCGATGGACGACGAGAGGGTCGGCGGCCATGGGCGCTGCCGGAGGCGCTGCGTGCGGGGCAGGGCTGGCGACCGCGAGGAAGAAAACGGTGGCGTGGCCGTGTGAGGAGAAGGGGCTCGGGAAAGGGGAATGCGGTGGGGAAAACGTGATAGGAATAGGAAAAATAAAGAAAACTAAAATTTCTAACTTAGGTTTTAATTAAACCCTAACATACTTAATTAAATTAATCAAGATAATGATTAACCTTTTATTAGAGCTCGTCCAATCTAATAAAATTTTATCCCGAAACCAAATAACTAAATTCCTTTTAATAAATACATATATTTATTTATTTATTATTATTTTTTTCTAGTATCTTACAAACAAAGTACCCTACTTATTTACCGGAACTCACAAATCACACGAACTGAAGCAAACGGTGCTATCCAACCCCAGATCATTAGAAAACAGAATGGATTGGAACAGATAAGACCAATAAATGCCCAAAATAAAGCTACCACGATAGCATACTCACCCGTGCCAAATGCAGCTGTCGACCCTTCCGATGGACCCTGTGTTCCGACTAAGAAGAGGAGAACTCGTCGGTCCTCTTCCTAGAAATCCAGAGATCCTTCAAGGTTGCTGTGGTGACCGAAAAAACAAGAGAAAAACTCAAATCTAACCCACACTCAACCGAGGGAAATCACCACAGAGGGTTGATTCTGTCCAAGACAAGCAGAGGAGCCAGGCTTACCTTTCACCGGCGATGATCGGCTAGAGCCACTGTCGATCCTTAGTTCCCGCTGGAACTCTCGGCTCCGGCAGCAAGTCGTCGATTTTCCCCTTCGAGCACAGTGTCATCGCCGTCGTCCCAAACCCCCAAATCGCGAGCATTGCTCTGGTCTATCAGCGAGCACTGTCGCCTGTTGCCGTCCACTCAAGCAGAGGAGCCGACGAAATCTGCAACGACAGGAGTCGGAGGGGTCGCGAGAGGAAAACAAAAAAGGCTCACGAGGAGAACAGCGAGGAGGAGGAGAGGGAGAGCTTTGGCCGGATTTTCCACCATTCAACCGCCGGCCACAACAGAGGAGAGGGAGAGATTGGTCGCTTCGGAGAAGAAGAGCAACCAAAAGGGGAGGCGCTCGGGAAAAGTAATCGATGGGAAGACGAGAGCGCACAGTGAGAAAAAGGAGATCGCGGAAGGGAAGGAAGAAACGCACCGAGAAATTAAGGGCGACGGCGAGAATGGCTTAGCGTTACGGTAATAGAGCGGTCGGTCCATTAACGGGTCGAGTCCAATAAAGCGGGTCGAGTCCAATTTGATTCAACTTAAATCCGAATTCAATTAAATCTAGGTTAATTAAACCATTAAAACTCTTGAGCTAGGTTAGGTATAATTAACCCCTAACTATCTCCCAAAATTTTTAATTTAACCCACTTATAATATTACCCTTTTTGCCATTTATTCACGGTATTTTACATTCTCCCCCACTTATTAAAATTTGGTCCCCAAATTTCGTACTTAAATGCAAAAATTAATTCAAGCATATTCCGAAATAACCACATACCTCAAGCAAACAGATGAGGGTATCGAGCTCGAATAGTATCCTCCAGCTCCCATGTAGCCTCCTCATCCATATGATGCTGCCATCCCACCTTTACGAGTCGGATGGTTTTGTTCCGCAACTGCCGCTCCTTGCGGTCAAGAATCCGCTCCGGAGTCTCCTCGTAAGTCGCATTCGCCTAGAGTGGTATTGGAACTTCTTTCAGAACATGGTCAGATCGCGACACATATTTCCTCAGCATAGATACATGGAATACGTTGTGAACACCCGCAAGTGTCGGAGGTAATGCCAACCGATAAGCAACACCTCCAATCCGCTCCAATATCTCAAACGGACCTATGTAGCGTGGAGCTAATTTTCCTTTCAGCCCAAATATCTTGACTCCTTTGGTGGGTGACACTCGTAGGAATATATGGTCCCCGACTGAAAATTCTAAAGGCCTTCGCCTCCGATCCGCATAACTTTTCTGTCGATCCTGTGCCTCAGATAACTGTCGTCTGATCACTCGTACCAACTCTGCATCATGTTGAATACTCTGAGGCCCCAATATCTGTCGTTCCCCAACTTCCTCCCATAACACAGGAGATCTGCAGGGTCTGTCGTATAATGCCTCGAAAGGAGCCATCTGGATAGAAGAGTGGTAGCTGTTGTTGTAGGCAAACTCTACTAAAGGAATGTGATTCTCCCAACTGACACCGAAATCCATGACGCAAGATCTCAATAGATCCTCCAGAGTCTGAATGGTACGTTTGGACTGTTCGTCTGTCTGCGGATGAAAGACTGTACTGAGTCGAAGCTCTGTGCCCATGGCCTGCTGCAGACTCTGCTAGAATCGGGAAGTAAAGCATGGATCTCTATCAGATATGATACTCAATGGTACACCATGCAATCTGATGATCTCTCGGCAGTACAATTCCGCTAGACGATCCAATGAGTCCGTTTCACGTATCGGAAGGAAGTGAGCTGATTTGGTTAATCGATCCACGATCACCCAAATCGTAGTATGTCCTTTACGGGTTCTGGGTAATCCCGTAATGAAGTCCATCGTGATATGCTCCCACTTCCATTCCGGGATCGGGATTTCCTGAAGTAACCCCGCAGGTTTCTGATGTTCGACCTTCACTTGCTTGCATACTAGGCATCGTGCGACAAAGTCCGCAATATCTTGTTTCATACCGTTCCACCAGTATAAGCGCTTCAAATCTCAGTACATTCGAGTACCACCAGGATGTATAGCAAATCTCGACTGATGTACTTCCTGTAGCAATTCTTCCTTAACTGGGTGTGTGTCCGGAACACATAGTCGTCCTCGGAAACGAAGTACACCATTCTCGTCACTCGAGAAATCCGTCTGACGTTCTGAGTTTATCGTGCTGCTCAAGAACTGCAGATGCTGATCACTGACTTGTGCTTCCTTGATCCTCTCGGCAAATGGCGATCGGGCAACCATAGAAACTAATATCCCCGGGGTGTTTGGCCAGTGTTCGATAATCCCAACTCGAGAACCCGAACTAGGTTAGTAATCATTTGTCGATGGTGACGAATTCCACGAGACTTCTGCTCAGATCTGCTACCACATTAGTCTTTCGGATGATACTAGATGGTGCGATCGTAATCCTTCAAATACTCCATCGATTGGCTCTTTTCTGTGTGAGCAGATACTTGTACTTTTACGGTCCGTAGATCTCAAAGGTAATCCCATACAAGTAGTGCCTTCATATCTTCAATGTGAAAATAATGGCGCTAACTCGATCGTGCCTTCGGGTAATTTCTCTCGTGATCTTTTAGTTGACGGGAGGCATAAGATACCACACAGTTGGACTGCATCAGGACTGCACCCAACCCTTGGATAGAAGCATCCGTATAGAGAACCATCCCATCAACACCAGAAGGAATCACTAAGATTAGTGCAAAAACTAGCCGTCGCTTAAGCTCCTGGAAGCTAGTTTCACAGGCCTCTGACCAGGCGAATTTGACCCCTTTCCGAGTCAGACGAGTGAGTGGCATGGCAATACTCGAGAATCTCTCCACGAATCTCCGGTAATACCCGACCAGACCAAGGAAACTACGGACCTCCTGAACTGATTTTGGCTGCTCCCAACTGGTAATCGCCTCAATCTTCTGGGGATCTACAGAAATACCTCTGTTGGACACCACATGTCCAAGAAAACCCACTGAAGATAACCAGAATGCACATTTGCTAAACTTGACATACAACTTCTCCTGTCGCAATATCTCCAATACTATCAGTAGATGTTGTTTATGCTCTTTCTCGGATCGAGAATAAATCAATATATCGTCGATGAACACTATTATGAACTGATCTATATACCTCAGGAATACCCAGTTCATTAAGTCCATAAATGCAGCTGGGGCATTTGTGAGACCAAACGACATCACTAGAAACTCGTAATGTCCATAACAGGTGCGGAAAGCTATTTTCTGAACATCCTCATCTCTTATCCGAAGCTGATGATATCCTGAGCGCAGATCAATTTTAGAATACACACATGTATCCTTAAGCTGATCGAACAAATCTTCTATCTTCGGCAGTGGATATTTGTTCTTAACTGTGACTGCATTCAGTTGCCGATAGTCAATACATAACCGCAACGATCCATCCTTCTTCTTGACAAAGAGTACCGATACTCCCCATGGTGAAACACTAGGTCGGATGAATCCATTATCCAGCAACTCCTGCAGTTGAACTTTAAGTTCATTCAGCTCCTTTGGCGCCATCCGATAAGGAGGTTTCGATAAAGGTGCGGTTCCTGGAATCACCTCTATCGCAAATTCCACTTGCCTAGGAGGTGGCAAGCCTGGAAGTTCATCGGGAAATAAATATGGATATTCTCGGACTACTTGCACATCAGAGAGGGGTGGTAGTCCTTCGTTCTCAACTTTGACTAGAGATAACAGATAACCTTGACAACCCTGAGCCAATAGCTTCTGAGCCTGTAGAGCCGATATAATAGATAATCCATCATCTCTAGTACCAACAAATTCCCAAGCTGGTTGATCTGGTGGTCGGAAAGTCACCACTCTTGCTCTACAATCCACTGTAGCGTGATAAGCGGCCAACCAATCCATACCGAGAATAATATCGAATTCTATCATTTCCAACACCTGAAGGTCCACTGTAAGGATATGCCCGTCAAAGTCTAATGGGCAACCTTTGATTTCTTGGTGGCTAGTCAGCACCTCTCCTGACGGCAAGGATACTGCTAACCCACAAGAACGAACTATTGGGATCCTTCCGACTCTACCCAGAAATATTCTAGATACGAATGAGTGAGAACTACCGGTATCAATCAAAGTATCAGCATATATAGAATAAACTGAAACCATACCCCGTATGACTGATCCTTCAGCCCGCTGTGCCTCATCCCTGGTGATGGCAAAAACTCATCCAGTCTCGGTATTTGTCGGCTGCATCCCCGACGAAGAAGTAGTGTGCCTCCACTCGGGCTGAGTCTGACTCTGAGGTGCTGAAGACTGAGTCACTGGTGCAGGCATGAGGTAACCCTGAGAGTTGGCCGGTAACATCGGCGATGCAGATACATTTGGGTAGTAGATCACCGGAGATGCAGGATACTGGATCGCTGTCGGCATCACTGTAGGAGTGCTTTCCTGCATCTGATATAAGTGTGCTGGTGGAGGTACTGGCTGCCTCTATCCATAAGACTGCATACGCGGTGCTGTCCTCTGCTGTCGCTGCTGGTTGGACTGTCTTCCCTTGTTAGAGCTATCAGGAAACTCCAACTGTGCTCTCAACGTACACTCTCGGCTGGTATGTCCGGGTTGCTTGCAATAGTAGCAAACCAGCTTCTCCAAAGGACACTCTGGAGCTCTATGACTTCCGAATCCATATTTATAACATCCAGTTTTGTTCTGGCTCTTATGGTTCTTCTGAGATCCTCTAGAAAACTCTGATGCTGGACGCTTCCCCTTCTGCGATCTAGCTAACCCTTCAGCCGCACCTCGCGTAGTTCCTTTTTGCTCCCCTTTCTTCTGAGTCCCCTGAGCTGAACCCTGGTTCTGCTGCTTGCCCTTAGTCATCTGCTTCTCGATATCTTTCTCCCTGGAAATTTGCTGGGAAGTCATCTCGATGAAGAGGGCACGGTCCAATGCCTCCCTGTAGGAGGTAATGCTAGATCCTGACATCCTCGCTCGGATATAAGTTGTTAGGCCCTAGGTGAACTGGTACATCCGATCTGAATCCTGTGCTACCAGATGAGAGCAGAACTCTGATAGTCTGGTAAACTCTGCGTTGTACTCCATGACAGAATGATCACCTTGCTTCAGGCTCAGAAACTCCTGACGACGTGCTGTAGAAAACGCTGAAGGAAAGTACTGTCTCCAGAAAGCGTCTTGAAAGATGGCCCAAGTAATCCCACGCTCCCCAAACAGAGTCTTCTGCAATTTCCACCAAGTGACAGCCTGATCTCTGAGATGATATGCAGCAAGGCCCACCTTCTCCACATCTGTACAGTTCATATACTCGAAGGTGTCTTCTATATTTTCCAGCCAAGATCGGGCAATCCATGGGTCGGACTCCCCTCGGAACAAGGTGAACTTTTCCTTGGCCGATCGTGCTAACACGAGTATCCGTGACTTATCATTGAGCCAACTGGACTCTGTAGGCTCTGGCATAGTCCGTGGTACATCCGGATTCTGAGGCTCCGAATCACCAATAGGGGGTTGCTGAGGTGGTGCTTGAGTAGGTGCTCGGCCGATAGATCTCTCGTCCCTCCTCCGCCGGTTTGCCGCTGGATGGACGGCCTCGACCATGAGTCTGAACAGGTGGCATAACTCTGACAGTATTCACCTGTTGAACAAGTCTAGATAAGTATCTAACTAAAGTATAAATTATCAGGAATACTTACTTCGTGCTGCCCGGAGCTTATGTCGCTATCAATCCCATCTCACAAAAACCAAAACCAAAAAATATACCGACTCCCGAGAATCCAAGACTCAAAAATAAAACCATTGTATGGCATCACAGAACCTTCGGCTCTGATACCAATAAAGTTGTCACGCCCCGAGAGTATGCCGTGCCGAAAATCAAACGGACGACATCTCCCCTGTACGTGGCAATATTTCGGGTTAATACAAGGCCCGTAGGCCCACAACAATAATATAATAAACAGATAAATATATATCAACACACAGCGGAAATAGAAACCACATACCCACAACAAAATATACCAAAACATATAGGTGTACACCACCTGACAAGACCACAGTACTAAAACCGTACATAAAACATTGACACAAATTAACGTCCACAACATAAAGACGAAGTCCATACATAGAACAAAATCCATAACACAAATACAAATCACAAATCATCGGGAGACTTCAAAATGTGGAGATGGGATGGATCGCCGGCGCAGCTCCAAGTCGTCACGAAGACTTCTACCTATTACCTGGGCGATAGAAAAACCCAGGATCCGTGGGAGTGAGTAAAACTCAGTAGGTAATAGATAAACATGTACATTAATATCACATGTATTTCGACAGAAAAATCTACAGGTATCACTAGCATGATAACATATCCATGTATATATAACTTCTAACCAAAAGTCAATATGAAATGCAGACATACCTGAATGTCTGCTACGCTACACCTATCCAACCTGAGCACATATCCACAACATATGGTATAAGGAATAGTACTAACTATACTACATCCTGATATGGATCAAGAGTATCACAGTGAATAACCAACAAGTATACAGGTACTGGCCTACTACCATATAGAAAATGTAATAACATGTATGAATATGTACAACAAATGCAACAAGCATAGTACATACAAATGCAACATCACAATAAGCATATATATATAGACTGCATCTATATATGTATGCTAATCACAATCATCCATATATATATATATACATGCATATATGTATATATATGGTAATATGCAAAAATGCCATAAGTCGGCAATGCAGCATGCATGGTCATGTCGGCTCACCCTAAAGCTACCACGACCCCAGTGTGGCCTCGGTGGCTCGAGCATGACAATTGTCCCAACTCAACACCAACCACTACTCTCGAGTGGACGAGTGGGCAGTATGATCGAGTAGCATATAAGCGTAAAGAGCAAGCTACACGATGGGGGTCCCTGCTGTTGGCCACTCTGACAGTCACTACCCATGAGTGGTCGAGTGCCACACACGCAGGACTACGACACGTAAAACCAACTACCACCGTCTAAAGTGGTAGAGTGCGGCACCACAATGCTCTGCCCTCACACCGATTACTCCTCCTATGAGTAACCGTGGAGACAGGATGACTGGCGACACTCTCGACCACAAGGGAGACATCGTCGCCAGCGTGCATGCAAATGACATGAATGTAAGGTCTCACAAACAGACATCCACCATAGACTCTCTATTCTACAGAGGGTCGTGCTAACTAGATCAACGCACTCTCTATCCTGTAGAGAGTCGTACTCAACTGATCGTATCATACTGGGACCACCGGTCCGTAGCGACACCCTAATTATCATTCACCCGACCATTTACATAATGCATGGTCGGTAGAAACATGCACTCTAAGGGTACTAGAATTAACTCTAGGTTCAAGACATCATCTACCTACGGATGACCTTTTTGCCCAATTTACAATCAGGTTGTCATTCGGACTTTACTACTTGTACTTGACTTAAATAAATTCCAAGTTATTTACATCATCTATATGTGTAACTCCTAATCATGGTAAAATAAACATGATAGCAGCAAAGGAGTTAATAACCAACGGATAAAGTATCAAGCATAAGATAAATAGAACAGGGTCAAGGTAACATGATCATTTAAGATGATCATGCATCTAAATCTGTATGCATTAACTACCTGACCGGCGTAGGAATTACCCACCTGATAAGAAGCTCGTGACAATAAAATCCTCACGGCCGCGGTCCTGCCTCGTATCCACATCCTGCACAAACCATAATATGCATTAAGTTCAAGCACATGACAACATATTATTTACTACTATCTTGCTCCTATAGTCGCATCCTTTTTATCGAATACGGATTAGGAAAATCCCTCAAATTATCCAAGGTCGATTCACTATAACCAACCTTCCAAATCCCTTTAGCTTTTATCCACTCAGATCACTCTCAAACTGCTCGCACAAGCTCACACTCAAGCTGTCCACAACTCCATAACAGAGCACAACCCAAATGTATCCCCGATCAACTCGCTACCAACCTTTCTACATCGAGGAACCTTGAAATCTGACCGAGTCGAGGGGAACTACAGCTTACCCTTCACTGCTTCATTTACACACTATGCTATCACTAGTTGAAGCCTACCCTGTCCAACTTGTTGGCAGATTGGCATCTACATCCCCTCAACCACAACAATCAGAAGGCATTCCAACCAGAAATATACCCAACACAACTATGGAAACAATAACTAGCTAGATTACTGAAATTCCAGATCCAGCTCCTCCCATGTTACAGCTATACCAATCGTAATTTCCTCGCATCAACAAAGTACCCTACTTATTTACCGGAACTCACAAATCACACGAACTGAAGCAAACGGTGCTATCCAACTTCAGATCATTAGAAAACAGAATGGATTGGAATAGATAAGACCAATAGATGCCCAAAATAAAGCTACCACGATAGCATACTCACCCGTGCCAAATGCAGCTGTCGACCCTTCCGATGGACCCTGTGTTCCGACTAAGAAGAGGAGAACTTGTCGGTCCTCTTCCTAGAAATCCAAAGATCCTTCAAGGCTGCTGTGGTGACCGAAAAAACAAGAGAAAAACTCAAATCTAACCCACGCTCAACCGAGGGAAATCACCACAGAGGGTTGATTCCGTCCAAGACAAGCAGAGGAGCCGGGCTTACCTTTCACCGGCGATGATCGGCTAGAGCCACTGTCGATCCCTAGTTCCTGCTGGAACTCTTGGCTCCGGCAGCAAGTCATCGATTTTCCCCTTCTGAGCACAGTGTCGTCGCCGTCGTCCCAAGCCCCCAAATCGCGAGCGTTGCTCTGGTCTGTCAGCGAGCACTGTCGCCTGTCGCCGTCCACTCAAGCAGAGGAGCCGACGAAATATGCAACGACAGGAGTCGGAGAGGTCGCGAGAGGAAAACGAAAAAGGCTCATGAGGAGAACAGCGAGGAGGAGGAGAGGGAGAGCTTCGGTCGGATTTTCCACCATTCAACCGCCGCCCACAACAGAGGAGAGGGAGAGATCGGTCGCTTCGGAGAAGAAGAGCAACCGAAAGGGGAGGCACTCGGGAAAAGTAATCGATGGGAAGACGAGAGCGCACAGTGAGAAAAAGGAGATCGCGGAAGGGAAGGAAGAAACGCACCGAGAAATTAAGGGCGATGGCGAGAATGGCTTAGCGTTACGGTAATAGAGTGGTCGGTCCATTAACGGGTCGAGTCCAATAAAGCGGGTCGAGTCCAACTTGATTCAACTTAAATCCGAATTCAATTAAATCTAGGTTAATTAAACCATTAAAACTCTTGAGCTAGGTTAGGTATAATTAACCCCTAACTATCTCCCAAAAATTTTAATTTAACCCACTTATAATATTACCCTTTTTGCCATTTATTCGCGGTATTTTACAGTTCCCCTCGTTGCTGTAGTAAAAATTATGTATCGAATTTGGGTTTGATCCTATTTAAAACTCATGTTCAATTTCAGTAAAAATTCACTAGCTAGGAGCTAGCTTTGAAGGATAAAGTACGCACTTCCATATATATCATCATCTTTTTTAGTTTTATAAAAATGTCATGAGATTTATATATATTCATGTTTAAGTGATTCTTTTTTTTTCCTTGCTAGCCAAAAATGAAATTAACTTGCTTGTTTGTGACGGGAATGTGGAGTTTCTTTTTTGGCTCCCGAGGCTTGTTACATTTTAATTGGAGAGTTGATATAAAATTAAGTAGATTTGCCCCTTCGATTGAGGCTGTGGGAGAACTTTTGGTTGTCCCCTCAGGATGGCTTGACAGTAAATACAAGGTGACGTTTGAGAGGATGTCCGGGTTCGAAATCAGACGAGAGATCTAAAACTCCTCCGGGATGAAATAAGTTTTCTTGTCCTTACCACCGAGTCAAGGGCCAAAGGCCCAATCGCGATTTACCTCCTTCATAATGGTCGAGGGGTCGATCGATGGGGGCCGCTAGTTTGGCGATTCCAAACTTTTTGAGAGGGGAGAACTTTTGGTCGAGATGGGATATCTGCAGCTTCTAGGGGTCTCGCAAGTATGCTTACATCAAAAAGTCATGCCGTGGTGTATATACTCGATGATGATGCACGGTGATGATGTGGTGGGTTAAGGCACGACGATACTTATAGAAATGACTTGGATTGGTTTCGAAAAAAGTCTAAATTTTTTTTCTGAAAAATGAATTTCAAGAATACTTATGTCGAAGTGCTATTGTATTCAATTTCTTCTAGCTAACAGATGTGCGTGCATGCATGCATTTTTTACAATAAAAAAATAAATCAATTTTATTATGATTTAACATTATTAATTAACATGAATAATATGTTTTAGCATCTGAAAATATAATGTTCTATTAAGATTTGTTTAATTTTATTTTTATCATAAAATTCTTCATCTTATTGGATATAAAAGAAAATTTTATATCCGATGACAAAATTAAATAAAAATCTTCATTTTCGACCATATAACACCGGATGACTCTTTGCTATTTTTTTTTCCAAAAGATGCATGTATAACTTTATTAATTAATAGTTTAGTGAAATAATTTACATTAAAATTAATAAAATATATTAAAAATGAAGATCGGGCATTTATACTTTAATAAATCATTTATTAAATTGTCTTATATCTAAATTTGAAGGTAATATCAGACATTTTTGTTAAAAAGTAAAAAAAAAAGCAAGTGGTGTATTTTGGTAATACTCAAGCTCTCTTGTATTTGTTTTAATAATTTATTTTTATTTCCATTTTTTAAAAATAATTCAACTGCTGATGCTTAATTTATTTGGGACATTTTTAAGAAGGGGGGGATAAAGACTTACAATGGCCCCTTTTGATAAAATACTTTAGAAATCATATTTGGTTTTTTATTTTAAAAAAAATATGCTACTATATATTGATTAATTATTCTTATTAGTGCGAGATTAATTAGATATTTTGTTTGAACTAAATATATTTTATCTTAATGCAACGTAACAAATAATTAAGCATGATATGTAAATACTTTGGTGAAAGCCCATTTTAATAAAGGAAAGAATTTCGACCAATTATTTTAGTAAAAAAAAAATAGAAGAAAGCAGAGAAACTACTAAAACTGGGAAGGTTTTAAGGATCTTATAATCCTTCAATTCTAAAGAAAACCTTTTAGTTGAATAGAAGAAAAAGAAAGAAATTAAAGACGAAAACTAAAGCTCTCAAGGATTTAATTAAGTTTATCACAAGCCTTTAATTTTAAAGAAAATCCGATTTTCCATTGATAATTAATGCTTTGAATTTTTTATGAATTGCTGTTTGCGTGAGATGTAAACTGAGGATATTTATGTTGCGGGGTAAAGTATAATGTTTATACTATTTGATGAGTAAAGGAATACTTGACAACTTAATTAGCTTGTGACAATGACAAAGGAAAGATGTGATGGTAAGAACTAAGAAATTAAAGTTTGTTTGGCTCGCGATCACTCTCTCCGCAATTGCATAAGCCCATTCACTAGCAAGGAAATAAGAGGTAAAAGAAATTATGGTTGTGTTCTTGGAATTGAAGCATCCATTGCTACAGGTGCTACCATCGCCTGCCATGACGGCACAAGGCTGCTTGCTGCATATCCATAATCACTTGGCTATGATTTGTGATAGCCTTTGGGCTATCAATTCAATGATCATTCACCCTGAGATGAGAATGATATATAATAATTCTTTGAGATGGGAGGTGGTAAATTTGCCTGCAGAATTTGTAGACTGGGCCAACGATGTGGCTGCTGCTATTGTAGATGTGGGAGAGTTGCTCGGTCGAATCTTGAAATGGAAAGCAAGTTTGCGTCATCCCATTCTTGTCAACATCCAACAGGAGCACTTTCGTCGTGTTGTTCTAGCGGAGCTGAAAGAGATGTTGTGCAACTTGAATTCTTTTGTTCTCAGAGTTTCTGCAATGGGTCTTCCGAGGGACCCCTTGCATTCCATGAACCCACTCCGAAAAGAGTACTATTCAAATGTTCCGAAAAATGAGGTGGTGGGTAGAGAGGAAGACGTAGAGAAACTCATTGCAATCTTTCAACGACCAATTAGAGAGTCATCCGACAACAATGGCGACGATAACAACCCGTGTGTTGTTACCATAGTTGGCGGACCAGGGATTGGGAAGACGACCTTGGCACATATGATCTACCACCATACTTGGCTACGCATCAACAATTTCATCATCGTATTTGGGTGGATGTACCCTCTTCTTCGTCAATCAAGACTATTAATATCATCAAAAGAGAATTTTTAAGGTCCATAAAGAACAAAGAGCATTGTGATCAGAAATTGCATCTTGACCTACCGCTGCAAGCCCAGTGGGAATATGTTAGTGAACAACTCAATGTAAGTAGATACTTCTTGGTATTTCATTGTGATCCATTTGCTACATTAAAGCAACAAGAGCTCTATGAGTTGAAGAACAACCTATTGCGTGTAGGCGGGCCAGGGAGTGCAGACTTGATCACCAACGATTCAATGGCAGCATCAGATTTTGGGGAGGATGATATTATAGCATACAACTTGAATCCCTTATCAGAGGATGCATGGGTGGAATTATTCAAGAGACATGCAGTGACACCAATCCCCCCGTCGAAGCAAGTTAAGCAACTCTTCGAAGACTTGATTGGTCATCCTTTTTCGACCAAAATTATTGGACAATTTAGTGATAATGTTCCAAGTTCATTGGAAACTAGCTTGATGATTGCGCTAGAATATATTTATTCCGTTGATAAATCGACACTTGTCAACATACGATTAAATCAGTACAATCAACTACTTGATTCTCCTGCAATTATCTTACACATGTTAACTGCTGACTACCTCCTACCAATTGATGAAGGTCTCGCATTAGATTTGCTCGACCACTCTGATAGAATTCTTCAAGTTCATGTATTATGGAGAATTTCAACATTCACTTTGACAAAGATGCTCTACTTGAGTATGAAGGTTCCTAAAGATTCAGCTACCATTCCAAGTTGCTGTCGCTATTTGAGTTTGAAAATTAATGCCAGAGTGAGACAGTTTCGATTGCTGACCATGTCAGTCGAGGCGAGCAAAAAGCTGACATTGATTCTACAAGAAGTTGAGGAAAAGACAAAAGAAGACTGTGAGGAAATAACACTTGGAGTATTAAAAAAAAGACGCATGAAAGCAATGACCGCAATTTCAAAGTTCCTCGATAAGATGTCGGTAAGACTTATGCATTTGCGTATTTTAATTGTAGAAACTAATATAATCCAAAGTCTCTCTAGTGAAGTTAGCAAGTTGGTTAACCTAAGGTACCTCCACTTTTCAAAGAATAAGATGGAATTATTTCTAAAATCACTTTTTGACTTAACTAATTTGCAAATTTTAAGTTTATTTAGCTGACAAAATTTTCCAAAGATACCCAAACGAATCTTTAAGCTTAAGAAGTTGCACATTTTGAAACTAGCTTACTGCACAAAGCTTCAGCAATTACCGAAATCCATAACCAAACTCCGAAACTTAGTAGAGCTTAATGTGGAAGATTGTTGTTGGCTCAACAATCTACCAAAGGATTTGGTCAGTTTTAAATCACTAAGAATATATCCTCAATATTATCATAATTGAAAGAGACATGCATTGATCATGAGATAATAGCATATAATTAAAAATCTAGTAAAATTTCACCTAAATCATTAAATAATTATACAAAATAAAATGTTATACCTTCCCGAAGATGATCTATAATAGAGCCAATGCCACCTTAATCACTGCTATCATCCTCACGAGTGATTTTGGATATGCAGCAAGTGACTTTGTGTAATCACAACAAGCGATGTTGATAGAGAATGGTGAAGCAAACTAGTTAGTTTTATATGCAAACCAACATGAGCTTTCTTACCATTAGCATCTTGGCTAGCTTTGTCCATAATCACAAGCAAAGTTAAGTATTCTTTTGCTCACCAAGTAGTTTAAGTATCATACTTTATCTTGCAACATGACATGCAGAATAAGTTTTTGCCTTTATTTATTCTTTTTCTTTTTTTAAACTATGAGGTTTTCTTTAGTAATTGAAAGATGCTGATCAAGGTTTCCTTCGTATATTAGGAATGTTTTTTTTATTCTTGTTTCCTTTTCTTTAATCAATAATAGTTATTTTTTTTTAAAAAAAATAATATTTATATTATTTCAAGACCATTTTATCAAAGCAAACCCCTATAAATATATAAATACACTATAAGAAAAAAGATCATAGACAACACTTTTTATCTGTTGTCTATATGCTTAGAAAAGCATTGTTAAAAGCATTGTGTTATTAAAAGCCCGGTTAATGACAACAGATTAAAAAAGCATTATTTTTTTTCTAGCAAACACAACGCTTTTGCAATGGATAAAAAGCGTTGGCTTTGTTAGAAAAGACAACGATTTTATAATAAATTTAAAGCATTGTCATGTAAGTAAAGACAACGATTTTGCAATGGATTAAAAGTGTTATTTTATTAGCATAGACAATATTTTTTTTCTATGGATAAAAAATATTATTGTTTGAAATAAAATATCAATTTTTATTGATAAATAAAAATCGTCGTCTATTATATTACATGATGAACTACTTAATTAAATCCTTATAAATAACATCGATTAAAATATCATTAAAATACAACTAATCAATCTTCTTACAATTGAACATAGATATTGTATAATCAATAAGTAATGAAAAATGGAAAGTGTGAAGCCATAATCCACAAACTTTGGATCCAAGTTAAGCTTACAAAATTTAGCAAAAAACTTACATACTAGACATGCATATTAGTACAAACCTATCTTGCTTCTTGGATTGAATCTTTCTGGATTGCATCTTCTCGAATATATGAGTATCTTTGGCAAAACAAAAACTCCACTTTCACTTTCTGTTCACATTCATCTGCGAGGAAGAAAATTATTATATAATGATTAAAATGATCAATACAAAGCTTGCACAGATTCCTAACAATTTATTCATAAGAGTTGTAGTAAATACACAATTTATGATCAGATAAAGTTTGTAATAGGTATGGAGAGTGAATCCAATTTAAAGCAATAGAAAATGGACTCATTCAAATGAACCTAGACTCTAACAACCACAGATAGCCACTAATGACCACAAACATACCCAAACAAACAAGTATTCCATAATCTAAATATAATAGCCCCAAACAACTAACAACCAGTAACAGTCACAAACATTCCCAAATAAATAAATATTCAACCACAAATAGGCGCAAGCATCCCCAACAACTATCAATCACAAACATCCCCAAATAAACACATAAATATAACTTTAACTAAATGGAAAAAGATGGCTACGAAACTATGCCATTGAGAATTCCATATCTACTCATAAATATGATCTTGTATACATTCTGTCAACTCGGACCGCACCTCATCAATTTCTTCCCAAGAGTATGGCGTTTTTGTGAATTGTGAATGCACACATAGATTATGTTAATGAAAACAACAATCACCACTAACAATGCAAAATTTTAAGTAGTTTATTTCAAATTATTTATGATAAATAAGATAATCTTACTATTGATCGTAGTGAATCTCTCTCGATAGTTTCAACTTCTTCAATAATTTATATCATAAACCTCATTACATAATAACAATGTTGTTTCACATCTGGTTGTCGAGGAGACTATGTTAATTAGAAATAAATTATTAATAACATTTATACACATTAAAATATATCTTCAACATAATTAATACATACATGTATTACTTCCCACACATCATTTTTTTACCTTTCCTCCCCTTGTTTGAATTAAACAATCTTAAAGCCCTTCATACATTAATAATATTTGATATATGAGTGTTTTATTGACTAAATTAAATGCTTAAGAAAAAAAGAATATGAACTCACATTTCCACTATATATTTCCAATCCTCATTGCGAATGCGACGATTTAAAGAATCCAACAAATATATAACCTCCTTGTATGGTTCAATGACCGTGAGAATCCAATGCCAACTACGCACAAACACATAATTATTTCATACAATTCAATAAATTATCGAAAGAAAACAATTAAAAATGATATTTTAATTCTTACTTACCCAATATTACATGGTACCAAAACTAGTTGATCAACTAATGCACCACTTAGTCTATCTACTAAAAGACTTGCCCTTTGGTTCGACTATTCAAGCTTATGTGTTTTGTCGCGTGTAGTTTTTATCATATATGGGATGTTGTGTGGATTCAAAAATCTGAATTTATCTATCTTGCTATCGTTCACCATCTTTTTATAAAGATACCTGCAATTGAAAACATAAAGAAGATAGAATGGTCACAGAATGTTATGCTACAAAAAATCAGATTCTAGGTTCACAACAACAGAAATAAAATAGAATCTTAGCAGAATTAATTGCTAAAATAATTAAATCATAACACTTAGCATATGTATCCAACTATACAATTACCTGAAATTGACTCCAAATGATACAAAGGAATGATGTTCTCAAGGTACTGAAAAAGTTTATAATCATCGTCAAACACATCATGATCTAAACACAGTGATATATATCTTCCTCCTTTTAGAGCACACTTACTATAACAATATAACATATGTAATTATCTTTGGGCACTTGCTGACAAAGTATGTTTCTTGTTTGACAGTTCAAAATTCTTCCTTCGAGGCTTTTAATTAATAATTGCAAATATAAACAAGTCAGATAGGTTGAATAATAAAAAAAATGTGACAACACTTTGAAATATAATATCACATATACCTCATCTTGCTTCACTATCAATTGTTGTGGCCAAGCCACATGGGTTCCTACAACATCACCAATTACTTCACATTCACTTGGAATTGTATATGGCAAAGGTTCTGATTTGTCCGCTGCTTTATCAATGGAGACTCACATGTAATTCTTGGGTAATGGATCACCATGAAGTAATTTATCAGGTTCATTGCCACAAATAATTGTACCATATGCAACAATATTTTCGTTAGATTCCAATATCAATGCAATTGGTTTTCCCTAAAATACAAATAGACATATTAATAAATTTTACTAACTCTATAATATTAAGTAATAAAATTATAGCTATTATAATACCTATAAAGTATAATTTATGCTCACAATCTGTAGGTCATATTCATCGATTTTCATGTTGTCTTCATTCATGTAAGGTACCTTCACTGAGCAACTAATTTTTTCATCTATTGAAATGTCATATGCACCCCTTTTATATACCATTTCTTCAAGTTTTTGTATACATGCATCTTGTTCTGAAATTTTCTTCTTTGCCTCCGTCATCTCCCTTTTATGTTCATTGATTACATCTTGTGCAACATCTGTTGGAGTATTGGGAATATAATCAAAGTCTCATATTGATAAGACATGGAAAAGATCGCGTACTTATAAGATGAAAAGATATCTCCATTAGCATGAGACCTTTTGGGTAAAACCCAAAAACAAAACCATGAGGGCTTAGGCCCAAAGTGGACAATATCATATCATTGTTGAGATATGTGAATCTTATAGGCACCAACAATTGGTATCAGAGTCATGGTCAATGTCAAGCCATGAACCTTGAACGAAGAAAGTTGAGCTCCCATGTTCGGATCAAGAGAACCAGACATCAGGCAAGCAATCCAGTTGGGTCGGGAGGACCGAACAATTGGCAGGAAGTTTAGTTGGGCCAGAAGGGCTGGACAACTAGCAGGAAGTCCAACTGAGTCAAGAGGACCAGACAATTAGCTGGAAGTCTTGGTGGGTTGATGATCGGACATCAAGAAGAGGATGTCCTTCAAGGATGGATAGGCTTGAGGGGAGGTCAATGTGGTCCTTCGTTTGAGGGGGGGGGGGATTGTTGGAGTATTGGGAATACAATCAAAGTCCCACATTGGTAAGACATGAAAAAGATCATGTGCTTATAAGATGAAAAGAAATCTCCATTAGCATGAGGCCTTTTGGGTAAAACCCAAAAACAAAATCATGAGGGCTTAGGCCCAAAGTGGACAATATCATACCATTGTGGAGATATGTGAATTTTATAGTCACCAACAACATCAACACCCTTCCTCGTTTTGCCAACATTGAAATAGATTGTTGGAGTGACATGACCTCCAATACCCCTCACACGCTCAATATGTTCTTCAGTCTCAAGTGCTTTTGTAAGTATATCTTCTTTTGTCCTCTCAATTTTCAATTTACCCTCCCGTTTTTGTTATATATACTCATCCTATCATGCATATTAAAAATAAATAGTACTAAAAAAGTTTCAATTTAATAAATTTATATTGTTTGTTTTTATGTATTGTTTATTTGCTAATTACATTCTTTTATTCTCTTTTTGTCAAATCCTCGCCTTCAAAGTTCCCTTCTTTGTTGACTCATCCTTTCTTTCACATAATAGCTCTATTAATGTCATCATCATCACATAATTCAGTCACTTACAACAAGAAAAATGTAGCAACATATATGAAATAATTTTATGTGAATAAATTGGTGGGTTCATATGAAAATATGCTCAAAATATTCTTACTATTTCTTCAACAAAGTATGCATATCCTTTACGTGCAAGCCGATGAGGATATATGTATTGTTTTCTTCTCTCTTTTTGTTGATCACTTAGTTTTTATTTATTTCAAACAACAACAAATAAAATTTGTGTATAAAATATGACTTATGGTTGACTAGTTTTAAAATAAGAAATTAAGAAACTTATAATGAAGTCTTCTGACATGCGACTAATGACAAACAAACTCCAATCATTTCTTGAAATACCATAGCATGTAGGTGGCTTAGTCAACTCTTCAATTTTATCAAGTTTTCTTAAAATGAACGTCTGAGTGAGATGAGTTTTGTATCGACACCACTTACTATTTGCTGATTTTAAACAACCCTTCTTCCAACTTGTATTGACATTATACATCAACTATAAATCACAAAAGTGAAAATATGTTAAAAAGATTAATATGTAACATTAAATATATCATAACAATATGAAAATCAAAATAATCTTTTAAACACATATATAGGTGAACATTCAAGCTAAAAGTGCTAACTTACTTACGTTAACCAATTCCCATATCAATTCTTTAACATCACTTGGAACCTATTTCCAAGTCTTGTAAATATTCTTAACTTTTTCTCGAGCAAGCAAACCAATATAACTTTGCATTTCAATAGCAACTTCTCTTATTGGTTGTCCAAGTTTGTTGAATGTAACATCCCTTCTAATTCCTTGAACTCTTTGCCTAGAAGGCTTATCCAAGTGCGTACGATCTTTAGACATTATTGTGGTTTTTGTGTTTGTAGAATCCAACACAGTGTTACCATCTCAATTCTCTTCACTTTTAGTGGATGCAATTTTCATATGCTATCCAAATCTCTTACTGTTTGGAACAGTGTCACATCCGTCAGTTCCTATTTTCAGCTTTGTAGAGGATGTCATAGAGTCCACAACTATTGCTAGCAACTGATATATACAACAAATAAGAGAAAAATAAAAAAACAATTATAGGAACATTATAAAAAGTAAGATAGCGTATCAATATTGTCCACAAAATCAGTATCGAAAGCAAGATAACATATCAATATTGTCCATAGAATCAGTTTTTAAAGCAAGATAACATATCAATATCATCCACAAAATCATCTTCAAAAGGTAAATAACATATCTGTATATTGTCAATCCAAATCCCATCACAGTCTTCACAAATGCATGGTGGTTCATTATCATCAGCTCCGTCGACATCTATTAATGGCAACCCTTTGCTAAAACATTGATAGTGGATTGCAGTGTCTTCCATACCTTCACCTTTTATGTATTCAAAGTACTCCCTGCTTGGAGTTGTAAGTACAACACTCCATAAAGGATCTTCAATATAAAATACTTGCTTTGCTTGATTGGACAAGATAAAAGAGTTGGATTTGAATCAGAAAAATTAATAATATGAAATTAGAGGTGTGGGTGTTTTCGGATTGAATTGCATTTTGTTTCCTTTTCTAAGGCGGTATGCATGTTTTTGTATTTAACTAACGTTCATATATCAATGGAAACTAACCGCCTACAATAAAAAAATTAAGGGACCCTTTTCTCCAAATCTAGCGATCAAGTATTTGTTTTAACTATGATCACATGTACAATGGTAACATGAACTTATACGACAAATTATGTAAATCAGTATTGAGGCATTTTCTATATATAAGGGCAAGAAAAAAATTTATGCATAAATTATTTGAGCAAACAGTAGTTGGACTTGGGCAAGAAATATATGTAACTAACTTGGTGATTCCCTCTTACATGCTTGATAATATCCCGACTACCAAAACATGTCAAAAAATAGTGGCTGATTGTGATCTTGGCTCGCTCCGACGAGCTCTAATGGATGCTGCCACATTGCTCTAATGACTGTTGATGCCGCATCTAGTGGTCGATTATGATTGCGATTGTTGTCGACTTGCTAGGAGAGGGTAGCAACTTGCGCCCTTGTTGTTGAAAATAAAAAATACAACACTTAAGAGATGCAGGAGGAGGAAGAAAAAGGCTAGCTGCGCTCATTGTAGGAGGTGGGTTGTTGTTGATGGGTGGAAGGAGAAGAAGAAAAGCTAGGGCAACGGTTGGGAAAAAAAATTAGAGAAGAGAGAAAGGAGTCATTTTGGTGCGTGAGGCAAAAGGGGATGGCGGCTAAGATAGGTTTTTATCGAGTTTAAAGAAGAACACTTCGCCAGTCGACTATTGTATACTGTTGACCTCATCCAACGGTTTCGACGAAGCCTGATCGCGATCGTTATCATCCAACGACCAATTGGGTAGTCAACTGTTCAAACCATCAGTGGACTGCCTAAGGTAATAGTCGACTACTATCAGCCAACAGTTGACTGTGAAACATTTTGTACCATATCCACCTAATTCCAATTGACTGCTCATTGCTAGCAGTCGACTGATAGTGGATAGTTGACTGGTTCAATCCACCAGTTGATTGCCTGAGCCAAAAGTTGACTGCTATCAGCCAACAGTTGACTACGAAACCTTCTGTGCCCTATCCACCTAATTCCAGTCAACTGATCATTTCTATCAGTCGACTGATAGTAGACAGTAGACTGGAATTAGCAACCAATCGATTATGATTGCGATTGTTGTCGACTTGCTAGGAGAGGGTAGCAACTTGCGCCCTTGTTGTTGAAAATAAAAAATACAACACTTAAGAGATGCAGGAGGAGGAAGAAAAAGGCTAGTTGCGCTCATTGTAGGAGGTGGGTTGTTGTTGATGGGTGGAAGGAGAAGAAGAAAAGCTAGGGCAACGGTTGGGAAAAAAAAAATCAGAGAAGAGAGAAAGGAGTCATTTTGGTGCGTGAGGCAAAAGGGGATGGCGGCTAAGATAGGTTTTTATCGAGTTTAAAGAAGAACGCTTTGCCAGTCGACTGGTGATACTGTTGACCTCATCCAACGGTTTCGACGAAGCCTGATCGCGATCGTTATCATCCAACGACCAATTGGGTAGTCAACTGTTCAAACCATCAATCGACTACCTAAGGTAATAGTTGACTACTATCAGCCAACAATTGACTGCGAAATATTTTGTACCATATCCACCTAATTCCAATTGACTGCTCATTGCTAGCAGTCGACTGATAGTGGATAGTTGACTGGTTCAATCCACCAGTTGATTGCCTGAGCCAAAAGTTGACTGCTATAAGCCAACAGTTGACTATGAAACCTTCTGTGCCCTATCCACCTAATTCTAGTCAACTGATCATTTCTATCAGTCGACTGATAGTAGATAGTAGACTGGAATTAACAACCAGTCGATTGTCATATCATAGCTCAGGAGTCAACCATTGGTTGACTACTCCCTTGATTGCCAAACATCCAAGTCGTATATACTAAAAAAATATGCTAATAGATAACACTTCTTATAAAGTGTTGTCTTTTACTAATAAAAAAAGATCAAATACAACGCCATTAAAAAAATCGTTGTGTTTGACCTAAAAACAATGCTAATACACAATAATTTTGTAAAAAACATTGTTTATGATACTTCTCAGAACAAAATAACACTTTACACTAAAAGCGTTGTTAAATGAAAAACTACAATGTTTTTCATAAAAAGCGATGTATTTTAAGTGTGGTCTATTATCTTTTTTATTATAGTATACTTTACATTGAAATTAATAAAATAGATTAAAAATGTTCTTTTTAAAACTATTAAAATAACAAAGTTATTAGAAAATGGATAATTTATTATTTTTAAACATGTCAACTTTAATTTCACTAAATAACTTGATCGATTGAAATAGATAAATTTAAACTAAATATCCAATCTTTCATTTTCTATTAAATTAAATGGGTAGTATTATTTTTTTTTCTTAGAAAAAGGTTTCAGTTTGCTAAATTTTTTAAAAACTATGAACGAATTGAAGCAAATTAATTTCTTCTTATTTATCTAAAAAAATGTTTGTCATTTATTAAATTGCCTAATCTAAATTTGAAGATAATATCGGATGTATTTTATAAAAAGGAAAAAAAAATAGTAGACGGAGTATTTTTGTAATAATCAAGTTCCTTTTGACATATCCCATATATTAGGGGTATTTGTTTTGGTAAAATCCTCTAAAATAATAATTTATTTTCATTTTTTAAAAACTAATTCAATAACTGCTGCTTAATTTATTCGGAACATTTTTAAGGAAAAAAACAAAGACTCATAATGACCCCTTTCACAAATCTCACTGCTTTATAAATGCTTTTGAAATGATATATATATATTAAAAATATAATTTATAATATTCTGATTAATTATTCTTTTTAGTGCGCGTGCGCGCTTAATTCTAAATTTTGTTTGAACTACTTATATTTTATCTTATTGCAACGAATAAATGAAAGAGCTTCCATGAATTACTTTAGCGAAAGAAACATAAAAAAGCAGAGAAAAAACTAAAGCTGGCAAGGTTTTAAGTATCTAAAGCCTTCAATTCTAATTAAAGAAAATCTTTAGAAGAAAAAGAAAAGAAATTAAAGGCGAAAAACTAAAACGGTCAAGGATTTAATTAAGTTTATCACAAGCATTTAATTCTAAAGAAAATTTGTTTTTTTCATTGATAATTAATGCTACAATTTTTATTTTTATTTTATGGATTACTGCTCGTGTGATGTAGACTGAGGATATTTTTGTAGAAACTCACAAAGAAATAAAAAAAATAAACGTCATCGCTTTTTTATTATTAGAGTCTAAGGATCAATTTTAGTGTAGAGTAGATTTCTAGAAATATTTTCAAATGTAAGTTGGATCTTTCATGGGAGCTTCCTAAGTTGATTCTGCTGTACCATATGTATTAATGCATATTTTAGCTCAAAATTATTGGCCTTCCCTGTTGGCCTGACAATAGTGGACCTTAATCCTCTAGTACTCGATGTTGTGGAATTCCTTAGAGGTCTATTCTCCAAGTTTGCTAAGGCATTGTTTTGCATTACTCTGGGTTTTTCCATATTTCTTCGTTGAATCTTCCTTCTAAGAAAAGTCCTATAAATTTCAGGATCAAACGGTCGTTCGATCTATTGTGCCTTTGCATGCATAATGAAACAACCTTCAAATAGAGAGTAATTGGACAATAAAATAGTAAAGGTAAATGCAATAAATAAGAAGAGTAACGGTAAGAAAATGCTAAAAAGAAAAACAATGCAAAACTAAAATAAAAGAAGTCTAATACAATCTTCATTATTTGACTAATATCGATTTAACAGTCCTCGACAACGTCGCTAAAAACTTAATGTCTGCTTTCGCTCAATGACAAGTGCACAGTTGTCGTCAAATAATAAAAAGATATCGATCCCACAAGGACTGAAAATTGATTACCAGCCTACTAAATGGATCTAGATTGTTTAGACTGAGTCTAGTGTTCAAAAAATTTCCTAAACTAGAGTGTGAAGGTATGAAAATCAGAGAATTGAGAAGAAGAAATGGAGAGTTGAGAGACATGCAAGAAAATTGAGAGATTCATAAAGGAGGAAATCAAAGGTGCAAAGATGATTCTAGGATTTCGATTTCACCTAAATGACTGTAAACATAAAGTCTATATCTAGTTCCTCATTCTCAACGACTGCTTGTGTAGGTAGGTTATCCTATTTAATTCGATGTGAACTTTTGGAACTACATTGACATATTTACTCTAATATGATGTCTACTTTCAAAGTGACTGAGCTCAGGGATTGCTTTCTCAAGGAGACCCTTGTTACATGGTTCCATAATTCCCAACTAGTCTTCTCCTACTATGTGTCCATGACTTGGAATAAATCTATTAAGTTCTATGATAACCTATGGATTTTCGCGACAAATCGATGCACTTTCGTAGTTGATGTTGGTGCAAGGAGCACCACTCCTATGTTTTGATGCATGAACCGAGATTAAATGTTAGGATGAACCTGTGAACTTATATGCGTGTTAAGTGTGCAGACTTAACAGAAAGTCCTAGTAGATTGTGTTGACCGAATACTAGGCAGAAGACTTGATAGATCAAGAGGACCGACACCAGGTAAGAAGTCGGAGGTCGGGTGAGGCCGGATAGTTGGCAGGAAGTCTAGCTAGGTCAGGAAGACCGGAGAGCTAGCATGAAGCCCTGGTGGATCAGATTGAATGTCAAGCAAGGTAAGTCCAGCAAGATAGTCAGTAGGTAAACCTGGAGTGAAGAGGTGAGACTGAATCCTCAGGTGGGCACAAAACTAGGCATCGATCCGACAGAGTGTCCATGTTGGACTTAGAAGTTGTGATTGAGCAGTATTACTACTGCCATATCATATTATACTGTGTATTTTGCTAATCTCATTTTGCAAGTCTTTAGGCAACCGAAAGGTTTCCAGGGACCCAATCGATTGAGTATGGTCCAGTCGACTAGGATGCCGAGTTGGCAACCAAGTCTAGTGAACAATCGGAGATTGTGCAACCGAGATGACAAGTATTCTAGTCGACTAAGGAGGTCCAGTCAACTGGGATAAAAAATTTTCCGAACTATGGAGGAGCGGAGCTAGCCAACTTGGAGTCAATTGGAAAGGCCAAAATACCAAATCGACGGACTAATTTGGAGTCGACTGGAGGGTGTTTCAGTCTACTGGGAAGTGCCTATATAAAAAATGGAGAGCCAACTCCGAGAAGAACAACTATACTACTCCGAAGTGTTGTCGTTGTCATCTCCTATTTGCAAAAGCATCATCACGCCGACATTCCACACATCCGACACTCCGAGCTCCATTTCAAAAGCTACAAGTGTCGGTATATTTAGTTAGATTGTATTTATTTCTCTTATTTGTACTTAAATTCAAGAGGGAAGGTAGTTTGTACCTTTTCCTCTAATCCTTGTAAAAAGCGAACCCCTTCGAAGTTGAGAGTTCTCGAATCGGAGGGTCTTTTAGTGAATTGCCCATTGACATGACTCTCGGAGAGTCATGGGCCTTGGAGTAGCAACTCAGCTCGGGTTGTGAACCAAGTAAAAAGCTTGCACAATTATCTTATTTTACATTTCCGCTGTATTACTTTGTTTTAAAATGTAAAAATGTTTTAAAAATTAAGATAAAGAAAGTTTTATATTCTCCTAAAGTCACTCTCTCTCTCTCTCTTGAGAATTCTCGATCCTACAATTGATAATAGAGTAGGGGATGCTCCGATTTTGGTGAACCCACCAAAGTGAGCTCTAAGAATTTTCTTTATTTTTTTTCTTGCTTTAATTTTAAATTGTGCACTAAGATTAATTATTTTTAATACTTGTCCATCTTGTATTAATATAAGTTCAATTTTTGCACTAGTGTAATCTTACTTTCTAGAAATATTTAAAAATAAAATGTCATATTTAGAGGGTTATAGTACCGTTCACCCTCCTCTCTTTAATAGAAAGGACTTTAGCTATTGGAAGCGGCGAATGGAATATTTCTTGAAAACTGACCTAGAGGTTTAGTTTTCAATTAGGAAAGGATTTATTTCTTCGGTAGATGACTCGGTGAGTTGTTAGATCCAGAGAAATGGACTGCGGACATTAGGAAAAGAGCTTAAGTCGATTACAAGGCCCTTAACACCTTGCAATACAGACTAACCAAAGAAAAGCTTAATAAAGTCGGATCATTTAAAAATGCTAAAGAATTATGGGATAAATTAATAAATTTGCATGGACAAGCTAACTCGGGTCAAGCTGAGAACGATATAGCTTTGATGGCAGGATCAAACATAAAGGGAAAGAAATCTAAGTCGAAAAAGAAAAGGAAAAGGCATTAAAGGAAACCTTGGACAAATCATCATCGGAAGAGTTGGATTTTGAAATACCGAAGACAAGCTTCGTAGCACTCATAGCAGTTGACGAGTTCGAAGTCGAATCAAGACAAGGATCTGAATCCGAGTCCAAGTCTGACACAAGCCATGGATCCACATCCGTTTCCGAAGGTCCAAATGAGGTAACATCTCTTTTAGAAGATAAATTGTACAACATCATAGCATGCCTAGGTAGAAAATTAGTTGAGTCCGAGAATTGAGTTGACTCACTTCTTAAGGAAGTCCAAGTACTTAAGGAGCAAGTTAACTTGAAGACTTCGACTTGCCAAATGAAGGATAAAGATTCAACTCAAGTTGCAAAGCTTGAGAAAGAGAACTTTATCTTAAAAAGTCAAGTAGAAGATCTCACTGGAACATTGGAAATGTTCACCTCGGGCTCCAAATATCTCAACATGATGCTTGGGTCTCAACGAGCTATGCACAATAAATCTAGACTCGAATACAAAGCTAAGGACACAAATATATCATACATGTCCTTGTTTAATAGAAATGCTAAGGATCGAGTCCAAACATGAGTTCCTAAGACTAACTTAGTCAACCAAGTTGGACCGAACCAATTTTGGATTCCCAAAGGTCAAGCTCACTTAGTGAACAAGACCTATCAAAGCTATCACTCAGGGGGAGCTAATTCTTTGCCAGTTTTCTTAATTAGATAAGACTCTTGCATGCTTAAGTTAGTTATTACTTGCTTAATTTATAACGGAC
The DNA here is from genome assembly GCA_025175895.1 of Wurfbainia villosa. Taxonomy (NCBI): domain Eukaryota; kingdom Viridiplantae; phylum Streptophyta; class Magnoliopsida; order Zingiberales; family Zingiberaceae; genus Wurfbainia; species Wurfbainia villosa. The sequence continues at coordinate 7,312,495 of CM045998.1, read as the reverse complement.
TAGATAGGAAACAAAGAAGTTTAAACTTGAACAACCTAGTACTGAGACGAAGAGAACTGATAGTAAGTTAGGGAAACTCTTTAAAGTACATGTCTAGGAAGTGGTTCACCGGATATCTAAGAAGACCATATGCCTCATCACTACCTGGTGCACTAAGTTGAGTGAAACTAACCGAAGCTAACTCACTAAGTCTTTAACTAGTTAGATCAAAACTTAGTCCAAAGCAAGTCAAGTACTTGGTTCCCTGATCGATTTTGTCTTAGGAAGTGGTCCATCTGGTATCCAAGAAGGTCATATATATCGCCACTATTTGGAAGTCGATTTTGGAAAAAATTACTTGATTAGTCCAAGCTAAACTTGAATCTAACACAAGTTTAAATACTTTAATATTTATTAAAGTTAATCAAGTAAGAATGAACCCTCATCTCACAAAACAAATAAGATTAATGTGTATTGAAAACCTAGTCTTGGTGAGATGAATAAGGTTAACTCAATCAAACCAACTAATTGTTCCTAGACACATTTTATGGGGAGCTAAGGAAAATCTATTTTCGAGTATTTTGGTCAAAATTATTAAAATACTTTCAAAACTTGAATTTATAATAATATTTAAAATTATTTGAAAATTAAAATGAATTTAAGTTGAAAACTTAGGGGGAAGAGGAAGAAATTTAAGAATTGAAATTGAACTTATCTATCTAAACTACTAGTATTTATCCTAAGTATTGTAATAAAAAACCTAGTAAATCAACATAATTCAAGGGGGGAATTAAGCTTAACATAATCCAAAGTTTCACTTAAAAACATTTATGTTTAGATATTTAATATATCTTTTATCATAAAGGATCCATGCTTGGAAAGTGGTTGTCCTTAAGTAAGATTGCATTTTTGTCATACTTACATGCATCATTAAGGGGAAGTTTCATTCCTAAGTTCATGATCAAACATTTATTAAAATGTATATTAATTTAAGGGGGAGATCAAGAATACAGGGGGAGTCTAAAAGATTTGTTAATACCCTATCAAAATTAAGTTTATAATACTGTCAAATTATACTTAAGTTGAAAACTTGAATCTAATATGAACTTGAAATGAATAATTCTAAGGTGGAAAGAAAAATTTGAATACTTGAACTGGATTTATTAATCTAATGATACTTAATACTCAATTAACATTTATCCTAAGTAACTTAGCTTTATCTAAATTTTGAGAGATGAGAGTTAGCTAAGCTAAGTCTAAACTTAAAATGTTCACTTCAAAATCTAATCATATAATAGGATCTATGTGTGGAGTCCTTAAAAGATTAAAGTAAATTTCTATCATGATAATCACATGAGCAACATTGATGGAAAACATAAGGGAGAGATTGAAAAAATTATTTTGAAATTTATCTTGGAATAAAAGAAAGAAAGCATAGGTTAAGGGTTTTCAAGATTAAAATACTACTTTGTTTAATCACAAGTATAAATTCATGCTTGGATATTCTTTATTGACTTTGATTGCATGTATCATAAATTAGAAATGTGTTTCAAAATTTGATTTAGGGGGAGAGAATGTAAGGTTATTTTTGAAAACATAAGTAAAAAGGGAAATAAAATGAGTTTAAGAGAATATGAGAAACTTTAGGGGGAGTTTTGAAAACTTAAGTGATAGCATAAATTTAAGGGGAGTTTTGATATATTTAAACAAATTTTTCACAAGCAAAGTTTTTGAATAACTTAGTGAAAAAGCATAATTCTAGGGGGAGGCTATACAAAACTTGTGTTTCAAAACAAACTTATGTCTAAACCCACGTTTCAAAAACAAGTTTTTGAATATATAAAGGTTTTATATCTTATATAATTTTCAAAACATTAATAAGTAACAATTTGTAATATTTCTAATTATTATTTTTGAAAATCCAAATAATTTTTTTTAGAGTAAGAAAATACTAAGGGAGAATTTGATTTTTGACAAGTTTTTGAAAATCTCAAATCTAGTATTTCAAACTTTGAATAGTTTCATATCTCTTATGATTAAAGTTCTCAAACTTCAAGTAAATTGAAAATGCAGTTTTGAGTTTGAAAGCATTCTTTTTCATGACTTAGAAAATTTATGTGAACTTTGTATATAAGTCATGGGACATTGCTAAATTCCTTGGCATATAATTTATTTTTGTATTTGATGTATGCCAAAAGGGGAGAGATTGTATTTAAGTTAGAACTTAAAATTGAGAGATGCATTTGTATATGCATGTATGTTAGAATAGAGAAATGCATTTGTATATGCATGCCATTTGTTTTGTAATTCATGAATTAAAGATGTGGTATTTTTAATTCTAATATTAAACGATTGTCATACATCAAAAAGGAGAAAATTATTGATGTAGGGGGCACCACTCTTATGTTTTGATGTATGAACCAAGGTTAAATGTTAGGATGAACTTGTGAACTGATATGTGTATTAAATGTGCAGACTTAACAGAAAGTCCTAGTAGGTCGTGTTCATCGGATACTAGTCAGAAGACTTGATAGATCAAGAAAATTGGACACCAGACAAGAAGTCCAGATGGATCGTGCAGATCGGACATCTAGCAGAAGACCGACTGGGTTAGGGAGACCGGACAATCGGCAGGAAGCATCGGATGTCAAGCAAGGTAAGTCCATCAAGACAGTCGGTAGGTAAGCCTCGAGTGAAGAGGTGAGGCCGAGTTCTGAGGTGGGGATAGAGTTAGGCGTCGATTGGAGATCGTGCAATCAAGATGGCAAGTATTGCAGTCGACTGAGGAGGTCTAGTTGACTGGGGTAAAAAATTTCCCGAACTATGAAAGAGCGGAGCCAGCCAGCTTGGAGTCGACTGGACCAGGTCTAATTGACTGGAAAGGCTGAAATACCAAATGGATGGGTTGATTTGGAGTTGATTGGAGGGTGTTCCAGTTGACTATAAAGTGCCTATATAAGAAATGGAGAGCTAAGTCCGAAAAGAACAACAATAGTACTACTTCGAAGTGTTGTCGTCGTCATCTTTTGTCTGCAAAAGCATCATCACACCGACATTCCACACATCCGATACTCTGAGCTCCATTTCAAAAGCTACAATGGTCGGTATATTTAGTTAAATTGTATTTATTTCGCTTACTTGTACTTAAATTCAAGAGGGAAGGAAGCTTGTACCTTTCTCTCTAGTCCTTGTAAAAAGTGAACCCCTCTGAAGTCAAGAGTTATTGAGTCGGAGGGTCTTTTAGTGAATCGCCCATCGAGACGACTCTCGGAGAGTCGTGGGCCTTGGAGTAGCAACCCGACTTGGATTGTGAACTAAAAAATGCTTGCACAATTGTCTTATTTTACATTTTCGCTACATTACTTTGTTTCAAAATATAAAAAGGTTTTAAAAATTAAGATAAAGAAAATTTTATATTCTCTGAGATTCACCCCTCTCTCTCGGGAATTCTCGATCCTATGGTCGATTCCTCCATGACTCGGTTTTCTACAGATCGAAGGATTAGGTTCATCTTTCAGTCCATCCCCTCACCCCTAGGATTCAACCTAGTGCTTTTGACATCAAGATCATGTAAACACAATAGAGCCAGACCACAAACATTCATTTCATCAAACAAGAAATAATCATAGATGCATACTCAATGAAAACAATGTAAGCAAACATGAATTCACTGCATAATAATATTTATAATTAATAGAGGCTACTCCCTCATCCTAGAATCTCAGATTCTATTCCATAGATATGGAATTGCAACCAAAAGACATCGAAAAGAGAAAGATTACAATTGAAACAATCTGAGAAAGAGAAAAGAAAGCTTAGTCTCGATTGGGAAGTGTCTTTTGTTGCAGCTCACCTTCAGATTTGGAGTGGTAGTATCGAAATCCCCTTCCGATTCAATCTCTGGAGCTTTTTAGGGCCCTTGGATGGCTCCCCTCATGACCCCTTTCTTTAGATTGTCTTTTCCCTTTTATAGCTTTGTCTCCAGCTCACCCCTATCCATAAAGTTCATTATTTCCTCGAAATAGTCACCGCCCGACACGATCATGCCTTTAGGTATGGCTCCATCGTGCTTCATCTTGGAATCTGAAACTATAGAAAAACATGGTCGTGTGTCAAAACACGACCCTGCCATGTGTTGGTGCAATCGGCCTAGGTCACGATTGACTAGACTCGAGTTTGACTCGAGTGATGTTTTGATGTTTGACATGGAAGTTTGACATTGATGTCTGATAATATTTTGGAAAGATTGTTGGCACAATTGACCAGGGTCATGATTGACCGGACTCGAGTTTGACTCGAGGGGGATTTTGATGGTTGACTGGAGTTGACAATGTCATGGAAAGTCCAAGTCTTGAGTACTTGGCATGTAAAGTCCAAGCATGGGTCTTGGCAAGGAAAAGTCCAAGCATGGGTCTTGGCATGGAAAGTCCAACATGGGTTGGCAAGGGAAAGTCCAAGCTTGAGTCTTGGCATTTGAGAAGTCCAAGGGGTTTGATATTGGCGGCGTAAAGTCCAAGCAGAGTCTTGGTAGCGTAAGTCCAATGTGCATTGGCGGTGTAGACACCGTTAGCATGACATAGCCGATGGAAGCACCTGAAGACTAGCGCAATGGACGAACAAGTCATGGATGACTTGGAGGGATCCGAGAGATGCGAGGCTGACGGAGGTGGCTAGAAGGCTTAGGTCTAGGCTAAGGGTGGTCGAGCAAGTATGGGGGCACCATACTTGGGTTAAACTTCATGTTTGAGGTTAAAACCTCATGTTTGAGGTGTGCCAGTCGACTGGTGCCATGTGCCAGTCAACTGGTGTGAGTCAACTAGGATTTGACTGCGGGAAGTGTCCCAACAGTCGACTGCCAGAGGTAGGCAGTCAACTGATCGTGTGATCAGTCGACTGGTGCTCGAGAATTTCAGCACAGAGTGGAGTCGAGACTCGACTGCTAGGTTAGCAGTCGAGTGAAGGCTCCATTAGTCGACTGATGGGTATGATCAGTCGATTGATGATGGATCCGTTGGATTTTTCCAGCATGGATCTAGCCATTGTCTCATGACAACAGTGCCATCAGTCGATTGATGGTCCCGAGCAGTCGACTGATCAACGATTTCTAGCCCAGGCAAAAGCTTTAAATGGAGCTCGTGGAGGAGGAAATCAATAGCATTTCTTGAGGTGTTTTGGGACGATTTGCTGCTGGAAATTAGGGTCTCCAAGTGCAATTAAGCAACCACAAAGCAAGCAATCCAAGAGCAATTGTAAAGTGTTGTTTTCTTTACTTGTTGTGTATTTCATTTGTATATTTCTTGTATTTATTTTTTACTATTGTAAGATCACTTGTACGAGGTTTCTCCGCCTCCAACTTGTGTCGAGAAGGAGTGTTTATTAGTGGTGTGTGATTGGCATCGCTAGAGCTCTTTAGAGCTCGATCCGTGGAGTAGGAACCGTTCGGTTCCGAACCACGTTATATGATTGTGTAATTGTGTGCTTGTATTTGTGTTTGTTTTATTTCCGCTGTGCTAATACGAATTGTAGACAAGCATGCAATTGAAATCCATCACGCAACGAATCGATGCTATTCGCCCCCTCTAGCGGTCAACATTTCCCCAACAAGTGGTATCAGAGCCCGGGGCTCTTCTACGAACTAACCGCTGGGAGCTAAGACAAAGACGCTAGAGGGTGAAGATGGAGTTGGAAGAACAACTAGATTGGGACATCAACATACCGGTGCCCTACACCCTATATGGACGAGAAGGCTTCAATTCGTGGAAGAGAAGAATTAAAGATTTCATTATGATGAGAGACTTTGAGGAGTGGTCCATCTTAATGGATGGATTTGAATATCCGAGAGGACCAAAAGGTGGCTTCCTCAAAAAGAAGAGATGGAGTGAAGAGCAACTCCAACAATTTGAGAAAAACAAGAAGGTAGTAAAATTTATTTTTGATTTAATACCTAATGACTTCTTGTGTAGCCTAGGTGATTGCATGGATGCCAAGGAGCTTTGAAGGGAATTGACCAAGCTCCATGAAGACCCATCACCGGCTCAAGAAGAGGAGGCCGAAAATGAATCCTCATCCTCACAAGCGAGTGAGGAGTCGGAAGTTGAGAAGGAATCAACTTCCGGATCGGTGGAAGAAGAGGTGGAAGAAGTGGAAGAAGCATCCACTTATAGGATTGAGGAGGAGAGACCATCTACTCCGGAGCGAGGGCAAGAGCAAGGAGATCCATCTACTTCCAGGAGAAGTGATGAACAAGCTCAAGAGGCCCTAACCACCACCCTAGGTAACTCAAGCATGCCAATTAAAAATAAAATTCATATAATATGTTTTGAGTGTAGGGAAGCCGGGCATTACAAGAGTAAGTGCCCAAAAAGAGTCAAGAAGGCTCCAACACCAAAGGTCAAGGAGACCGAGCAAGTGATTTGCTTCAAATGTCGGCTACCGAGGCATTATAGGAGTCAATGCCCTAGGGGGAGCAAAAAGACCCAAAATGGAGCATCATATGTAGGGGGAGCTAAGGTTAACCCTAAGGTATATTTTAGTAATGCTCCTTCTAATTTAAATGATAAAAAAGCATGCTAGGAATTTCAATTTTCTTGCAATTTATCATGACAAGAATGCTAGGAACCATGAATATTGTTTAGGAGCTAAGAAGGTCAACCTTAGGAATAAGGAGAAATTTGGAACTAATGTCCCATCTAGGTGAATAATTCTAGACAAATTCTACCTAGGGAGACAATTAGAAAGGTACAAGAGCACCTAGGTTTTAACCCCAAATGGACTAGGCATATGCCTAGGAAGAACCATGCCCAAGGATTGAATCAAAATTCTAAAATTGGGCAATTAGAGGTTGAAAATCAAGCCTTGAGGTCAAGGTTTGAAAAACTTGAAAAGACCCTCAAGAAAATGCAAAATCAATTTCAAGGGTCAAGTGATCAAAAATCTAGGTCTAGGAGTCAAAGTCAAAGACCTAGAAATCAAGAGTCAACCAAGGGCAAGCCTAAGCCCAAAAAGACCTACCATAATATTCCATTTGATTATGGAACTCAAATTAGGTCTAGGAAAACCAAGGTTACTAGGAAAGTCATCCTTAAGGGTAACCAAGGAATGTGCCTAGTGGCTAGAGTTTCTAAGAAACTTAGGGTGACCACTAAGAAGGTTACAAGGGGAGTTACCCCTAGAGTTAACCTAGGCAAGCCCCAAATGACCAAGGATAACAAGCCTAGAAGGGTCATTAGGAAGGTATCTAGGGAGGTTATCCCTAAGGAATATCTAGTAAACCCTAGAAGCTCAAATAGGTTTTGGACTCTTAAGAGCGTGATTGATTCATGCTAGATGGGTTTAGGTGTGCCAACCTTAAATGGAAGGGTAGTTAACCTAACCATGATAAAGGTGGTACTTTAGGTAATTTTCAAGGTTATGGATACCATGAAAATAGATTTGATATTATGATCCTAAAAGATTTTAGGATGTGCCAACATATCTTTGGAATTATGAAAAATCAATTGAATTGACATAATTTAGGATTAGAGGTCATAGTGTGCCATTTTGGATTTTTGGCACACTTGAGAGAAAAGTGATAATATGGCAAAATATACTTAATTATATCAAATGACAACTAATATTGAAATTTAGGTATTTTTATACTTATATATTTTATTTGCCATGCTTTGTTTGCTATATAACATGTCATGACATCATATTTACTTTTAACCATTTAATATGCTATGATCATGGTTAGGATTAAGGATTAATGTCATGTGTTTTAGATTATATCATATGCCATGACATCATGATCATTGGCCATACTTTATTATGCTATCATTTATGCTATGATCATACTTCATGCATTTAATTTGATTAAAATTGAGTTAAGGACTTTGACATGACTTGAAGTCCCATTTATAAGGGAATCAGGTAGAGTTGCCTTAGAAAATGTATGAGGCCTTAGATTAGGATAACCAAAACCCACATCTCACATTAAATTGACATGTATGTGTATTTTATACACCCTAGATACATGTGAGATACTAGGATATGAGTTAAGTTCAAGGTGCATAGTTTTTGCATCGAGATGAACTAAAACTCATCTTATCTTAATTGTGGATCATTAGAAAAGCTTTTGTACAAGTCATGTATATTGAGCCCAAGGAACATGATCCAATATAGATTTTCAAAAACATTTTAAAATTATTTTAGAAAACCTTAGTGAAGTCTATCTTTTGATAACAATCACCATTGATGAAGTTGATACAAAGTATGGCCAAAACATTAAAAATTTCAATGGTTTTGAACTTTGTGTCAATTTCACTATTTTATAGGTAAAATAATTTTCAAATATTTTTCACCAATTGTATGTGTCATAAGTATTATACATATAAAATTTCGTGATTTTTAAAGCTATGTATAATTACTTATAATTTTTTAAAATTGGATTGACGGGCGATAAAATCGATTGGCAAATCGCTCGGGCGATAAATCGCGCCGCCGCAGAATCGCTCGGGCGCACGATCGCATCGGCTCGGCGCGAAACCGCCCCGTAGAAGTGTCCCGCATGGAATCGCCGGGCGACGCACCATCACGATCGGGGTGGCAATGATCGATTTCTGAAGGACTCGACTGCCTATGCTAATTTCCGATAAAACAAGAATGTTTAACCCCATTTCAGCTATGATAAAAGTCCCTAACCACTCCTAACCCTAGGATATACTTTGGGAAGCATTATAAAGGGTGAACATCCATTGGATATGGATTAAGAGAGGTGTTAGGGTTATGCTTCAAATTTAAGGTGTGGAGAGTTCATGTTTGAACTTTGAACCTTATTTTTGATGGTTTAGAGTTCCTATTGACTTAGGGACTTCCCAAGGACATTGTTGGTGCAGTGGTCAAGGGGGAGCAAGTCTTTAAGGGGAGGTATCCATCATGGAATGATGGATGATATTTTTCTTCATGAGAGGGGGGGGGGGAATGGGTTTTTGAGATACCCAATTTGGAAATTGGGAGAATGTATATGATTATCTCTCTTGAGTGATATGAGACTTATCACTAGGAAGATGATAGGCATCCTAGGTATTTTTGGACCAAGGGGGAGATTGTAAGATCTCATTGGGACATGAGACAATGACCTCCTTGGAAAGATAACATTTTTGATGTTAGTCAAAAGGGAGAGAATGTTTTGGGGGAGAATGTTATGGAAATTGGTAATCTTACCTTTCTCCAAAATGTTTTGGGGAAGAATGGTATGAAGAGTGTTATCAATTGTCAATTCGGAGAATTGGGGAGAATATTTGGGATTACCAATTTGGGATAATTGGTAAGGAGATTTGAGTTAGTGTTCTAACTCAAAGGTATGTGTTTTTGTCAAATATCAAAAAGGGGGAGAATGTTGGTGCAATCGACCCAGGTCATGATTGATCGGACTCGAGTTTGACTCGAGTGGTGTTTTGATGTTTGACATGGAAGTTTGACATTGATGTCTGATAATGTTTTGGGAAGATTGTTGGCACAATCGACTCGGGTCATGATTGACCGGACTCGAGTTTGACTCGAGGGAGATTTTGATGGTTGACTGGAGTTGACCATGTCATGGAAAGTCCAAGTCTTGAGTACTTGGCATGTAAAGTCCAAGCATGGATCTTGGCATGGAAAGCCCAACATGGGTTGGCAAGGAAAAGTCCAAGTTTGAGTCTTGGCATTTGAGAAGTCCAAGGGGTTTAATATTGGCGGTGTAAAGTCCAAGTGGAGTCTTGACAGCGTAAGTCCAATGTGCCTTGGCGGTGTAGACACCGTTAGCATGACATAGCCGATGGAAGCACCTGAAGGTTAGTGCAATGGATGAACAAGTCATGGATGACTTAGAGGGATCCGAGAGGCGCGAGGCTGACGGAGGTGGCTAGAAGGCTTAGGTCTAGGCTACTTCATATTTGAGGTGTGCGGTCAGGTGCCATGTGGCGATCGGTGGTGTGAGTCAACTAGGATTTAGTGCGGGAAGTATCTCAACGATCATTGCCCGGTGGCTTGATCGGTAAAATGATCTGGATCGTGATCGTGTGTGTCGATTGGTGGTGCTCGTCGAGAATTTTGACCGCAGTGGAGTCGAGACTCATTCTTTGGGTTAGCGATCAGTGAAGGCTCCATCAGTTGATTGATGGGTATGATCAGTCGATTGATGATGGATCCGTTGAATTTTTCCAGCATGGATCTAGCTGTTGTCTCACGACAACAGTGCCATCAGTCGACTGATGGTCCTGAGCAGTCGAATGATCGGCGATTTCCAGCCCAGGCAGAAGCTTTAAATGGAGCTCGTGGAGGAGGAAATCAACAACGTTTCTTGAGGTGTTTTGGGGCGATTTGCTGCTGGAAATCAGGGTCTCCAAGTGCAATTTAAGCAACCACAAAGCAAGCAATCCAAGAGCAATTGTAAAGTGTTATTTTCTTTATTTGTTGTGTATTTCATTTGTATATTGCTTGTATTTATTTCTTACTGTTGTAAGATCACTTGTACGAGGTTTCTCCGCCTCCAACTTGTATCGAGAAGGAGTGTTTATTAGTGGTATGTGATTGGCATCGCTAGAGCTCTTTAGAGCTCGATCCGTGGAGTAGGAACCGTTTGGTTCAGAATCATGTTATATGATTGTGTAATTGTATGTTTGTATTTGTTTTTGTTTTATTTCCACTGCGCTAACACGAATTGTAGACAAGTACGCAATTGAAATCCATCACGCAACGAATCGACGCTATTCACCCCTCTCTAGCGGTCAACATTTCCCCAACACCATGCCTTCTTCTGGAAGGTTCACACTCAGCACGACCCTGAACACGCCCCTACTTTTGAAGTAGGACCCTCTTGTGGAGGCAGTTAAGTGTGAGGAACGACCATGCCAATAAGGCACAACCCCACCGTGGTCAACATGCTTGTGTCTTGGGACAAGGCTAGAGCATATTCTTGACAATCTTAGCTTTGTCTAAACTTCACTTTTCTTTAATTCTTCGCCCTTATCACATCAAATGAACGAAATCAGATCTCCAAACAAGTATCAAAGTAATGTATGACCAAGGATAAATGGCATGAAATTGGTTAAGATGTGTGCCTAAATGATAACTAAAACTCTATATAAATTGCACACATTACACTTGACTCCTTTAGTGCCCGTACTCAGTTCCTCGTCTCGAGCGCTGACCTCAATCGACTGATCAACCCCATCAGTTGACTAGTTAACCAAGCCTCTTTCCTGAGCATCCATCTTCCTAAATGTTTTCTTCTCGAGTGGTTGAGTCCCTAGCATTCCCAAGCACCTAATCCTGAGCACATTCCCTAGTGACCGAGTCCTGAGCACTTGATAGAGCTTCTCACTTGTCTCGAGCACTGACCTCCCGAGCACCGACCCAATCGAATGATCAAGACCATCAGTCGACTGACCTTAACCAGTTGAGCTAGCAGTTGAGTTTTGAAATCGACACTTGCTCAAACATTGTTACCAGTCGATTGGTAAACCCTACCAATCAATTGATACTCCAGTCTCAACCTAGTTTCAAGCCAACTCTCACTATACTTGATATCCGATTGACCTCAACCTATGAGGACATTTCTCGTCCCGCATCCGATAACCCTTGATATGTTGGAACCTCTCCTGCTTTGCATCCAATCACCTTGATTTTCCGAGACTTCTCCTGTGTAGCATATGATCACCATAACTTGCTGAGACTTCACTTTCCTAGCATCCGGTCATCCTGATCTATCAGGACTTTACTTGCCTAGCAACCATTCACCTTGATTTGTCAGGACTTCGCTTTCCTAACATCCGATCAACTTTGATCTGCTAGGACTTTCCATCACTAAATTCTAGTCCTCCTTCACTTGTTTGGACTCTTCATTTCATACCAAGTGTCAGGTCAACTGTGATCCACTTGGTCTTGACACATACCAACTCCATGTTGGACTTTCTAATATTAGGTGTCCGATCCTCCTTGACCCACTTGGATTTTCTATCTTGCCAACTTCCTATTGGACTTTCGACCACTAAGTGTCTGGTCCTTCATAACTGACTTGGCTTTTTCACTTGTGAACTCCCTGTTAGATTTTCGACCACCAAGTATCTGATTCTTCCTGATCCACTTGGATTTCTTCACTTGTTAAGTATCCGATCAATCTTGACCTACTTGAATTCACATTTAACCTTGACTTGACATGCTTCTTTAATCAACCTGATCTAATGATGACTACACCAACTATCTTCTTCTTCATCACACAACTTTGGATGTCACATATCATCCTTCACTCATCGTTAACCTATTATCATATTGTCAAACATCGAAATTCAACTCAAGTTCAACTTGAGCTCAGTCAACCTTGACTTGAGGTCGATTGCACCAATAGATGAGAGTCACCAAAATAAAAATATTAAAGTGTGTGTGTGTAGAAAGAAAGAGGAGGTTGTATTTATTGAGAAAAAAATTTTGAAGATCATATATATATTTAGATAATATGGGTATATACTTAGACGACCTATAAGTATTCCAGTCAAGCAATGCAAACTATAACAAACATCAAAAAAGAAAGAGGAAGATAAAAAAAAAATAATTTACGATGATATAATAAGATAAAATTTATTTAAATATATATGATGATATAATAGAAGATTCATGTAACTAATCCATCTAATAGAATAAAACTTAGTTGTTGTTGGCCGTATATAATTCATAAACAGTATAGTAATGGTTAACCTTTTTAGTTTTAAAAAAAATACTTTTGTTTTTTTAGTTAAAAAAATACTTTTGTTTTTTTAGTTAAAAAAATACTTTGTTATAGATATACTCTTAATAATGCAATTGTATTTTTATTTGTTCAAATAATTAAATTTTGACCCTTAAAAAAATGTTATGGTATGATCAAAGATATTTTAGATATGTACAAAAGTAATTTTTTATGCATTTTGAAATTTTTTTTACCAATAAATATAAATGTATTAAATTAAATAATTAATATTATAAGTCCTTAAGATGCAAGCCAAAAGACTACATTAGTATATATTCTTTCCTTACTTATCTTTAACATTATTATATTACAAGCTGTCCATCAAATTTTATTAAATATATATTCAATGTTTATATAAAGTTTGGATATCGATCTGAATACAATACACATAAACTTCTAACAAAAAGTATTTTAATCTTATAAATAAAATCATGAAATTTTCATGAAATTTTCAAATCTCCTCCTAGCCTGAGTCCGCCGAGAAGTCTCATGGACTTTTTTTGTGTGCATCCACTTGTAAACACTTTTAAACGTACGTGTGATTTCTAATCACGACCTGATATGTGTCTATATTACGTTGCTATAATTGCACGCGAAAAATAAATAGACTTCAGCTCCATAAAATGGCCGCGTGAAGTGCACCATCTATCTTTGCTATAATTGCCCTACAACTATGGTGCAGCAGCGATGTAAAATTAGATACCAATGAACAATCCTCAATTTTGGTATATTTACGAAAATTGTCTCTAAAATAGGATGACAATTTATGGATATTAAACCGTTAGATTGTCCACTGTGAGTGATTCCCGATTTATTCATATTATCGATGGGAAACATCCATAGGGTTGAGTCGTCCACCCTTAAAATTAGTCAGATCAAAAACTTGGATAAAGAAGTATTCCAAAAGTGTTCTATATTTTCAAATTGTTTTGCATTTGGCTTCTAGGATGAAGAAAATATATAAATTTATTTGGCATTAAAAATTATATTTTATTTTGTAAAAGATTGAAATTGTCAATCTAATTGTCCCCACCGGTCTATTCCACGGTCATTGTGAGAGAGATAAATCACAGGAGACCTTTAGACTTAATGCGATTGACCAAGACAGAGGAGGGTCATTTGACGTCAGGGAGGAATTTTAGATCTTCTTTTGAAATTGATCCGTACTTGTTTTGTAAGCGTCGCACTGTCCCAATCAACGCGTCATCCCCGTTGAAACAAAAAAAAAAGATATTTTATACTCAACCGTCTAATATTTTAATTGCTATAATGACATTGTCTATCTTTGAAATTAAATGATATTTAATGTTGATGATTTGTTTTATTATTGGTGAGTCTTCCTTTTCCTTTTATTCGTAAAAGATTGGAATCCGTTAATTTAATAGCTCTCATCAGTTTATCCCATGACCATTATAAGAGAGGTAAATCACGGAGGATCCTATGAGCCTTGACATGATGGCTAAAATACGTGGGGTCATCTGAACTCAGAAAAATACTTTAAATCTTCTCCAAAATCGATTCTTATCTTATCCATAGACTCCACCGTGCCTTCCTTTCATGGTATGCTGCATGTATTCACTTAATCCAAATATTAAGTAAGCATTTGATTCATTTGGTTTGTTATCACACCCTCTTATATTTATAGCAAGTCTTAGTAGGATTCAGTATTCTGCTAAATTCCATCCAAAGCAATAGGTTGCTTCAATGGTTGATCTTCCACAAACTCCATTAATATTATAGGTGTCAAATGAAGTAATTGTTGATTATTATCTGTTCTTTTTATTAGAAATTTCACCATTAATAGTTATTGAATTTTGTCTAATTTATACTTTTGGTCTATATACAACTTTAGACATAGGTGTTCTATTTTTGATCTTTTAGTTTTTTGCAGATATATCTGTGTTTCAACATCCTTCAATAAATGGTTCAAACGTATACTCCCATAAAAAAGATTAGAATCGTCAACTTAACAATCTTTACCGATCTATATCACGATCATTGTGAAAGAAATAAATTACGAAGGATTCTATAAGTCTTGATATGATGGTCAAAATATGTGAAAATCATCTGAATTTAGAAAAGAACTTTAAACCTCTTTCAAAATTTATCCATGTCATTTTTATAAATACCGTTGTACTTTAACCATCACGTCATCCCGTGGAGACCTCAAACTCATACTCTACCCTGTGAAAGTATTCTCCATTTGGTATCGAACTTTTACACCCCTCGCTATTTCATCTGTCACGTCTATTTCCATTAATTCTCTTGCAAAGGAAATTTATGTTTTCGTGTGGATGTTTAAATTCTTATGTATTAGCTTTTCTATTTTCAAAGCAATTCAAAATATTTAAATAAGTTTCTCAGGCAATGTTATATTTAAATAATAAAAAACAATTATTTTTTAAGCAATAGAAAATAATTTTTAAATATCAAATTGCTTTTCAGGCAATAAACCGAGCACGATGTCACGGTGAGCTGGAAGTTAAGCCGACCAACCCAGAGAAATTTTTAATAATCGATTTAATTAATATCTATTAAAAAGAAAGACTGAAAGAGGTCGTCGCCCAGGCAAATCCACAGCCAGATCCATAGCGAACGAACAACTTGTGCATCGTTCCAATTCGCAGGCATCAGGCATGGCTATCGAAGCAGCTGTGACAACTACTGCGGTTCGCTTGGCTGTCAACTGGGTGGCAGATCTCCTCCAACTCAACAGGAGACTCAGAGAATTAATTGATGATATTGAAGGGAGGTTGGTGATGCTCAAGGATTTGTCAACAATTATTGACAAGGTGATCCAACATTTCGAGGCCTGCTCTGTGAGGGATGAGGACGAGAAGAACTTGCTGAAGAATCTCAAATACTTGGCCTATGATCTGGAGGATGCTGTGGATTGCTACGACACTGAAGCTTTGCGGAAGCAAAGATCAAGGGGATATTTCATGCCGGTGCGTGATTTCTTCTCATCTGATAATCAACTTGTTTTTAAGAGTAGGATAAGTGGCATGATAAAAGCGGCAACAGAGAGTCTAGATTCTATTTTGGTACGACAGTCTATTCTTCATAATTTGCTACCGGCTACTATCCAGATGTCATCAAGTGACTACAAAGAGATCCACCCGGGCAATAGCTTTTTCATAGGGAGAGAAACAGAGAAAGAGGAGATTGTCAGCATGTTAATAAATGATGATGAAAGCAGCGACGGTAAAATGAAGGTCATCTCCATTGTTGGAATGGGTGGCATGGGGAAAACCACACTCGCTCGACATGTTTTCGATGATGAGAGGGTAAAAGCTCATTTTGAAAATTTTTGCAAGTGGAAAACTGTCGGACAAGAATTTGATCCTACAGATATAATGAAATCTGTTTTAGAACAGGTTACTGGTGCATCAGTCAACATTTCAGAACCAGAGTTAATAAGAGAGAAACTGAAAAATGCATTATCTGGGAAGAAATTTCTGCTCGTCTTGGATGACATGTGGAATGAAATTCCATTCAAGTGGGGGGAATTGAAAACGACCTTAACATGTGTGGCAAGAGGAAGCAAAATTTTAATGACTACCCGTAGCCGAGAGGTCTCTGCGATAATGAATTCATTCGAAACCCACCCAATACAACAGCTACCTGAAGATGATTGTTTGTCTTTGTTTCAGCAATTTGCATTTGGAGGCGAAGAAGCAAATCAGGACTTGATGGAAATTGGTAGAAAGATTGTTAAGAAATGTGGTGGTATGCCTTTGGCTGCAATATCTCTTGGTAGCATGCTCCATAGTACTCGAGATGAAACTTATTGGTCCTCAGTGTTAAATAGTGAAATATGGCAACTTGAAGATGAGAACCAAAAAATCTTATCTGTGCTCAAGTGGAGCTACGACGCTCTCCCTCCACAGTCAAAGAAGTGCTTTGCATTTGGCTCCCTATTCCCAAAGAACTATGTGATGGCAAAGGATGAGTTGATTCAGCTGTGGATGGCAAATGGTTTCATACGTTCAAAGGATAATTTTGATGCCGAAACAGTCGGCAGCCGTGTTTTTAATGATCTAGTATCGAGGTCATTCTTTCTCTCGGCACCTTCTGAGAACTACGATGATGGTTGTGATGAGTGCACTATACACGATTTGATGCATGATCTGGCACAATCAGTATCTGAAGGTGAATATTACAGTCTTCAATTTTCTCAGATAAATAATGATATTCAAAAGAGAACATATCATTTGCGTATGTATAGATGTGCAATTTTATCAAACGATTCTCATGCGTATTTCCAGAGGCCTTTGTACTTACGCACCCTGATATTGATAAGTTGTGAGTTACATCAAAATACCAAACTACTTCAGCTCATCTTCTCAGAATTGAAATTCTTGCGGGTGTTAAATTTAAGTGGAAATGACATTAGAAAGGTGCCAACATCTATAGGAAATTTGATACATTTGAGATATCTCGACTTATCTAGGAATAATTTTAAACTTCTACCTGGCACCATAACTGCTCTTCAGAATTTGCAATATCTCGATCTCAATGGGAATGAAGACCTTCTGGAGTTACCCAAAAAATTGAGGAATTTGCAAAGCCTTCGGTATCTTGATTGCAATTATTGTGATAGTTTGACTCACATGCCCCTTGGGTTGTCACGACTGACTTGTCTTAGAAGTTTGCCATGCTTTATTGGTGGGAATAGAATTGACTCATGCTCAATTACAGAACTTGAGGGTTTGAAGCTTCGTGGGAAAATGACCATCAAATTTTTCCAAAAACTGAGGAATTATTCTTGTGGCGGAAGAAAAGTTTTGAAGAACAAAGATTTTAATGAGTTATCCTTATCTTTTAATGATTCGCTAGATTCGGTGATTCCTGACGGTTCCGAAACTAATGACATGAGCATGCTGGATGATCTTTGCCCCAACACGGGTTTAAAGAAGTTGAAGATATCCTATTACGGGAGCCGACAATTTCCGACATGGTTGATGGAATCACAGTTACCAAATTTGATTGAAGTTACTCTCGAAGAGTGCGATGTTTGTGAGCATATTCCTCATTTTGGAAATCTCCAATATCTTAGAAAACTTGCCATAAATGGCATGCCTGGGGTGAAACGCATGGGTGCTGAGTTCCATGGGCACGGAACAATCAGAGGCTTTCCTTCCCTCCAAGAGCTCCAGTTGCTAGGCATGGCTGATTTAGAGGAATGGTCGTCAGAGTTTGATGGTGTCGCTGAGTTGTTCCCTTCACTAAAGAAATTGAAGATTTGCGTTTGTCGAAAACTGAAAACCATGCCAAGGCTTCCAAGAATCGAACATTTTGATATATATAACTGCAGTGAGAGCCTACTCTCATGTGTTGGAAGAATGACATCTCTTTCTCATCTCTCATTGGAGTCCATGAAAGGCATGACATCTCTTCCCAGTAACTGCGTAAGAAACCTCACATCCTTGACGACACTGAAAATTAAAAGCTGCAAGAAACTCCAATTTCTTCCTTGGGATGAAATGCAGTCTCTAATCTCATTGTCCATCGAGGAATGTAAAAATTTGACATCCTTCCAGTTCGAAGTGGGACGTCTAGGCACACTTGGATATCTCTGTCTCAGTAACTGTGAAAGTTTAGTGTTGCGACCAGAAATATTTGTACAAATCTTGAATTCGCTACAAAGGTTTGACATAGATATCTGTCACAAGAATGTCAATTTACGTGGGCAACTGCAACACTTTCACACACTCGAACATTTGTCGATAACTGGTTCTCATAATTATATTTATAACATCAGGAAGGAATTCAATGGCACATCATTAAGTATTTGCTGCTGTGATGAATTGGAATCCTTGATGTCAGAAGAACCATCAACCAGTGTGCTAGAAAGTCTATACATAGAAGAAATCCCCAATCTCACGACCTTACCGGAAAGGCTAAAGTATCTCGGATCACTTCGTCGGCTATCGATCAGCGACTGCCCCCAGTTAAGATCGCTCCCAAGTTGTCTGCACAACCTCCCTTTGCTAAACAAGTTGAACATTCAAGAGTGTTCCCCACAACTAGAAAGCAGATGCAAACGGGAGACAGGCGAAGATTGGCCGATCATCTCGCATGTGCCGAATATTTTAATCATTCCAAAAGGGATCCTTGGGATGAAATGCAGTCGCTAATCTCCGTCTCAAAAGGTGTGAAAGTATAATGTTGCGACCAGACTTTCAAATATCTTTTTCCCTCCAGAAGGAACTATTGAAATTAGTCGGTTGAAAGATCATTGCAGTCTTGCAGATTTTTATTTTCAAGTACTATGCCTATTTTTTTTACAAAATTAGTGCATAGTCGTGAGGAACAAATATTTATTTCATTTTCATGAATTAATCAATCGCATACAGAATGCATGATCCTATTTCATTCTCATCATATTTCATTTCTCAAGAATATTTATTAATCACACGAACGAAGTTATATATATATTGCCTTCTTGTTTTTACTATCCTATATTCTTGTTATAGAGCACAATTATCCTACGCGCCAACTGGTGCGACGACTATGCACAATTGACACAGTTGCTTGTTATAATATGCTAAAATGGTCACAAATTATTTTATGTACTTTAGGATTAATGCTTTGGTCAATATAATATTTTTTTAGGTGAAACAGAGGAATATCTTGAATGATTAATTGAGAATAATTGTATGTTACTTGGGTTTTGAGTTTTAAGACTTTTTTCTCTCCCAACTGTTTTACTATCATTTAGTTTGATATAGCTTATATTGCATCATTGTAATTATTGAGTTCTTTGTTGTTATTATTGTTGTGTGATCAATTGCTCACCCTAATTTGTTACTAATTTAATTATCTCCATTATATTGTTTTTTCTATTATTTTTGCAGTTACAGAGATTGACGGAGCTCAAATTTGTGGACCATTTGATATGTTCTACAAAGTCAGTCGCACATAGATCGAGAGGTAAGATACATGATGCAACCTAGCGGCTCCTACCAGCTCACCCCTGGACCATCGTAAGGGAGGTAAATCACGGTAGACCTTTGACCCTTGAGACTAGTAACTAGCGCATGGAGGGACGACACCCTCGCATTTGCGAGGAATTGACCCGTTGTCCTATGATGCAGCGTCTACATGCGCTAGTCACTAGTTCCTTCCCACGGGAACAAAATTGTAGGACAAAATTAATCATTCAGTTTAATAAAGTAGATGATGATTCTCTAATATGGATAATTGTAGGACTTAGCATTGTTTGAATTGATATACTCTGCTCATTTCTTTTTCTACAATCTGATTAATTAATTAATTTATTTGAAAAATAATAGAGTTTTCAAACTTGTCCACAGATGCAAACCTGCAGCTACCAGGAAGAAAGAAGAGCGAGTCGATCTATTTGATGAATATGAATTTTAAGTTTATTTTGTGCATCATTAAAATTATAAATATTATTGTGAATGAACGTGTAAAAATAAGAGAGCAATGGAATATATATATATATATATAGTATCGATTTTGCACTCAATGGGGCAGGTTTATTTGCAAGTTGTGTAAGTTTGAATGAGTTTTATTTGGTGGATTATAACTTGGTTATGTTCCAATCTTATATACAATTATGTGTCGTTTAGGTTTTCTGTTATGAGATGCAGAGCCAGCCCTGGGGCAGGGCTGCTGGGGCCCTCGCCCAGGGCCCAATTTTTTTTTTAAGTTTATAGGACTCAATTTTTTAAATTTTGTAGTGAAAATGGGGTCTAATTTTTCAATTTCGTGCAGGGCCCTAAGATTAAATTTGGAAATCATGACCGACTCTGATGAGATGCATCTATTTTATGCAATGGATTGGAGATTTATTCATTTTTTAAATATATAATGCATTTATAAAAGATAAAACACAGAAAATGATATAAGTTAACTTATATTTTGAAACTGATAGCTTGTAAATTGAGACTTTATTTTCTAGCTCACCTGATAAGTGTGTTGACAAATAGTGAACTGGGGCGAGTAGTGACAAAACCTAATGCTTCGGGCAGGTTATCTAAATGGGTCGTAGAATTGGACGAGTATGATATTCACTATAAACCTTGTACCGCTATCAAAGCCCAATCCCTAGATGACTTTCTAACCGAGGTGCCACTCCATCGCGAAAGTGACTCGGCTAAAGAAAGGGAAGGAGCAACTGTATGGAAAATCTTTGTAGATGGATGATCTGGAGCCGAAGGAAGTGGAGTAGGGATATTGTTGGTCTCTCCTTTGGAAGAAGAAACTTGCATCTCCTTACGATTGGGATACAAGGCCTCAAATAATGAAGCTGAGTATGAGACTATCTTGGTCGGGTTATAGGCAACTCGGGTGGTAGGAGCTGAGGTTGTTGTGGTATATTCAGATTCTCAACTGGCCGTCTCTCAGATCCAAGGTACTTGTGCTCTCAGAGAGGAAAGATTAAAGAAATATTTTGAAGCCTTTGAGAAGCTAAAGTCTCAATTTCGAGAAGTACAACTTCAACAAATTCCGAGAGAGGAGAATATGAAAGCGGATGAATTGGCTCGATTAGCTAGTTTAATAACAGAATGGGCATCTCGAGTTCCTTTATGCTTGGAGATCTCGACGCAAGCAGTGGTTTATAATGTAGAGGAGGTGTTCGTTGAAGAGAGTTGTACACCTGATTGGAGAATAGATATAATGACTTATCTACAACAAGGAAGCCTTCTTGTAGATCTCTGAAAAGCATCATCCTTAGTGAAGAGAGCAAAGCGTTTTCTACTTATTAGGGAATTCTATATAAAGTATCATTTGGTAGACCTCTATTAAAGTGTTTTAGAAAGGAGGACGCTGAGTGGATACTTAGGGAAATTCATGAAAGATGTTGCAGTAGTCACTTAGGAGGGCGAGCCTTAACTCGGAAAGTGTGGCTGACTGGATTTTTCTGACCGACTCTTCATCAAGATACAGTGCAACTCGTCAACACATACCAAGATTGTCAAATGCATGGTAACAGGTTAGATAAACCTGTCGAGCTGATGAAGGCAATAGTGGCTTCTTGTCCTTTTGATCAATGGAGAATAGACATAGTAGCGCCAATGTCTACCACTCCTCTACAGAAGAAGTTCTTATTAGTAACTATGGATTATTTCTCTAAATGGGTGGAAGCTGAACCTTTAGCCAAAATTATAGAAGAGGTTGTTATACAATTTTTATGGAAGAATATTATATGAAGATATAGAATCCGTCAAAAGATAGTCAGTGATAACGGACATCAATTTCAAGGTCGGAAAATCCGAGAATGGTGCCAGAGTCTTAATATCAAACATGCATTCACGTCGGTGGCACATCCTGAAGCTAATAGGCAAGTACAAGTGGTTAATCGGATCCTTATTCAGGGGTTGAGAACCAGATTGGAAACTGTTAGTAATATGTGAGAGATGTTCTAAGGCAATCGCCTTATGTTTGAACCAGTTATATGATAAATAAAGATTCACTATTTGAGTATACATGTTCTCATGTATTTGATTAGATCTTAAACTCATTTACTGGATGTCCACGATACGATTCACAGCATGAGAGAATTTGTGATTGGATCACAACTAGTGAGTATCTCTACATGTGTAATTGTGATGTATCGGAATTATCCCTAGTAGATGGATTGATGGATTTAGACACCATCAATTCTGTCGAGACTAGCACGAGGTATACTCTTTGGTGTATCCAAGCAGCTGATTCTCACTGGCTGGAGATATTGTGATGTCCGGAGTTAATCGTGGATGCTAGTTATGGTAATTAGTTCATTGGAGTGACCAGCCGTAAGACTTCATATGGTTCTCTGCATATATAGATATGTCAATGAAGTTCTTACTGCAGCTTAAGTGCGATGTTCCTTTGACTTGCGGTGTTCAAGTCATCTTGATCATGAAGACTTATGCTTTGACATCTTAAGCAAGCATCTCTGAGGAGATGTGGACCCGGGATGATTGGGTATAAGTCGAAGTGATCGAAAGTGTTTGAATAGCCTATAAAAGATTCACCACTCCTTGCGAGGAGATGTATACCCATGGCCTCTCGTCGGATTGTTACTAAAGTCTTTGGCCAAAGCATTACATGTTTAGAGTAAGGTACTCTTCGATACATGTGCAGTAACTAGAATCCGTAGGACGAGGAAATGATACTTGGGCTAGGTGTGACGTAGTCAACCTAGTAGGGACTGACACTATAGACCATGTCCTGAACCAAGTGGGTATAAGATGAGTGAAGGGAATGGGGCACGATTCATTCGAGCTGCTGAAGGGTTTCAAAAATAGTTCTGGATCAACCGTTGATCTTTTCGGTTAATTGGGGATCATGATGTACTACTAGGTGCCACTCATGATCGTTCTATAATTAATGGTTAATTATAGACGGCCAACATAAACCGAGAACCTATTTAGTCACACGCACAATGAGCGTAATCCGAAGGATTTAAAATGAGCTTGAGAATGGGATTCTCAGACCGAGAGAAACTAGGTTTGGTTGGACCAAACGTGGAGTGAGCATGAAATCGTTTCAGTCGCAATGGAAGCGTGGATGGGCCGTGTCTTGTGAAGACATAATGGATGAACCAAAATGGTTTGGTTCTAATCCAATGGAGGAGAATAAACCAAAGGGTTTGGTTTATTTTAAACGAATGAACCAAAGTTGGTTCAGTTCGTTTTAACTTAAAATAAACCATCATGGTTTGGTTTATTTTAACTTATATTAATGGAGCGGGTTAACGGGCCTTATGGTTATGATCCAATAACCATTAAGAGAATTAGTTCTCTATAAAAGAGGGCTTAAGGGTTTGTTAAGCCCTAATCCAAATTCCCTTAACCTAAAGTTGCCACCCCCTCCTCTCCTTGGTGAAGTCGGCGCCAACAACCCCTTTGCCGCCGCCCACCACCTAGCTCCCTTGCCGGCGTCCAGAAGGTGCTGACCTTCCCTCTTGCCAGCGTCGGGCTGCTGCCAGAGGAGCTCCGGTGATCTCCCTTGGGTTCGGCAATAAGGTGAGCTTCAACCTTCCCTTTTGGCCGGTCCCTATTCCTCCACCAAAGCTGTCCAATTTTCTGGACAGCTTGTTTTCTTCTCGTCGGAGCGTCGTTTGGACGACGTTTGGTGCTCTGAAAGCGGTAGCCTTGCCGGGGATTCGATCTCTGGCAATCCTCATAGGTGGAGGATGAAGGATTCGTCAAACGGTTGACGAATTCCACTCCGGAGAAGCGAGTTTTTGAGGACTCGTTTTGGATCCGAATTTTGATTCGGATCGTGATCTTCTCTCGGTCACATCGTCTTCAACGCGAGGCTAGTAACCCGTACGAAGACAAGGCTCGTGACTTTGTGAAGTCATCCCGAAGATACTCGGCGTGGATACGGATAGAGATGATTCTAGCGAGGATCGTTCCGGTTGATGTCGTTCCCGCTACACGTGATACGTCAGGTATACGTAGTTTAAGTTTCCTTTTATTGCAAAATTTAAATTTACGGTTATGTCTACACATGTTGTACTATGCATGCGTGTGATGTGTGTGTTGTAATAAATGTATATTTATTATTTTATTTCTTCCGCTGTGCACATGTTTACGAAACATGTTCGAACACACACTCGCCGCGGTGCCGGAAACCCAACAGTGGTATCAGAGCCCAGGTTGTGTTTCGACATAATTGTAAAATTATTTTGCGATAGTCATGATGATATTTATGGAAATTTTCTACTTTTGGAAAGTTAGAAGTTTTTTTGGAAATTTTTAATTTTGGAAAGTCTAGAAGTATTTATGGAAATCTTCTACTTTTGGAAAGTTGGAAGTATTTATGGAAATTGATATTTTCCATAAATAAAATATTTGATTAGATTTAGAAATTTATTTCCTAATTTAATCATGATTTGATTTGGGAAATCAAATATTAAGAATATTTTATTTCCATAAGTAGTTTTGATGATTTAGGAAATTGGTTTCCTAAATTGACTTTCCTTAATCAACTCTTTCCACAAATAAAATATGTGATTAGATTTGAAAATTTATTTCCTAATTTAATCATGATTTGATTTGGAGAATCAAATCTTAAACATATTTTATTTCCATAAATAGTTATGACATATAAGGAAATTATACATGACATAATTGTATGCCATGTAATTGCATTAGATGCATATCATTATGTCATGCGTGTCGTGACATGTAGATGTATGCCATGTATGTCATGCCATGTAGATAATAGTTATTTGCATGCAAAGAGGATGAAACTTTAAAACCCTTAAATAATATTAAAGCTTATACCTTCCATTAATATGATTAGAACCAGAGTTTTGTTTCTTGTTTGGGTTGTTGGACTCACTCCAAGCCCGGCTCGAACCTGAACATGTTCAAATCATTGGAATAGTTTAACTCTAATATGGTAAGAGTCAGAGGTCAATCGTTAGTTTGGGTTGTTGGACTGACTCCAAGCCTGGCTAATTGGTTGAATGCGCTCTAACCATATTAAAACTATTTCGCGATTAATGGGTCGGCTCTAACTTGGAGCATCGATTTGTTGGACTCACTCCAAGGTCGATGTGAAGAGAGGTGAAGTTGGGTGCTATGCATATGATGCATACTTGTTAATGTGTTAACAACCCAATGTATGTGTAAACATTCAATTAGTTGATAGCACATTGCGATAGTTACATATACATGATATGCAATCGGTATATTTGATACCTACCATCGTAGCTATGAATGGTTTGTTGGGCTCTCTCCAAGGTTGTTCTTATCTATATTGGATATCAGCCCATTCAGAGATTGACCTACGATCTCCCGAATTGATTTTGAGGGTTTTTGAATTCGAAAAATGAATGGGATTTTGTAAATGTATGTGGATGCATTTTAAATCATCTTTCTCATATATGCTCATTTTGTATTTCTAGGTTAATCGCTTGATCATGATGTCTTTGAATTTGCGCTCTATTTTGAATTCGAATAAATTGACTGGGCCAAACTTCTTGGACTGGCTTAGAAACTTGAGAATTGTTCTCAATGAGGAAAAGTTTGAGTGTGTCCTCGAAGCGTCTCTTCCCGCCCGTCCTCATGATGATGCAACACTGGACCAATTGTTGGCCCATCAGAAACATGTGAGTGATTCTGAGCAAGTGAGTTGCATCATGCTAGGGCCGATGGTACCCGAGCTGCGGAAGCAGCATGAGCATATGGATGCTCATACCATAGTCCTTCATCTTTATGAGTTGTTTGATGAGCAAGTGAGATTCGAAAGGTTCGAAGTCTCCAAGCTCCTCTTCACCTCTGAGATGCAAGAAGGTTCATCTGTGGTACTGCTCAACATGCTGAAGACTGTGGAGCCTTCTGAGAAGCATGAGCAGGGGATGGTGCTGTTAGTTGATTCCTCGAAGAAAGGTTCTAAGAGGAAGTCAAAGGAACAGCAGAAGGGAAAGAAGAAAAAGGCTAAGAAGGTAGAACTAGCACAAAAGGGAACTTGCCATCATTATGGCAAGGAGAGCCATTGGCGAAGAAAGTGCAAGATTTATCTTGAGTCCGTGAAGAAGAATAAGGCATCGGATGCCCCATCTTCTTCAGATATCTTCGTTATTGATTGTCATTCTATTTCCTTAGACACTTGGGTATTGGATATTGGGTGTGGGTCACATATATGTAATGACATACATGGGCTAAGAAATAGAAGAAGACTCATCAAGGGAGAGTCAAATTTACGTGTTGGGAATGGAGCAAAGGTTGCTGCACTCGCCGTCGGAACGTATTTGTTGAGACTCCCTACATGACTTATCTTAGAACTGGACAATTGCTTTTATGTTCCTTCGTTGATAAAGAACATCATTTCTATTTCTTGTCTAAATAGAAATGGGTACCATTTGACTTTTAGTAACAATTGTTGTTACATAACTTTGAATGGAGTTCTTTATGAGACTGGAACTTTAAGCAATGGTATTTATACATTGGACGTATCCAGTGACATTTTCAATATCGAAGCGAACAACAAGCGTGCTCGAAAAGATAATCAATTAGACTCCTATATGTGGCATTGTCGTCTTGGGCATGCAAGTAAGAAATGCATGTCCGAATTACACCGATGTGGAATTCTGGAATCGTTTGAATTGGATTCATACCATACATGCGAATCATGCTTAAAAGGCAAGATGACTAAGTTACCTTTTACTGGAAAAGGTGAACGGGTGGAAGAGTTGCTAGGTCTAATACATACTGATGTATGTGGACCCATGTCAAATCAAGCTTTAGGAGGCTATAACTTCTTCATTACCTTCACCGATGATCACTCACGGTTTGGGTATGTGTTCTTGATGAAACACAAGTCTGAAGCCTTTGAAAGATTCAAAGAATTCAAAAATGAAGTAGAGAAACAACTTGGCAAGAGTATTAAAATACTTCGATCGGATCGAGGTGGTGAATACTTGAGTCAAGAGTTTCTAGATTATCTGAGGGACAATGGTATATTGTCTCAATGGACTCCGCCGTATACACCACAACTTAATGGTGTATCTGAGAGGCGAAACCGGACCTTGTTGGACATGGTCAGGTCAATGATGAATCACGCGAATCTTCCCAAGTCCTTTTGGGGCTATACACTTCGCATAACCGCACTTGTTAAACAGAGTCCCGACTAAGGTAGTCTCTACTACTCCATATGAGATATGGGCTAGTAAGAAACCTCATTTATCTTACTTGAAGATATGGGGTTGTCCTGCTTATGTGAAGCGGACTGTGTCAGACAAATTGGATGCTAAGTCTGATAAATGTCTATTTATTGGATACCCTAAGGAAACGAGGGGTTACCAATTCTATCATCCCTTGGAACAAAAGGTGTTTGTTTCAAGGAATGCTGTGTTTCTAGAGAAAGAGTTTCTCTTGCAAGAAAACAGTGGGAGTATCGTTGAACTTGAGGAGGTTCAAGAGACTTCAGTAGACATTGAAGAGATACCTGGTCAAGCACCTCAACCGATGACTCATAGTGATGAGCCATCGGCTGGACCTATTGAGACACCACATCTTCGTAGATCTGGTAGAGCACGCAATATTCCTGAGAGATATGGATTTCTCGTAAGTGAATCGAACGACGTGTTACTCATTGATGATGAGGAGCCTACCAGTTATGAAGAAGTTCTGACAAGTTCTGAAAGGGATAAGTGGCTTGAATCCATGAAGTCGGAAATGGATTCCATGTATGAAAACCAAGTTTGGAACTTGGTTGACCCACCTGAAGGCATCAAGCCTATAGGGTGCAAGTGGGTTTTCAAGAAGAAAACCGATATGGATGGTAATGTGATTACCTATAAGGCTAGATTAGTGGCGAAAGGATATCGTCAAAAGCAAGGTGTTGATTATGATGAAACCTATTCGCTTGTAGCTATGCTTAAATCCATTCGGATGCTCCTGGCCATAGCGGCTCATTATGATTATGAGATATGACAAATGGATGTGAAAACAGCTGTCCTTAATGGAAACCTGCTCGAGGACGTGTATATGATACAGCCTGAGGGTTTCACATAGGTTGATAAAACCAAGGTATGCAAATTGCGATGGTGCATATATGGATTGAAGCAAGCATCCAGGAGCTAGAATATCCGTTTTGATGAGACAATCAAAAGGTTTGATTTCTCACAAAATCCAAACGAACCTTGTGTGTACAAGAAGGTTAGTGGGAGTGCAGTCGTGTTCCTAGTATTGTATGTCAATGACATATTACTTATAGGAAACGATGTTTCAGTCTTACAGTCAGTCAAGATTTGGTTGTCCAAGACATTCTCCATGAAAGACCTGGGAGAAGCAACCTACATCCTCGGGATTAAGATCTATAGAGATAGATCGAAACGGTTGCTTGGTCTTTCGCAGTCTACATATATAGACCGAGTGCTAAAGAGGTTTAGCATGTCGGAATCCAAGAAAGGTTTTCTACCCATCAGGCATGGGATACACCTTTCGAAGTCTATGTGTCCGCGCACAGAAGACGAGAGGATTTGCATGAGTAAGATTCCCTATGCATCCGCAATAGGATCTATCATGTATGCTATGTTATGTACGAGGCTCGATGTATCGTATGCTCTGAGTGTCACGAGCAGATACCAGTCTGATCCAGGAATGGATCATTGGGTGGTTGTTAAGACGATCCTTAAGTACTTAAGAAGAACTAAGGATGTGTTCCTAATATATGGAGAAGGGGACATGGTGATACGCGGGTATACGGATGCCAGCTTCCGATGCATAAGGATGATTCCGTGTCTCACCGATACGTGTTCACTTTGAATGGGGCGCAGTGAGTTGGAAAAGTTCCTATAGCGGATTCTACCACTGAGGCAGAATACATTGCAGCTTCGGAAGCAGCAAAGGAAGCGGTTTGGATCAAGAAGTTCATTTATGAACTTGGTGTGATTCCAGCCATTGTTGAAGCAATACCGGTCTACTGCGACAACAATGGAGCAATTGCACAGGCGAAAGAGCCAAGGTCTCATCAACGATCCAAACATGTGCTTCGCCGCTATCATCTTATCAGAGAGATCATCAGTAGGAAGGAAATACAAATCGAGAAAATTCCCACTGAAAGGAACTTAGCGGATCCTTTGACTAAAGCATTACCTCAAAGTAAGTTTGAGGGTCATGTTAGAGCTTATGGTATTGGATACCGTAGCGATTGACATTAGGCCAAGTGGGAGTTTGTTAGTAATATGTGAGATATGTCCTAAGGCAATCGCCTTATGTTTGAACCATTTATATGATAAATGAAGATTCACTATTTGAGTATACATGTTCTCATGTATTTGATTAGATCTTAAACTCATTTACTGGATGTCTACGATACGATTCACAGCATGAGAGAATTTGTGATTGGATCACAACTAGTGAGTATCTCTACATGTGTAATTGTGATGTATCGGAATTATCCCTAGTCAATGAATTGATGGATTTGGACACCATCAATTCTGTCGAGACTAGCACGAGGTATACTCTTTAGTGTATCCAAGCAGCTGATTCTCACTGGCTGGAGATATTGTGATGTCCGGAGTTAATCGTGGATGCTAGTTATGGTAATTAGTTCATTGGAGTGACTAGCCGTAAGATTTCATATGGTTCTCTGCATATATAGATATGTCAATGAAGTTCTTACTGCAGCTTAAGTGCGATGTTCCTTTAACTTACGGTGTTCAAGTCATCTTGATCATGAAGACTTATGCTTTGACATCTTAAGCAAGCATCTCTGAGGAGATGTGGACCCGGGATGATTGGGTATAAGTCGAAGTGATCGAAGGTGTTTGAATAGCCTATAAAGGATTCACCACTCCTTGCGAGGAGATGTATACCCATGGCCTCTCGTCGGATTGTTACTAAAGTCTTTGGCCAAAGCATTACATGTTTAGAGTAAGGTACTCTTCGATACATGTGCAGTAACTAGAATCCGTAGGACGAGGAAATGATACTTGGGCTAGGTGTGACGTAGTCAGCCTAGTGGGGACTGACACTATAGACCATGTCCTGAACCAAGTGGGTATAAGATGAGTGAAGGGAATGGGGCACGATTCATTCGAGCTGCTGAAGGGTTTCAGAAATAGTTCTGGATTAACCGTTGATTTTTTCGGTTAATTGGGGATCATGATGTACTACTAGGTGCCACTCATGATCGTTCTATAATTAATGGTTAATTATAGACGTCCAACATAAACCGAGAACCTATTTGGTCACACGCACAACGAGCGTAATCCGAAGGATTTAAAACGAGCTTGAGAATGAGATTCTCAGACCGAGAGAAACTAGATTTGGTTGGACCAAACGTGGAGTGAGCATGAAATCGTTTCAGTCGCAATAGAAGCGTGGATGGGCCGTGTCTTGTGAAGACATAATGGATGAACCAAAATGGTTTGGTTCTATTCCAATGGAGGAGAATAAACCAAAGGGTTTGGTTTATTTTAAACGAATGAACCAAAGTTGGTTCGGTTCATTTTAACTTAAAATAAACCATCATGGTTTGGTTTATTTTAACTTATATTAATGGAGCGGGTTAACGAGCCTTATGGTTATGATCCAATAACCATTAAGAGAATTAGTTCTCTATAAAAGAGGGCTTAAGGGTTTGTTAAGCCCTAATCCAAATTCCCTTAACCTAAAGTTGCCACCCCCTCCTCTCCTTGGTGAAGTCGGCGCCAACATCCCCTTTGCCGCCGCCCACCACCTTGCTCCCTTGCCGGCGTCCAGAAGGTGCTGACCTTCCCTCTTGCCGGCGTCGGGATGCTGCCAGAGGAGCTCCGGTGATCTCCCTTGGGTTCGGCAATAAGGTGAGCTTCAACCTTCCCTTTTGGCCGGTCCCTATTCCTCCACCAAAGCTGTCCAGTTTTCTGGACAGCTTGTTTTCTTCTCGTCGGAGCATCGTTTGGACGACGTTTGGTGCTCCGATAGCGGTAGCCTTGCCGGAGATTCGATCTCCGGCAATCCTCATAGGTGGAGGATGAAGGATTCGTCAAACGGTTGACGAATTCCTCTCCGGAGAAGCGAGTTTTTGAGGACTCGTTTTGGATCCGAATTTTGATTCGGATCGTGATCTTCTCTCGGTCACATCGTCTTCAACGCGAGGCTAGTAACCCGTACGAAGACGAGGCTCGTGACTTTGTGAAGTCATCCCGAAGATACTCGGCGTGGATACGGATAGAGATGATTCTAGCGAGGATCGTTCCGGTTGATGTCGTTCCCGCTACACGTGATACGTCAGGTATACGTAGTTTAAGTTTCCATTTATTGCAAAATTTAAATTTACGGTTATGTCTACACATGTTGTACTATGCATGCGTGTGATGTGTGTGTTGTAATAAATGTATATTTATTATTTTATTTCTTCCGCTGTGCACATGTTTACGAAACATGTTCGAACACACACTCGCCGCGGTGCCGGAAACCCAACAGTGGTATCAGAGCCCAGGTTGTGTTTCGACATAATTGTAAAATTATTTTGCGATAGTCATATTAATATTTCTGGAAATTTTCTACTTTTGGAAAGTTAGAAGTATTTTTGGAAATTTTTAATTTTGGAAAGTCTAGAAGTATTTATGGAAATCTTCTACTTTTGGAAAGTTGGAAGTATTTATGGAAATTGATATTTTCCATAAATAAAATATTTGATTAGATTTGGAAATTTATTTCCTAATTTAATCATGATTTGATTTGGGAAATCAAATCTTAAGAATATTTTATTTCCATAAGTATTTTTGATGATTTTGGAAATTGGTTTCCTAAATTGACTTTCCTTAATCAACTCTTTCCACAAATAAAATATGTGATTAGATTTGGAAATTTATTTCCTAATTTAATCATGATTTGATTTGGAGAATCAAATCTTAAACATATTTTATTTCCATAAATAGTTATGACATATAAGGAAATTATACATGACATAATTGTATGCCATGTAATTGCATTAGATGCATATCATTATGTCATACGTGTCGTGACATGTAGATGTATGCCATGTATGTCATGCCATGTAGATAATAGTTATTTGTATGCAAAGAGGATGAGACTTTAAAACCCTTAAATAATATTAAAGCTTACACCTTCCATTAATATGATTAGAACCAGAGTTTTGTTTCTTGTTTGGGTTGTTGGACTCACTCCAAGCCCGGTTCAAACCTGAACATGTTCAAATCATTGGAATAGTTTAACTCTAATATAGTAAGAGTCAGAGGTCAATCGTTAGTTTGGGTTGTTGGACTCACTCCAAGCCTGGCTAATTGGTTGAATGCGCTCTAACCATATTAAAACTATTTCGCGATTAATGGGTCGACTCTAACTTGGAGCATCGATTTGTTGGACTCACTCTGTAAAATACGGAAAAAAAAATATTTTATTATATGGATTAACCCTTTATTTATTTGGATTTAATTAGTGGGTTAATTGGGCTGGAAATGGGTTTGAAATTGGGCTGAATCCATTGGGCTAAATTCATTGGGCTTGGGCTGGAAATGGGCTTGAACCGGATTGGGCTAAATCAGATTGGATTCGGATTAGCTTTGGGTTAACTTAAACTAGGCTAGCTTAACCCTAAGAGACCGGTTCTTAAAGGCCGAACCCAACCCAATCGGCGCATTTCCTCATCGCGATTTCATCTTTTTCCCTGCCTCTCGTCTCTTCCGAACCGCAACTACTACCGACGATTTCATTCTTCGCGATTTTTCCGCCGCCATGGCCGGGTCTCGGCCCGACGCTAACCTCGACGGTAGCCGCTCGATCGCGGAGCTCGCATCGCAAGATCTCCTTTTCCTTGTGCTTATCGCCACCATCGCTGACGCTTCCACCATCGTGGTCCGCCGGCATCCCGCGGAGCAGATCGCGAGTTCAAATGGAAAAGGGGCGGCGGTGAACTCTATTCGGCGACCTTCTCGAGTTGGATTTGAGCCGGCAACGAGCAATCCTTCGGCGCCGCCGAGTGAATGGCTGAGCGTGAGGGAGCTGGCTGCCGCTTGTCACCGGAGCTAGGTAGGGGTCGATCTCCTTCCTTCTTTGAGATGTGAATTGAGAGTTTGCTGTGGATTCCTTGATTTAGCGTTAATCTATGGTTTTGGGCAGTGATTAGATTGGCGTCGTTGGATTACTTCGGTGAACAGGGGAGGGGTTGCCGGTTGTGAGATTCCGATGGGTTTTCTGGCATTTTCTCCCTGCGTTGCTTAATGGTGAGCAGATCTGTGGTCGCCTTATGCTCAGTTTATCCTTGTCGTGAGCAGAGTTTCATCCATCTGCATTGCACCGAGAGTGGAAGCATTGGTTGGCTGCCCTATTGGTTTTGCTGTGTTAATGGATTGTGAGGTTGAGAGCTCAGCTCTATTGAGTCGGCAGTGGATGCAGTGGAGCAGGGAACCTGAATTTGGGTAAGCCTTGTTACCTTTCTATTCAATGATAATTGCTGTATTTTCATGGTGTCTATGCCTAGGGTATTCGATGGTTTCTGTTAAGGGTTGATGGATTTGAAGCTGTGCTGGTGAGGGTAAGCAAGATCTAATACCTATACTTGGAATTCAACATGGATTAAGTATGGTGATTTTTATGTAGAATTGATTCATGAAGTATGCAATGAATTGATTTGGAGGATTGATGATTGTATGCTCGGTATGCTTTGTTAAGGAGATGTGATGAAGGTAGTCTATATTGTTGGGAGTATTGTTTAGATCTATATAAATTTTAATTGATCTATGTAGTGTATCGGAGTGGGATAGTCGGAGTGGTTAAAATGCCTCCGGGAAAAGAATACGAATATAAAATGAACTAGTATGTTGTTCGTATAAGTATCGGTGATTTGCACTTAACCGTAATTTGTTACTATTGTGCAGGTTTGGGATACGAAGCAAGTCCACGGTCGTGAGGATTATTCGAGCTTCGTATCAGGTGAGTAATATCTACCTGGTCCGGTAGTTTTGATCAATTCCAGTGCATGATATTGGATATATGTATATACCTGTTTACCTTAGATCCACTCTTATTTAATCACATGCTTGTACTGCCTTGACCTTTGAGATATATACTCTGTTACTCATTGATTATCTAGCACGGATAGGAACTATAAACCCTATTATGTATTAGCTGATAGATGTTCAGTAAATACATGTGGTTAGGGTTATCTTTGTGACTTCAGATTGGGTTACTGTATTACATCACTAGGGTTAGGTGATGGTTTGGATTATGGAGTCGATTGTTATATCATATCCGTATTAGTGGTGCATTTATGATGGATCTAGTTGTCTGTGTATAGATAAGGGTATGATTGTCAGTATGTGACCATGGACTAGAGGTCCTAGCGTGATGGTATATTCATTATGGATTGTGTGCCTGTGTATGGTTATATGGACGGTCGATTGTATCTCGCTAATGACTAGAGGTCTTAGCGTGGTTGACTGTTAGATGAGTATGACTCCTTGTACGATAGAGGGAGTCTTGTGGATTGTAGTCCTTGCATAGTTGGCTTTTGGTTGACCAGGACTCCCCGTGGGATAGGGAGTGTGGCGAGGATACATGTATGGAGCTATGCATCATTACATTGCATGCATGCTGTTGACTGAGTCTCCCTTGTGGATGAGACGGGTCGTCAGTCATCCTGCCTCCCCGGCCACTCGGGGTAGTGGTAGCAGGGTTGAGGGCAGAGCATTGGATGTGCAGCGCTCGACCACTATGGATGGTGGTAGCTGGAGATGCGCACCTGGCTACTGTGCAGAGTGGTGTTAGTACTCGCCCACTATAGACGGTGGTTGTGTGATGTGCAGATTGTCCTGTGTGCGGCGTTTGTCTACTCATGGGTAGGGACGTGGCTTCGCAGGGGCCCCTAGGAGTAGTTAGCTTTTTACGCTTATACGCTACTCAGTCATACTACCCAACTCGGTCACTCGAGAGTGGTGGCAGCTGGAGTCGAGCTAGTTGTCATTTGTCGTGCCACCCTGGCCACTCTGGGGTCGTGGTTGGACGGGTCCGCAGACAGTGACCATGCATATGCATTGCTGATATATATGTATGCATGTATTTGATATATGTTTTACATATGCCTGTGAGATGTTGCATTTGATTGAGCTATGATTGTTGCACATGCTTGTTCATCATGATACATGCCATTTGCATTTTATTTACTGCTATGTGTTGAGCATGATACATGCGTTGATTCAGACTGTTATATGCATTTGATTAGCATCATGTCATTGTGTGGTATGGACCGGGTTGTTATTTTAGATGATCATATACTGTTCATATGTCTGAGTATTGGTCAGGTATGAGATTGACCTGGTACGTTATATGGTTATGTTATTGTATACCGCTCGTGATGATCTAGCATATGGCGCTATGATGCATCACTGTGCACGCTGGTACATTACCTTATGTTCAATGACTTGTTTTAGTATATACATCGAGTATAACTTTCTAGTAGTTACTTGTTATTAGATTTGGATATGATCGTATGTCTATTGGACTCATGTCTTTGTATACCTGTAGATCTTCACATGTATACTTGTAGATCTATCCTTATATGTTGTTCATGCACTTTCTATATATTACCCCGAGTTTATACTCACCACTGACCACGGGCTTCGCTTCGCCCGGATAATGCTGTAGAAAGATTCCTCGACGCTCGAGCTCGCCACCGATCCCATCTCACACCGGACGGATGGATATTTAATCCGCACTGTTGTATGTGTGGATTGTCGTTTTGTGATTTTAGCTTGTATTGTTTCCGTATCTGTGATATACGGACGTGTTGTATGTATTTGGCTTTCGATGTGGCTTCTATGATGTTCTTGTTGTGTCAAGTCACTCCGGAGTGCACAGTTGAGTCATTGTATATTGTTTTATCTGTTGTATGTTTCCGCTGTGTTTAGTATGTTGGATATGTTGATATCTGCGTATAACATATTATTGTTGTGGGCCTACGGGCCTTGTATTAACCCGATATGTTGCCACGTACAGGGGAGATGCCGTCCGTTTGCTTTTCGGCACGGCATACTCTCGGGGCGTGACACACTCCAAGGTCGATGTGAAGAGAGGTGAAGTTGGGTGCTATGCATATGATGCATACTTGTTAATGTGTTAACAACCCAATGTATGTGTAAACATTCAATTAGTTGATAGCATATTGCGATAGTTACATATACATGATATGTAATCGGTATACTTGATACCCACCATCATAGCTCAGAATGACTTATTGGACTCACTCCAAGGTTGTTCTTATCTATATTGGATATCAGCCCATTCGGAGATTGACCTACGATCTCCTGAATTAATTTGGAGGGTTTTTGAATTCGAAAAATGAATGGGATTTTGTAAATGTATGTGGATGCATTTTAAATCATCTTTCTCATATATGCTCATTTTGTATTTCTAGGTTAATCGCTTGATCATGATGTCTTTGAATTTGCGCTCTATTTTGAATTCGAATAAATTGACTGGGCTGAACTTCTTGGACTGGCTTAGAAACTTGAGAATTGTTCTCAATGAGGAAAAGCTTGAGTATGTCCTCGAAGCGTCTCTTCCCGCCCGTCCTAGTGATGATGCAACACTGGACCAATTGTTGGCCCATCAGAAACATGTGAGTGATTCTGAGCAAGTGAGTTGCATAATGCTAGGGGCGATGGTACCCGAGCTGCGGAAGTAGCATGAGCATATGGATGCTCATACTATAGTCCTTCATCTTTATGAGTTGTTTGATGAGCAAGTGAGATTCGAAATCTCCAAGCTCCTCTTCACCTCTGAGATGCAAGAAGGTTCATCTGTGGTACTGCTCAACATGCTGAAGACTGTGGAGCCTTCTGAGAAGCATGAGCAAGGGATGGTGCTGTTAGTTGATTCCTCGAAGAAATGTTCTAAGAGGAAGTCAAAGGAACAGCAGAAGGGAAAGAAGAAAAAGGCTAAGAAGGTAGAACTAGCACAAAAGGGAACTTGCCATCATTATGGCAAGGAGAGCCATTGGCGAAGAAAGTGCAAGATTTATCTTGAGTCCGTGAAGAAGAATAAGGCATCGGATGCCCCATCTTCTTCAGATATCTTCGTTATTGATTGTCATTCTATTTCCTCAGACACTTGGGTATTGGATACTGGGTGTGGCTCACATATATGTAATGACATACATGGGCTAAGAAATAGAAGAAGACTCGTTAAGGGAGAGTCAAATTTACGTGTTGGGAATGGAGCAAAGGTTGCTGCACTCGCCATCGAAACGTATTTGTTGAGACTCCCTACAGGACTTGTCTTAGAACTGGACAATTGCTTTTATGTTCCTTCGTTGATAAAGAACATCATTTCTATTTCTTGTCTAAATAGAAATGGGTAACATTTAACTTTTAGTAACAATTGTTGTTACATAACTTTGAATGGAGTTCTTTATGAGACTGGAACTTTAAGCAATGGTATTTATACGTTGGACGTATCCAGTGACATTTTCAATATCGAAGCGAGCAACAAGCGTGCTCAAAAAGATAGTCAATTAGACTCTTATATGTGGCATTGTCGTCTTGGGCATGCAAGTAAGAAATGCATGTCCGAATTACACCGATGTGGAATTCTGGAATCGTTTGAATTGGATTCATAC
Organism: Wurfbainia villosa; assembly: GCA_025175895.1. NCBI lineage: Eukaryota > Viridiplantae > Streptophyta > Magnoliopsida > Zingiberales > Zingiberaceae > Wurfbainia > Wurfbainia villosa. The sequence continues at coordinate 7,274,733 of CM045998.1, read as the reverse complement.
CATACATGCGAATCATGCTTAAAAGGCAAGATGACTAAGTTACATTTTACTGGAAAAGGTGAACGGGTGGAAGAGTTGCTAGGTCTAATACATACTGATGTATGTGGACCCATGTCAACTCAAGCTTTAGGAGCCTATAGCTACTTCATTACCTTCACCGATGATCACTCACGGTTTGGGTATTTGTTCTTGATGAAACACAAGTCTGAAGCCTTTGAAAGATTCAAAGAATTCAGAAATGAAGTAGAGAAACAACTTGGCAAGAGTATTAAAATACTTCGATCGGATCGAGGTGGTGAATACTTGAGTCAAGAGTTTCTAGATTATCTGAGGGACAATGGTATATTGTCTCAATGGACTCCGCCGTATACACCACAACTTAATGGTGTATCTGAGAGGCGAAACCGGACCTTGTTAGACATGGTCAGGTCAATGATGAATCACGCGAATCTTCCCAAGTCCTTTTGGGGCTATGCACTTCAGACAGCTGTTTACTTGTTAAACAGAGTCCCGACCAAGGTAGTCTCTACTACTCCATATGAGATATGGACTAGTAAGAAACCTCATTTATCTTACTTGAAGATATGGGGTTGTCCTGCTTATGTGAAGCGGACTGTGTCAGACAAATTGGATGCTAAGTCTGATAAATGTCTATTTATTGGATACCCTAAGGAAACGAGGGGTTACCAATTCTATCATCCCTTGGAACAAAAGGTGTTTGTTTCAAGGAATGCTGTGTTTCTAGAGAAAGAGTTTCTCTTGCAAGAAAACAGTGGGAGTATCGTTGAACTTGAGGAGGTTCAAGAGACTTCAGTAGACATTGAAGAGATACCTGGTCAAGCACCTCAACCGATGACTCATAGTGATGAGCCATCGGCTGGACCTATTGAGACACCACATCTTCGTAGATCTGGTAGAGCACGCAATATTCCCGAGAGATATGAATTTGTCGTAAGAGAATCGAACGACGTGTTACTCATTGATGATGAGGAGCCTACCAGTTATGAAGAAGTTCTGACAAGTTCAGAAAGGGATAAGTGGCTTGAATCTATGAAGTCGGAAATGGATTCCATGTATGAAAACCAAGTTTGGAACTTGGTTAACCCACCTGAAGGCATCAAGCCTATAGGGTGCAAGTGAGTTTTCAAGAAGAAAACCGACATGGATGGTAATGTGATTACCTATAAGGCTAGATTAGTGGCGAAAGGATATCGTCAAAAGCAAGGTGTTGATTATGACGAAACCTATTCGCTTGTAGCTATGCTTAAATCCATTCGGATGCTCCTGGCCATAGCGGCTCATTATGATTATGAGATATGACAAATGGATGTGAAAACAGCTTTCCTTAATGGAAACCTGCTCGAGGACGTGTATATGATACAACCTGAGGGTTTCACATAGGTTGATAAAACCAAGGTATGCAAATTGCGACGGTCCATATATGGATTGAAGCAAGCATCCAGGAGCTAGAATATCCGTTTTGATGAGACAATCAAAAGGTTTGATTTCTCATAAAATCCAAACGAACCTTGTGTGTACAAGAAGGTTAGTGGGAGTGCAGTCGTGTTCCTAGTATTGTATGTCGATGGCATATTACTTATAGGAAACGATGTTTCAGTCTTACAGTCAGTCAAGATTTGGTTGTCCAAGACATTCTCCATGAAAGACCTGGGAGAAGCAACCTACATCCTCGGGATTAAGATCTATAGAGATAGATCGAAATGGTTGCTTGGTTTTTCGCAGTCTACATATATAGACCGAGTGCTAAAGAGGTTTAGCATGTCGGAATCCAAGAAAGGTTTTCTACCCATCAGGCATGGGATACACCTTTCGAAGTCTATGTGTCCACACACAGAAGACGAGAGGATTTGCATGAGTAAGATTCCCTATGCATCCGCAATAGGATCTATCATGTATGCTATGTTATGTACGAGGCCTGATGTATCGTATGCTCTGAGTGTCACGAGCAGATACCAGTCTGATCCAGGAATGGATCATTGGGTGGCTGTTAAGACGATCCTTAAGTACTTAAGAAGAACTAAGGATGTGTTCCTAATATATGGAGAAGGGGACATGGTGATACGCGGGTATACGGATGCCAGCTTCCAGACAGACAAGGATGATTCCAGGTCTCAGTCTGGATACGTGTTCACTTTGAATGGGGGCGCAGTGAGTTGGAAAAGTTCCAAACAAGACACTGTATCGGATTCTACCACTGAGGCAGAATACATTGCAGCTTCGGAAGCAGCAAATGAAGCGGTTTGGATCAAGAAGTTCATTTATGAACTTAGTGTGATTCCAGCCATTGTTGAAGCAATACCAGTCTACTGCGACAACAATGGAGCAATTTCATAGGCGAAAGAGCCAAGGTCTCATCAACGATCCAAACATGTGCTTCGCCGCTATCATCTTATCAGAGAGATCATCAGTAGGAAGGAAATACAAATCGAGAAAATCCCCACTGAAAGGAACTTAGCGGATCCTTTGACTAAAGCATTACCTCAAAGTAAGTTTGAGGGTCATGTTAGAGCTTATGGTATTGGATACCGTAGCGATTGGCATTAGGCCAAGTGGGAGTTTGTTAGTAATATGTGAGAGATGTCCTAAGGCAATCGCCTTATGTTTGAACCATTTATATGATAAATGAAGATTCACTATTTGAGTATACATGTTCTCATGTATTTGATTAGATCTTAAACTCATTTACTGGATGTCCACGATACGATTCACAACATGAGAGAATTTGTGATTGGATCACAACTAGTGAGTATCTCTACATGTGTAATTGTGATGTATCGGAATTATCCCTAGTCGATGAATTGATGGATTTGGACACCATCAATTCTGTCGAGACTAGCACGAGGTATACTCTTTGGTGTATCCAAGCAGCTGATTCTCACTGGCTGGAGATATTGTGATGTCCGGAGTTAATCGTGGATGCTAGTTATGGTAATTAGTTCATTGGAGTGACCAGCCGTAAGACTTCATATGGTTCTCTGCATATATAGATATGTCAATGAAGTTCTTACTGCAGCTTAAGTGCGATGTTCCTTTGACTTGCGGTGTTCAAGTCATCTTGATCATGAAGACTTATGCTTTGACATCTTAAGCAAGCATCTCTGAGGAGATGTGGACCCGGGATGATTGGGTATAAGTCGAAGTGATCGAAAGTGTTTGAATAGCCTATAAAGGATTCACCACTCCTTGCGAGGAGATGTATACCCATGGCCTCTCGTCGGATTGTTACTAAAGTCTTTGGCCAAAGCATTACATGTTTAGAGTAAGGTACTCTTCGATACATGTGCAAGAATTCAGAACTGTGAGGACGAGGAAATGATACTTGGGCTAGGTGTGACGTAGTCAACCTAGTGGGGACTGACACTATAGACCATGTCCTGAACCAAGTGGGTATAAGATGAGTGAAGGGAATGGGGCACAATTCATTCGAGCTGCTGAAGGGTTTCAGAAATAGTTCTGGATCAACCGTTGATTTTTTCGGTTAATTGGGGATCATGATGTACTACTAGGTGCCACTCATGATCGTTCTATAATTAATGGTTAATTATAGACGGCCAACATAAATCGAGAACCTATTTGGTCACACGCACAATGAGCGTAATCCGAAGGATTTAAAACGAGTTTGAGAATGGGATTCTCAGACCGAGAGAAACTAGGTTTGGTTGGACCAAACGTGGAGCGAGCATGAAATCGTTTCAGTCGCAATGGAAGCGTGGATGGGCCGTGTCTTGTGAAGACATAATGGATGAACCAAAATGGTTTGGTTCTAATCCAATGGAGGAGAATAAACCAAAGGGTTTAGTTTATTTTAAATTAATGAACCAAAGTTGGTTCGGTTCGTTTTAACTTAAAATAAACCATCATGGTTTGGTTTATTTTAACTTATATTAATGGAGCGGGTTAACGGGCCTTATGGTTATGATCCAATAACCATTAAGAGAATTAGTTCTCTATAAAAGAGGGCTTAAGGGTTTGTTAAGCCCTAATCCAAATTCCCTTAACCTAAAGTTGCCACCCCCTCCTCTCCTTGGTGAAGTCGGCGCCAACAGCCCCTTTGCCGCCGCCCACCACCTAGCTCCCTTGCCGGCGTCCAGAAGGTGCTGACCTTCCCTCTTGCCGGCGTCGGGCTGCTGCCAGAGGAGATCCGGTGATCTCCCTTGGGTTCGACAATAAGGTGAGCTTCAACCTTCCCTTTTGGCCAGTCCCTATTCCTCCACCAAAGCTGTCCATTTTTCTGGACAGCTTGTTTTCTTCTCGTCGGAGCGTCGTTTGGACGATGTTTGGTGCTCCGACAGCGGTAGCCTTGCCGGGGATTCGATCTCCGGCAATCCTCATAGGTGGAGGATGAAGGATTCGTCAAACGGTTGACGAATTCCTCTCCGGAGAAGCGAGTTTTTGAGGACTCATTTTGGATCCGAATTTTGATTCGGATCATGATCTTCTCTCGGTCACATCGTCTTCAACGCGAGGCTAGTAACCCATACGAAGACGAAGCTCGTGACTTTGTGAAGTCATCCCGAAGATACTCGGCGTGGATACAGATAGAGATGATTCTAGCGAGGATCGTTATGGTTGATGTTGTTCCCGCTACACGTGATACCTCAGGTATACGTAGTTTAAGTTTCCTTTTATTGCAAAATTTAAATTTACGGTTATGTCTACACATGTTGTACTATGCATGTGTGTGATGTGTGTGTTGTAATAAATGTATATTTATTATTTTATTTCTTCCGCTGTGCACATGTTTACGAAACATGTTCGAACACACACTCACCGCGGTGCCGGAAACCCAACATAAACTAGTCGAGGGAATTGGGTGGAGGAACTTCCGGGAGTATTATGGTCTTACTGAACTACGCCTAAAACAATGACTGGAGAGACACCTTTCAACCTAATATATGAGACTAAAGCTATGATACCTGTCGAATCTATCATGAATAGCACCTGAGTTCAAGTTTATAACCTAGAACACAATCAAGTGCTACAAAGTATGAAGTTAGATCTACTGGAAGAGAAGCGAGAACAAGCCCTTGTCGGAGCTGAAGCTTATAAACAGAGAGTACAATAAGTCTTTAACAAGAAGGTGTCACCTCAAGCTTTTCAAGTAGGAGACTTGGTTCTTCGGAAAGCTATCCCTGCAGGAGACCCAGGGAAGTTAGCTCATAATTGGGAAGAACCATACAAGGTTACACGACGAGTGGCAAGAGTTGCTTACTATCTTCAAGATGGTAATGGAAAAGAATTACTTAGACCATGGAATGCTATACATTTGAAGCGTTGTTACTATTGACAAAGGAAGTAATGTAAAGAGAAGAAAGGGGAGGGGAGATATACGAATTATGCATATTTAAATTGAAATGAAAGAAATATAACGTTTGAAGCATGACCATACAAATTTCTTTAATTCCTATGGTATAGATTAATAAATGGGCATTTAAGGTTTGAAGTAATCTGGAGAATAATGTTGAAGAGCCGTTTCCTTGTTTAGAAAGGGCGTTGGTTATTGAGCGGGAGGAAATCCTTGCACCTCATACTGATGAACTACTTCTCTAAAACCATCTTGAAAAGTGGTCTGTATTTGGGAAGCCACCTGTTCTTGTCGTTGGCTCTCAGAAGACTCCATCCCCTGACGAAATTTGATACACCGCTCTCGCTGTTCCACAAAGTCTTTCCGGAGTCAACGATATTGGTGGGAGGTTTGGTTGAGACAAGAGACCAATGCTTGCAAATTATCAGCATAAGTAGCTTGGTCCTGCTGAAAGATTGTGGCCATCTCTACAAAATCCTGGCATAAAGAAAGTGAAACATCTTTGAGGGATGCTGAGTGAGCCCTAAAGTATGTCGTTTCTTGGTTCACCTATTGCAAGGAATTTTTGTGTTGTTGTACAAGAGAAAGGGCTTGGTCCCTCTCTGTTTGAAAGAAGGAGCTCCGACAGAATTCTCTGGTAACCTATTTTCTTAGAACGGATATTGTTTCTTCATTCTTCTTCTGTTGTGATTGGGCCTTCGCCAATTGAGCATGACATGTGTTCAGTTCTTAAAGAAGAGAATCCTCACAATGATGAGCCGCTTCCAGAGTGGCTTGATGGGTTTGATTTTGACAAGAGGTTTCTTGCTGAACTAGAAGTTGATATTGGGAAAGGGAACGGTTCAACTCCTGATAATTGATCATTGCCTGCATCAATTTGGGTTACGAAAGGGAGTTGGTTGTAAAAGTAAAGAACACGTCCAGAGAATTTACCAATTATAAAGCATGTTGCATACTCGCCATTCGTGGAGTCAATTCTTCTCCATGGAGGATATACTCTTCTCGTGGGGACAGAGAAGGAGAAAGGGAAAGAAGAGGAAATGAAATTGACTAACATTCGTGAGAAATGACTGTGGATATTGTATCACAATATCAGATAGCTTCGGTGGGTATTGAAAAAGAAGCCTCAGAAGTTGGTGGAAGAAGATTGGCCATCTCTTATGAACATGGGGAAGAGTAAGGAATGGTAGGAAACATTGTCAGAGACTCCGATGAAGAAGTTGGGGAGGCTACAGAGAAGAGGGGGAAGGCGAAGGGAAGGGGGTCGATTGCGGTGAAGGTTGTTTCCCCTAGAAGAGGAAGAGAAAAAGAGGGGAGATTAGGGTTTTGTGATACTGAAAGAAGAGTGGGCTCCTCTGTTTGTGCAGCGGAGACAATAGCGGGAGGATCGGTGGAAACCGAAAGGGGTGTTGAGGAAGGCATGAGGGGTGCAAGAGCAGGAAGGGAGGTGACCTGGGGAGGAATGTCAAGAGCTGAAGAAGACGCGGAGGGAGAGGAATCGACTGATACCTCAGGGCTTCTAGCCTGTTTCCTTTGAAGTTTCTTGCGAACGAATTCCAGCATACCTGCATGCATTTTCACAAGGGATGGAGTAACGATGGTGTCGAAGGAGGAGAAATATATGCGGCAAGGGAAATAACGATGGTGAATTATAAGGAAATGCAGGAGAATCTTAAAAGGTTGGAGAAGAAGTACCCAACAACCTTACAAGTATAAGGGAAGCAAAAGAAAAGTTTTGTAGGTAAACTCTCAAAAGGTCTAGGTGACAAATAGATTCTGGGTCGGTAGTGAAGAAGACCCAGACTCGAAACGACACTATGACGGAGTATCTCTACAGCCGACTGAGGCGATTCATAAGCCCTCAAGTTAGGTCTGCATTTTCACACAACTCGACAATAGTCGAAGCTACAATCCCCGTGCGGTGGTCGAATGGAGGAGTTGGGTTTAAGTTAGAATTTATTATGGAAGAACGACAGAGTATCTCTACAGTCGACCGAGGCGATTTGTAAGCCCTCATGTCAGGTCTGTATTTTCACACAGTTTGGCGATAGCCGAAGCTACAATCCTCATGGGGTGGTATAACAGAGGAGTTGGGTTTAAGTTAGAATTTATTATGGAAGAATGACGGAGTATCTCTAGGGTCGACCGAGGTAATTCGTAAGTCCTCAGGTCAAGTCTGTATTTTCACACAGCTCGATAATAGCCGAAGCTACAATCCCCGTGCAGTGGTGGAACGGAGGAGTTGAGTTTAAGTTAGAATTTATTATGGAAGAACGGCGGAATATCTCTACGACAGACCAAGGTGATTCGTAAGCCCTCAGGTCAGGTCTGTATTTTCACATAGCTCGACGATAGCCGAAGCTACAATCCCTGTGCGGTGGTGGAATGGAGGAGTTGGGTTTAAGTTAGAATTTGTTATGGAAGAATGGTGGAGTATCTCTATGGCCAACTGAGGCGATTCGTAAGGCCTTAGGTTAGGTCTGTATTTCCACATAGCTCGGTGATAGCCAAAGCTATAATCCTCGTGCGGTGGTGGAACGGAGGAGTCGGGTGTAAGTTAGGAATTGCTTAAAACGGAGGAGTGGAGTTTGAAGTAGAAGTCATTATTGCAGGGCAGCAGAGTATTTTGGCCAAGACATCCCTCCGAGTAGTTTGCATTTATGTCCAAATTATATACTTGAGTTGATTCCTAAGATGTTGGATTAAGCTTCGTATATGTTTAATACATATGTTCGAGAAGAGTGATAAGATGGCAAGACGATACCCATTTTGGATTGTCTTCTATATCTATGTTCAATTATTCCAGCTGAGACGGGACCTTAGGGAGAGTGGTTCCAGATGGGTTATCATTATATGTGGTGGGATTTTTGCACGGGTATCATTATTATGTTTATCATATATATGTGGAAGAATTATTTCTCTATGAATAATAAAAATTACTCAAGGAAATAAAGTCAAACTCCGGAATAGGTATACTGTATTAATTGTTAAAAATTATATTTCTTCATGATGTAGTTGACATAACTCATTTCGTGGTACATTCATGTAAAATAAACTTAGTCCTTCTAACTTACTAAGATAAAGAAGGAGATACATCATAGTAGAATAGAAATTAAGGGGCTTTGGGGACAACTCTTTCCGGGGTGCAGGATGGGTAAAAGGGGTATTGTGAACGGTTACCCGAGTATGAAGCTGTCTGATAAATTACTGGTTGATCTCACGAACCCTCAATAAATTGTGCTGAGCTATTGACAATTCTTGGTGTAGAGAGTAGTTGCGGGTAGAAGTGGAATGTAACCAAGAGCGTAAACTTTCTACCAGCTCTTCCAACTCCGCTACGCGCTGTTGATCTGTATTAGGTAGTGCATCGGAAGAAACCTCCTTTTTTGGGGGAGGAAGGATGGCCATGAAAATGGAAACAATTGGGAACGAAAGAGGAAGTACTAAAGGAATGTTTGAGAGAAAGATGTCTGTCGTAGTAGGAGAAATATGATCTCAATTTATAGAGGAAGAAAGGTGTAAAAGTCGAAGGGTTTTCTATATTAAAGAGGGAAGGTGGAGAGTCAGAGTTTTTAATGAGATTGTGTATTCCGAGGAGATGGTTGGGAAAAAATCGGCACAGATGGGGAAGTAGATAAGAATGCATAGGATCATCATTTATTACAGATACAATCCCTGGTCAGAAGTTGGCTCGGTGGATGTCCGTAAGATCCCTGGGTGTCAGACAATAAATATGAAAATAAAGCGATGATTGTTTCAACCATATTTGGCAGGATGTACATTCCTTTTTTATAATCTAAGCATTGGGGTAAAGGGAAACAGGAAAATGTGTTTTCTTTAATATTCTCTAAGCAACATTACCATTAGTAAAAGGAAAAATATCCTTATTCGCAGAGAAGGAGTAGGTTTAGCCAGCAGAGGGAGTTGAGCTAGATATAGCTTCAACTCTTGAAAAGCGACCTCACATTGATCATCCCACTGAAATCGGATAGCTTTCCTGAGGATCCGAAAGAAGGGTAACCCTCTATCCGCTGATTGGGCAATAAAGCGAGACAATGAAACAATCCTTCCCACTAGTCTCTATGCCTCTTGCTAATTAGTAGGATATTTCATATTGCTCAAGGCCAGAACTTTATCTAGATTAGCTTGCAACCCCTTTTCTATGACAATATATTCTAAAAACTTTCCACTCCGTACGCCAAACAAGCATTTTTTAGGATTCAATTTCATGTTATAGCGCCTCAAGGTAGAAAAGGTTTCTTCCAAGTCTTGTATTAAATCCCGAACAAGGTAAAATTTCACCAGAATATCATCAACATATACCTCTACATTTCTCCCCTTTTGTTCAACAAAAATCTTGCCCATGAGTCTTTGATAAGTGACTCCAGCATTCTTAAGTCCAAAAGACATCACAACATAAGAGTACACTCCTCCTGACGTCACAAAACTAATGCGGTGTTTGGTAAACACCGCCTTTTCCATTTTCCAGGAAAAGGGAAAATGATTTTAAATCATTTTCCATTTTCTAACCAAATATAATTCCATTTTCCAGAAAACAGAGATAGAAAATGGCTAACCAAACGCATTTTCCGTGTTTTTTCATTTTCCGCGGAAAATGAAAATGGAAAATGCCTTAACCAAACGTAGCCTAACTTTCCTCTTATCTTCCCGAGCCAAAGGGATCTGGTGATATCCCTGGTATGTGTCCATGAGTGAAACAACTTCATACTCTACAGTAGAATCAACGAGTTGATCAATATGAGTAAAGGAGTAGCAGTCTTTAGGGCACACTTTATTCAAATCACGAAAGTCAACACACATACGCCATTGCCCTATGGGCTTGGGGACTAACACTACATTAGACACCCATTCAGAAAATTGAATTTCTTTTACATGCCCTACTTGTAGTAATTTGTCAACTTCCTCAGCAATGATTTTGTCTTTCTCGGATCCGAAGTGTTGCCTCTTCTGTTGGACCGACCTAACTTCTCGGGTGATATTCAGGTGATGTTCAGCTATTCGAGGATCAATCCCAGTCAGATCATGAACGTCTTTGGCGAAGATATCTTCATTTCTTTGCAAACCGACGTCCTTAACTTCAAGTTGTTTGCCTACCTGAGTTACCTTTCCTGGGGCTATCTCTATGGGCTCCCCTTCCTCTGTTGCTTCCTTGGTAGGGACCTCCTTCTCCAACATGTAAACCTCATAGTTTATTGAGGCTTTTCCTTTAAAATCTTTCATTCGAGCTTTCTTTTGATTATCTCGGATAATTTGAACATAACAACTCCGAGCTACTTTCTGCTCCCCTCTGACTTCCCCCATAAGTCGTCCTACTGGGAATTTAACCTTCTGATGATAGAGAGAGGCCACCGCTTTGAAAGCAGATAGAAATGGTCGCCCCAAAAGGGCATTATACACTGAGGGGGCATCTCCCACCGAGAATGGAGTCATGCATGTCTTCTGACTCGGCTTCCTTCCCAAAGTAAGAGGTAAGACTATCTGACCCACCGAATGTACCATGTGGCCAGCAAACCCAAAGAGGGGTGTGATCACCTCTTCCAATTGTGCATTCTCCAAGCGCATCTGACTAAAGGCTTCTTGAAATAATATGTTGACAGGACTCGCTGAGTCCACTAATACTCGTGCCACCTCTAATTAGCAAGATTAATCCTAACAACCAAAGCATCAGTGTGAGGTAAGAGAATACCTTGCAAATCTCCTGGCCCGAAGCTTAAATCGGGCATCTCTTGTATAGCATGGTCTTCTCCGATGGCCAAACTTTCCATGAGCCAAGCATAAGACTTTCGGGCTCTATTAGAATCTCCATCAGTGGGTCCTCCAGTAATGACATTAATAACGCCCCTGGTTGGGCCGTCTTCATAAGCAGTTGACGCTCCACCACTTACCTTCCTCCTGAGGGATAGGATCTTTATTCAATTGAGCTTGTCTCAGGGAGATGAGGGCAGGAGGTTTTCTGATATAAGGTCCAAGTCGGGTGACAGGAGGTCTCCGACCCCTCCTTGCGCCGACTCTCAATTGGGATTGTAGAGTAGGATATTCCCTTCTGATGCGCTCCAACTCCTTCTGCAAATCGAAGCACCGCTCACTGGAATGCCCATACAAAAATGGAGCTGGAGGATTACGAGGAGCTCCCTTATATCCTCTAGGACGTTGGAGCACGCCATACCTCTCGTACATTTTAAGTTCTACTTCTTTTAAGGTTTGGGGTAGAGGTGAGAATTCGATAGCTATAATGCGGAGGGGGTGATGGGGAGGAGCTTCCATCATGAGCGTCCGGGGATAAGGAACTTCTGGCACAAAATGTTTCCTTGGGAGGGCCCGATAAGCGAAAGGTTGACTTTTCTCCATGGAGCCGATAGCAGGATTCTTCTTAGCTCTCCGTACTTTTAGGATTGCTTCTTCGTTAATATATTCTTCAACTTATCCTAACAATTCATCATAGCTAAGGACAGGCTTCCTTAGCAAAGAACTAAGGAAAGACCCTTCCTTCATCCCATGGGATACAATGGCCATCAAAAAATCTAGGGTCACCGAAGGTACCCCAGGGCGGCATTAGTAAACCAGTGGATGTAACTACGTAACGATTTAGTAGGTTCCTATTTCACATGAAGCAAGATGGAGGCAGTGTGTTTATACTTCTTACTGGTGGCAAAATATTTTAGAAAAACTTCCTTCAAGTCCTTGAAACAAGTAATTGAACCAGGGCGCAATAATCCAAACCATATCTGTGCTGAAGTCGACAGGGCGGTACGAAAGGCCCGACACATGATGGCATCAGAATAATGATGCAGCACAGCTGCACTTTCAAACTGTGATAAATGCTCTTCAGGGTCAGAAGTACCATTATATAACCCAATATTAGGGGCACAAAAGTGAGGAGGTGGATTCTTCAAGGATATATCTTCGGTGAAAGGGGACAACTCGTATGTCTCCATAGCCTTGGTTGAGTGACTCTTCCCTTGACCTTCCCTTCTTACAGGTAATACAGGAAAGTGATATCGATCCCCTCCTCCAATTAGCCCTTCCCCAAACAATATCTCCATCTCTTGAGGACCAAGTGCAGGGATATGAGAAGGTTCTCCGTGCAGTGGCTCTCTTCGGGAGGGTTCGCCAAAATGAGGTTGAAGATATCCCATCCTTTTTCTCTCCTTCACCAATGCCTCTGATACTGCATTCTCTATCAGGGCATTTAATTGGGAAGGTAATAAGGTGAGGGGAGCTTCTTCCGTAGAGGAGGAAGTCGAGGGAGGGATCTCTTGGAGATGCATCTCAACATCTTGCTCAGTAAAGTTCCCATAGACGGCGCCAATGATGCACACGAGAACGACCTCAAATCTCAGACGAGAATCGCTAAGGATTCGAAGTGCATGCTCGCGCTCAACACCCACAAGTGCACGGTTGTCGTCAAGATAATTTATGTATCGATCCCTCAAAAATTGTGATTCGAATACCGTTTGTCCAATGGATGTCATTTGTTCGGAATGAATCTCTTGCGAGTCAAGTGTGTGAGGTTGATGACAGTCCTAGCTCAATTACGGTGTCACTCGAAGAAAGTGAAGGTGGGCTCAAATTTCCTTAAAGGATTCTAGGACTTCGGTTTCACTTGTGCGTTGTCGGATATGCTATCAATTTAGTGCTCCTAAGATCTCCAGTTATGGTCTTGCGAGAGGATCATCATGTGTTATCCCGATAAACTTTTGCTTCTACCAGGACCTATCTATTCCTAACCAAGTTTCCCTTTTGAATCGTCAGAGCTCAGGGGGTTGATATCTTTGGGAGCCTCCTGTCACTAAGGTCCCTCAACCCTTCTAGAGTTGATGTCTCCTACTTTGGGCTTTCTGCTAGAATAGGTTCTTGGGGTATGAGGATGTCCTAGTAATCCCTATGAAGCGGTGGATCATATTTCATATCCTTCACTATCATATTCTACCTTCTACGGTTATGGGAGGGAGGATGACCATGAGGTTCCTCCTTGGTTCTCCTAGATCTTTGATACAAAGGCTTTCTGCCCGTGTATCGGCTATGTGCAGTAGAAGTAAAATCAAAGCACAACTTTCATGGATCTCAACAACCTAAATTACAAATGCATATTCAAGAACCGAGAATAAACATTCAACTAGCATATCTAACATACACAAGCTACTCCCTAATCCTAGAATCGAAGTATCTACTCCATTAATGAAAGAGAATAAACCCAAGACATCTTAATGTAAATCATTACAATGCAAATAGAGTTTAGAAAAAATGATAGTACTCTCTGTTCAATCTATTATCGTCTCTTGGTCGTTCTCCCAGGTGTTGGAGCATTGGTTAACGTCTTCAAGCCGCTTCCTCTCTCCCCATTGCGAGCCTTCGGTGCTTCTTAGGGTACCTTTTTGCCGTCCTAGCCATCCGACCTCCCCCTAGGGTTTGGATGTGCCTTTCCTTTTATAGGAGAGAAGTCGGCTTTTCGTAAATCTTCATGAAACCCTGATTTATGTTAAGTTGGGTCGACGCCACATGGTCGTGTGGAATCCACACGGCCGGTCGTGTGACACGTTGGAAATCACGCTTGATTCTGGCTTCGGGGTTAGGCACGACCGTGTGAGATTCACACGGCCGACCGTGTCATCCTCTGGAGCTCCATGCGATCATCATCCTATGGTCCAAAGCGCACCCGTGTCTTGGGGAACACGGTCAAAGCATGCTTACCTTCCTTTAGCTCCAATTATGCGCCAATTTACCTCCGAAACATTGTCCTACATAAGAAAATAGAAAAAGCAGATCTTCGAACTAGAAAATAGTAAATGGATGCAAAGAAAGTAAGAATATGCATGAAACAAGTATAAAATGCAATGAGATGTGTGCTAAAACTACTTCGAAAACCTTATATGATTTGCACACATCAGCCAACTGATGCATCATAGATTTTTCTCCTCGTGGTTGGACTGTCGAGGGTGGGTTCTCTCCGACCGCAGTAGTAAATTTCTCCTTGCTCTCCTTCTGAGAAAGTTAACACATGTTAGACCACCGCCGACCTACTTAGCGGAGATCCTCTGATGCTTAAGTTAGAGCTTGTATGAGAGAGAGCAAAGCAAGTAGTATCAGTTGTCTAGAAGATAAGTGTAGCAGAGAATAGTAAAAATATATGTAGAATGAAATCAAATCCCTTATTCCTTCCTCTCTTCTTCCTTTTATCCCCCTCTAGCCCCAGAGCAAGTCATTGCATAACCAACTGCGATAATGACCGTCCACATGGAAAGGCCCCGTGGACCCAGGTGAGGCTGCTTTTTAGGTCGTTAGAGAATGATTCCTTCATGAGACCCTTGAAGAGTTTCCGGTGGTTATCCTAAAGGATGGTGGGTATGCCTTCGTTGTAAAAAACTGAGAATATTTCATGAGGTCCCCACCTCTTAACAACCTGATCTCTTTCTTCTTCGTAAAGAGGCCCCATGGCAGTTAATATATTGTTCCCCTTTCTCACTATTTCTCCCATGAAACTCAATAAACGAAAATCTATCCTAAGTAACTCTTAATCCACCAACCGACCTGCCTTATGAGTTATCATCTTTCTAATATGTTATTCACCTCACTTTCCTAGCTATTCCCTCTAAGCTCCGCCTTCAATCTACTTCCCGAGCTGATCTTACTCTGCTCAGCTCTCAATTTATTCCCCGAGCTGACTTTCCTCAGCTTAACTCTCCACTTGTTCTCTGAGCTGACCTACCTCAGCTCAGCCCTCGACTTACTCTCCGAGCTGACCTTCCTTAGCTCAGCTCTCCACTTAATTTCCGAACTAACCTACCTTAGCTCGACCCTCGACTTATTCTCCAAGCTGACCTTCCTCAGCTCGGTTCTCCAATTATTTTTTGAGCTGACCTACCTCAGCTCGACCCTCGACTTATTCTCCAAACTAACCTTCCTCAACTCAGTTCTCAACTTATTCTCCGAGCTGACCTACCTCAGCTCAGCCCTTGACTTATTCTCCAAGCTGACCGCCCTCATCTTGACCTTCAGTCCACACAAATCATCTTCTTAACTCACCTCATACACTTATCTAGATTATGGTAGTATCATTAGCTACCACCCCAAAATAGTCAGACAAATTATTTGTCTGGAGTTAGTAGGGTGCGTGAGTTAACTCCTTTCTTTCCTTCCTGCTTGTCTCAACTATCTTCATTACTCATGAACCTTAATTTTATTTTGGGATGACACATCAACATACTATATATCAACCCTTCCCACACGAGACCCTAGCGGATTATTTTGTTATCGGGCAGTTCCTATTTACCTGCTAGGGCAAAGCATTTTAATACCCGAACTCTAAGGACCTCGCTTTCTTAGTTCCCCCTTCATCGTCTTCCCTCTTCCTCCGACTTTAAGTTTTTCGCTCTGCTCAATCACTCCAGTCAGCCACTGCTCTCCCCCTCAGGTCTTCTTCAACTATTTGAGGCATGTTCTCCTTTTCTTAAGTGCCTCTCTTTTATTCCAAGTAAGTAACCTTGTTATTCCTCATCCTCTTTCTTCCATGGCTCCTCCTCCTCAAAACCCTAGCAAGAGCCCCTGGTATGAAATCACTCATTCTTGCATAAATGGTAACCATTATTTCCATAGTGTCAAGAAGTCTTATATCGACGATAGTGTCAAATGTAGGTTCGCCTTACCCACACAGAGGCTCCATCTTCCTCCCCCAGAATACCACGCTTTCTTCTTGGACAAACTAGAAAACGGTCTTCGCCTTCCTATTCCCTTTGTATATTTCGACATCTTAGACTTTTATAAGATAGCTGTAAATCAATTCTCCCCCAATGTTTTTCATATCTTATCGAGCACTGTTATCATCTTTAAGCATTTAGGTCTTCCCCTATCCCCTTTAATTTTCCATAGTCTTTTCCAAATTAAGTCAGTTGATGTAGGGGTGTTTTATTTTGCGAGACGTCCGAACTGTCAATTTATACATAATCTTTCCTTCTTCTACAAAGGGTGGAAAGAACGATATTTCTTTGTCCATCTTCCTACACTCCTATTTCATTCTGACCTCTGGAAGATAAACATGTTGACCTTCCCCCGTTCCTGGAGAGCCGACTACAATGCCCTTTTGCAGAGGTCAAGAGAGTTCTTCATGACCATCAATATAATTCTGACATTTTGCTGGGTGATCACCTCCTAGGGCATTTTGAGTTATCCCCTTTCATCATAGATGATGTCGTTATACTAGGTGGTGTCCTATCATAAATATTTTTGCAAGATTGTAGTTATGGCTAACACTCTATCATTTCCTTTCCTTGTAACAGACGAGCTAATGTAGAGGGCGATGATGAGTCTTATAGAGGCTAGGGTGGAAAAGGAGAAAAGAAGAGAAAATGGGCTGAAACCACAGCTCATTCTTCGACTCCTTCCCCTAAGTCTATCGCCGAGGTAATTTCTCTGCCTCCAGAGGGATATGATACCCCCGACCTCTCTCATTTACCCCTCCCTCCTCCTTCTCAAAGGAGGTCACCACGGTTATTGGAGGGTCCTTTCACTCATATCCAACCCTTATCGCCTTCCTCCTCTGATCCTCCTCCTCTTCGTCGTCGTCGTCTTCGCCCTTACAATCTTCCCTCCCCTGTCTTAGAAGAGGATCTACTCGTACCTAAGTCATTGACTTGGAAGTTAAATTACGATGGTATGCCATTGGAGTTAAACTAATAATTAAATTTGGAGATACAAAATTTGCTAGATGTATAAAATGTTTCATGAGGTATTTCTTAGATATTTGTGATATTGCAGGACATGCATGGTATTTTGATTTAATGTGTTGGATTAGTTGACTAGGTTTTTTTCTATATAAAAAAAAATTGTTAACCTATAATTAAGCTTATGCGTAAATTAAACATATGTAAAAAAGGATTAATTAGTTGAGTTTTGTGATATTATGTGAGCTAATTGAAATTGCACTTTAAAAAATTAGTGTAGATGGTCAATCGTTTAAGTGTTACGTGATGTGGTTATAAAACATGGTGACCTATAATCAAACTTATGCGAAAAAACAGGTCAAAGGATGATCTGCTGAGTTTTGTGATATTAATTAAGATTGTGATGTGTTAATTAATTATCTTATGGACTAGTGACCGACGACCGGCGGCCGAATGGAGACCGACCAGCGGCGACCGACCGACGGGCGACGATCGACGGCCAACCGCCATCAATTGTCGATGCAGTTGTCGTAATTATCGGTGGTCACTCGTTGCCATCTCACTGGACGACAAGGCGATCGTCTCGATCAGCATGACCATAAACAAATATGTTTTGTAGTAAATAGAGTCTTATAATTGAATGAGTAATATAGTAAAATGTTAAATTAGGTGATACTTCAAAACCTCCAAATAAATAAGTTTTGATTGTATTACTTCGGATTGAACCAAACAATATAAGTTATGTTTCATTCCTCATAATTTTGATAATGTGATTACTTAGTAATCACATAACCAAAGTTATACATTATAACTTGAACCAAACACACCCTAAAAGTGTTATGTCCATCACGAGGAGATGATAAGAAATTTAAAAGTATTATATGCACGACTTCTAAAAGAATTTTTAGAAGTTGTTCCATAATTTAGAATTAATTAATTTATTTATAAAAAGAGGTCCTAAAAAAATTTTCTTGGACAAAATAAAAAATGGAATATATATTTGATCCTACAAGTGTGGTTATATAGATATTTTTTATACTAGAGTGGGTATAAAGGGATTAACTACACTAACTCAGTTTCTTTGATAGAAATATAATTGATAAAATTATAAATGGGGTTGTTGTTGCAAGTTTATTTATAGGGGAAGGAGTCAAATCTATGGGAGGTGGATAAATTTCTTCTTATCTATTTTTTTTATTTATTTTATGCATCAATATTTTTATTCATTTTTTTATAATTTATTTTTAATTTAAAAATTTTCTATTTTTATTTTTAAATCATTTACATATTGCTTTTTAAATTTTTTTATTCGGCCATAAATACACAAAAAGTGTTAATTAATTATCTTATGGAGGATGTGACTTGTGAGCAGCTTCAACCAAAACTGAGATGGTGCCATTGATCATGAAACAAAGCTACGGGAGCTGAGAAAGAACGTAACAAAAGTGCAGGTCATCCGTAAAGATTGGAACCGTCAATCTAATAGCCCCGTCGATCTGTCCCACAGTCATTGTGAGGGAGATAAATCATAGAGGGTCCTATGGACTTTGACGTGATGGCCAAAACATGAAGATCATCTGAATTAAAAAAAAAAATTTAGATCTCCACTGTCATCCCCATAGAGACAATAGAAGTGCAAGCCATGATCTCAGCTACGGGAGAGAGAGAACTGAACATAAATTTAAGCAAAACATAAAAGAAGAGAAAACAAGAGAATTCATATCACTGATTGAGCCGCTTGAACCAATTATAATATCACGTCAATCCTGGACACAGACTTGTATCCAACATCGATCTCCATCTCTTCTTCATCCTTCTGTAGTGCATCTTCTGGTTCCTCATCTGCACTCTTATTTCATCTTAATTCTCATGCAGCAACTCTTTCCTAAAACGAGAGCTCGAAACTGCAAAACAAAAAAGAAATGAAAGAATCCCAAGCATCTTGTTATTCTCATCGATGCCCTGAACCTAAATACGTGTAAAAACAGAGACAGATTGCTTGTCTTAAAGTGCTAAATGCTACATGAACTCCCAAATAAAACCAAACCGAAAGAAAGGACTTACTCTGCTTCCTCTTCTTCTTCACTATAATTGTAGGCAGTTTTTTAACTGCTCACACATTGCCTGATTGTGCCCATAAAATAATGTAGTGCATTTCATGTGCAGAAGAAGACCCCTTTAAAAGGGGGTGTGCGTCCAAGTTGTGTGGCCCAGTGAGAGAGCAAGGGAGAAAGAGGAGTAAAGGCTATGAGAGCAAGAGGAATCGCAGCGGAAGCTCTGGTGAGATCAAGAGTCGTAAGGCTATCGAGAGATTACCGAGACTTTATGTCAAGGTTGGAAAACATCCAAGGCGTGGTTGGATCTTAGTTCGTGAAAAAATAGGGATCTCCGATTCTATGAATCGTGATTGTCCTTCAGACAGCAAGCAAAGATTGAAAGATCTATTCCTCTATCACAGTCCATCCTCAGCAACTGTAAGTTCTATATTTACAATTTTATTTATAGTATTTCATGCAAACTGCCCTGAAAATGTAAGTAATTCCTACATTGGTATCAGAGCAAATATAGATTTGAATCTGATTTGTATGAATTTATTTAGGTTGTAAATGTCACAATCCATCGCGAAGACGATGAACAGTGAAAATTGTCGAGTGGAGCCCAACTGAAAAATGCAGTTACACGAGCACTTTACGTGCTCGGGACAAGGACCGCGAAGCGCTCAACGATTTCCCAATGGTCGAGCGATAATTCCCGAGTGAAAAATTGATTGTCACTGCATTTGTCGATTGAGAAACTAGCCACTGCTTGGGTCACTCGACGAGAAGGAATTGGGTGCACGGTGCTCGAGCACTGGGTGCTGGCACCGTGTCAGGTGCACAACACCCGAGCACGCACTGCTCGGGCACGCAGTGGTTAAGCATTGGCTTCTCGGCACCATGACAAAAGCGCAACGCCCAAGCATGCGGTGCTCGGATGTGTGATGCTTGAGCACTGGGTGCTCGACACCGCGACAGACACAAAGCGCTCGAGCATGCGATGCTTAGCACGAAGCATTTGTGCTCGACTAACTATCCAAGACAACCATGCTCGACACCCGGGGTGCTCGGCCAGAGCACATTAGTTCTTGGATGGAGCACTAGGTGCTTCGACGGAGCAGTTTGGGAGCAGAGAAATTGTGACTAGAGGAGTGAGTGAGGCTCACCTGGCTTCTACTGATCAGGCGGAGATGAAGAATTCTTTGCAAGAGCTTACATCATTGGTTAGGCAGATGGCTCTGAATCAAGCAAGGCAACCTTCTATAGTACCTGTGCATTCTATGAGGGTTTTGTGATATTTGTTCGAGTACAAAGCATCCTTCTGATTCATGTCCTTCTCTCCAGTAGGATGAAGCAGTGGCGATAGCAAATTAGTTTCCTTCCAAACCTTAGTATCAACAACAACAACAATATCATCATCAGCAGTATCCCAGATATGATATGATGTCTACTACTTATAATTCGGGATGGAGTGATCACCCAAATTTGAGGTATGGAAATTCATTTCAGCCATGGCCAACACTCCAGAGTTCTCAGGCCATTCAGAGTAATCCAGTTCAGATCAGACAACCTGTTCAGTCAGTCAGAGCAGAGTCTTCCAGTTCAAGTTCAAGTTCAAAATTGGAGGATCTTATGCAACAACTTTTGGTACAGCAGAAGACAGATGCATCCATTCAGAGCATGGAGAGATAGATTAGCCAGCTTAGATCTAACCTTAATTAGTTGTCGTCTCATGGGTCTAGTCAACTACCATTGCAGACCATTCCAAATCCTAAGGGAAACATCAGTGCAATTACATTGCGGAGTGGCAGAGCTACTTTGGACTCTGTAGCACCAGTTTCAAATCTAGTTGTTGTTCCTAGCAGTGCAGACCAGAGATCAGAGCAGGATCCACAGCCACGACAATCAGAGTCGCCAGTTCCATTACTCTTCCCTTAGAGGCCAGTGCAACCTAGGAAGAGGATTGTTGAAGAAAAGGATAAGGAATTCTAGTAGTTAGTATATTTGTTCATCAAGTTGGAAGTCAATGTCTTTTTGTTGACAATGATCGAGCAGATTCCCAAGTATGCCAAGTAGCTGAAAGGTAATGAGTTGATTAGTGTGGGAAAGAACGTGTCAGCACTTATTTAGCCTTTGCCCTGGAAGTGTGAGGATACAGGTGTTTTCATTGTACCTTGTGTTATTGGGAGCTATGTCTTCGAGGATGCGATGTTAGATTTGAGAGCTTCGATTAATGTGATGCCATGGTCAGTCTTTCATTCACTTGGTATTGGACCCTTACATCCTACAAGAGTGGTGATTCAGTTAGCCAACCGTAGTCAGGCCAATCTAGCTGGGGTGATAGCGGATGTGTTGGTTAAGAGAGCTTATATTTCTTGTAGATTTTTATATTCTTGATATGGAGGGGGATACACAGCATAGAAGAGCTCCACTCATTTTGGGCAGACCTTTCCTCAAGACTGCCAAGACCAAGATTGATGTGTGTGCAGGGACTCTTTCTATGGAGGTAGGAGATACTGTGGTTCGGTTTAGTATTTTAGACACTATGAAGCACCCGATGGAGGATCATTTTATTCTTAGCGTGGATATAGCTGATGAGCTGGACTGCATGGATTTTGTTTCTGAGTCTGTTTTTCATTTGGATATCTCTGTACCTTCTACATTCTATTATGATTGTGTTGATTCTGATGATTCAAATGTTGATGATGATATGTTGTTAGGACTTATCTGTGGGCCCTTTTTTGTTGACAAGGATATGGAATGTGTAGGGATTTGCGCTCTTGAGGTAGTACCCCAAGAATCACTTCCATCAAACGTGCAACCACTGAAGCTTGAATTGAAACCTCTTCCTGAGCATTTGAAGTATGTGTACTTAGATGAGGACAAGCAACAACCTGTTATTATTGCTTGAGATCTGGAGCCAGAGTAGGAGTATAGATTAGTAGATCTTTTGAGGCAACACCGAAAAGCGATCGGGCGGACCCTTGCAGATATCCCTGGTATCAGTCCTTCTATTTGTATGCATAGGATTCACTTGGAAGAGGATGTAAGACCAGTTAGACAACCACAACGATAGCTTAACCCACTGATTCTTGATGTGGTAAAGAAGGAAGTGACGAGGCTTTTACAGGCTGACATCATTTATCCTATTTCAGACAGTAAGTGGATAAGCCCTGTTCAGGTGGTTCCGAAGAAATCTGGTATTACAGTGGTTGCTAATGCAAAGAATGAGTTGATTCCCACCAGAGTTCAGAATTCGTGGAGAGTTTGTGTGGATTATAGGAAGCTTCATCAGGCTAGCAGAAAAGACGACTACCCGCTGCCTTTTATTAATCAGATGTTAGAGAGGTTGGCGGGCATGTCACATTATTGCTTCTTGGATGGTTACACTGATTATTTTCATATTTGTATTGTTCTAGATGATCAGGAGAAGACTACTTTTACTTCCCCTTCGGGACGTTTGCGTATCACCGTATGCTTTTTGGACTTTGTAACGCTCCCGGAACATTCCAGTGATGCATGGTGAGTATTTTTGGTGATTTATTAGAGCATTGCATGGAGGTCTTTATGGATGAATTTTGGTTCTTCTTTTGATTCTTGTCTGGATAATTTGTCGAGAGTTTTGAGTAGATGCATTGAGACTAATTTGGTTTTGAATTTCGAGAAGTGTCATTTCATGGTTAAGCATGGGGTAGTCTTAGGTCATATCATCTCTGTGAATGGTATTGAAGTAGATCCTGCTAAAATTCATGATATATCTTCTTTATCTTACCTCGCTTCTGTGCAGGAAGTTCATACTTTTCTAGGTCATGCAGGTTTCTACATACGTTTTATCAGAGACTTCAGCAAGATTCCCCTTCCCTTGGCCAATTTGTTGCAGAAAGACATGATTTTTTAGTTTGACCAGCGAGGCAAGGGCTCATTTGATCTTCTTAAGCAAGCTCTGATATCAACACCTTAAACCACCAGATTGGACTCTCCCATTCGAGTTGATGTGCGATGCTTCAAATTATGCCGTGGGAGCTGTCTTGGCACAGAGAGTGGATGAAGCATCTCATGTGATCTGCTACGCGTCAAAGACTTTGGATGTTGCTCAATCCAACTACACTACAATGAAAAAAGAGCTCTTATCGATTGTTTTTGCTTTAGATAAATTTATATCATATTTACTCTGTTCTCATGTGGTTATTTTTTCTGATCATGCAGCTTTGAAATTCCTCCTAAAGAAGCCTGATGCAAAACCGAGACTGATTAGATGGATGCTTCTGCTTCCAGAATTCGGCATGGAGATATGTGATAGGAGGGGGAGGGAGAACCTAGTAGCAGGTCACTTGAGTAGGATTGTGAGGGAAATCAAGCCCACCCCCATAGCAGATTCGTTCCTAGATGAGCAGCTTTGTCACCTACAAGTAAGCCACCATGGTATGCAAATCTTGCAAATTATTTAGTTTCCCATGCTATACCCTCGCATTTTACTCATGTACAAGTCCAGAAATTGAAAAGTGATGCTAAGTATTATGTATGGGATGATCCTTACCTCTAGAAATTTTATAGTGATCTGATCATTAGACGATGTGTACCTGATTATGAGTTTCATTCCATACTTACCTTTTGCCATTCTCTGGCTTGTGGGTGGCATTTTGGGCCCCAGCGGACTGCTAGGAAAGTGTTAGAGTCTGATTTGTATTGGCCCACCTTGTTTCATTGCCTATGAATTTTACAAATCTTGTGAACGGTGTCAACGAACAGAAAACATAGGACTTAGAAATGAAATGTCTCAATAATCTATGATATTCTGTGAGATTTTAGATGTTTGGGGTATTGATTTTATGGGTCCATTTCCAGTATATTTTGGATTTTCATATATTTTATTGACAGTTGATTATGTTTCCAAATGGGTGGAGGTCATTCCCACCAGGACTGATGATTCTCCAGTTGTTGTGAATTTTGTTAGGTCTCACATATTTTGCAGATTTGATGTAACACCCCCCCCCCTCTTGATACACTAGTAAGGGAGGTGTTACTACCATACTTTATCTTACTCTTTGCGTGATCAGGTAAAGCATGACTAAATCATTCCATAAACTCACATACACTATTTATAAATTAACTAATACCTGATTTAAACAGGAGAGTGTCAACAACTCGTAACAAGATCTAAACATGGTTTTCAAAACAAGTATCATAATTTATACTCTTAACTTGAAACAGCATAAGCTAAAGAAATAAATAAACTACATTGACACTGGGATATTACATAAGTTCTTAACATATCTAGGCATGCACATAAGTTCTAACATACAACATTCTTAAGTAACTCAACCTCATGCATGGCGATAGTAATAATATGCATCTTCGACATAAAATAAACATAAACAAGAGCCCTTAACATCAACATTAGCACCTAACATGAACATTAGCATATAACATCAATACTAGTACCTAACAAGTTCAAAGGTCTTTAACATAGCCTAATAGCACACTAGCAAGTTCAACGGTCTTTATACTAGCAAGTTTGACATTCTTAGACACAACATAATCAAACTTAGAACATGAACACTAGCACACGAACAAGTTCGAAGGTCTTAACATAATATAATACTAGCAAGTTCAGGATCGTAATCCACTGTTCTGCCGCCACACACACCAAGCACTTCATCTGCTGCCCCCTCTTACTCAAACCTTGCTTTACCCTTATCTGCAATATAAGGAATGCAAACTATAAGCAATGAAGCTTAGTAAGTACCTCCTATTCTCACAAAACATCACATTAGGAAAACATGCTATTAGAATACTTGCATGCAACACATGCTCATACTTGCATTTAAGAAAATTCTGCATTAACACTTAGAAACCCTTGCACATAATACAATGATTCAACTTGACATGCATGAACTTTCTGTATTAAACATATATAAACACTTGTACGTAACACAATGGTTCAACTTCAAATGCTTGAACTTGACATACACAACTTGCAATACATGCTTTGAAATATGCTTCGCTTGTAGAAACATGCACATGAGATATACTTAAACTTGTAAACATTGTGCTTTAGTTAACTTTAGAAACCATATATACATATATACTTTAAAATCAGTAAACATCCTTGTTTGGGCAGCCTAGCATAGTACCAATTTGCGTGCAACCCTAATAGAATTCGGGGTAGCTAGCCACCAAACTTATTAGGGCAACTTGCTAAGGGCGGTCTAGGGCCGTGGGCGATCTAAGGGCCCGGTACATGCCACTTTAAAGTAAAATACTTCCTTTATATATGACCTACTGATTTTTGTCATTTAACGAACATTTAACATGATCATACTCCAAAAACCCATATAGGAAGCATTTCAAGACATTTGATCATGCTCTTTGTCCCCAAAACTTGTAGGGGAAGCATATTTGCGATCTTTACATCTTGCTTCAAAAGAAATATACCTAAAATACCCATAAAACTGAAAAACCATAATCTGAACAGAACATATAAATCCGAACAAAATATGATAATAGAAGCTAGATGTACAAATCAAAGAGTTACTTATACTATAGGGGAGAAATAGCATCCTGGTGATCTTATGTCTTGCTTAAAACGAAATATACCTTACCTATAAATCTGAACACACACATATAATCTGATCAAAACATATAATCTAACAAAACATAGGAAAAGAAGCTAGATAAAATAATCGAAGAGCTACTTATACTGCAGGTGAGAAATACTTACATCCTCTCGCTATCTTACTAATATACCGCTAGGGTTTTTGTGAGATGAAGACCTTCCCTTGTTCCTTAGCCTTAGGAGTGATCCTCTAGCATATACTAAGCCCTTGAAACCTCTCTTGAGAACCCCAACTAAGAGCCCTAAGGGTTCGGATGAGAAGGCAAAACAAGGAGATGGAGTTTCTAAGTTTCGGTGGAGGAGGAAGAAGGTGGAGTTTGATCCTCTAGCCAATACCAAGCCTTGTGAGAAAATCCCCTTGAAAAACCCTCTTGAGAATCCCCACACAAGGAGCCCTATAGCTTGGGATGCAAAGGGGGGGGGGGGAGGAGGGGGAGAAGTTTCGGCTAAGGGTGAGGAAGAAGGAGAATGAAGAAGGAAAAGATGAGGTTTGTTTTCTCTCTTCCTCTCTTTACTCTCCACGTTAATTAAAGGAACATGAAACAACTCTTCATCCTCTCAAGGGGAGATGAAACAACCCCTCATCTTCTCATTTATATGTTTTGTATATTCTTTGTATATCCTAGCCAAGAATTATCCTATGACTTAGTGATATCAAGGAAATCTCATAATTAGAAGGTTCATGGTTCAAATCCTAGCTATAACGAACCATATTTTATTTTGTTTTATTTTATTTTCGAGCGTTACATTTGGGGTACCCCGGGCGATCATCACGATCAAGGGTCTCACTTTGCAACAAACACATGAAGTAATTTTAAGGTCATATTAAGCAAGTATGGGGCGTTGCACAAAATTTCTACCCCTTACCACCCTCAGACAAATGGGCAAGCTGAAGTGTCGAACAGAGAGATCAAATCTATACTGGAGAAGATAGTGGGGTCAGATAGGAAAGACTGAAGCAAGAGGCTTCAGGATGTTCTATGGGCTTACAGGACTGCCTATAATACTCCCATAGGCATGTCCCCATACATGATTGTTTATGGCAAAGCTGTTGGGAATATTTGGAACGGCTAGAGGGGGGGGTGAATAGCGTCGATGAAATTCTTTCGCGTTTGTGTCTACAATTTCGTTAGCGCAGCGGAATATATATATAATAACAATAACGAAATACAATTACAAACACAAAGACACGAAGATTTAACGTGGTTCGGAACCGCATGGTTCCTACTCCACGGATCGGGCTCAAACGAGCCCTAGCGATGCCAATCACACACCACTATGAAATAACTCCTTCTCGACACAAGTCGGAGGTGGAGAAACCTCGTACAACAGTTTACAACAATAAACTAAGTACAACAAGCAATTACAATGAACTACAATGCAATACAAGTAAAGAGATCACTTTACAAATTCCTTTAGATCGCTTGCTTGTTGATCGCTTGAACCGTGGTTGAAAACCCTGATTTGCAGCAGCAAATCGCCTCAAAAACGTCCAAGAAATCGCTGCTAAAATCCCTCCCGTCGAGCTCCTTTTATCCTTGCGCGCGACCTGGATTTCCGCCTATCAGTCGACTGCCATAAGTCACCAGTCGACTGATGCCACTGTTGTCGTGAGACAACGGCTCGATCCACGCTGGAAAAACTCCAACGGATCTCTTGGCAGTCGACTGCCAACATTGGCGATCGATCGGCCCACGCCTATAATCGACGCCCGGTCGGCTACGAGCGCTTCGCTCAACACTCGGTGGCGATCGACTACCATCCCCTTGGCGATCCGAGCATCATCGATCATTGCTAACGCCCGCTGGCGCCAGGCATTTTCACTTCAGTCGAACTCAAGTCGACTCACGGCAGTCGAACCGACCATAATGCCAGTCGACTGCCAACCTCAAACATGAGGTTGTAACCCAAGTATGGTTCCCCCATACTTGCTAGACCACCCTTAGCCTAGACCTAAGCCTTCTAGCCACCTACATCAGCCTCACGCCTCTCGGATCCCTCCAAGTCATCCATGACTTGTTCATCTATTGCGCTAGCCTCCAGGTGCTTCCCTCGGCTATGTCATGCTAACGGTGTCTACACCGCCAAGGCACATTGGACTTACGCCGTCAAGACTCCGCTTGGACTTTACGCTGCCAATTTCAATCCCCTTGGACTTCCCAAATGCCAAGACTCAAGCTTGGACTTTCCCTTGCCAACCCATGTTGGACTTTCCATGCCAAGACCCATGCTTGGACTTTCCATTTGCCAAGACCCATGCTTGGACTTCTCATTTGCTAAGACCCATGCTTGGACTTCTCATGCCAAGACCCATGCTTGGACTTCTCATGCCAAATGCTCAAGACTTGGACTTTCCCAAATGCCAAGTGTCCCACTTGGGCTTTCCATGCCAAGTACCCATGACTTGGACTTTACCTTGCCAAGACCCATGCTTGAATTTTCCATAATCACATGGTCAACCCTGGTCAACCATCAAGTCAATTATAACCTGGGTCGATTGTATAAACAATCTCCCCAACATATTAACCGACATCAATGTCCAACATCAATGTCAATCCTATGTCAAACATACTTTGTCAAACATCAAAACATCACTCGAGTCAAACTCGAGTCCTGGTCAATCGTGACCTGGGCCGATTGCACCAACAATCTCCCCCTTTTTGATGTTTGACAAAAACCAATCAAATCATGAGTTAGAACACTAACTTAAATCCCTTACCAATTATCCCAAATTGGTAAACACTCACCAAATGTTCTCCCCCAAACATTCAAGTGAAAATGTAAACCAAATGTTCTCCCCCAAACATTCTCCCCCTTTTTGACTAACATCAAAAAGGTTATCTCTCCAAGGAGGTCAATGTCTCATGTCCCAATGAGATCTTACAATCTCCCCCTTGGTCCAAAAATACCTAGGATGCCTACCATCTTCCTAGTGATAAGTCTCATATCACTCAAGAGAGGCAATCCTAACACTCTCCCAATTTCCAAATTGGGTTGCTAAAAATCCATCAATTTCCCAATTGATTTCATTTTTCCATAACTTCTCCTCTTCAAGGAGAAAAACATATCCATCATCCCAAGATGGATATCTCCCCCTAAAGGCTTGCTCCCCCTTGACCATTGCACCAACAATATCCTTGGGAAGTCCCTAAGCCAATAGGAACTCTAAACCATCAAAATTAAGGTTCTAAGTTCAAACTTGAACTCTCCACACCCTAAATTTGATACTTTGACCTAACACCTCTCCTAATCCATATCCAATGGATTTTCACCCTTTATAATGCTTCCCAAAGCATATCCTAGGGTTAGAAGTGGTTAGGGACCTTTACCATGGCTGAAAATGGGCTAAACAAACCTTGTTAACCCGAAATCAGACCTGGCAGTCGACTCCTGACAGTAATCAGTCGACTGCCACTCCCATCAGTCGACTGCCACCCTGGGCAGTCGACTGATAACTGAAATTTCTGAATTTCAGTTATCAGAAGTGAATTTCAGAAATTCATAAATAATTATACGTATATCGAAAAATCATGAAAATTCATACGTATAATACTTATGACCAATACAATGGGTGAAAAATGTTTGAAAAATATTTTACCCATAAAATAGAGAAATTGATACAAAATCCAAAAGTGACTAAAAACTTTAAAGTTTAAGCTCACTTTGTATCAATCTCATCAATGGTGATTGCTATCAAAAGATAGACTTCACCAAGGTTTTTCAAAATGATTTTAAAAAGTTTTCAAAACCTTATTTTGGATCATATTCCTTGGGCTCTATGTACATGACTTGTACACATACTCTCCCAATGATCCATAAATAAAATTAGATGAGTTATAGTCCATCTAGATGCAAAAACTATGCACCTTGAACTTAACTCATATCCTAGCATCTCACATGTATCTAGGGTGTATAAATACACATACATGTCAATTGGATGTGAGATGTGGGTTTTGTTCTTCTTAATACTAAGGTTTCATATATTTTTCTAGGCAACCCTACTTGATTCCCTTATAAATGAGACTCCAAGTCATGCCATTGTCCTTAGTTCAATTTTAATCAATTAAATGCATGAAATGATCATGGCATAAAGATAGCAATAATTAAGCATGGTCAATGATCATGATGTCATGGCATATGATGAATTCTAAAAACACATGACATTTATCTAACCTTAGGCATACACATGACATATAAATGATAGAAGTAAGCATGATGTCATGGCATGTTATATGGCAAACAAAACATGGCATATAACATATATAGGTATAATAATACCCAAAATTTAATATTAATTGCCATTTCATATAATTAATTATATTTTGCCATATTTCTACTAATCTCCCTAGTGTGCCAAAAACCCAAAATGGCACACTAACCTCTAAACTTAAATTGTGCCAAAATGATCATTTTATCAAACTTCATAATTAATATTGGCACATCCTAAAAGCCTTTTATGATTAAAATCAAACCACATTCCCAAGGTAACCATAACCTTGAAAATGACCTTAAATGCCACCTTTGCCATGGTTGAGTTAACTACCCATCCAATCAAAGTTGGCACACCCTAAACCCACTTAGCGTGAATCTATCACGCTCTTAGGAACCTAAAATCTATTTGAGCTCCTAGGGTTAATTAGGTATTCCTTAGGGATGACCTCCCTAGATGCCCTCCTAATGACCCTCCTAGGCTTGTTAGCCTTGGTCATTAGGGTCTTGCCTAGGTTGACTCTAGGGGTAACTCCCCTTGCAACCTTCTTAGTGGCCATCCTAGGTTTCCTAGAAACCCTAGCCACTAGGCACACCCTTTGGTCAACTCTAGGGATGACTTCCCTATTGACCTTGGTCTTCCTAGACCTAGTTTGTGTCCCATAGTCAAATGGAACACAATGGTAAGCCACCTTAGGCTTAGGTTTGTGACCCAAACCTTGCTTGTCTTTGGTTGACTTTTGACTTTGAGGTCCTAGGTGTTGACTTTGAGTCCTAGACCTTTGACCATTAGACCCTTGAAATTGATTTTGTATGTTCCTAAGGGTCTTCTCAAGTTTTTCAAGACTTGACCTCAAAGCTTGATTTTCAACCTCTAATTGCCCAATTGATTTTTGATTAAATTCTTGGGCATGGGACTTTCTAGGCATATGTCTAGTCCACTTGGGATTGAAACCTAGATGATCCCCTATTTTCTTAATTGATTCCCTAGGTAGAATATTTTTAGGGACATATGACCTAGATTTGTTCTTAGATTAGTTGTTTTTAGGGACATTAGTCCCAAATTTCTCTCTATTTCCTAAATGGACACTTTTAGCTCCTAAGCAAAAATATTTATTCCTATTAGCATGCTTTTCATAAATTGCAAGAGAATTAAAACTATTTCTAGCATGCTTTTGCCTATTAACTAAAGAGGGTGCATTATTTAAATGATATACCTTAGGGTTTGCCTTAATGGCTCCCCCTACTTGTGAAGCTCCCTTCTGCCCCTTCTTCTCCCCCTTCGGGCATTTACTCCGGTAATGTCCCGGTTGTCGGCATTTGAAGCAAATTACTTGCTCCTTGCTCTTTTGTGTTGAGGCACCGGTTTCCTTGACTTTTGACACGGGTGGAGTCTTCTTAACCCGTTTAGGACACTTATTCTTGTAATGTCCTTGCTCCCTACACTCAAAGCATATAATATGAATTTTATCATTATTTGAAATGCTCGAGGTACCTAGGTCCGTGGTAGGTGCCGGAGTTGAATCTTGGGCTTCTTCATCTTGATCGGATGTCGAAGCTTCTTGGTATTGCTCCGGTGTTGAGGATGGTCTCTCCTCCTCCATTCTAGAAGTGGATACTTCTTCCACTTCTTCTACCGATCCGGAAGTTGATTCCCTATCAACCTCCAAATCCTCACTTCCTTGCGAGGATGATGAATTAGCCTCTTCGGTCTCTTCCTCTTGGACCGGTTGTGAGCCTTCATGATATTTTGCCACTTGACTCCAAAGCTCTTTGGCATCCTTGTATTCACCTAGCTCACACATAATTTTATTGGGAATCAAATCCACCAAGAATTTAATTACCTTTGTATTCTTTTCAAACTCTTGGATTTGTTCCTCGGTCCACTTTTTCATCTTGAGAATTCCTCCCTTGGGCCCTTTTGGATATTGAAATCCCTCCATCAAAATGCCCCACTCTTTCAAAGTCCTTCATCATCAAGAATTCTTCAATCCTCACCTTCCATTGATTGAATCCTTCTTGTCCATATAGTGAGTACGGGACCGGCGTGTTGATGTCCCATCCCAATTGTCCTTGAACTTCCATCTTCCCTCTAGCCTTTTAGCTCCCGGCGGTTAATCCGTAGAAGAGCCCCGGGCTCTGATACCACTTGTTGGGAATATTTGGAACGGCTAGAGGGGGGAGTGAATAGCGTCGATGAAATTCTTTCGCGTTTGTGTCTACAATTTCGTTAGCGCAGCGAAATATATATATAATAACAATAACGAAATACAATTACAAACACAAATACACGAAGATTTAACGTGGTTCGGAACCGCACGGTTCCTACTCCACGGATCGGGCTCAAACGAGCCCTAGCGATGCCAATCACACACCACTATGAAATAACTCCTTCTCGACACAAGTCGGAGGTGGAGAAACCTCGTACAACAGTTTACAACAATAAACTAAGTACAACAAGCAATTACAATGAACTACAATGCAATACAAGTAAAGAGATCACTTTACAAATGCCTTTAGATCGCTTGCTTGTTGATCGCTTGAACCGTGGTTGAAGACCCTGATTTGCAGCAGCAAATCGCCTCAAAAACGTCCAAGAAATCGCTGCTAAAATCCCTCCCGTCGAGCTCCTTTTATCCTTGCGCACGACCTGAATTTCTGCCTATCAGTCGACTGCCATAAGTCACCAGTCGATTGATGCCACTATTGTCGTGAGACAACGGCTCAATCCACGCTGGAAAAACTCCAACGGATCTCTTGGCGATCGCCAACATTGCGATCATCGCTAACGCTCGTGAGTCGACCGCCTACCCCACCACGGAGTGTTCTGTGCTCAACACTCGACTGGCAGTCGACTGCCATCCCTTGGCAGTCGACTGCCAGAGTCATCACGATCACGCTCACGAGCAATGACTTCCAGGCATTTTCGAGGTTGTAACCCAAGTATGGTTCCCCCATACTTGCTAGACCACCCTTAGCCTAGACCTAAGCCTTCTAGCCACCTACATCAGCCTCACGCCTCTCAGATCCCTCCAAGTCATCCATGACTTGTTCATCCATTGCGCTAGCCTCTAGGTGCTTCCCTCGGCTATGTCATGCTAACGGTGTCTACACCGCCAAGGCACATTGGACTTACGCCGCCAAGACTCCGCTTGGACTTTACGCCGCCAATTTCAATCCCCTTGGACTTCCCAAATGCCAAGACTCAAGCTTGGACTTTCCCTTGCCAACCCATGTTGGACTTTCCATGCCAAGACCCATGCTTGGACTTTTCATTTGCCAAGACCCATGCTTGGACTTCTCATTTGCCAAGACCCATGCTTGGACTTCTCATGCCAAATGCTCAAGACTTGGACTTTCCCAAATGCCAAGTGTCCCACTTGGGCTTTCCATGCCAAGTACCCATGACTTGGACTTTACCTTGCCAAGACCCATGCTTGGACTTTCCATAATCACATGGTCAACCCTGGTCAACCATCAAGTCAATTATAACCTGGGTCGATTGTATAAACAATCTCCCCAACATATTAACCGACATCAATGTCCAACATCAATGTCAATCCTATGTCAAACATACTTTGTCAAACATCAAAACATCACTCGAGTCAAACTCGAGTCCTGGTCAATCGTGACCTGGGCCGATTGCACCAACAAAAGCTTGTCACTTGCCAATGGAGATTGAGCACATGGCTTATTGGGCAGTGAAAGTTTGCAACATGGATGCTGATAGAACTAGGAGAGAAAGAAAACTTCAACTTCAGGAACTTGAGAAGATTTGATTAGAAGCCTATGAGAACTCCTGTATTTACAAAGAAAAGACTAAGAATTTTCATGACAAAAGAATTTTGAGAAAGGAGTTCCATATTGGTGATAGAGTATTGTTGTATCATTTTCGTCTCAGGTTGATGAGAGGTAAGTTGAAATCCAGATGGGACGGTCCTTTTTGTGTTACTAATGTGTTTCCCTATGGTGTTGTTGAGGTGCAAGAAACTTCTACAGGGAAAACCTTCAGTATGAATGGACACTGTCTCAAGCTATTTCACGAGAGGATAAGATGAGCTACAGTAGCTGAGGTGCACCTTGATGATGCTTCTTCTCCGCCTTTAAGGGGTGTGTGTTCTTTTATTTACTACATTTATTTTCTTCCTTTTATTTTTCAGAATAACTTGCTTTGTTTGAATGTTGGGTCGCCTGTTTATCTAGGTTGAGTTTCGTTTTTGTTGAGTTTAAATAATATTCTCTATGCATACCTTAGAATCATTTTAGAGGTGGTAAAATTTAGTTAAGTTTGATCATCGAAATGTGGATTTCTGTGTATGATAGGAGACATCACATGCATGCAGTCACTTGTTATGATGGTGAACTTTTTATTGATAGACTAAGCTTGATGTTTTATTCACCTAGTGAGGTTGTATGTCATTCATATCATTTATCCACTTTTGTGTGATAATACCTGAGATGCTTGTTGCTCTAGAACTTGCTTTGATGATTTTCGAAACTACAGTAACATTTACTTGCATGAATATGAAGAATTTCATTCTTGATTCTTTCCCTTACTTGGGTTGCTTGTCTAATCCAATTGATACTTCCATGATTTGATGTCTTACTTGTCATATCTCTTCATTTCCTATCCATTGTCTTTGTTATCTTTGTTGATTATCTTTCCCATATCTATTGTTTTCAATGTTGGAGGAATAGTTTGATGAGTTGCAATGTACGAGACGGACAAAATTTTTAAGTGTGGGGGAGGAGCTATATTGTTTTGGTGGAAGCACGACAAGGAAGGCATAGTTTTTAGAGGTTATTGTGATGATGATAAACTTGAGTTCAGTGCAATCAAATGGTTGTGATTCTTTGGTGCCTTCTAAGAAGACATTTGTTACTCACCCCAAGCTTTCCGTTGAAAAACTGACAAAAAATTATATTCCATATGGCACGAACAACAAGCATGTAGTCCATCAAGAACCTTAGAAGATAAGCTACTTAACAGCAGCATTACCCCTTTTGGTTATTTTGAGATTGGGTATGGAAGTGCACTCATTAAAAATATAAAGTCTGAAATTAGTAGAGGAAGAATTAGAAGCTAGCTTATTTCCAGTGGGTAAATCATTCTTTACCAATAAGGCTTATTTAGATTCTGCTTTTCTTCCCATAGATACTAAAACCAAAGGAATTGTCACTTCTAGTGCTAACACACTGAATTCCACGATACAAGGTGCATTGGAGGTTGCCCTTAAATTTGAGCAAAGGAACAACAAAGGTTGTAACTATGGTCCTCCTCATGAATGGCAAGTTTACAGTGCTCTGGGTGGTTGTTATGGAGTTTCTAAGGTACATTATAAAAGTCATCAAGGTGATTACTACGTGATGGAAATGGACATGATAGGTCCCAACTTGTGGGATGCTTGGAATTCTTCTGATCAAACAATGACATCAGAAATGGTTGCTTGTATTGTTGTTGAGTCCATATCAATCCTTGAGAAGATGCATTCAAAAGGATATGTACATGGAGATGTTAAACCTGAAAATTTTCTACTTGGCTAGCCATCTTCCTCTCATGATGGAAATGAACATGCAAGGTCCCAGCTTGTGGGATGCTTGGAATTTTTTTGATCAAATAATGACATCAGAAATGGCTGCTTGTATTGCTGTTGAGTCCATATTAATCCTTGAGAAGATGCATGCAAAAGGATATGTACATGGAGATGGTAAACTTGAAAATTTTCTGCTTGGCCAGCCATCTTCCTTTCAAGAAAAGAAGTTATTTCTTGTCGATCTTGGATTAGCCAAAAAAATGGAAAGATACAAGCAATATTGATCATGTTGAATATGACCAACATCTAGATGTGTTCTAGGGAAATGTTAGATATGCCAGTGTCCATGCACATCTTGGGAGAACCGCAAACAGAAGGGATAATCTTGAGTCTCTTGAATATACACTAATTTTCCTTCATCGTGGTAGATTGCCATGGCAAGGATTCAGGGTGATAATAAGTAATTTTTAGTTTGCAAGAAAAAGATGTCAACACCACCTGATGTGCTATGTGGCTTTTGCCCTCCACCGTTCAAGAAATTTTTGGAGATTGTGGTTAATATGAAATTTGATGAAGATACAAACTGTTCTAAACTTGTTTCTTTATTTAATGGTTTGATTGGGCCTCCAACATTAAGATCGATCAACACTGATGGGGTTACAAAGGTTGGTTAAAAACGTGGTAGATTAACAACTGAGGAAGTAGGAAGCCAACAAAGGAAGAAGATTCATCTAGGTGTACCTGCTACCCTCTGGATTTCTGTATATAATTCCAAGAAACAAATGAAGCAAAGCTACCACTATAATGTGGCTGATGCTCGCTTGGCACAACATATAGAGAGAGGAAATGATGATGGTATGCTTATTAGTTCTGTTACATCGTGCTCCAATTTGTATGCCCTTATTATGAATGCAGGAACTGGATTCACATCTCAAGTCTATAAGTTGTCACCATGCTTCCTTCACAAGCATCTAGTCTGTCGAGAACCTCAGAGGATGAGCTACTTAACAGCAACATTAACCCATTTGGTTCTTTTGAGATTGGGTATGGAAGTGCACTCATTAAAAATATAAAGTCTGAATTAATAGAGGAAGAATCAGAAGCTTACTCATTTCCAGTGGATAAATCATTCTTTACCACTGAGGGTTATTCAAATTCAGCTTTTAATCCCATAGATACTAAAACCAAAGGAATTGTCACTTCTGGTGCTAACACATAGAATTCCACGATACAAGGTGCATTGGAGGGTTCCCTTAAATTAGAGCATAGGAACAACAAAGGTTGTAGCTACGGTCCTCCTCATTAATGGCAAGTTTACAGTGCTTTGGGTGGTCGTTATGGAGTTTCTAAGGTACATTATAAAAGTCATCAAGGTGATTACAACGTGATGGTAATGGACAAGTTATGTCTTAGCTTGTGGGATGCTTGGAATTTTTCTGATTAAACAATGACATCAGAAATTGTTGCTTGTGTTGTTGTCGAGTCCATATTAATCCTTGAGAAGATGCATGCAAAAGGATATGTACATGGAGATGTTAAACCTGAAAACTTTATGCTTGGCCAACCATCTTCCTCTCAAGAAAAGGAGTTGTTTCTTGTCAATCTTGGATTGTCCACAAAATGGAAAGATGCAAGCAATATTGATCATGTTGAATATGACCAATGTCATGATTAGTTCAGGGGAACTGTTAGATATGCAAGTGTCCAAGCACATCTTGGGAGAACTGCAAGCAGGAGGGATGATCTTGAGTCTCTTGCATATACACCAAATTTCCTTCATCGTGGTAGATTGCCATGGTTAGGATATCAGAGTGATAATAAGTAATTTTTAGTTTACAAGAAAAAGATGTCAACACCACATGATGTGTTATGTGGCTTTTGCCCTCCACCATTCAAGCAAATTTTTGAGATTGTGGTTAACATGATATTTGATGAAGATCCAAACTGTTTTAAACTTATCTCTCTGTTTGATGGTTTGATTGGGCCACCAGCATTCAGACCGATCAACACTATGGGGCTACAAAGGTTGGTTAAAAACGTGATAGATTAACTACAGAGGATGAAGGAAGCCAATAAAGGAAGAAGATTCGTCTAGGTGTACTTGCTACCCAGTGGATTTCTATATATAATTGTAGGCAACCAATGAAGCAAAGGTACCACTATAATGTTGTTGATGCTCGATTGGCACAACATATAGAGAGAGGAAAAGATGATGGCCTACTTATTATTTCTATTACATTGTGCTCCAATTTGTGGGCACCTTTTATGGATGCGGTTACTGAATTCACATCTTAAGTCTATAAGTTGTCACCATGCTTCCTTCACAAACTTCTAGTCTATCAAGAAACACAGAAGATGAGCTACTTAACAGCAGCATTACCCCTTTTGGTTATTTTGAGATTGGGTATGGAAGTGCACTCATTAAAATTATATAGTTTGAAATCATTAGAGGAAGAATTAGAAGCTAGCTCATTTCCAGTGGTTAAATCATTCTTTACCAATGAGGCTTATTTAGATTTTCTTCCCATAGATACTAAAACCAAAGCAATTGTAACTTCTGGTGCTAACACACTGAATTCCACGATACAAGGTGCATTGGAGGTTGCCCTTAAATTTAAGCATAGGAACAACAAAGGTTGTAGCTACGGTCCTCCTCATGAATGTCAAGTTTACAGTGCTCTTGGTGGTTGTTATGGAGTTTATAAAGTACATTATAAAAGTCATCAAGGTGATTACTACGTGATTGTAATGGACATGCTAGGTCCTAGCTTGTGGGATGCTTGGAATTCATCTGATCAAACAATGACTTCAGAAATGGTTGCTAGTATTACTGTTGAGTCAATATCAATCCTTGAGAAGATGCATGCAAAAGGATATGTATATGGAGATGTTAAACCTGAAAATGTTCTTCTAGGCAAGCCATCATCCTCTCAAGAAAAGAAGTTATTTCTTGTTGATCTTGGATTAGCCACAAAATGGAAAGATGCAAGAAATATTTATCAAGTTGAATATGACCAACATCCAATTGTGTTTAGGGGAACTGTTAGATATTCCAGTGATCATGCACATCTTGGGAGAACTGCAAGTAGGAGGGATGATCTTGAGTCTCTTGCATTTACACAAACTTACCTTCATCGTGGTAGATTGTCATGGCAAGGATATCAGGGTGATAATAAGTAA
Organism: Wurfbainia villosa; assembly: GCA_025175895.1. Lineage (NCBI taxonomy): Eukaryota > Viridiplantae > Streptophyta > Magnoliopsida > Zingiberales > Zingiberaceae > Wurfbainia > Wurfbainia villosa. The sequence goes on along the minus strand of CM045998.1, from coordinate 7,236,154 downwards.
TTTTTAGTTTGCAAGAAAAAGATGTCAACACCACCTGATGTGCTATGTGGCTTTTTCCCTCCACCATTCAAGCAATTTTTGAAGAATGTGGTTAATGTGAAATTTAATGAAGATCTAAACTTATCTCTCTGTTTGATGGATTGATTGGGCTATCAGCATTCAGACAGATCAACACTGATGGGGCTACAAAGGTTGGTAAAAAATGTGGTAGATTAACTACTGAGGAAGAAGGAAGCCAACAAAGGAAGAAGATTCGTCTTTGTGTACCTGCTACACAGTGGATTTCTATATATACTTCCAAGATCCAAATGAAGCAAAGGTACAACTATAATGTGGCTGATGTTCACTGGGTACAAAATATAGAGAAAGGAAATTATGATGGTTTGCTTATTAGTTCTGTTACATCGTGCTCCAATTTGTGGGGCTATATTATGGATGCAGGAACTGGATTCTCATATTAAGTCTATAAGTTGTCACCATGCTTCCTTCACAAGCATCTAATTTGCCGATAACCTCAGAAGATGAGTTACTTAACAGCAACATTACCCCTTTTGGTTCTTTTGAGATTGGGTATGGAAGTGCACTCATTAAAAATATAAAGTCTGAATCAAAAGAGGAAGAATAAAAAACTAGCTCGTTTCCAGTGGGTGAACCATTCTTTACTAATGAGGCGTATTCAAATTAAGCTTTTCTTCCCATAGATACTAAAACCAAAAAAATTGTCACTTCTGCTGCTAACACACTGAATTCCACGATACAAGGTGCAATGGAGGTTGCCTTTAAATTAGAGCATAGGAACAACAAAGGTTGTTATGGAGTTTCTAAGGTACATTATAAAAGTCATCAAGGTGATTACTACATGATGGTAATGGACATGATAGGTCCTAGCTTGTGGGATGCTTGGAATTCTTCTGATCAAATAATGACGTCAGAAATGGTTGCTTGTATTGCTGTTGAGTCCATATCAATCCTTGAGAAGATGGATGCAAAAGGATATGTACATGGAGATGTAAAACCTCAAAATTTTCTGCTTGGCCAACCATCTTCCTCTCATGAAAAAGAAGGTATTTCTTGTTGATCTTGGATTAGCCACAAAATGGAAAGATGCATGCAATATTGATCATGTTGATTATGACCTATGTCCTGATGTGTTCATGGGAACTGTTAGATATGCAGTGTTCAAGCATATCTTGGGAGAACCGCAAGTAGGAGCGATGATCTTGAGTCTCTTGCATATACACAAATTTTCTTTCATCGTGGTAGATTGCCATGGCAAGGATATCAAGGTAATAATTAGTCATTTTTAGTTTACAAGAAAAAGATGTCAACACCACTTGATGTGCTATGTCGCTTTTGCTCTCCACCATTCAAGCAATTTTTAGAGATTGTGGTTAATATAAAATTTAATGAAGATCCAAACTATTTTAAACTTATCTCTCTGTTTGATGGTTTGATTGAGCCACCAGCATTCAGACCGATCAACACTGGCGGGCCTACAAAGGTTGGTCAAAAACGTGGTTGATTAACTACTGAGGAAGAAGGAGGCTAACAAAGGAAGAAGATTCGTCTAGGTGTACCTGCTACCCAGTGGATTTTTATATATAATTCCAGGCAACCAATGAAGCAAAGGTACCACTATAATATGGCTGATGCTCACTTGGCACAACATATAGAGAGAGGAAATGAGGATGGTGCCTTATTATGTTACATTGTATCGTGCTCCAATTTGTGGTCCCTTATTATGGATGCGGGAACTGGATTCACATCTCAAGTCTATAAGTTGTCACCATGTTTCATTCACAAGCATCTTGTCTGTTGAGAACCTCAATAGATGAGGTAGTTAACAGTAGCATTACCCTTTTTGGTTATTTTGAGATTGGGTAATGAAGTGCACTCATTAAAAATATAAAGTCTGAAATCAATAGAGGAAGAATCAGAAGCTAGCTCATTTCCAGTGGGTGAATCATTCTTTACCAATGAGGCTTATTCAGATTCAGATTTTCTTCCCATAGATACTAAAACCATAGGAATTGTCACTTCTAGGGCTAACACACTGAATTCCACAATACATGGTGCATTGGAGGTTGCCCTTAAATTCGAGCATAGGAACAACAAAGGTTATAGCTACGATCCTCCTCATGAATGGCAAGTTTACAGTGCTCTGGGTGGTTGTTATGGAGTTTCAAAGGTACATTATAAAAGTCATCAAGGTGATTACTACATGATGGTAATGGACATGCAAGGTCCCTGCTTGTGGGATGCTTGGAATTATTTTGATCAAACAATGACGACAGAAATGGTTGATTGTATTGCTATTGAGTCCAAATCAATCCTTGAGAAGATTCATGCAAAGGGATATATACATGGAGATGTTAAACCTGAAAATTTTCTTCTGGGCTAGCCATCTTTCTCACAAGAAAATAAGTTATTTCTAGTCGATCTTGGTTTAGCCACAAAATGGAAAGATGCATGCAATATTGATCAAGTTGAATATGACCAACATCCAAATGTGTTCAGGGGAACTGTTAGATATTCTAGTGATCATGCACATCTTGGGAGAATGACAAGTAGGAGGGATAATCTTGAGTCTCTTACATATACACAAATTTACCTTAATCGTGGGAGATTGCAATGGCATGGATATCAGGGTGATAATAAGTAAATTTTAGTTTGTAAGAAAAAGATGTCAACACCACCTGATGTGCTATGTGGATTTTGCCCTCCACCATTCAAGCAATTTTTGGAGAATGTGGTTAATATGAAATTTAATGAAGATCTAAACTGTTCAAAACTTATCTCTCTGTTTGATGGTTTGATTGGGCCACCAGCATTCAGACCGATCAACACTGATTGGGCTACATAGGTTGGTAAAAAATGTGGTAGATTAACTACTGAGGAAGAAGGAAGCCAACAAAGGAAGAAGATTCGTCTAGGTGTACTAGCTACACAGTGGATTTCTGTATATAATTCCAAGCAACAAATGAAGCAAAGGTACCACTATAATGTGGTTGATGCTCGCTTGGTACAAAATATAAAGAGAGGAAATGATGATGGTTTGCTTATTAGTTCTATTACACCGTGCTTCAATTTGTGCGCCCTTATTATGGATGCAGGAACTGGATTCTCATATCAAGTCTATAAGTTGTCACCATGCTTCCTTCACAAGCATCTAGTTTGTCAAGACCCTCAGAAGGTGAGTTACTTAACAACAACATTACCCCTTTTGGTTCTTTTGAGATTGGGTATGGAAGTGCACTCATTAAAAATATAAAGTCTGAATCAAAAGTGGAAGAATCAGAAGCTAGCTCATTTCAAGTGGGTAAACCATTCTTTACCAATGAGGCTTATTCAGATTCAGCTTTTCTTTCCATAGATACTAAAACCAAAGGAATTGTCACTTCTGGTGCTAACACATTGAATTCCACGATACAAGGTGCATTGGAGGTTGCCCTTAAATTCGAGCATAGGAACAACAAAGGATGTAGCAATGGTCCTCCTCATGAATGGCAAGTTTACAGTGCTCTGGGTGGTTGTTATTGAGTTTCTAAGGTACATTATAAAAGTCATCAAGGTGATTACTACGTGATGGTAATGGATATGGTAGGTCCACCTTGTGGAATGCTTGGAATTCTTCTGATCAAACAATGACGTCAGAAATGGTTGCTGTAATTGCTGTGGAGTCCATATCAATCCTTGAGAAGATGCATGCAAAAGGATATGTACATTGAGATGTTAAACCTTAAAATTTTCTGCTTGGCCAACTATCTTCCTCTCATGAAAAAGAAGGTATTTCTTGTTAATCTTGGATTAGCCACAAAATGGAAAGATGCATGCAATATTGATCATGTTGAATATGACCAATGTTCTGATGTGTTCATGGGAACTGTTAGATATGCAGTGTTCAATCACATCTTCGGCAAACCACAAGAAGGAGTGATGATCTTGAGTATCTTGCATATACACTTCTTTCATCGTGGTAGATTGTCAAGGCAAGGATATCAGGGTGATAATTAGTCATTTTTAGTTTACAAGAAAAAGATGTCAACACCACCTGATGTGCTATGTTGCTTTTGCCCTCCACCATTCAAGCAATTTTTGGAGATTGTGGTTATTATTAAATTTGATGAAGACCCAAACTATTTTAAACTTATCTCTCTATTTGATGGTTTGATTGGGCCACCAGCATTCAGACCGATCAACACTGATGGGCCTACAAAGGTTTGTCAAAAACGTGGTTGATTAACTACTGAGGAAGAAGGAAGCCAACAAAGGAAGAAGATTCGTCTAGGTGTACCAGCTACCCAGTCGATTTCTAAATATAATTCTAGGCAACCAATGAAGCAAAGGTACCACTATAATATGGTTGATGCTCACTTGGCCCAACATATAGAGAGAGGAAATGAGGATGGTCCACTTATTAGTTCTGTTGTATCGTGCTCCAATTTTGGGCCCTTATTATGGATGTGAGAACTAGATTCACATCTCAAGTCTATAAGTTGTCACCATGCTTCCTTCACAAGCATCTTGTCTGTCGAGAACCTTAGAAGATGAGCTAGTTAATAGCAGCATTACCCTTTTTGGTTCATTTGAGATTGGGTATGGAATTGCACTCATTAAAAATATAAAGTCTGGAATCAATAGAAGAAGAAACAGAAGCTATTTTTTTTCCCACAGATACTAAAACCAAAGGAATTGTCACTTCTGGTGCTAACACACCAAATTCCACGAAACATGGTGCATTGGAGGTTGCCCTTAAATTCGAGAATAGGAACGACAAAGGTTATAGCTATTATCCTCCTCATGAATGGCAAGTTTACAGTGCTTTGGGTGGTTGTTATGGAGTTTCTAAGGTACATTATAAAAGTCATCAAGGTGATTACTACGTGATGGTAATGGACATGCAAGGTCACAGCTTGTGGGATGCTTGGAATTATTCTGATCAAACAATCACATCAGAAATGGTTGATTGTATTGCTGTTGAGTCCAAATCAATCCTTGAGAGGATGCATGCAAAAGGATATGTACTTGGAGATGTTAAACCTAAAAAATTTCTGCTTGGCCAGCCATCTTCCTCTCAAGAAAAGAAGTTATTTCTTGTTGATCTTGGATTAGCCAAAAAATGGAAAGATACTACAATATTGATCATATTGAATATGATAAACATCTAGATGTGTTCAGGGGAACTTTTTGATGCACATCTTGTGAGAATCGCAAGCAGGAGGGATGATCTTGAGTCTCTTGCATATACACTAATTTTCCTTCATCGTGGTAGATTGCCAAGGCAAGGATATTAGGGTGATAATAAGTAATTTTTAGTTTGCAAGAAAAAGATGTCAACACCACCTGATGTGCTATGTGACTTTTGCCCTCCACCATTCAAGCAAATTTTGGAGATTATGGTTAATATGAAATTTGATGAAGATCCAAACTATTCTAAACTTATCTCTGTGTTTGATGGTTTGATTGGGCCTCCAACATTCAGACCGATCAACACTGACGTGCCTACAAATCTTGGTCAAAAACATGGTAGATTAACTACTGAGGAAGAAGGAAGCCAACAAAGGAAGAAGATTCGTCTAGGTGTACCTGCAACCCAGTGGATTTCTGTATATAATTTCAAGCAACCGATGAAGCAAAGGTACAACTATAATGTGGCTGATGCTCGCTTGGCACAACATATAGAGAGAGGAAATGATGATGGTATGCTTATTAGTTTTGTTACATCGTGCACCAATTTGTAGGCCCTTATTATGCATGCAAGAACTGTATTCACATCTCAAGTCTATAAGTTGTCACCATGCTTCCTTCACAAGCATCTAGTCTATCGAGAACCTCATAAGATGAGCTACTTAATAGCAACATTAACCCATTTGGTTCTTTTGAGATTGGGTATGGAAGTGCACTCATTAAAAATATAAAGTCTGAATCAAAAGAGGAAGATTCAGATGCTAGCTCATTTCATGTGGGTAAATCATTCTTTACTAATGAGGCTTATTCTGATTCAGCTTTTCTTCCCATAGACACTAAAACCAAAGGAATTGTCACTTCTGGTGCTAACACACTAAATTCCACAATACAAGGTGCATTGGAGGTTTCCCTTAAATTAGAGCATAGGAACAACAAAGGTTGTAGCTATGGTCCTCCTTGTGAATGACAAGTTTACAGTGCTCTCGGTGGTTGTTATGAAGTTTCTAAGGTACATTATAAAAGTTATCAAGGTGATTACAATGTGATGGTAATGGACAAGCTAGGTCCCTGCTTGTGGGATGCTTGGAATTCTTCTAATCAAACAATGATGTCAGAAATGGTTGCTTGTATTGCTGTCGAGCCCATATTAATCCTTGAGAAGATGCATGCAAAAGGATATGTACATGGAGATGTAAAACCTAAAACTTTCTGCTTGGCCTGCCATCTTCCACTCAAAAAAAAAGTTGTTTCTTGTCGATCTTGGATTAGCCACAAAATGAAAAGATGCAACCAATATTGATCATGTTGAATATGACTAATGTTCTGATGGGTTCAAGGGAACTATTAGATATGCCAGTGTCCAAGTACATCTCGGGTGAACCGCAAGCAGGAGGGATGATCTTGAGTCTCTTGCATATACACTAATTTTCCTTCACCATGGTAGATTGCCATGGCAAGGATATCAGAGTGAGAATAAGTAATTTTTAGTTTACAAGAAAAAGATGTCAACACCACCTGATGTGTTATGTGGCTTTTGCCCTCCACCATTCAAGCAATTTTTGGAGATTGTGGTTAACATGAAATTTGATGAAGATCCAAATTGTTTTAAACTTATCTGTCTGTTTGATGGTTTGATTGGGCCACATGCATTAAGACCGATCAACACTGATGGGGCTACAAAGGTTGGTCAAAACGTGGTAGATTAACTACTGAGGATGAAGGAAGCCAACAGAGTATGAAGATTCATCTAGGTGTACCTGCTAAGCAGTGGATTTCTGTATATAATTCTAGGCAACAAATGATGCAAAGGTACCACTATAATGTTGTTGATGCTCTCTTGGCACAACATATAAAGGTAGGAAAAGATGACAGTCTACTTATTAGTTTTGTTACATTGGGCTCCAATTTATGGGCCCTTATTATGGATGCGGGAACTAAATTCACATCTTAAGTCTATAAGTTGTCACCATGCTTCCTTCACAAGCATCTAGTCTGTCGGGAACCTCAAAAGATGAGCTAACTTAACAGTAGCATTACCCCTTTTGGTTCTTTTGAGATTGGGTATGGAAGTGCACTCATTAAAAATATAAAGTCTGAAATCAATAGATGAAGAATCAGAAGCTAGCTCATTTCCAGTGGGTAAATCATACTTTACCAATGAGGCTTATTGAGATTCAGATTTTCTTCCCATAGATACTAAAACAAAAGGAATTGTCACTTCTTGTGCTAACACACTTAATTCCACGATACAAGTTGCAAGGGTGGTTGCCCTTAAATTTGAGCATAGGAACAACAAAGGTTGTAACTACGGTCCTCCTCATGAATTGCTAGTTTACAGTGCTCTGGGTGGTTGTTATGGAGTTTCATAGCCACATTATAAAAGTCATCAAGGTGATTACTAAATGAGGGTAATGGCATGAAAGGTCTCAACTTGTGGGATTCTTGGAATTCTTTTTATCAAACAATGACGTCAGAAATGGTTGCTTGTATAGCTGTTGAGTCCATATCAATCCTTGAGAAGATGCATGCAAAAGGATATGTACATGGAGATGTTAAAACTAAAAATTTCCTGCTTGGCTAGCCATCTTCCTCTCAAGAAAAGAAGTTATTTCTCGTCGATCTTTAATTAGCCACAAAATTGAAAGATACAAGCAATATTGATCCTGTTGAATATGACCAACGTCTAGATGTGTTCAGGGGAATTGTTAGAAATGTTAATGTCCATGCACATCTTGGGAGAATTGCAAGCAGGAGAGATGATCTTGAGTCTCTTGCATATACACTAATTTTCCTTCATCATGGTAGATTGCCAAGGCAAGGATATCAGGGTGATAATAAGTCATTTTTAGTTTTCTAGAAAAAGATGTCAACACCACCTGATGTGCTATATGGCTTTTGCCATCCACCATTCAAGCAATTTTTAAAGATTGTGGTTAATATGAAATTTGATGAAGATCCAAAGTGTTCTAAACTTATCTCTCTGATTGATGGTTTGATTGGGCCACCTGCATTCAGACCGATTAACACTGATGGGGCTACAAAGGTTGGTTAATAATGTGGTAGATTAACTATTGAGGAAGAAGGAAGCCAACAAAGGGAGAAAATTTTTCTTGGTGTACCTGCTATCCAGTAGATTTCTATATATAATCCTAGGAATTTAATAAAGCAAAGGTACAACTATAATGTGGCAGATGCTCGCTTGGCACAACATATAGGGAGAAGAAATGATGATGGTCTGCTTATTAGTTCGATTACATCGTGCTCCAATTTGTGGACCCTTATTTTGGATGCGGGAACTGGATTCACATCTCAAGTCTATATGTTGTCACCATGCTTTCTTCACAAGCATCTAGTCTGTCGAGAACCTCAGAAGATGAGCTACTTAACAGCAGCATTACCCCTTTTGGTTCTTTTGAGATTGGGTATGGAAGTGAACTCATTAAAATTATAAAGTTTTAAATCAATAGAGGAAGAATCAGAAGCTAGCTCATTTCCAGTGGGTAAATCATTCTTTACCAATGAGGCTTATTCAGATTCAGCTTTTCTTTCAATAGATACTAAACCAAAGGAATTGTCACTTCTGGTGCTAACACACTGAATAACACGATACAAGGTGCATTGGAGGTTGCCTTTAAATTTGAGCATAGAAACAACAAAGGTTGTAGCTACCGTCCTCCTCATGAATGGCAAGTTTACAGTACTCTAGGTGGTTGTTATGGAGTTTTTAAGGTACATTATAAAAGTCATCAAGATGATTACTACATGATAGTAATGGACATGCAAGGTACGAGCTTGTGGGATGCTTGGAATTCTTCTGATCAATCAATGACGTCAGAAATTGTTGCTTGTATTGTTGTTGAGTCCATATCAATCCTTGAGAAGATGCATGCAAAAGAATATGTACACGGAGATGTTAAACTTGAAAATTTTCTTCTTGGCTAGCCATCTTCCTTTCATGAAAAGAAGTTATTTCTTAACGATCTTGGATTAGACACAAAATGGAAAGACGCAAACAATATTGATCATGTTTAATATGAACAACGTTCAGATGTGTTCAGAGGAACTGTTAGATATGCCAGTGTCCATGAACATCTTGGGAGAACCGCAAGCAGGCAGGATGATCTTGAGTCTCTTACATATATACAAGTTTTCCTTCATCGTGGAAGATTGCCATGGCAAGAATATCAGGGTGATAAAAAGTCATTTTTAGTTTGCAAGAAAAAGATGTCAACACCACCTGATGTGCTATGTGGCTTTTGCTCTCCTTCATTCAAGCAGTTTTTGGAGATTGTGGTTAAAATGAAATTTGATGAAGATCCAAACTGTTCTAAACTTATCTGTCTATTTGATGGTTTGATTGGGCCACATTGAGGACCGATCAACAATGGCTACATAGGTTGGTAAAAATGTGGTAGATTAACAACTGAGGAAGAATGAAGCCAAAAAAGGAAGAAGATTTGTCTCAGCGTACTTGCTACCCATTGGATTTCTGTATATAATTCCAGGCAACCAATGAAGCAAAGGTACCACTATAATGTGGCTGATGCTAGCTTGGCACAATATATAGAGAGAGGAAATAATGATGGTTTGCTTATTAGTTCTGTTACATCATGCTGCAATTTGTGGGCGCTTATTATGGATGCGGGAACTGGATTCACATCTCAAGTCTATAAGTTGTCACCATGCTTCCTTCACAAGCATCTAGTCTATCAGGAACCTCAGAAGATGAGCTACTTAACAACAACATTACCCCTTTTGGTTGTTTTGAGTTTTGGTATGGAAGTGCACTCATTAAAAATATAATGTCTGAAATCAACAGAGGAAGAATCAGAAGCTAGCTCATTTCCTGTGGGCAAATTATTCTTTACCAATGAGGCTTATTTAAATTCATCTTTTCTTCCCATAGATACTAAAACCAAAGTAATTGTCACTTCTGGTGCTAACACACTGAATTCCATGATACAAGGTGCATTGGAGGTCACCCTTAAATTTGAGCATCGAAACAACAAAGGTTGTAGCTATGGTCCTCCTCATGAATGGCAAGTTTACAGTGCTCTGGGTGGTTGTTATGGAGTTTCTAAGGTACATTATAAAAGTCATCAAGGTGATTACTACATGGTGGTAATGGACATGCTAGGGCCCTGCTTGTGGAATGCTTGGAATTCTTCTGATCAAACAATGACGTCAGAAATGGTTGCTTGTGTTGCTGTTGAGCCCATATCAATCCTTGAGAAGATGCATGCAAAAGGATATGTATATGGAGATGTTAAATCTGAAAATTTTCTACTTGGCCAGCCATCTTCCTCTCAAGAAAAGAAGTTATTTCTTATCGATCTTGGATTAGCCACAAAATGAAAAGATGCATGCAATATTGATCATGTTGAATATGACCAATGTCTAGATGTGGTCAGGTGAACTGTTAGATATGCCAGTGTCCATGCACATCATGGGAGAATTGCAAGCAGGAGGTATGATCTAGAGTCTCTTGCATATACACATATACATGAATTTTCCTTCATTTTGGTAGATTGCCATGGCAATGATATATGGGTGATAATAAGTCATTTTTAGTTTGCAAGAAAAAGATGTCAACACCACCTGATGTGCTATGTGGATTTTGCCCTCCACCATTCAAGCAAATTTTGAAGATTGTGGTTAATATGAAATTTGATGAAGATCCAAACTGTTCTAAACTTATCTCTTTGTTTGATGGTTTGATTGGGCCAACAACATTTCGACCGATCAACACTAATGGGGCTACAAAGGTTGGTCAAAAATATGGTAGACTAACTACTGAGGAAGAAGGAAGCCAACAACTGAAGAAGATTCGTCTAGGTGTACCTACTACCCAGTGGATTTATGTATATAATTTTAGGCAACAAATGAAGCAAAGGTACTACTATAATGTGGTTGATGCTCATTTGGCACAACATAAAGAGAGAGGAAATGATGATGGTTTACATCGTGCTCAAATTTGTGGACCCTTATTATGGATGCGGGAACTGGATTCACATCTCAAGTCTATAAGTTGCCACTATGCTTCCTTCACAAGCATTTAGTATGTCAAGATTCTCAGAAGATGAGCTACTTAACAACGACATTACCCCTTTTGGTTCTTTTGAGATTGGGAATGGAATTGCACTCATTAAAAATAGAAAGTCTTAAATCAATAGAGGAAGAATCAGAAGCTAGCTCATTTCCAATGGATAAATCATTCTTTACCAATGAGGCTTATTCTGATTCAGCTTTTGTTCCCATAGATACTAAAACCAAAGGAATTGTCACTTCTGGTGCTAACTCACTGAATTCCATGATACAAGGTGCATTGGAGGTTGCCCTTAAATTTGAGCATAGGAACAACAATGGTTGTAGCTATCATCCTCCTCATGAATGGCAAGTTTACAGTGCTCTAGGTTGTTGTTATGGAGTTTTTAAGGTACATTATAAAAGTCATCAAGGTAATTACTACGTGATGGTAATGGACATGCTAGGTCCCAGCTTGTGGGATGCTTGGAATTCTTTTGATCAAACAATGACGTCAGAAATAGTTGCTTGTATTGCTATTGAGTCCATATCAATCATTGAGAAGATGCATGCAAAAGGATATATACTTGGAGATGTTAAACCTGAAAAGGTTCTGCTTGGCCATCCATCTTCCTCTCAATAAAAGAAGTTATTTTTTGTCGATCTTGGATTAGCCACAAAATTTTAAGATGCAAGTAATATTGATCATGTTGAATATGACCAACATCCAGAGGTGTTCAACGCAACTGTTAGATATGCCAGTGTCCATGAACATCTTGGGAGAACCGCAAGCAGGATGGATGATCTTGAGTCTCTTGCATATACACTAATTTTCCTTCATCGTGGTAGATTGCCATGGCAAGGATATCAGGGTGATAATAAGTCATTTTTAGTTTGCAAGAAAAAGATATTAACACAACTTGATGTGCTATGTGGCTTTTGCCCTCCACCATTCAAGCAATTTTTGGAGATTGTGGTTAATATCAAATTTTATGAAGATCCAAACTATTTAAACTTATCTCTCTATTTGATGGTTCGATTGGGCCACCAGTATTCAGACCGATCAACACTGATGGGGCTACAAAGGTTGGTAAAAAATGTGGTTGATTAACTACCGAGGAAGAAGGAAGCTAACAAAGGAAGAAGATTCGTCTAGGTGTACCTGCTACCCAATGGATTTCTATATATAATTCTAGGCAACCAATGAAGCAAAGGTACCACTATAATTGGCTGATGCTCACTTGGCACAACTTATAGAGAATGGAAATTATGATGGTCCGCTTATTAGTTCTGTTCTATCGTGCTCAAATTTGTGGGCCCTTATTATGGATGCGGGAACTGGATTCACATCTCAAGTCTATAAGTTGTCACCATGCTTCCTTTACAAGCATCTTGTCTGTCGAGAACCTCAGAAGATGAGCTACTTAACAGCAACATTACACTTTTCGGTTCTTTTGAGAGTGGGTATGGAAGTGCACTCATTAAAAATATAAAGTCTGAAATCAATAGAGGAAGAATCAGAAGCTAGCTCATTTCCAGTGGGTAAATCATTCTTTACCAATGAGGCTTATTCAGATTTAGATTTTCTTCCCATAGATACTAAAACCAAAGGAATTGTCACTTCTGGTACTAACACACTGAATTCCACGATACAAGGTGCATTGAAGGTTGCCTATAAATTTGAGCATAGGAACAACAAAGGTTGTAGCTACGGTCCTCCTCATGAATGGCAAGTTTACAGTGCTCTCAGTGGTTGTTATGGAGTTTCTAAGGTACATTATAAAAGTCATCAAGTTGATTACTACGTGATGGTTTTGGACATGCTAGGTCCTAGCTTGTGGGATGCTTGGAATTCTTCTGATCAAACAATGACATCAGAAATGGTTGCTTGTATTGCTGTCGAGTCCATATTAATCCATGAGAAGATACATGCAAAAGGATATGTACATGGAGATGTTAAACCTGGAAACTTTCTGCTTGGCCAGCCATCTTCCTCTCAAGAAAAGAAGTTATTTCTTGTCGATCTTGGATAAGCCACAAAATGGAAAGATGCATGCAATATTGATCATGTAGAATATGACCAATGTTCTGATGTGTTCAGGGAACTGTTAGATATGCCAGTGTCCAAACACATCTTGGGAGAACCGCAAGTAATTGGGATGATCTTGAGTCTCATGCATATACACTAATTTTCCATCATCGTGGTAGATTGCCATGGCAAGGATATATGGGTGATAATAAGTAATTTTTAGTTTACAAGAAAAAGATGTCAACACCACCTCATGTGCTATGTGGCTTTTTCCCTCCACCATTCAAGAAATTTTTGGAGACTGTGGTTAACATGAAATTTGATGAAGATCCAAACTGTTTTAAACTTATCTCTCTGTTTGATGGTTTGATTGGGCCACCAGCATTTAGATCGAACAACACTGATGGGGCTACAAAGGTTGGTCAAAAACATGGTTTGTTAACCACTGAGGTTGAAGGAAGCCAACAAAGGAAGAAGATTCGTCTAGGTGTACCAGCTACCATGTGGATTTCTTTATATTATTCAGGCAACCAATGAAGCAATGGTACTACTATAATGTGGTTGATGCTCGCTTTGCTCAACATATAGAGAGAGGAAAAGATGATGGTTTACTTATTAGTTCTGTTAAATTTGTGGGCCCTTATTATGGATGCGGGAACTGGATTCACATAAGTCTATAAGTTGTCACCATGCTTCCTTCACAATAATCTAATATGTCGGGAACCTCAGAAGATAAGCTACTTAACAGCAGCATTACCCCTTTTGGTTCTTTTGAGATTGGGTATGGAAGTGCACTCATTAAAAATATAAAGTCTGACATCAATACAGAAAGATCACAAGCTAGCTCATTTCGAGTGGGTAAATCATACTTTACCAATGAGGCTTATTCATATTCAGATTTTCTTTGCATAGATACTAAAACCAAAGGAATTGTCACTTCTGGTGCTAACACATTGAATTCCAAGATAAAAGGTGCATTGGAGGTTGCCCATAAATTTGAGCATAGGAACAGGAAAGGTTGTAGCTATGGTACTCCTCATGAATTGCAAGTTTACAGTGCTCTGGGTGGTTGTTATGGAGTTTCTAAGGCCCATTATAAAAGTCATCAAGTTGATTACTAAATGATGGTAATGGGCATGCAAGGTCTAAGCTTGTGGGATGCTTGGAATTCTTCTGATAAAAAATGACATCAGAAATGGTTTCTTATGTTGCTGTTGAGCCCATATCAATCCTTGAGAAGATGCATGCAAAAGGATATGTACATAGAGATGTTAAACAAACAAATTTTCTGCTTGGCCAGCCATCTTCCTCTCAAGAAGAGAAGTTATTTCTTGTCGATCTTGGATTAGCAAAAAAATGGAAAGATACAAGCAATATTGATCATGTTGAATATGACCAACGTCCAGATGTGTTCAGGGGAACTGTTAGATATTCCAGTGTCCATGCACATCATTGGAGAACCGCAAGCAGGAGTGATGAACTTGAATCTCTTGCATATACACTAATTTTCCTTGATCGTGGGAGATTGCCTTGGCAAGGATATCAGGGTGATAATAAGTCCATTTTAGTTTGCTAGAAAAAGATGTCAACACCACCTGATGTGCTATACGACTTTTGCCCTCCTCCATTCAAGCAATTTTTTGAGATTCTGGTTAATATGAAATTTGATGAAGATCCAAACTGTTCTAAACTTATCTCTAAGTTCGATGGTTTGATTGGGCCACCTGCATTTAGACCGATCAACATTGGCGAGGCTACATAGGTTGGTCAAAAACATGGTAGATTAACTATTGAGGAAGAAGGAAGCCAACAAAGGAAGAAGATTCGTCTAGGTGTACCTGCTACCCAGTAGATTTCTGTATATAATTCTAGGCAACCAATGAAGCAAAGGTACCATTTTAATGTGGTTGATGCTCGCTTGGCACAACATATAGAGAGAGGAAATGATGATGGTCTGCTTATTAGTTCTGTTACATTGTGCTCCAATTTGTGGACCCTTATTATGGATGCAGGAACTGGATTCACATCTCAAGTCTATAAGTTGTCACCATGCTTCCTTCACAAGCATCTAGTCTGTCGAGAACCTCGGAAGATGAGCTACTTAACAATAGCATTACCCCTTTTGGTTCTTTTGAGAATGGGTATGGAAGTGCACTCATTAAAATTATAAAGTTTGAAATCAATAGAGGAAGAATCAAAAGCTAGACAATTTCCCCTGGGTAAATCATTCTTTACCAATGAGGATTATTTAGATTCAACTTTTCTTTCAATAGATACTAAAACAAAAGGAATTATCACTTCTTGTGCTAACACACGTAATAACACGATGCAAGGTGCATTGGAGGTTTTCTTTAAATTTGAGCATAGAAACAGCAAAGGTTGTAGCTACCGTCCTCCTCATGAATGGCAAGTTTATAGTACTCTGGGTGGTTGTTATGGAGTTTCTTAGGTACATTATAAAAGTCATCACGGTGATTACTACATGATGGTAATGGACTTGCAAGGTACAAGCATGTGGGATGCTTGGAACTCTTCTGATCAATCAATGATGTCAGAAATGGTTGCTTGTATTGTTGTTGAGTCCATATCAATCCTTGAGAAGATGCATGCAAGAGGATATGTACACGAAGATCTTAAACTTGAAAATTTTCTGCTTGGCAAGCCATCTTCCTTTCAAGAAAAGATGTTATTTCTTATCGATCTTGGATTATCCACAAAATGGAATGATACAAGCAATATTGATCATGTTGAATATGACCAACGTCTAGATGTGTTCAGGGGAATTGTTAGACATGCCAGTGTCCATGCACATCTTGGGAGAACCGCAAGAAAGAGGGATGATCTTGAGTCTCATACACATATACAAATTTTCCTTCATCGTAGTAGATTGCCATGGCAAGGATATCAGGGTGGTAATAAGTCATTTTTAGTTTGCAAGAAAAAGATGTCAACACCACCTGATGTGCTATGTGGCTTTTGCTCTCCATTATTCAAGCAATTTTTGAAGATTGTGGTTAAAATGAAATTTGATGAAGATCCAAACTGTTCTAAACTTATCTCTCTGTTTGATTGTTTGATTGGGCCACCAGAATTCAGACCGATCAACACTAATGGGGCTATAAAGTTTGTTCAAAAATGTGGAAGATTAACTACTGAGGAAGATGGAAGCCAACAATGGAAGAAGATTCATCTCGGCGTACTTGCTACCCATTGGATTTCTGTATATAATTCTAGGCAACCAATGAAGCAAAGGTACCACTATAATTTGGCTTATGCTCACTTGGAACAACATATAGAGAGAGGAAATGATGATGGTTTGATTATTAGTTTTGTTACATCGTGCTTAAATTTGTGGGCCCTTATTATGGATGCAGGAAATGGATTCCCATCTCAAGTTTATAAGTTGTCACCATGCTTCCTTCACGAGCATGTAGTCTGTCGGGAACCTAAAAAAATGACCTACTTAACAGCAACATTAACACTTTTGGTTCTTTTGAGATTGGGTATGGAAGTGCACTCATTAAAAATATAAAGTCTGAAATCAATAGAGGAAGAATTAGAAGCTAGCTCATTTCCTGTGGGTAAATCATTCTTTACCAATGAAACTTATTCAGATTCAACTTTTCTTCCCATAGATACTAAAACTAAAGGAATTGTCACTTCTGGTGCTAATTCACTGAATTCCACGATACAAGGTGCATTGGAGGTTGCCCTTAAATTTGAGCATAGGAACAACTAAGGTTGTAGCTATGGTCCTCCTCATGAATGGCAAGTTTATAGTTCTCTGGGTGGTTGTTATGGAGTTTCTAAGGTACATTATAAAAGTCAACAAGGTGATTACTACGTGGTGGTAATGGACATGCTAAGTCCTAGCTTGGGGGATGCTTGGAATTCTTCTGATCAAACAATGATGTCAGAATTGGTTGCTTGTGTTGCTTTTGAGCCCATATTAATCCTTGAGAAGAAGCATGCAAAAGGATATATACATGGAGATGTTAAACCTAAAAATTTTCTGCTTGGCCAACCATCTTTTTCTCAAGAAAAGAAGTTATTTCTTATCGATCTTGTATTACCCGAAAAATGAAAAGATGCATGCAATATTGATCATGTTGAATATGACCAATGTCCAGATGTGTTCAGGGGAACTGTTAGATATGCCAGTGTCCATGCACATCTTGGGAGAACCGCAAGCGGGAGGGATGATCTTGAGTCTCTTGCATATACACTAATTTTCCTTTATCGTGGTAGATTACTATGGCAATGATATCAGGGTGATAATTGTTGGTGCAATTGGCCCAGGTCACGATTTACCAGACTCGAGTTTGACTCGAGTGATGTTTTGATGTTTGACAAAGTAAGTTGACATTGATGTTTGACATTAATGTCTGTTGATGTTTTGGGGAGATTGTTTATACAATCAACCCGGGTTATGTTTAACTGGACTCGAGTTTGACTCGAGGGAGACTTTGATGGTTGACTAGGGATGACCATGTGATTATGGAAAGTCCAAGTCATGGGTACTTGGCATGGAAAGTCCAAGTGGGACACTTGGCATTTGGGAAAGTCCAAGCATGGGTCTTGGCATGGAAAGTCCAACATGGGTTGGCAAGGAAAAGTCCAAGCTTGAGTCTTGTCATTTGAGAAGTCCAAGGGGTTTGATATTGGCGGCGTAAAGTCCAAGCGGGAGTCTTGGCAGCATAAGTCCAATGGTTGGCGGCGTAAAGTCCAAGCGGAGTCTTGGCGGCATAAGTCCAATGTGCCTTGGCGGTGTAGACACCGTTAGCATGACATAGCCGATGGAAGCACCTGAAGGCTAGCGCGATGGATGAACAAGTCATGGATGACTTGGAGGAATCCGAGAGGCGTGAGGTTGATGGAGGTGGCTAGAAGGCTTAGGTCTAGGCTAAGGGTGGTCTAGCAAGTATGGGGACACCATACTTGGGTTAAAACCACATGTTTGAGGTGTGCCAGTCGACTGGTGCCATGTGGCAGTCGACTGGCGTAGTCAACTAGGGTTTGACTACGGGAATTGCCCTAGCAGTTGACTGACATATATGAACAGTCGACTGATTGGACGAGCAGTCGACTGATGCTCGGATTTTGGGGCACAGAATGGAGTCTCACTCGACCGCTGGGACGAGCAGTCGAGTGATGGCTTATCAGTCGACTGATGCTCATGATCAGTCGACTGATGTCCTAGCCGTTGGATTTTTCCAGCGTGGATTACACCGTTGTCTCACAGCAACAGTGTGATCAGTTGACTGATGGTCCCGATCTGTCGACTGATCGACTTTTTCCAGCACAGGTTGAAACTTTATAAGGAGCTCGTGATGGAGGAAAAAGGCAGGGTTTCTTGAGGTCTTTTGGGGCGATTTGTTGCTGCAAATCAAGGTCTCCAAGCTGACATCAAGCAACCAAGCGATCAAGCATTCAAGAGCATTTGTAAAGTATTTTCTTTACTTGTATTGCTTTGTATTTCATTGTATTTGCTTGTAGCTTTTTTATTATTGTTGTAATCATTTGTACGAGGTTTCTCCACCTCCGACTTGTGTCGAGAAGGAGTGTTTGCATAGTGGTGTGTGATTGGCATCGCTAGGGCTCGTATGAGCCCGATCCGTGGAGTAGGAACCTTGAGGTTCCGAACCACATTATATGACCGTGTTGTGATTGTGTATCTTGTTGTATTTGTATTTGTTATTATTTATTCCGCTGCGTACTAACAAGATTGTAGACAACCAACGCGAACGAATTCCATCACGCTTAGCACGACGCTATTCACCCCCCTCTAGCGGCCTCAAATCTCCTACAATTAGTGTCATAGCCCGGGGCTCTTCTACGGATTAACAACCCAGAGTCAAGACGCTAGAGGAACAAGATGGAATTCCAAGACAAGCTTGGATGGGACATCAACACTCCACCGCCATATGATCGAGAAGACTTTTCAGCGTGGAGAACAAGAATGGAGACATTCTTGATAATGGATATAGAGGATTAGTTCATCCTCGTAGAAGGTTTTGAACCTCCTCGGGATAAGAAGGGACAAGTTCTCAAGTTGAAGAAATGGACCCAAGAGCAACGGCAAAAATTCAAAACCGAAGCCAAGGTAACAAAACTTTTAGAAGATTTGATACCTAATGATGTTTTGTCTAGGCTAGGTGAATATCTTGATGCCAAGGAGCTATGGGACAAATTGGACAAGTTCAATGAGAAGCCCCACTTGGCACAAGTAGAAGAAGATAAGGAAGAGGATGAAAAGAGTTCATCATCCTCACGAGCAAGTGAGGAATCAGAAGTTGAAGAGGAGTCAACTTCCGGATCAGTGGAAGAGGAGGTGGAAGAAGTAAAAGACACCTCCACCTCTAGGATTGAGGGGGAGGAAAGAATTTCCACTCTGGAGCAACAAGAGAAAGCTTCGACATCCAGTCAAGATGAAGAAGATCCAATTTCGACACCTACCACCACCATAGGTAACTCAAGCATGTCAATTGTAAATAAAAATCATATAATATGCTGTGAGTGTAGGGAATCTATACACTACAAGAGTAAGTGTCCGAAAAGAGTTAAGAAGTCTCCTCCGGCACCAAAAGTCAATGAAAAAGTCAAGGATGCCGGTGTCCCCACTAAGAAGGCAAGGAGCACATGGTGTGCTTCAAATGCCGACAACCGGGACACTATAGGAGCCAATGTCCTAGAAGAAAGGAGGGAGCTTCACAAGTAGGGGGAGTCTCTAAGACTAACCCTAAGGTATATTTTCATATTGCTCACTCTTTAAATTCTAAGCAAAAGCATGCTAGAATTAACTCAAATAATTTTGCTATTACTCATGATTCAAAGCATGCTAGAAATAATAATTATGGTTGTCTAGCAGCTAAACATGTTGGTTTTAGGACTAAGGAGAAATCTAGAAATGATAACTCTAGACCTATTTCAAGGAAGGAGAAATTTGGGACTAATGTCCCTAAAAATGTCCTTCCTAAGAAAACAATTAAGAAAATCAAAAATCATTTAGGCATCAATCCTAATAAGGGTAGACATATGCCTAAAAAGAATGATAATGCCCAAAAATCTAATCAAAAATCATTTGGACAATTAGAGTTAGAAAATCAAGCCTTGAGGGCAAGGCTTGAGAAATTGGAAAAGACCCTTGCAAATATGCAAAATCAATTTAAAGGGTCAAATTGTCAAACCCTAGGATCTAGAAGTCAACAAAAAGGGTATAAGAGGCAAGAATTATCTAGAAGACAAGGTTTGGGTCACAAGCCTATGTCTAAGAGAGTAATGCCTACTTATCACAATGTTCCATTTGATTATGGAACTAAACCTAGATCTAAGAAAACCAAGGTCTCTAGGGAAATTATTCCTAAGGCCAACTATAGTGTGTGCTTAATGGCTAGGGTTTCTAAGAAACCTAAGGAAGCCATTAAGAAGGTCATTAGGGAGGCAATCCCTAAGACTAACCATGGCAAGACCATAATGACCAAGGCTAACAAGCTTAGAAGGGTCATTAAAAAGGTATCTAGGGAAGTCATCCCTAAGGAATACCTAATTAATCCAATGAGCTCAAATAGATTTTGGGTTCCAAAGAGCGTGATTGATTCACGTTAAATGGGTTAGGATGTGCCAACTTTGATTGGATGGGTAGTTAACTCAACCATAGCAAAGTTGACATGTTAGGTTATTTTCAAGGTTATGGATACCTTGGAAATAGGTTTGATATTCTATCCTAAAAGATTTTAGGATGTGCCAATATATTTTTGAAATCATGAAAAATCAATAAAATTGTCACAATCTAGATTTAGAGGTCATAGTGTGTCATTTTGATCTTTGGCACACTTTAGGAATTAATGTATCAAGAGAAGTGTTTTTAAGGTGTAGAAGTTACATCAAGAGTGATACTCAAGTGTCACACACCTTGATGTCTTGCACCTACCATGCTTCATGTGTTTCACCATGTGTTTGCATGGAAGGAATGTCTAGGGTGGATTGCATCTCACAAAACAAGTCTTTTACCTTGATTGTGTATTTCAACACTTAGAAAGGGTGAGATGTTAGGATTTTGAAACCATTGGATGTTAATGTTTGCTAAAATGAATTAAAATATCAAAATACATTAACGAATACATGAATATAAGCATAACATTAATATATTTGATATACAAGATTAAACATGAGAAAATGAAACAAGTTGGATAAAGAAATTGAGATTTTTTGAAACTCCGATCTGGAAATCAGATATCAGTCGACTAATACAGTCTATCGATCATTGTTACTCGTATACGATACGATCGTCGTCAGCGATCGAGTGCTATTTCGAGGACTCGGATTGTTTTGTACATCAATCGGTGATAGGTTACACTAGTCGGTGATGGTATTCATCGAGGCGAGAGGATCATCGGTCAGTGCTTGGCGAGCGGTCAGTGGTGATCGCATCGATCAGCCCGATATTCGTAGCACGATCTGAGAATGTTCGGCAGATCAGTCTTGAGCCCAATGATCGGCTGCGGTTTAGTAAACCGCTGATAACCCGCAATCAGTCGACTGATGTTGCACATCAGTCGACTGGAGGCGCGATTTTATAACGCCGAACTGCTAGGGTTCGGCGTCTTCACGCATTGATCTCTTGCCTTCTTCCTTCTCTCCGGTCGTCGCTTCCTTCTCCGACCAGCTTTTCCGACCGCGCCGACCACCTAAGCCCTAGGTTTGATAGCCAAACTCCTCCACTCACATTTTTAGCATCTCACAGCCCTAATCTACTCATCTCCGGTGACTTTTTCCTTCTTCGATTAGGGTTCCGGCGAACCCACTGCTCCGGCGAACTTTCCAGCGGTCTCTTCGACAATGTCTGAGCACCTTCTCCTCATCATCATCAATGGCGCCAAAGCGATCCCGTAGAAATGACCCACCTGAGGTTGAATCACGGTTGTACCAAACCATGTTGGTTAGGTACATTGATAGGGATTTCTTTAATCGTTACTGCGGTGACGTCATGGAAATATTATCATATTATCATCTCATGAAAATAGTATTATGCACTCATGCCATTAATGATGATCTCCTTAAGGAGTTCTATCAGAACTTAAAGAAGGTAGACGATGGCCCTACCTACACTACCCGCGTTGCAAAATGCAACTTAGAGTTCACTCCTACGATATTGCAGGAGTTTCTTGAGTGTAAGCCATCGGCTGATACTTTCATTTTCTACCCTACCTTCGATGCCCCTTTACCTGAGCCCTTTGATCATATCTCCTTGGACTCCATGCATGAGCATGTCTTTCGCCATCCTCGCCCACCAGCTCAGAACCTATTTCCTATCACTGAGCTATCTGCACCTGACAATGTACTCTACAAAGTCATTGTTAGGTTCTTTCTCCCGATTGTGACTCGGGGTCTGGCCAAGATTCGGCCTCCCCATCTCTTTCTCCTGTACACCATGCATCATAGACTAGACATAAACATTGCATTGAACATGTTTCATTGCATTGTACATTTCATATCCCCTGTACAAGGGAAAGTGCATATGCCTTTTGGCCACATCATCACTGCATGGTTAGAGTCTTTAGGCATTAACATTAACAGGGGATCTCTGAGGGCGCTATCTGAAGTTTACAACTGTTTATCACTTCGTAACTTCTCATTGGCGAAGCTGCGGATGGGACAGGGGCAGATGGAGCTGGCACCTCGACCTCCACCCAGAGCACGTGGGGAGCCACCTCTAGTGCCTAGAGAGGCTGCGAGGTCATGAGGATCGATATCTGCGATGAGAGGACGGATGCGGCGGATGCATCGGCGTGGAGTCCATCAAATAGGTTTGGGCGGTGGAGGCGGATTCGGGACTACGGCGAGCGATCGACTCTCATCAGCTCTTAGTGGGGCAATCCTCCGTAGGCGAGCATCTCGATCGGATGGAGGCGCTACATTCGGATTGAGGAGTCCCAGGCGCATTGGCGATATGTCATTTCGATGTAGCGAGATGATGTGAGCCTGGACCTTGAGCCAGCAGCCTCCTCCACCTCCACCTTCTGTAGATGATTAGAGCTAGAGGATGTTAGGATTTTTGTTTTCAATTTTTGTAGTGAGATTGAGCGTCTCAAATCTCTATTTTCGATGTAAAAACTGAAGTTTTTTTTAATTGAATGAAATATTCTGTTTATGAAAATCACTTGTGTCTGATTATGTGCTTGTATTAATGTATTGGTTTATGGAAAATTGTCATATCATGACATGAAATTTCAGCTTATCATATAACATGTCATGCCATTGTTTAGGATTATTTTAGATGTCATGTTTGTTTTTAGATTATATCATATGCTATGACATCATGATCATTGGCCATGCGTTATTATTGATATCATTTATGCCATGATCATTCATGCATTTATTTTGATTAAAATTGATTTAAGGGAAAATGGCATGACTTGGAGTCCCATTTATAAGGGAATCAAGTAGGGTTGCCTAGAAAATGCATGAGGCCATATTAATCCTAACTCCACATCTCACATTTAAATTGACATGTATGTGTGTGTATACACCTTAGATAACATGTGAGATGTTAGGATGATAAGTTAGGTTCAAGGTGCATAGGTAGTGCATCTAGATGGACTCAAACTTATTTCAATCATCACTAAGAATCATGAGGAAAGCTAATATACAAGTTATGTATATTTAGTCAATAAACCATGGTTCAAAATAGGTTTTTAAAAACATTTTAAAATCAATTTAGAAAACCTTGGTGAAGTCTGTCTTTTGATAGCCATCATCATTGTAGAAGTTGATACAAAGTAGATCAAAAACTTTAAAGTTTTAATAGTTTTTGAACTTTGTACCAATCTCCTATTTCAATGGTTAAAATATTTTTCCAAATTTTTCCACCGATTGTATGTGTGATAAGTAATATACGTATCAAATTTCGTTATTTTTCGATATACGTAGAATTACTTATGAATTTCCAAAAGTCGAGTCTGATATTTAAAAATTAAGTTTTATTATCGATCATTTGCCTCTGAAGCGATCAACTAATGGGCAGACTTGGACTCGGACTCGGCGGTATGATATCACTCATTGCTTTGTGCTCGTGATTGATGGGCACATCGATCGATTTGGTAGCTAACAGTCATTGCCAATCTTGATTCGAGAAAACTAGGTTTGTTTAGCCCGATTTAAGCTACGGTTAAGGTCCCTAATCACTCCTAACCCTAGGATATACTTTGGGAAGCATTATAAAGGGTAAAAATCCATTGGATATGGTTTTGGAGAGGTGTTTAGGGTTTGTATTAAATTTAAGGTGTTGGAAAGTTCAATGTTGAATTTCTAACCTTATCTTTGATGGTTTAGAGTTCCTATTGGCTTAGGGACTTCCCAAAGACATTGTTGGTGCAATGGTTAAGGGGGAGCAAGCCTTTAGGGGGAGGTATCCATCATGGGATGATGGATGGTATTTTCTCCTCATGGGAAGGAAAAATGAGATTTTCACATACCCAATTTGGAAATTGGGGAAAGTATAGGATTGCCTCTCTTGAGTGATATGGGACTTATCACTAGGAAGATGGCAGGCATCCTAGGTATCTTTGGACCAAGGGAGAGATTGTAAGATCTCATTAGGACATGAGACATTGACCTCCTTGGAGGGATAACCTTTTTGATGTATGTCAAAAAGGGGGAGAACATTAAATTACCAATTTAGAAAATTGGTAAGGGAATTTGAGTTAGGAGCCTAACTCTAGATTGGTTTTGTGAAACATCAAAAAGGGGGAGATTGTTGGTGCAATCGGCCCAGGTCACGATTGACCATACTCGAGTTTGACTCGAGTGATGTTTTGATGTTTGACAAAGTAAGTTGACATTGATGTTTGACATTAATGTCTGTTGATGTTTTGGGGAGATTGTTTATACAATCAACCCGGGTTATGTTTAACTGGACTCGAGTTCGACTCGAGGGAGACTTTGATGGTTGACTAGGGCTGACCATGTGATTATGGAAAGTCCAAGTCATGGGTACTTGGCATGGAAAGTCCAAGTGGGACACTTGGCATTTGGGAAAGTCCAAGCATGGGTCTTGGCATGGAAAGTCCAACATGGGTTGGCAAGGGAAAGTCCAAGCTTGAGTCTTGGCATTTGAGAAGTCCAAGGGGTTTGATATTGGCGGCGTAAAGTCCAAGCGGGAGTCTTGGCAGCATAAGTCCAATGGTTGGCAGCGTAAAGTCCAAGCGGAGTCTTGGCGGCGTAAATCCAATGTGCCTTGGCGGTGTAGACACCGTTAGCATGACATAGCCGATGGAAGCACCTGAAGGCTAGCGGGATGGATGAACAAGTCATGGATGACTTGGAGGAATCCGAGAGGCGTGAGGTTGATGGAGGTGGCTGAAGGCTTAGGTCTAGGCTAAGGGTGGTCTAGCAAGTATAGGGACACCATACTTGGGTTAAAACCTCATGTTTGAGGTATGCGGTCGGCCCGGTGCCATGTGGCGATCATTGGCGTAGTCAACTAGGTTTGGGTGGAAATTTCCCTAGCGATCGGTGACATATATGAGCGGTCGGTGATTGAACAGCGATCGGCCCGATCTTGTGATCGATCGTGATGCTGTTTGGGGCACAGAATGGAGTCTCACTCGACCGCTGGGATGAGCAGTCGAGTGATGGCTTATTAGTCGACTGATGCTTATGATCAGTCGACTGATGTCCTAGCCGTTGGATTTTTCCAGCGTGGATTACACCGTTGTCTCATAGCAACAGTGTGATCAGTCGACTGATGGTCCCGATCAGTCGACTGATCGACTTTTTCCAGCACAGGTTGAAGCTTTATAAGGAGCTCGTGATGGAGGAAAAAGGCAGGGTTTCTTGAGGGCTTTTGGGGCGATTTGTTGCTGCAAATCAAGGTCTCCAAGCTGACATCAAGCAACCAAGCGATCAAGCATTCAAGAGCATTTGTAAAGTATTTTCTTTACTTGTATTGCTTTGTATTTCATTGTATTTGCTTGTAGCTTTTTTATTATTGTTGTAATCATTTGTACGAGGTTTCTCCACCTCCGACTTATGTCGAGAAGGAGTGTTTGCATAGTGGTGTGTGATTGGCATCGCTAGGGCTCGTTTGAGCCCGATCCGTAGAGTAGGAACCTTGAGGTTCCGAACCACGTTATATGACCATGTTGTGATTGTGTATCTTGTTGTATTTGTATTTGTTATTGTTTATTCCGCTGCGTACTAACAAGATTGTAGACAACCAACGCGAACGAATTCCATCACGCTTAGCACGACGATATTCACCCCCCTCTAGCGGCCTCAAGTCTCCTAAATTAATAAGTCATTTTTAGTTTGCAAGAAAAAGATGTCAACACCACATAATGTGCTATGTGGCTTTTTCCCAACACCATTCAAGCAATTTTTGAAGATTGTGGTTTATATGAAATTTGATGAAGATCCAAACTGTTCTAAACTTGTCTCTCTGTTTGTTGGTTTGATTGGGCCACCAGCATTCAAACCAATCAACACTGATGGGGCTACAAAAGTTGGTCAAAAACATGGTGGATTAACTATTGAGGAAAAAGGAAGCTAACAAATGAAGAAGATTCGTCCAGGTGTACCTGCTACCTAGTGGATTTCTTTATATAATTCTAGGCAACAAATGAAGCAAAGGTACCACTATAATGTGGCTGATGCTCGCTTGGCACAACATATAGAGATAGGAAATGATGATGGTCTGCTTATTAGTTCGGTTACATCATTCTCCAATTTTGGACTCTTATTATGGATGCGGGAACTGGATTCACATCTCAAGTCTATAAGTTGTCACCATGCTTCCTTCACAAGCATCTAGTCTGTCAAGAACCTCAGAAGATGAGCTACTTAACAACAACATTACCCATTTTGGTTCTTTTGAGATTGGGTATGGAAGTGCACTCATTGAAAATATAAAGTCTGAAATCAATATTGGAAGAATCAGAAACTAGCTCATTTCCAGTGTGTAAATCATTTTTTACCAATGAGGCTTATCCAGATTCAGCTTTTCTTCCCATAGATACTAAAACCAAAGGAATTGTCACTTCTGGTGCTAATTCACTGAATTCCACGATACACGGTGCATAGGAGGTTGCCCTTAAATTTGAGCATAGGAACAACAATGGTTGTAGCTATGGTCCTCCTCATGAATGGCAGGTTTACAGTGCTCTAGGTGGTTGTTATGGAGTTTCTAAGGTACATTATTAAAGTCATCAAGGTGATTACTACGTGATGGTAATGGACATGCTAGGTCCCATCTTGTGGGATGCTTGGAATTCTACTGATCAAACAATGACGTCAGAAATGGTTGCTTGTATTGTTGTTTAGTCCATATCAATCCTTGAGAAGATGCATGCAAAAGGATATATACATGGAGATGTTAAACCTGAGAATTTTCTGCTTGGCCAGCCATCTTTCTCTCAAGAAAAAAAGTTATTCCTTGTCGATCTTGGATTATCCACAAAATGGAAAGATGCAAGCAATATTGATCATGTTGAATATGACCAACGTCCAAATATGTTCAAGGGAACTGTTAGATATGCTAGTGTCCATGCACATCTTGGTAGAACCGCAAGCAGGTGGGATGATCTTGATTCTCTTGCATATACACTAATTTTCCTTCATCGTGGTAGATTTCCATGGCAAGGACATCAAGGTGATATTAAGTCATTTTTAGTTTGCAAGTAAAAGATGTCAACACCACCTGATGTGTTATGTGGCTTTTGCCCTCCACCATTCTAGAAATTTTTGGAGATTGTGGTTAATATGAAATTTTATGAAGATCGAAACTATTCTAAACTTATCTCTCTGTTTGATGGTTTGATTGGGCCACCAACATTCAGACTGATCAACACTGATGGGGCTACAAAGGTTGGTCAAAAACGTGGTAGATTAACTACTGAGGAAGAAGGAAGCCAACAAAGGAAGAAGATTCATCTAGGTGTACCTGCTACCCAGTGAATTTTTGTATATAATTCTGGGCAACCAATGAAGCAAAGGTACCACTATAATGTGGTTGATGCTCGCTTGGCACAACATATAGAGAGAGGAAATGAGGATGGTATGCTTATTAGTTTTGTTGCATCATGCTCCAATTTGTGGACCTTTAGTATGGATGCGGGCACTGGATTCACTTCTCAAGTCTATAAGTTGTCACCATTCTTCCTTCACAATGAATGGATCGTGGACCAATGAGTGAGAAACTACTACATTACCCCGCTTGTTGGAGCTACCAATGAGAATTCTCTTGTGGTGATGTCAAAGGGCACCTAATACACACAGCAATCTTACAAAGTAAGTGAATCTTTCCTCTCCAAATGGATAAGCAAGAAGTGGAAAGAAGGATTTCATGTTTCATCAATGGCAACAGCTGGATCTCGATTGGGTATTGTCATGTATGTCACGCAATGCTAGTTTTAGCGATCAGGTTGTTGAATTGGACTTTTTGAACTGTTTGTTTGGCTTCGATGTTTTGTAGCCTATTTTGATATAGTTTAGTTTGTTCATCGATGTTGGAGTTGTAGTTAGTCATGTATTTATTCACATCTATTTGTGAATTTGTATGAACACATCTGTATGCAAGAAAATAAAAATAAAAAAAATTGCAATGTGCTTTGCTGAGAAGCTACAATTTTTGGTTTTGATTGTAATTTGGACAAAGCTAGTTGATCCTAAATATCCAATTCTAAAGTTTCTAAATGTTATAATCTCACCCCATATTGTTGGTGTCACTGAGCATTCTTACAGAGCAATGGCTAAGGTTGTGGCTCATTGGAATGGATTGTATATGCTATTAAGTGATATTTTCTTGGATAATTAACGAAAATATCTTCCTTCACACCACTATTGAAACTCATCAGGTTTATTCTTCCAAATCTCCTATTGTTCCCTCTCCATTGTAACTTTGTCTTGTACCTCTTTTTGTTCTTCATCTACATTATACTTGTGATCTCATTCTGAATTTTGATAAATTCTTTTGATTCATGTATGAGATGTATTGAAAGCAGTGGAGAAGTAGCTGATGAGCAAGCATATGATAGTGCAAGATCACATGTTGTTTTGAGTGCGCTCCACTTTTACATTTATTATGTGAGCACCAATGCATTTATCCACCTTGGGAGGTTTTGTATTAGGCTTGGTCTATTTGATTTGATTGGAAATCATCATACATGTTGACTATTATAGGAGTAGGATCTGTGAATACCTTGAATCTGTATCGATTTGGTGATCCTAAGTAACTAATTTTTTCTATCTTTGAATTATTGATTTGGACATTGTTTGGGGAATGAGTTAGTTAGTTGTTTTCTTTATTTACATTATTGCTCGGGGCGCGCAAAAATAAGTGTGGGGAATTTAATAGTTTCATTTTATTGTGCTGTTTTGACTCATGGATTGGACATTTTAGGCTCTTTTATGTGGTTAATTATTGTTATTCATCATATTTCACATATTGGAGTTATTTGAGATTAATTGTGTAATTCTTATAATTTCAGAATTATTTCTCATAAGTTTGAATGTGATCTTGTAGGAAACACAAAAAGGGTCTAAATTGAGCGATCGGAGCCATCCATCCATATTTGGAGCAATCACAACCGTTGGATGGATCAACCCTAATATTTGATCAAAGAATTAAACCCTAGCTTTAATCAATGGCTGGGATTTGATGGGCAAAGAGATCGAATGGAGATTGTCAAGCAACTTAAATGACTCTTTTCTCCACACACAAAAAGAATGCGTTGTGATTTCTCTTCTTCCCCAAATTGCACGAGCGGCGATCTTCATAGCACAGCGGTGGCGACGAGTTCGGGAAGCCCAGCGAGCGGCGATCCTCTTTCTCCCATCCAACCGAAGGTCTCAGTTTCTAGTGAGGCTTGGCGACGGGAATCGACAACACAACTTCAGCAAGCAGAGGCGGTCCATTCTTCTTCACTGGTGAGCTTCACGCACCTGGCCATCGGAGCTGAGACGCACCTCAACTGGACATGGTTCGGAAGGCTAAGGTCATTTTCTAGCTATCATGGTTTGGCGACATCTATTTTCCAGCTCTTCCGGCATTTCATTTTCAATTCCAGCGGCAATTTCTTCACTCCAGCGCAGGTGAAAAGCATCCAACGCCACTGCTCCAGCTTCACCCCTTTATGCAGCCGACGGTACCTAGTGGCAGCTTCTTTCTTCATAGCAAGCAAGGCAGTCCTCATCTGTTGGATCGAAAGTGTCGCTAGAGGGGGGGGTGAATAGCGATACGGTGTCGTTAAAAACTTTTGCAATAAGTAAAAAGCAAGTAGAGAATGCACAGCGGAAATATAAAGTAGACAAGATATTTTTACGTGGTTCACAATCTTTCGATTGCTAATCCACGGCCCTAGTGATCCTTGATCACGTACGGAGGGCAATTCACTAAAACCACTCCTCCTCGTTGGAGGTAGGAGCAACGATTACAAAAAGAAATCAAGGCAAAGGGACACTCCCCCTTTCCTTGTTACGATTAAAGCACAAAGACAATTTAAAGAAGTAGAACTTAAATAAATATACCGACAACTCTTATAAGTAGAAGATGTAGCTTTCGTTGTCGGCGGCACTTCGTCGTAGCAAATGTGAGTAGTAGTAGCGGCGTTACGACGGCGTGTTGAGAGCTCTTGATTTCTTGTTATTTGCTTGGCTTGAACATGTCTATTTATGGATATTGATCTATGAATTTAGACATAGGTAGTGTCCAAGGTGAGGTTCTAGTTTGACTTGGGTTAGAGTCATCTATCACTTGGTCGATAGGATGACTTGGGTTAGGACGAGATTCAAGTTCAAGATCAGAGTCGGGTTCGCTATAAGTTGATTTGCTAGTTGGTTTTGTTAAGGATTGAACGGGTTCGTGTCCTTCGTCGAAAACTATATTAATGGTTTCTTCGACTCTTATGTGTAGGATCAATGGAATTACTAAAGGGTTGTTTGTAAGTTTTTAAACCTAAATCATCTCACCAATATCTACATGATCAAAACATGTTATTCCTATGTGTTACTGTGAGATGACTTTCAATTTTACTTGATTAATTTTAATGAATTTAAATTAACCAACATTAGGTTAGATTCGGATTTAGTCTAAGCTCATCAAGTAATCTTTTCAAGAGATTAGCTTCCGTGTCGTGGCGCGAGGCAGAGGCCTTCTTTGATCGAACAACGACCACTTCCTTAGACAAAGCTAATTTCAAGAAATTGATAACTCGACTTACTTGAGACTACATCTTGGTCTAACTAGTTATTTTTGAAAAGAGGCTCCCGAGGCTCAATCTTTCAGAGGATTTTAGTTGATTTATTTTTGAAAAGAGGCTCGAGGCTCAATCTTTTCGCAGGATTTTAGTTGGTTATGAGTCCTATCTAACCATTCTAAAAATAAAGGAAAAACTAAGCATGCAATTTCTAAGACTTAACAAAAATACATTTTGTATTGGCTCCCCCTGGACCATTGAATCGAGTGGGTCTATTCACATAGTGAATTTGGTCCTTGGAAACCCAATACATGTTAGATCCTAAAGTTGAAATCAAAGTGGTCTTAGGGACCCATGCTTGGACATTTTTCTTATGTTGGTTTACTATAGACATATATGACTTATTGGTTGTATTTGAGTTAAACCCGAGTCCGCCTTGTTGTACACGGCCCTTTGTGATCCAAGTAAGAGGTCAAGTCCCTTGATCCCAAAGTGAACCTTTCCAACGTGTTCCTAAGGTCTTCGACTTGTGTTTTCAAAAGCGAGTTCTCAACTTCAAGCTTTTCAACTTGAGTTGAGTCCTCCTCTTGAATACGAGTAGTCGAAGAGGTTAGGAGACCTCATGTTTGAGGAGGTTAACCTCCTCAATTAGGGTCTCGACCTGGGACTCGGACGGAGCTAGTTTCTTATTTAAAAATTTAATTGCACCATACAAATTATTAATAAACGCCCGACTTACCCTTAATGATTCTTTTGAACCGGCTACGGATCCGTGGCTTGTCTTGAATGGAAGCTCATCGGATTCGGACTCGGACTCTTCTTCGGTTTCGAGTCGTGCTCAGTCGGCTTGGCCATTAGAGCTTGATATCGCCTTCTTCCTCCGAGGGTGGCTTGCTTGGGGCTTCTTCTTCTTGGAACTCGCAACTAACGCAATACTCTTCTCGGCACGGACCACGTTAGTTTGCTCATGTAATTCAAGTTTCGAAAACAATTCGTCTAACCTAATTTTAGAAAGGTCCTTGGAGACCTTGTAGGCATCGACCATGGATGCCCACAAGGTGGTCCTAGGAAACGAGTTAAGAGAATACCTGATAAGGTCGCGATTCTCGACCTTTTGTCCGATGGCATGGAGTTGGTTGACGATGTCTTGGATACGAGCATGTAGTTGAGTTGCGGTCTCGTTTTCCTGCATTTTCAAGTTATACAATTTATTTAAAAGTAAATCTCTTTTACATACCTTCGTGTCGTCGGTGCCTTCGTGTAGTTCCACTAGCTTGGTCCATAAGTCCTTTGCACTAATGAAGGGGCCGACGCGGTTGAGCTCTTCCTTGGACAACCCACATTGCAAGATTTGAGTTGCCTTGGCATCGGCTTCTACTTGTTTTTTCATGGAATTTGACCATTGATCGTAACCCAAAGATTCACCATCTTCATTAGGAAGTGTGAAACCGGTTTGGATTACGATCCACATCTCGATTTGGGTTTTAAGAAAGCATTCCATCCGACCCTTCCAATAAGGAAAGTCATTACCGTTGTAAAACGGGGGTCGGGCGGTGCTAAACCCTTCGAGATGGGCCATTTAAAAACAAGAAGAAGAACGACGAAAAGAATCTTGCAAAACACACACGGAAAGAATATTCCAAGACTTTCGTCTTGGATTAGTAGTGCGGGAAGTAAAAAAAGATATATAAAATGTAACTTGCAAAAAGAAATAAACAATCAAATGCGAATGTCGTTGAAGTTCCGGAGGACAACCTTACTCGGGATCTAACCCGAAGGACAACCTTATCCGGATCCTAAAGCCTCTAATGCAATTCTATATGTAGGAGAAGATAAGCAAGTGAAATAATTATACGAAAACAGAAATAAATAAATAAAAAATCTGTAAAAAAAAGAAAAACAAAGCTAGATTGGTGGTTTCACCGAATCTTAGCGCCCCCGGCTCTTAGGGGGGGATTGTTGGGAGTATGGGGAATACAATCAAAGTCCCACATTGGTAAGACATGGAAAAGATCATGTGCTTATAAGAAAAAAGATATCTCCATTGGTATGAGGCCTTTTGGGTAAAGCCCAAAAATAAAACCATGAGGGTCTAGGCCCAAAGTGGACAATATCATGTCATTGTGGAGATATGTGGATATTATAAGTACTAACAATTGGTATCAGAGCCATGGTCCATGTCAAGCCATGAACCTCGAACGAAGGAAGTTGAGCTCCCACGTCCGGATCAAGAGAACCAGACATCAGGAAGGAAGTCTAGTTGGGTCGGGGGGACCGAACAACTGACAGGAAGTCCTGGTGGGTTGAAGATCGGACATCAAGCAGAGAAAATCCTTCGAGGAGGGATAGGCTTGAGGGGGGGCCCAATGTGGTCCTTCGTTTGAGGGGGGGATTGTTGGGAGTATGGGGAATACAATCAAAGTCCCACATTGGTAAGACATGGAAAAGATCATGTGCTTATAAGAAAAAAGATATCTCCATTGGTATGAGGCCTTTTGGGTAAAGCCCAAAAATAAAACCATGAGGGTCTAGGCCCAAAGTGGACAATATCATGTCATTGTGGAGATATGTGGATATTATAAGTACTAACATCATCCCCATTCAACCCTTGTCGGAGGGATTTTTTGACATGGGATTCACCTCATCGACAGCCGTTAGGAGGTTGTTCAGCGTCGTTGCTATCCACCGGGAAGGGTGGTTCCTTCTCTGGGTGTTGTGGATTGTCAGTTAATTTTTATCTTGGAGTTTAATTTGTAGTTTAATTTGTAGTTCAATTTGTAGTTCATGAATTGACTTGGTTATTGCTGATTATTGTTGGTTAATTGCAAACTTAGCTTAATTATTCCTTAGCTTAATTGTTCATTTGCTTCATTGGTCATTAGCTTGATTTTTTGCATGGTTATTGTCATGTCCATTAATTAGAATTGTTTAATAATTATATCATATAGTGACAATACGGTGCATGGTTGAATTGCTTATGCATGATAGGTTATCTTTCAACTAATTGCCTTAATAGATTGTAGGAACCCTCAGTTTTTGCTATTGTTTAGAAACAAACGTCCAACCATTAGATTCACATGAAAGACGACCCGAGTAATCCTATACTGCATTAGTTAGGGGTTTCAATAATTAATTTGTAATGGTGGTACAACACGTGCTTATTCAATAGCTTGTAAAGCTATATGTATATATGGGCATACCTATAAGTTGGGGTCGCCATGATATTTGGATCAAGATGAGATCATTTGGAAATTGATGATCGAAGTAAAGGCACCCACCATTTACTATACTTGTTTGGAGTCAGATTAGAATTTATATATTGAATTCTGGATTAGACATTGGGAATGTCTAGATCGAAATCTGTACGATGTTGATTTGAGGAAAATATACACTCTTTATTGGTAAAGAGGATAATATCATAGCATGTGATTCATACCACATATGATAAAAAAACAATAAGGGTAGTAGGAGAATGGATCTCTGCTTCTCTACTATGTGAGCCCTGTTAGATTATATGTTGATCATAGTATTTGCCCTGAGTGACTATTTAGTTGTTTACTTGAAGTTTTAATCAGGGTCTGCTACTTTAGCATGTAAACCTATGACTATGGATGATTCGGTCTATGGAACATGACTAGGAAAGTGACTAATTAAAATGAATGGATTCGAGCTAAAAAGGAAGATTAAATAGATTTATATCTTTTGATTTTATTCATTGGTCGATCCATTTCTAATATGTATAGAAATGATTGTGGATATTGAGAATATGAAATATGCTCTTGACATGATGGAATTATGAGGGATTAGAGATGTTCATATTGATGTAAATGAAGATTATTTAATCTAGATAAATAGCAAGATATGGATGTATCCAGGAAAATGATTATGTACCACCAGGAGAACGGTTATATACCACCTGGAGAATGACTATATGTCATTCAGAGAATGGTTATGTATCATTTGGTGAGTGGCTAAGTTAGGTTTAATAACTTTTCTTAGCATTGATTGTTCAGTGAGTACCTATGTAAAGTATAACAACTTTCTAAGCACTGATTGCTTAGTATGCTTGCTGTCGCATAAACCATTTTTTTTAAGTATGAATTGGATGTTCTATTTGTTGATGCAACAAGCCCCGGGTCAATGTTGACCAAACTCGAGTGGGACTTGAGTAGTATTTTGATATTTTACAATGAATTTGACCATTGTTTGATAATATGGTTTGACCATATGTTGACCATATGACTAGTGAATGATTGGGATATCCAAAGTCATATAGGGGAGATTATTTGGGGGAGATTGTTGAAGCAATCAACCTCGGAAGTCCAAGTTTAGATACTTGGCATGAAAAGTCCAAGCATGGTCTTGGCAATTGAAAAGTCCAAGAATGGTCTTGGCATGGAAAGTCCAAGAATGGTCTTGGCAAGGAAAGTCCAAGTCTTGGGTACTTAGCAATGGTAAAGTCTAAAGGTATAGTTTTGGCAGCATAAGTTCAAGCATATAGTCTTGGCGGTGTAAATTCCAAGTGAACTTTAGCAATTGGAAAGTCCAAGGGTAGGTTTGGCGACATAAAGTCCAAGGGGGGGGGGGGGGGGGTCTTGGCGGCATAAGTCCAAATGGATTTTGGCAATGTGAAAGTCCAAGGGTGTAGGTTTGGCAACGTAAAGTCTGAGCATGAAGTCTTGACAGCATAAGTCCAAATGAACCTTGGCAAAGGACCCAGTTAGCATGACATAGCTGATGGAAGCACCTGAAGGCTAACGTGAAGGATGAAGAGTCACGGACTCGAGGGATCCAAGAGGCATGAGGCTGATG
The DNA here is from genome assembly GCA_025175895.1 of Wurfbainia villosa. NCBI lineage: Eukaryota > Viridiplantae > Streptophyta > Magnoliopsida > Zingiberales > Zingiberaceae > Wurfbainia > Wurfbainia villosa. Next base: position 7,199,911 of record CM045998.1, on the reverse strand, counting down.
AACATGGCTAGAAGGCTTAGGTCTAGACTATGGGTGAGTATCAAATATGAGGGGATCATTCTTGGGTTAAATCTCATGTTTAAGGTTTACTAGTCGACTGAGATTATGGACCAATCGACTAGCTGAGTGTTTGACACTCGAGAGCCTAGTCAACTCGGAGCAGTTGACTGGGCTTATGACCAGTCGATTGGTCGAGAAGTTGATTGAGGCTCGACTGCTCGGCTGAGGCCGTAACAGTTGACTGTCATGTATGGATAGTCGACTGGCCTTGAGCAATCGACTGATGGCACTGTAGAAGTCCACAGATTCTTGCATAGTCAACTAACCAGTCGACTACTAGTAAGGGCAGCCGACTTCTGGTGTATCCGTTGGGCATATTCCAATGTGGATGGAGTCATTGTGAGACAACGGATAGGTGAGCAACCGACTGGTGTCTTTTGGCAGTTGACTGCTAGGCGAAAATCTAGCCCGAGTCATGCTTTAAAAGGAGCTCGATGGGAGAAGGAGAAGTTTCCGATTCTTGAGGGATTTGAAGGGGAATAATTGCTTCTTTCCAAACCTTCAAAGTCATTCAAAGCAACCAAAAAATCAAGCATCTAAAAGCTCACTTGTAAAGTGTTGTAATTTCATTTCTTTCATTTGCTTGTATTTTTTATTGATTCTTATTGTTATAAGAACTTTGTACGAAGTTTCTCCACCTCCGATGTCATACTGATAAGGAGAAGTTTGAAAGTGGTGGTGTGCACACTAGAGCTCGGATGTGGAGTAGGAACCCTAGTTTTGAAACACATAAAATCTGCGTGTTTGTGTTTGTTGTCTTTTGTCTTTTGTTTTTGTTTATACTTGTATATTTGTTTCCGCTGCACATACTAACGATTGTAGATGAGCACGATATGATCGAGCAAAAAATCATGAAAATCACTATTCACCTCCCTCTAGCATGGTCACCGATTCCTCTACCATTGGTATCAAAGCAAGATTGCTCTTCAAGGATTAACAACCTAGGGAGCAAAATGCTAGAGGAGTATCTAGAAGAAAATGGAGTTTCAAGAAAAAATTGGGTGATGACATCACAGTTCCACCTACCTTCGACTGTGAAAATTTCACATATTAGAAAGGTAGAATGATGTATTTTCTTATGTGTGAATTTGAAAATTGGATTAGTGTGGAAGTAGGATTTGAAGCTCCAACGAACAAGAAAGGAAAAGTTCTCAAGAAGAAGAAATGGACGGAGGAGCAAGTCCAAAAATTTAAGACCAACAATAAGGTAACAAAGATGTTAGTAGATTTGTTACCTAATGATATTTTGTGCAAGATATGAGAGTTTAGGAATGCTAAGGATCTATGGAGCAAGCTAGCCAAGATTCATGAAGAACTATCCATAGCTCAAGTAGTGGAGTGCTCATCCTCTCAAGCTCAAGAAGAAAGAACATCATCATCCCAAGAACTTGAGGATTCGGAAGTTGAGAGGTACTCAACATCTGAAGAAGAAATTGAGGAAGCTTCCACCTCTAGGATTGAGGGGGAGGAGAGACAATTTGCACCGGAGCAAAAGAAGAGGAACCCTCTACCTCTAGAAGAAATGAAGAAGAAATCCACCATTCCCTTATAGACTAAGATAACTCAAGCATGCTAAATAAAAATAAAAATCACATATGTTTTGAGTGTAGGGAGAAAGGACATTACAAGAGTAAGTGTCCAAAAAGAGTCAAGAAAATGATTCAAGTGCCCAAGGGGAAGGAGAAGGCCAAGGAGGCTAGTACCCTGATCCACAAGAGGAAGGAGCATATTGTATGTTTCAAGTACAACCAAAGAAGGCATTACCGAAGCCAATGTATGAGGGGGAGTCACCCTAGGAAGGACAAGGGAGAGAGCTCGAAAGTAGGGGGAGCTTCTAAGGCTAAGGTAACAGTTAATAATGTACTTTTAAATTCTAAGGTTAGGAAGCATGCTAGAAATTCACTGGCAATTGTTCATGACCATAAGAAGCATACTAATAGTAAGTCTAAGGATCAATCTAGTAATAAATACTTTTGTCTAGGTGCAAAATCTTGTGAATTTAGGCCTAAGGATAACCCTAAGACTACTCTACCCAATGATAAGAAGAACCTAGGCATTAACCCCAAGAAATCTAGACACATGCCTAGGAAGAAATATGTCCAAGGAATTAATGGAAAATCAAAATTGGATAAATTAGAGGTAGAAAATCAAGCCTTAAGATCAAGGCTTGAAAAATTAGAAAAGACCCTTCAGATTATGACAAATTCAATTAAAGGGTCTAGGAGTTAAAATTTAGGGTCTATGAGGCAAGAATTGCATAAGGACAAGAAAGATTTGGGTCACAAGCCTATGTCCAAAAAGGTAATGTCATCCTACCACAGTGTGTCATTTGACTATGGAACCAACACTAGGTTTAGAAGTGTAAGGTCACAAGGGAAGTCATCCCTAGAGCTGACCTTAGGAAGACCAAAGTGACTAAGGCCTCTAAAAGGTCTAAGAAAGTCACTAGCAAGGTTACAAGGGGAGTTACCCCTAGAGTTAACCTTGAGAAGACCCAAATGACCAAGGCTTCAAAGCCTAGGGGGGTCATTAGGAAGATAGTTAGGGAAGTCATTCCTAGTGAATACCTTGTTAACCCAAGGAGCTCCAATATGTATTGGGTTCTTAGGAGCGTGATTCTATCACGCTAGATGGGTTTAGGGTGTACCAACCTTGAATGGATAGGTAATTAACCTAACTATGGTAAAGGTGGCACTTTAGGACTTTTTCAAAGTATTGTAATACTTTGAAAATGAGTTTAGATTTTAATCCTAAAAGATTTTAGGATGTGCCAATAGGATTTTAGAAGGTTGAAAAGTAATCAAATTGGCACAAGATAGGTTAGAGTCAATGGTGTGCCATTTTAGGTGTTTGACACACTTGAGTAATTGATGCATTATGGAAAAATTAGGGTTTAATCCTATTAAATGACAATTAGGCTTGAAATCTAGATATTCTTATACTTTTATATTTTATTTGTCATGCTTTCTTTTCCATATGCCATGTCATGACATCATATTTCATTTGATAATATAAAATGTTATGAAAATGCTAAGTTAATATGTCATGTTTGTATTTAAGTTTATATATACCATGACATCATGATTATTGGCAAATGTTGTAAATTATGCAATCATTATATGCCATGATCATATTTCATGCATTAAGATTAATAAAAATGAAATTAAAAACAATGACAAGATTTGAAACCCCATGATAAAGGAATCAAATAGAGTTGCCTAGATAAATTGCATGAGACCCTGGATTAGGGAAGAATAAAAATCCACATCTCACAAAATGTTAAATTGACATATGTGTGTATTGATACACTCTAGATACATATGACACTACAACAAAGCGATCTTAAATCGTATTCGCAGCGCACGATCGCACGCTGCGATTAAGTGCATTCGCAGTGCGTGATCGCGCGCTGCGATTAAGTGCATTCGCAGCACGCGATTGCGCGCTGTGGTTAAGTGCATTCGCAGCGCGCGGTCGCGCGCTGCGATTAAGTACATTTATAATGCACGGTCGCGCGCTGCGGTTAAGTGCAGTATTGTAATATCAAAACTCAAATAATTATAATCCAACCCACAAATACCACACAATTATAATATCACATACAAATATTATACCCATTTTTAACATCACATACACACAATTATAAAATCAAAACTAAAACAATTATAATACCATAAATAATCATCATCACCACACTTAAATAACTAGTGTACTAATTATTCACTTAGTCACAGAAAAAATTCAAACTAATAACATAAATTCACTTACATAATTTATTTCCTACAAAATAAATATTCACTTAGTCACATAAACAATTCAACCAGTAACACAAAATCTATATTAGTCATACAAAACTATACACTTAGAGAACCAAGCGACTGTGCTTCCTATTGCATCCTCAAGAAAATACATTTCATCATTGGGTCGAATTAGATCCACCTTCTCCAGCAAAACTCTATCAATCCAAACTTTCCAACAAGATCCACCAAGAGGAACGTGAAGCACTTTTGCTTTTGGATCTGTGGATGCAATTCGACCTTCTGCAACAACTCCATCACCAGACCAATGAAGCAACTTACATTTAGTATTAACACTGACATCTCCACAATTCACGTTCTTCAATTTTCCCTGTATAACAATAAAAAATTATTAAAGTTCCCAAGTATATTTTTATAACAAAATATTATATTAGTAATAAGAGAGAGATTCTATCATGTAAAAGAAAATACAATTATTAACAGCGTGCTAAAATTGTGCGCTGTTGATAACGTGCTACGGAAAGTCATATTTGTTGTAGTGTGAGATATTAGAAAAATGAGTTAAGTTCAAGGTGCATAGTTCTTGCATCTAGATGAACTCAAACTCATAATATGACATTAATGAATCATAAGGAAAGCTAATGCACAAGTCATATACATCTAGCCCATAGACTACGGTTCAAAATAATATTTTAAAATCATTTTAGAAAACCTTGGTGAAGTCTATTTTTTTGATAGCAATCACCATTGAACAAGTTGATACAAAGTTAGGCAAAAACATTGAAGTTTTCAATAGTTTTAAACTTTGTATCAATTTCATAATTTAATGAGTATTTTAATTTAAAATTATTTTTCACCCATTGTATTTCATATAAGTAATGTACGCATGAATTTTCAAGATTTTTCAAAATATGTATATTTACTTGTGATTTATCAAAACTCAATTTTAAAGTCTGATTTCTGTATTTGCAGAAACCAGTCGACGCCACCTTGGGCAATTGACTGATAATAGTGCAATCGACTGATTTTTGATTTTAGTCGACTGTCGTGTCTGATATGGGTTGAACAAGATTTGTTTATCCATTTATCAGCAATGTTAGGCTACCCTAACGTCTTCTAACCCTAGGATATGCTTTGGAAAGTATTGAAAGGGTGAAATAATCATTGTAAATAATTAGGAGAGTATTTAGGGTGAAAATTGAGCTTGTAAGGGTTGTGAAAGTTCAATATTGAACTTTTACCCTTAATTTTGATTTGTTAAATTACCTATAGGCTTAGGAACTCTCCAAGGACATTGTTGGTGCAATGGTCAAGGGGGAGCAAGCCTTTAGGGGGAGTGTATCTATCAAGAGATGATGGATGTCATTTTGACCAAAGGGGAAGAAATGAGGGTTTGGTAAATCTTCATTATGGATTACCTCTCATTTAGTGATATGGGATTTATCACTAGGAAGAGCGAAGACATCCAAGATGTTTTTAGACCAAGGGGAGAATGTAGGATCTCTTTGATAGATGAGGCATTGAAAATCTCAGTAGTCTTTTTTATGTATGCCAAAGGGAAAGAAGTGAGATTTAAGTTATGTAAACTTTCACTATGCTTTAGTATTGGAAGAGTTAAGTTTGGGTTATTATTATCCTAACTTAAAGGTATTGTTAAATATTAAAAAGGGAGAGATTATTCGTGCAACAAGCCTCGGGTCAATGTTGACCAAACTCGAGTGGGACTCGAGTAGTATTTTGATGTTTGACAATTGGTTGACAATAGGTTTGCCCATTGTTTGACAATATAATTTGACCATATGTTGACCATATGACTAGTGGATGATTGAGATATCCAAAGTCACATAGGGAAGATTGTTGGAGCAATCAATCTCGGAAGTCCAAATTTGGATACTTTGCATGAAAAGTCCAAGCATGGTCTTGGCAATTGGAAATTCCAAGAATGGTCTTGGCAAAGAAAGTTCAAGTCATGAGTACTTGGCAATGGTAAAGTCCAAAGGTATAGTCTTGACAGTATAAGTCAAGCTGTAGTCTTAGTGGTGTAAAGTCCAAGTAAACTTTGGCAATTGGGAAGTCCAAGAGTAGATTTGGTGGCGTAAAGTCCAAGCATGGGTCTTGGCGGCATAAATCCAAATGGATTTTGGCAATGTGAAAATCCAAGGGTGTAGGTTTGGCAGCGTAAAAGCCGAGCATGGAGTCTTGGTAGCATAAGTCTAAATGAACTCTACAAAGGACCCAGTTAGCATGACATAGCCGATGAAAGCACCTAAAGGCTAACGCGAATGATGAAGAGTCGTAGACTCGAGGGATCCGAGAGGCGTGAGGCTGATGGAGGTGGCTAGAAGGCTTAGGTCTAGGCTATGGGTGAGTAGCAAGTATGAGGGGATCATACTTGAGTTAAACCTCATATTTGAGGTTTACTAGTCGACTAGGGCTATGGACCAGTCGACTGATCAAGTGTTTAACATTCAGGAGCCTAGTCAACTCGGTGCAGTCGACTAGGTTTATGATCAATCGTTGGTCGAGGAGTCGACTGAGGTTCAACTGCTTGGCTGAGACTGTGGCAGTCGACTACCATGTATGGGCAGTCGGCTGATGTCACTGTAGCAGTCCATAGATTTTTGCGTAGTTGACTGGCCAATCGACTGCTGCACAGCAGTCGACTACTAGTGTATTCGTTGGCCAGATTCCAACGTGGATGGAGTCATTATGAGGCAACAGATAGGTGAGCAGTCGACTGGTGTCTTTTGGCAGTCGATTGTTAGGCAGAAATCCAGCTTGAGGCATGCTTTAAAAGGAGCTCGATGGGAGAAGGAGAAGCTGCTTGTTTTTGGGGGGATTTGAAGGGGAATAGTTGCTACTTTCTAGACATTCAAAGTCATTCAAAGCAACCAAAAGATCAAGTATATTCAAAAGCTCACTTGTAAAATGTTGTAATTTAATTTCTTTTATTTGCTTGTATTTTTTGTTTCTTCTTATTGTTGTAAGAAATTTGCATGAGGTTTCTCTGCCTCCAGTGTCATACTGAGAAGTAGAAGTTTGATAGTGGTGATGTGATCACTAGAGCTCAACTAGAGTCGACTGTTGGTGTAACCGTTGGGCAGATTCCAACATGGATGGAGTCGTTATGAGACAACGGATAGGTGAGCAATTGATTGGTGCCTTTTCGCAGTCGATTGCTAGGCAGAAATCTAGCCCGAGGCGTGCTTTAAAAGGAGCTCGATGGGAGAAGGAGAAGCTGCCTATTTTTGGGGGATTTGAAGGGGAATAGTTGCTGCTTTCCTGACCTTCAAAGTCATTCAAAGCAACCAAAAGATCAAGTATGCAAAAGCTCACTTATAAAGTGTTATAATTTAATTTCTTTTACTTGCTTGTATTTTTTGTTGTTTCTTATTGTTGTAAGAAATTTGTATGAGGTTTTTCTGCCTCCGGTGTCATACTGAGAAGTAGAAGTTTGATAGTGGTGATGTGCATCACTAGAGCTCAACTAAAGTTCGACTATGGAGTAGGAACCCTAGTTCCAAACCACGTAAAATCTATTGTTCATGTTTGATGTCTTTCATTCTTGTTTATACTTGTATATTTGTTTCCACTACGCATTACTAATGATTGTAGACGAGCATGACACGATCGAGGGAAGAAATCACAAAAGTCGCTATTCACCCCCTCAAGCGCGGTCACCGATTCCTCTACACTATTAGTTTTTGTGACTATTGATCTCTGTTCTTCTAGTCTTTATGACTATGGACTCCGACTCAATTTAGTCTATATGGCTAAATACCTCTTATTGGTCTATGTGACCATTTTCTTTTGTGGCTTAACTTGGACGAGTGGGGAGATGTAGGTAGTTTTTTAACTGCTCACACATTGGCATGATTGTGCGCACAAAATGCACTTCGTGCTCAGAAGAAGACCCCTTTAAAAGGGGGGGGGGGGTGTCCAAGTTGTATGGCCCAGTGAGAGCAAGGGAGAAAGAGGAGTAAAGGTTGTGAGAGCAAGGAGAATCGCAGTGGAAGCTCTAGTGGTGAGATCAAGAGTTGTATGCCAAGAGATTGCCGAGACTTTCTGTCAAGGTCGAAAAACATCCAAGACGCAGTCGGATCTTGGTTCGTAGAATAGTAGGGATCTTCTGATTCTACGAATTGTAATCATTCTTTAGATAGTAAACAAAGATCGAAAGATCTATTCTTCTATCATAGTCCATCCCCAAAAGTTGTAAGTTTCTTATTTACAATTTTATTTATAGGATTTCATGCAAACTGCTCTGAGAAATTCCTACGATAATTAACGTACTTGTTGTGGGGGATCGATCGGCCTGCTAGAGGGGGGTGAATAGCCCTCTTTCGTTGGATGTCGGAATTTGCTCGTCTATAAACAAGATTAGCGCAAGCGGAATACTAATAAACAAGCAAACAAAATAAACACAAGAAAAGGAAACAAAGCTAACACAATATGTAACGTTGTTCACGGCTACGCCGCTAATCCACGACCCGATTCGTCCTCGATGAATCACTCCGCCAAAACCAATTCACTATTGGTCTCTCCTTTGCACCAAGCTAGGTGGAGGTAACCTTTACAACCAAAATCACTCTTCTTACAATAAGAATGAAGTAAAAATAAGTAAGAAGAGTGGGAAGACGTTTATGGAACTTTGGAAGAAGATTAGAGTTGAAGCATTAGCCCCCCCCCAAAGCCCCATACCCTTCCTTTTTATAGAGGAAGAGGGTTTCTTCCCGTTGACACAGGAGCAGTCGACTGATGGAACCATCAGTCGACTGGTCCTATAGCCGTTGCCCAATAACGGCCACTTTACACGTTGGATTTCATCCAATGACAACATCATCAATCGACCGATCCTGCCATCAATCGACTGATGGACCATCAGTCGAGTGCTCCGCGAGCTCGACTCCATTCTGTGCCCATACGCGGTGCCGATCGATTAGGCCTTGGCGGTCGATCGATGTCGATAGCGATCGCTGGGCCAAATGCCCATGAGTCGGACACTAGTCGAACCTATTCGACTCAGAGCAGTCGACTGTCATTCATGGCAGTCGACTGATATCGGGAAAACTCATCCGACACTTAGCCAAATGGCCAAGTTCACCTAAGAGCTACTACCCCTTCCCGAGTTACATTCGCTCACTCTCATCCCTCGGAGTCCCTCGCCTTCGAAGTTGTCTTTGTCCGACCACGTCCCTCGGATGCGCCAAGCGCACGGCTCTACAGCGCCATCCTTCGCGTCTCGCCCTGAAGTCTACTTCCTCCGGCTTCACTCCAAGCTCCTGGTCCGGCGGTCCCTCGGATGCTCCAAGCGCACGACTTCCGCAAAGCTATCCTTCACCGACTCAAGGACCGAGTCATGAGAGGTGAAACTCGCCAAGGCTCCATGTGCGAATTACTAAGCCCTGCAAGACTCCAACGCACATATCAAACCATAATCACAACCTAACTTAAATCCTTTGCCACACACATCAAAACCTTATCATGGCAAGAGATTGCCCTAACAATCTCACCCTTTTTGATGTGTGGCAATCCGTTTAAGTTAGGTAAAAACATTTGATAGAAATTTATAAGGTAAGAAAGCATTTAAACATAAACATGATATAGCAACATGCAACTCCCCCTTAATCTATGAAACTCCCCATACAAATTTCTTCCCCTATGATAATTTACTTAAACATAATCATTTCTCCCCTTTTGACACCATAAAAAAAAATCAATACTAAGTTATAAACTCATGGCATCAAGTCTAATAGAAAGAAAATACCAAAAATTGATTTAAAAACTGAATTCAGCCTTTACTGTTCTGATTTTCAGGCCACCAGTCGACTGGTTCAGACTACCAGTCGACTGGCACATGGATTTCAGGAATTCTGATTTTCAGACCGAAATTCAGAAATGCATTAAAAATTCCAAAAAATTCAAAAAATCATGAAATTTGGGGAACATATTTCTTGTAAGTATATGTATCAATGAAAAATAGTTTTCCATGAAAAAACATTGTATTTTCAAAGTTTTGCCAAAAATCCAAAAGCTTTAAAAACCACTAGGTTTTTGATCATGTTAGTATCAAGTTTGACACCTAGTTTTGGTTTGAATTGTTTCAAAACATGAATACACAGATTTTAAGGTAAGAAATTGTTTTGAAAATATATGAAATATCCAACCATGATCTTTGGGAAATATGTCTATGAATTAAACATAAACCTTCCCCATGATTGGTCTATTATTGCTAATTTGACACATTAAATGACCATCTAAATGCCATAGGCATTAGTGGACATTTGTATCATCCTAACATCTCACTCATGCTAAGTTTTCAATCAAGGTAGCCTATGGTGAGTGTGAGATGTATCCTAGAGGTATTTGTATATACTTAACCATTATATTCATGCAATTTTATTAAGGTTAAGTATCACCCTAACAATCCTCATGATCATAAAGACATATATGAATTAATTTCACATTATGATCATGATACAAATGTATTCATCAAATTGTGATCATGCATTAGGTATAGCATTATGATAAAAAGGAAAAGTATCACCTAAAGCATGATTTAAATCTATTTCCCATGATTATGTGCCAATTATCAAACTCATAAATCATGATTGCAAATATACATAGGAATTTTAGTAACTATCATGATTTAAGAATTATTATCTATTTATGGGCACATTATCATCACCCAACACTATTTCTAAAAATGAAGTCCTACCATCCTAAGTCAACCAAAATATGATATAGGTAAATTCCATTTGGTTGACTACCCTAGGGTTTTCCTAACCCTTTAGGATGGATTTAGGAACCCAAAATAAGTTCTTTCCTATTGGGTTCACTAAGTACTCCTTGGGGATCCATTTTCTAGCAATTACTTTCTTTTTGTCTTGACCCCTAGCTATTAAACACTTATAGGCCTTTTCATTTTTCTTTTCTTTATAACCTAGGCCTTTCTTGTTGAAGCTAGCTCTTTGGCTCCCAATTATCATGTTAAGGGTATTGGAGCCTATAATAAACTTTTCTAGGGCTTTGGTCAAATAGTCTACCTTTTCCCTTAAAGCCCTATTTTCTTCCATACATGCATCACTTACATCTAATGGCACATAATTATCATGTGAGCATGCATCATCATCATTATCATTAAAACATGCTTTTTCTAATTTTTGCTCTAAATCTTTAATTTGATCAAGCATGGTTTTATTTTTCTTCTTTGCTCTAAATAAATCCTTAGTGAGGCTAGAAATCATAGAAACTATTTTACTAGGTGAAAGATTAGTTACCATAGTTTCCATGTCCTCTTCTTCTTCGGATGAGGAGGTAGAGGAGGCTCCCCCTTCACTTGAGCTCTCTCCACTTGAACTTGATCCTTCATTTTCGGAGGAGGAGCAATCTAGGTCGTCAAAAGCCATCAAGGCTAAGTTGGTGACAAAGGCATTCTCCTCTTCCTCGGATGATGATGAGGAGGAGGATGAGGGATCATCCCAAGTCCTTGCCTTGAGAGCTTTGGCCTTCCCTTTTTCCTTGGTCTTCTTCTCTTCTTCTTTTTTCTTCTTGCTCCCCTTCTTCTTCTTCTTCTCTTCCTTCTTTCTCTTCTCCTCCTTGCTCTTGTTCAAGGGGGGACAATTGTCCCTTATGTGTCCCTCCCCTTGGCAATTGTAGCAAATGACCTTCCCCCTTTGTCTTCTTCTCCTATCATGAGATTTATTAAATTGAAAACCTTTTAAAGCATGTCTTACCCTCCTTACCATATAGGCTTCTTCCGTGCTATCCATGGAGGAGGAGGAAGATGCTTCATCGGAGGAGGAGGGGATCTCCATCTTCTTCTTCCCCTTGTTGGCCAAAAATGCTACTCCTCTTGAAGGTTGAATTCTAGGCTCTTCAACTATTCCTTCAAGCCTTGTTTCGTGGAGCTCCATTGTTGAGAAGAACTCCTCCAAAGTGCTCACTTCTAGGTTCTTGGATATGTAGAAGGAGTCCACCATTGAGCTCCATTTTGACGACCGGGGAAAAGCATCAATTACTTTCATGAGCATGTCCCAGTTGGAGAGCCTTTCTCCTACACTTGTTAGTCCAATCAAAATTTCTTTGAATCTCGAATGTAAGGAAGTTACCTTTTCTCCCTTTTCAAGCTTGATATTTGATAGTTGGGAGCGGAGGAGATCTCTTCTTGCTAGCTTTGCTTCCGAAGTGCCTTCATGAAGCTCTACTAGCTTCTCCCACATCTCCTTTGCACTAGAGCACTCCCCTATCCTATTTACTTCTTGTTGAGGGAGCACATTGTAGAGGTGGTGCTTGGCTTTTGAATTCGCCAAATACTCCTCTGTTTGTCTTTTACTCCATCTTTATTTCTCCAATGGCTCCCCATCTTCATTCCTAGGCAACTCGAAACCATTTTCCATGCTTAATAAAATTTCAAAGTCGGTTTCGAAGAATACCTCCATTCTCTTTTTCGACCAAGAGAATTCGCCTTCGAATTTTGGTGGGTAAATGTTGGAGTCGGCCATCTTTTGTAGTGCTCTCGCGGCGGTTAGTCCTTGAAGAGCAACCTTGGCTCTGATACCACTTGTGGGGGATTGATCGGCCGGCTAGAGGGGGTGAATAGCCCTCTTTCGTTGGATGTCAGAATTTGCTCGTCTAAAAACAAGATTAGCACAAGCGGAATACTAATAAACAAACAAACAAAATAAACACAAGCAAAGGAAACAAAGCTAACACAATATGTAACGTGGTTCACGGCTACACCGCTAATCCACAACCCGATTCGTCCTCCATGAATCACTCCGCCAAAACCAATCCACTATTGGTCTCTCCTTTGCACCAAGCTAGGTGGAGGTAACATTTAAAACCAAGATCACTCTTCTTACAATAAGAATGAAGTAAAAACAAGTAAGAAGAGTGGGAAGACGTTTATGACACTTTGGGAGAAGATTAGAGTTGAAGCATTAGCCCCCCAAAGCCCCATACCCTTCCTTTTTATAGAGGAAGAGGGTTTCTTCCCGTTGACACAGGAGCAGTCGACTGATGGAACCATCAGTCGACTTGTCCTGTAGTCGTTGCCCAATAACGACCGCTTTACACGTTGGATTTCATCCAACGGCAACATCATCAGTCGACTGATCCTGCCATCAGTCAACTGATGGACCATCAGTCGAGTGCTCCGTGAGCTCGACTCCATTATGTGCCCGTGCACAGTGCCATCGATCGGCCCGGCGTCCCTTAGCGATCGGTGATGTCGGCAGCAACGATCGGCTCGTCCATGGCGGATCGGACCGGGCCAAATGCCCATGAGTCGGACACTAGTCGAACCTATTCGACTCAGAACAGTCGACTGTCATTCATGGCAGTCGACTGGTGTCGGAAAAACTCATCCGACACTTAGCCAAATGGCCAAGTTCACCTAAGAGCTACTACCCCTTCCCGGGTTACATTCGCTCACTCTCATCCCTCGGAGTCCCTCGCCTTCGAAGTTGTCTTCGTCCAGCCACGTCCCTCGGATGTGTCAAGCGCACGGCTCTGCAGTGCCATCCTTCGCGTCTCGCCCTGAAGTCTACTTCCTCCGGCTTCACTCCAAGCTCCTGGTCCGACGGTCCCTCGGATGCTCCAAGCGCACAGCTTCCGCAAAGCTATTCTTCACCGACTCAAGGACCGAGTCATGAGAGGTGAAACTCGCCAAGGCTCCATGTGCGAATTACTAAGCCCTGCAAGACTCCAACGCACATATCAAACCATAATCACAACCTAACTTAAATCCTTTGTCACACACATCAAAACCTTATCATGGCAAGAGATTGCCCTAACACTTGTACGCAAGACGCTTCAGTGGTGTTGAGCGCTAGAAGTCGAAGGGTTCTTTAGGAACTCACACAAATCTAAACATGCAAGTTGGCAAAGAGGTTGAACTATCCATCATTAATTAAACTCTTCAAAGATAAGGAAGATAATAAACTTCATTAGCACAAATGACAAGAAGATGGAGGGATGCATGTCAAACCATGTTAACACTTTATTATATTCAGCGTCATATACTAAGATAAATCAATTTCTTGCAGACTTCAGATTTGAAAGTGGATCTTTGAGTAACTCTAGCTAGACACTTAATTCTAAGGTGTCTCTATCTTTTTCTTTTTTTAATAATTAACTGTGGATTTGCACCGTCGCTTTGTGGGAGACGCGCCGTTCTTGTTGTTCAGTATTTCAGTGACATAATCGATTCTCTCATGCTTTCCCTCACACAAGTCACTTGCATGCTTTCTAATAGATTAGTGTGTCAATAGATTCTTCCGAATATACGGGAATAATCTGAATTAAAAAATTTTATTAGAAAATAAATTCAAATTTATTGTTAAGATCGATGATATTTTTCTAGTTGAGTAGTTGAACTAGATATGTATTCAAGTTGGTTGAGTACTCGAATTGTTTGAGTGTGAAGTATATATTCGAACGATTGAGTGGTTGAGCTGGCCAAACTAGTTAAGTACCTGAGCTGATTGAGCTATTGAATATTGAACTATCTGAGTGATCAAATACTGAACTAGCTGATTGTGTTATCTATATATATATATATATCTATGATTGTGGTCTAGAACCATGTGGAAGCATTTGGATGAAAAAAAAAGGTCAAAGAAGATGAGTTTATTTATATTCAATCTATATCTAGAATTAAGTTAAAGAAATAAATTTGAACATGAATGAGGTTGGTTTGCCAATATTCATAAATAAATTTTATAAATAATTCATTAATAAATTTATTTATGAATTAATCTATTTAAAATTTAATTATATACTTATTTTTATATTAAAATATATGAAAAAAATATAATAATCAAATATAAGTTATATAATTTTATATCTGTAATATATATTAACAATAAAACCTAATAGGTTTTATTTATTGAAGTTTTAAAAATATAATAATAGCTCTCGTTGAGCTTGCTAACAAATAAAGTCAAGATTAAATTCAATAATACAAATAAAAAAATTGAATACAATTAAACTTAATTTAATTTAGTTATTTATAAAACTTAGGTATACATTCTCACGTTTTTTTTATAACATTTATCATGGGCGACATTATTCAATGAATTAAATCAATTTAATAATTTTTTTAATCAATTGTTGAATAACCTAATATTATTATTTTTTTACCTTTATCATAAAATTCTTCGTAGTATTAATAAACATTATTTTTCATTTGATACGAGTGCAAAATTAAATAAAAATCTCATTCTCTCCGGCTGTGTTAATCGTGCCTCTTGGTATTTTTGAGATGGATAAATTTATGAATTTATATTAAAATAAAAATAAATTAAAATTTTCTTTTAAAAATATAAAATGAAGTTTTTGAAATTTCCCATTTTTACTTATTTATTTATTTATTGAATTATTTGGAAACAAGACATTATTTCATCAAATAACTTGATAAGTGAAATAGATAAAATTAAATTATTTTTCAATCTTCAATGATTTATTAAATTAAATGGATAACTTCTTTGGAAAAAGGTTCGATTTGTCAAATTATTCAAAAACTATATAATGAGTAAATTAATTTCTCTAATTTTTGTTAAAAAAATAAATGCATATCAAATCAAATATGAAATAGCCTCTTTTAAAAAATAAATTATTTATTAAATTGCCTCATTTATAACAAAATAAATTTATTATTAAATAATTAAATTATTTATATATTATGGCGGTTAGCTTTGATAAAATGCTCTTGAAATATTATAAATATTATTTAATTTTTAAAAAATAATTTAACTACAGCTGATTAGAGAAAAGGAAACAAAAAAAACACATCCCTAACATATGAAGAAAACTTTCATCAACATCCTTCAATTACTAAAGAAAACCTCTTACTTTAGGAAAAGAAAAAAATAACTCCAAGGATATGGTGCAGTGGCATAGACACAGTTCGATTTTTTACTATAATATCATTCGACGACGAATTAAAAAGAATTATTCGGGCGACTCTGGTACCTAAGAGTTTGTCCGGCGGATAGAGTACAATTTCGGCATTGAACATTCAGGGATGACATGACTATGGAGTCCGGACTGAACTGTAAAAAGACTATGAACACTTCTTTGATTTACCTTTGGTAGCCGGTGAAGGTCACTTGGGCTCCGACTTTACCCATCTCAATTATTGGCGAGGCGTCCTGGAGGTCCGTGGAGCAAAATCGATCATTCCTAAGAATTAGTCGGATCAAAAGTTCGGATATTCTAGTAACAATAAAAAAAATAAAGGCAAAAACTAAATCTGTCATGTTGCAGGATATAGCGTAATACTTATCCTACGAGCAAAAGAATACTTAACTTTGCTTGTGATTATGGGCAAGTCCAAGATGCTAATGATAAGCGAGCTCATGTTGGTTTGCATATAAATCTAACTAGTTTGCTTCGTCATTCTCTATCAAAATCACTTGTCGTGATCACACAAGGTCCTTTAGCTTACTGCTTATCCAAAATCATTTGGGGATGGTAGTGATTAAGCTAGGTGATGTTAGCCCTATTATTATAGATCATGTGTCGTTACACAAGTAAATTTAAAGATGCAAAATTTATGAGAAACATAATTACGAATGTTGAATGAGGTGTTTATTAGAGATTTGTGACATTACAGAAAATGATATTTTGATTTTATGAGGTAAACTATATATGAGCGGAATAGATTTTCTTTTAAAAAAAAAAAAATTGTTGATCTATACTCAAGCTTATGCAAAAATAGGTCAAAGATCATTTAAGTTTTGTGATAAGTTACACTTAAAAAAAATATGAAATTGTCATATTTATAACTTTCTCCGGTTGCCCTTATCGGTGAAGGAGATAAATCATGATCCCAGATGGCAAGCGCAAAAGAGGGGGTCGGTCGATAGCTCAGGACGATAAAATTTCGAGAATTGCCCCTGCCCATTTAAAAGTTATCCCTTTATACTTACCAGGACAATCCTAGGACTATAAAAGTTACACTTAAAAAAATATGAAACTACCACATTAACTCCCTTCAGCTGCCCTATCGATGGAGGAGATAAATCAGGATCCCATATGACAAGCGTAAAATAGGGGGGCGGTCGATAGCCTAAGATGGTAAAATCTCTGAAAATTGATCTCTGCCTATTTAAAATTATTCTTTTGCACTTACCAACTGAGACTTTAAGATATGAGTATTAGTTAAATTTTTAAATGCTATGGTTATATATTTATAAAAATAATTTATTATATTATGGATTTAAATTGTGAATATTATAAACTATCTCAACATCAATCAAGAGATGGGTAAAAATTTAAAAGTCTTTTATGATGTAATAAAAGTTTTAAAAGTTTTTTACAATTTTGAAAAAGCTAGGTAAGCTGGATTAATTGAGATGTATTATATTCAGGATTTGTGATCAATTGATCTAATGGTAAAAAGAGAAACTCTTGTGGAAAAGAAATCTTATTAAGTAAATATATGAATTAAGTTCTTGGTTGAGTTACATATTTTGACTGAAGGAATTTTTAATCTAATTTCTAGGCAGTTTGAGGATTTATTTTAGATCATCTTATTTCAAGCGAGGTTAATTAGCTTGTGATGCTTTTTTTCTCTCCAAATGATTCTATATTGTATATATGTATATAAGGGGAAATATCAGAAGTTATTGTGATTGTAATCTTAATTTATTAAAAGGAATTAGTGGCTTGACAGTGGTAATTGGGTTGAATTTAAGTTTGCTCGTAAGAACATAATAGTACCATTAGCTTATTGCTCCAAGGCAACTGGGACATTCACCCATAGTCTAAAAATGTTTAACATCATTAATACTCTTGTACATGTATAGGGTTCAAAAAATTTTATATGTTAAAATTAACCATCGACCATGTCCCATTTATCAGGTTTCGCTTACGACCTCGAAATCATATGGACCGACTCAGGCTTATTGCATAAGAATAGGGTTAACTTTGAAGTGCAAAGTTAAAAGGATGTTGTCGATAATGAAGGGCTCACATTTTTGTTAGAGATGATAAACAATAGTGAGATCTTGATGAAGTTCTCGGTTGCTCTTGAACTAGGGTCTGTGTTGGCTATTTTAATTTATTTTATTTTGTCATTGTAACATCCATCTAACATTTAATTATGGTCTCAATTTCATTATTATATTAATTTTCTGGTCTGACAAAATGGGCTAAACTGATCATTGACTAATCTCCATCATAGCAAGTTATAGTGAAATACTTATCCTTTAATTAATGAAAAATTATCTTTTGACTAACTTTTTAACAGATAGTGCATGCAATTTTTGAGAATAAGAAACAAATTAATTAAATCAACTTTACGATGTGCTATTAAGATTTGTTTAGTTTTATTTTTATCATAAAATTCTTCACCTTGTTGGATATAAAAGTAATTTTTGTATAATCTGTATGACCTTATTAAGGTTTAGTGAAATAATTTACATTGAAATTAATAAATTATATTTAAAATGTTCTTTTTAAAAGTATTAAAAAAACGAAGTTGTTAGAAAATGGAAAATTTATTATTTTAAAACATGACAATCTTTCACTAAATAACTTGATCGATTGAAATATATAAAATTCATTATCTATTAAATTAAATGGGTAGTAGCTTTTTTGATAATAATTACGTTCCTTTTGACATATCATTACGGGCATTTGTTTTGGGAAAATCCTCTAAAATAATAATTTATTTTTATTTTCATTTTTAAAAAAAAATAATTCAACTGCTGCTGCTTAATTTATTTGGGACATTTTTAAGGGAAAAAAGCAAAGACTTATAATTAATGGTCCCTTTCACAAATCTCATTGCTTTGATAAAATGCTTTTGAAATAATTTTTTTTTTATTTTTTTTAAAATAATTTATACTGCTATTGATTAATTATTCTTTTTAGTGCGTGCTTAATTAGAAATTTTGTTTGAATTAATTATATTTTATCTTAATGCAACGTAACGAATAAGCATGATATGAAAATACTTTGGTGAAAGTCCACTTTAGTAAAGGAAAGAACTTCGATCAATTGCTTTAGTAAAAGAAATAGAAGAAAGCAGAGAAAATACTAAAGCTGGGAAGGTTTTAAGGATTTATAAGTTTCAATTCTAAAGAAAATATTTTACTTTAATAGAAGAAAAAGAAAAGAAATTAAAGATGAAAACTAAAGCTCTCAAGGATTTAATTAAGTTTATCACGAACCTTTAATTTTAAAGAAAATCTGATTTTCCATCGATAATTAATGCTACAAATTTTTTATGAATTCCTGCTTGCATGAGATGTAAACTGAGGATATTTATGCTGCGGGATAAAGCATAATGTTTATACTAATTCGATGAGTAAAGGCATAGTTGACAACTTAATTTGCTTGTGACACTGACAAAGGAAAGATGTTGATGGTAAGAAAGTTTGCTTCATGTCGACATACATCTGAAACTAGTTTGGTTCGCGATCGACCACTCTCTCTGCCATTGCATAAGCTCATTCACTAGCAAGGAAATAAGAGGTAAAAGAAATTATGGTTGTGTTCTTGGAATTGAAACATCTATTGCTACTGTGCTACATGTGCTACCATCGCCTGTCATGAAGGCACAAGGCCACATGTTGCATATCCAAAATCACTTGGCTATGATTTGTGATAGCCTTTGGGCTATCAATTCTGTCACGCCCCAAGGGAGTCCCCGTCAGACGAAAATCCGACAGCATCTCCCCTGTACGGGTGACAATACCAAACTTATATACAAGGCCTACACGGCCACTATACATCGGTCAACACGACCGGAATCCAAACAACCCACGCAGATAATAAAAGAGGCCTCAGGCCAACAATTAAATGATATAACCAAAAGTATATCAGAACTAAACCTACCCCTTCTGCCATCTAGGCAGGAATACTCAACCAAACCAATCGAATAGTCCAAAATATCTCCAAACTTCCACAAGTACATAACCAAAACATAAGTCCTAAACATGTCCTCTAGTCCATACCAAAACCATAAACCACTAACAAAAATCATCCTGACAAGGGGGTTTGGCAGCTGGACTCTCCTGGTAGTTTTATCCTGAAATAAATACAAAGTAATGGGGTAAGTTCAAAGAACTCAGCGGATATAGTCGATATGCAGAGTAAGATATAGCTAACAATAACTATCATGTCAGTACAGTCTCATATATAGGGTATGCAAGAAAGAAATACAAAAGGACTGTACTAACCTGAATCTCCTACCTTGATATAGGAGCATGTGTCATACTATAAGAGATAAAGTCATCACCATATACAAATATGAATCATGTATGCATGACAATCATATGCAACATCCAAGGCATCAATAAAAATACAACAACTACAATACAAATGCTATCCGTGCAAAGTGCATGCCAAAATGACATGGTCACCCCTGACGCCAATCAGCCGCCTCACACGCGATGGTGAAGCCGAGTGGGTAGGACTATGACAACTGTGCACTCTGCCATCACTGTTCCTGAGTGACCGAGTGGACAGGATACTGTCGGAGTACACCTATCCTCCTGCCCCAAATAGAGTGGGGGAGCTAAGCTCTCATCTCCTGGTGTCATAGACCAGAGGAGGGATCCCTACCCGCTACCACGCTGCCTCAACGCTACCCATGAGCGGACTAGCGGAGCCTGACAGAGCAACTGCACACACCCTCCTGATGTACCACTAACCCATGAGTGCCAGTGTGTGGAGGCCATGTAATTGGCTGCGGGCTCAACTATAAAGGAATTCCGTCCAACCAACATGCAATCATACAAGATGGTGCATGATACTAAAGCATGTAAATCCAACTAAAAATACTTATCCGAATAATATGCACAATCAATAAGTGCATATCTATGATCCAAGTAACTATGATCCAAATAAATCAGGGAAGATATAATCATACTGATCAAATGCATGTATCAAGTAGACACAAAAACATATTAGGCATATAAACATGAAAATTATTGCAAGCTATCCTAACTAGCATATCAACATGACTCTATCTAGGAGATAAGTCAAAATACCCGCTTGATAAAATGTCCGTAAAAAGAACCAGATCGTCACGACCGGGGACCTGCCTCGTGACCGAAACCTGCATATAGCATAACTATTGTTAAGCACAAAATGCAATTCACTGACAAATTGAATACTTAATCGATTTCTTACATAACCAATTAACCCAAACAAATTTCCAATTCCACTAATTTATCTAACCCCTTTCACCTAATAACGGTCTTTTCGTCCAATTACTCTTGTACTACACCTCTTCGCTCCAATACACCATCCACGGACGGAACCAAAACCCAAATAGCTACCTCACATATCAAAACACATCCGGAACCATTCACAGCTCACTAATCATACCACTTATGATCGTACAACTGACACCAACTCAATTACAGCTTTGTTCACAGCCGTTCACAACCTGTGAACAAGCTTCACAGCCCATGAACAACCCAAAACACCGTCCATAATCACCTCCTTCACAACCGGCCAATAACTCCAAAATCAGCCCATTTACAGTCGTTCTTGCACGACTACCTCCAACTCTAACCGCACAACACCCCCAAATAAAACCCTCACAGCCCCTCTCAGCCGACCCCAATTCCTTCCCTACTGCCCTATTCACCGGCACCATCCACACTCACCGATTACGGCTCAAATCACAGATTCACTTCGAATAAGGAAAAACATGATATATATATATATATACCGGAAATTAGAAGTTTCCCCTTGGTAGTATTTCCTCGGTGTGGGCCAATCACTACTGCGAGGTGGCCGTGGCAGAGAAGGAGAGATCGACCGACTATACGGGCGAATGGTGGCTCAGCGATCAATGGCGAAGGGCACCCACACGGTTGGCCGCGCAGACGGCCAGCGACTCCAGCCGTCGCGTCTGGGGGCTCGAGAGGCTGTGGCGGCGCGCGATCCGGAGTGAAGAAATGCCGGCGCAGACGGCGACGCTGGTGGCAGAGGGGTAGACGGCCGCAAGGTCAAGCGGCGAAGGGATGGATGCGCGAGAGAAGGGAACGAGGAAGAGAAGAAGCTTGCGGCGGCTCAGAGGCGAGGAGCCGACGGCCTGAGCACCGGGAAAGCGGCGGTCAGAGGCGCTGCGGCGGTTGCGACGCGGGGGAAGAAGGGATGGCTTCGGCGCGTGAAGGAACGATGCGGAAGGAATTGCCGAAGGAGGAAAAGGGGTCGCGGCGGGGAAAACTAGAAAAAGAAAATAGAAAACTTAGGTTAATGTCGTCGATTAACCCCCTTTAAATAGACTCCTCCAAAGCCTATTTATTTTATCTCCGTAATTATCTCGTACGGACTCCGTTTAAATCCAGAAAAATTCCTAAAATTCTCTAAAAATCCCAAAAAAATTTCAGGATTATTTTTCTTAAAATTTTTGACCATTAAATTCAGTATTTAAATTTTCCGTATTTAACAAATTCAATGATCATTCTCCCTGAGATGAGAATGATATATAATAATTCTTTGAGATGGGAGGTGGTAAGGTGGTAAATTTGCCTGCAGAATTTGTAGACTAGGCCAACGATGTGGCTGCTGTCATTGCAGATGTGGGAGAGTTGCTCGGTCGAATCTTGGAATGGGAAGTAAGTTTGCATCATTCCATTCTTGGCAACATCCAACAGGAGCAGTTTCGTCGTGTTGTTCTAGCGGAGCTGAAAGAGATGCTGTGCAACTTGAATTCTTTTGTTCTTAGAGGTTCCGCGATGGGCCTTCCGAGGGACCCCTTGCATTCCATGAGCCCACTCCAAAAAGACTATTCAAATCTTCTGAAAAATGAGGTGGCGGTAGAGAGAAAGATGCAGAGAAACTCATTGCAATATTTCAACAACAACAATTAGAGTCATCCAATCGACATCAATGGCGACGATAACAACCTGTTTAATGTCGTTGCCATAGTTGGTGGACCAAGGATTGGGAAGACGACCTTGGCACATATAATCTACCACCATCCTTGGCTACGTCAACAATTTCATCATTGTATTTGGGTGGATGTACCCTCTTCTTCGTCATTCAAGACTATTAATATCATCAAAATAGAATTTTTAAGGTCCATAAGGAACGAAGAGCATTGTGATCAAAAATTGCATCTTGACCTACCGCTGCAAGCCCAGTGGGAATATATTAGTGAAAAACTCAATGGAAGTAGATACTTCTTGGTGCTTCATATATTGTGAACCATTTGCTACATTAAAGCAACAAGAGCGGGATGAGTTAAAGAACAATCTATTGCGTGTAGGCGGGCCAGGGAGTGCAGTCTTGATCACCAACAATTCAATGGCAGCATCAGATTTTGGGGAGGATGATATTATAGTAGACAACTTGAATCCCTTATTAGAGGATGCATGGGCGGAATTATTCAAGAGACATGCAGCGACACCAATCCCCCCGTCGAAGCAAGTTAAGCAACTCTTCGAAGACTTGATTGGTCATCCTTTTTTGGCCAAAATTATTGGACAATTTAGCGATAATGTTCCAGGTTCATTAGAAACCAGCTTGATGATTGCGCTAGAATATATTTATTCCCGTGATAAATTGACACTAATCAACGTATGATTAAATCAGTACAGTCAGCTACTTGATTCTCCTGAAGTTATCTTACACATGTTAACTACGACTACCTCCTACCAACTGATGAAGGTTTCGTATTAGATTTGCTTGACCACCTGATATAATTCTTCAAGATGCATTTCATGTATTATGGAGAATTTCAACATTCGCTCTGACAAAGATGCTCTACTTGAGTATGAAGGTTCCTAAAGATTCAACTACTATTCCAAGTTGCTGTCGCTATTTGAGTTTGAAAATTAATGCCAGAGCGAGACAATTTCGATTGCCGACCATGTCAGTCGAGGTAAGCAAAAAACTATTGACATTGATTCTACAAGAAGATGAGGAAAAAGCAAAAGAAGATGGAGAGGAAATAACACTTGGAGTATTAAAAAAAAAGACACATGAAACTAATATGACCAGAGTCTATCCAGTGAAGTTAGCAAGTCGGTTAACCTACGGTACCTCCACCTTTCAAAGAATAAGATGGAATTACTTCCAAAATCACTTTTTGACCTAACTAATTTGCAAATTTTAAGTTTGTTTTGCTACCAAAGATACCTGTGTTGGTGGTGGGCTTATATATGATTATCGTAATGCATCCGAGTGTGTTGTATTGGTTCAAACCTGATTAAAGCGATCTAACTATTATGATTTTTATTAACGAGTTTGTGTTATTGAACATGGGTTAATGGATTTTGGATCTATATGTGTAGAACCCTTTAACCCGTACAGTTAGCATTGATGGGATGTTAACGGGTTTTGGGTTAGTTCTATATAAAGGGTGTGATCCCCGCAAGAGAGCAATGATTCAACCGACTCTTTTTTTCCCATCGGGCAAAGCATACGGGTCTGTCTCTCTCGACCTATGGAAGATCAAGCCCTTCGGCTTCATCGACTTCTTCCAACTTCATATTCTCTCGGTGATGTTGTCTCCGGATACAGGTACATGTTTATGCTTTTGATTACGCTTCCTCTTTTCCATTTTTATTTTGCATACTTGTTGTAGATTGATCAATAAAATCTTGTGTATAGATCATTTTGTTTTTCATTTATTTGATTACATATGTGGATGCATGATCTATTAAGGGATCTAAAAGATCTATCAATTAGTATCATAGCCACAAGTTTTGTGTCGCTGATCATACTACATTAAGATGCGGGTTTTCGACAATTTTAGTCTAAATGCGTGTGTTTTCCGTCAGATCTTCATTTAACGCATTTAAACATGCATAATTGTCGAATCTAAGGGTTAGGAGTCCTAGGTTTAGCATCGGATCTGAGTTTTTTGCATTTTTCTACGAAGAACAGAAGCGAATGTGCGTATCATCACCATTTTCATCGAAACCCATCGCTTAAAACCCCAGTAAAATTAGGTCACCCGATCGATTGATGTCGAAACATCGTAGTTGGTGATGATCGGTAATCATAAACCGATTGATCGATTGTTGGTGAAATTTGATGCCACAAAAGCAATATTTTTTAGTCGACTAGGGTACTCGATTGATCTTCATCGATGTAAACTTCCATAAAGGTCTAATCGTGCGTGCGTGAAATTTTGAAAATAATGTTTGTGGAGTCATTTATGGAACTCAGTTGATTACTCGATCGATTGCCGATTTTTAGCAATCGGTGGTGAAGCTTAGACCGACACATAATGATTTTTAGTCATTGACGCAATCGGTATTGATCATCGATAGCATTGCCATTAAGCATCGATCATGGTGATGGGCCTTAGTTTGAGCACAAAAGCTTTGTTAGTCATTTGGACGTCGTGCGATCATGATGGCGTAGGGGAAACTTCGGAGGTATAACTTTTTTACGCTCGAGAATGAGTTTTTGAGACATTCTTGATGGCGTTTCGAAGCTCATTCAGAGCTCTACATTGTTACGGTCAAACCCCATAACACACTATTTCGGACCTTAAAAATATTATTTAGTACCTTTTTGGAGGCTTCGAAGTTTTTAAGTCCCATGTTATAATCATTTTGCATTCTCTACATTAGTTAAGAGTAACAATATAGTCGAGAGGCCTAGGATTTCATTTGTACCCATTAGCATATGTGTTATTAAGTTGAACTAATATTATCACCAAAGTGAGAACTATTAGCTAAACTCAATGCATCATTGTGTGAGTGGATGTATATCTATGATAAGGATGGTTGGCCCAAAGGAAAATCATCTTTATGTCAGATGTATGTTTAAAGGGGGTTCACTATAAACATCATACGTGTAAGATGTCGGCCCAAAGGAAGGCATGTTATGTGACTGAATAAAGGAATAGTGAACTGTGGTTATAATTGATATAACCAAACCTAACTCACATTGAGTTATCAATCATGCATATATTGTGTCGGTCTAAAGGAAGATAGATTGTGTGCAGATTATAGTATTTTGAGTTGGGATTAGAGAGTACCGCTAATAAGTTACAATTTAATCTAAAGATTAATTATAATATTGTATTTGATATCTCATAAAGGGACCTATCATATGTGCATATATTACTTTCTTAGTGTTTAATTGATATCACTATTTATATATTTGCATGTTCATGATTATTAATGTGAGCATTTGTTCTGTTCTCTCTTTTGTTTTATAACACAAATGATATCTGCCAATAAAATTAATATTCCAACAACTTTAATCTTAGAACCACTAAACATAAAAGGACTATTAGGAGTAAGGTTACTAAAACTGCAGTGTCTAGTAATGAACTTCTCAACTTAGTTAGTTCAGAAGTCAATTTCATTACTGTACTTACTGATACATGGTGGACAGACACTGGTGCTACCACTCATATTAGTGTCATTGAGCATGGTTGTCTTACTAGTCAATTGTCTATTAATGGTGAAAGATACATCTATACTGGTAATGACAAGAAGGCTAGAGTGACTGCTATAGGTTTTTTAGGCTTTGTCTAGGGACCGATATATTTTTGGATTTGGAAAATAAATTTGTAGTTCCATCTTTTAGGAGGAACTTAATTTCAGTTTCTTCTTTGGACAAATCAGGATATACTTATTCATTTGGAAATGGAATATTTAGTATTTTTTTAACATTTAAAATTCATTGGTACAGGTTCCCTAGTTGACAAGCTATACAGGTTAAACACTATAGCTATCACTAACAACATAATAATGCACAGTATTGGTACAAAATGCAATTTGACTGACGAGAATTCATCCATGTTGTGACATAGGCATTTAGGACATATATCCAAACAACGCCTAGAAAGGTTAATGTCACAAGATCCCTTGATATGTCAGACTTTGATGTCTGCATACAGTGTGTCAAAGGGAAAATGACTAACAAAAGGAATAAAGGTGCTAGTCGGTGTAGTAGCACTTTAGAACTAATACATACATATATCTATGGACCATTCCCTAAGGCATCTTGAAATGGACAAACATATTTTATCAGTTTTATAGATGATTACTCCCGATATGGTTACTTGTACATTTTGCATGAGAAGTCACAGTTCTTGGACATGTTCAAGATCTTTAAAGTCGAAGTTGAAAATCAACTAGGTAAGAAGATCAAAGCTGTTAGATCCGACCGTGGAGGTGAATATTACGGTCGTTATGATGGATCAGCTGAACAATGCCTAGGACCTTTTGCTAATTACCTATCTGAGTGTGGTATTGTGGCTCAATATCCCATGCATGGTAATCATCATTAGAATTGTGTAGCTGAGCGAAGAAACCGAACCCTAAAGGATATGGTGAGAAGCATGATGTCTTTCATTTCTTTACCGGAGTCCTTGTGGGGTGATGCACTCAAGACTGTAGTGTATTTACTCAATAGAGTACCCAGTAAGGCAATGAGTAAAATCCCATTGAGATATGGATGCGTAAGCAACCTAGCATTAGGCATTTATACATTTGGGGTTGTCCAGCTGAGGCTAAGCCTTATAGGCCTAAAGAAAAGAAACTAGACTCAAGAACTATTAACTGTCATTTTGTAGGGTATTCTGAAAGGTCAAGGGGCTTTAAGTTTTATGACCTCTCAAATAGGTCTTTTTTAGAAATGAAAAATTCCAAGTTCATTGAGGACAGTGGGATAACATACCCAAGGGACATATCTTTTGAGGAGGATAACATTTGTCATCCTACCTCAGTTACTATAGGTGCAACTAGTAGTAGTATGGTTACTATACCCTATGTTGCACATCCGATGGGAGTAGTACTTCATGATGTCTTTGTGTCCTCTCCTATGCAAGTAGAGGAACCATCTACTCAGGTTGAGGTACACCCTCCTATGGTTGAGTAGGTACCTCAAGCACCTCAAATGCCTCAAGTACAAGTGCCTTCAAGGCAATCCACTAGGGAAAGAAGACCCACTATTTCATGTGATTTTGTTTATCTCCAAGAGAATGAGTTTGACATAGGACTGGAAAATGATCCTTCATCTTTCCAGGAAGTAAAACATTGTTCTAATTCAGAAAAGTGGATTGAAGTCATGAAAGATGAGATGAAGTCTATGGCAGACAATGGCGTATGGGAACTGGTCGAATTGTCTAAAGGGGTGAAACTTGTTGGTTGTAAATGGATATTTAAAATCAAACGGAATTCACTAGGCAATATCAAAAAGTATAAGACACGTCTTGTAGCTAAGAGATTCACTCATAAGGAGGATACTGATTACAAGAAGACTTTCTCACTTGTATCAACGAAAGACTCCCTAAGGATAATTATGACACTTGTAGCTCATTATGCTTTGGAGCTACATCAAATGAACATCAAGACTGCATTCCTTAATGGAGACATTGAGGAATCTATATACATGGTACAATCAGAGAACTTTGAATCTGATAATTTAAAACACCTAGTATGTAAGTTGAAGAAGTCCATTTATGCCTTAAAGCATGCATCCCGTTAGTGGTACAAGAAATTTGATCAAGTGGTAACTTCATTGATTTTAAGGAGAATCCAGTTGATCAATGCAATTATGTCAAGTTCAATGGGAGCAAGTTTGTGATACTTGTCCTATATGTGGATGACATATTGTTAGCAAACAATTATAAACAATTATTACATGAGACCAAGTCATTTCTATCAGGTAAATTTGAAATGAAAGACCTTGGTAAGACATCTTTTGTATTAGGCATACAAATATATCATGATAAATCCAAGAGTATATCACAAAAAGCTTATATTAAAAAGGTGCTTATGCAGTATGACATGCAAAATTATACACTTAGGGACACACCTGTATCTAGAGGTGATAAGTTTAGCTTGCAACAATGTTCACAACATGAACTTGAAATAAATGAGATGAAGAAATTTTCTTATGCATCGGCAGTAGAGAGTCTTATGTATGCTCAGGTTTGTACATGTCTGGATTTAGCACACGATGTTGGATTGTTAGATAGATATCTAAGTAACCTTGGACTAGAGCATTGGAAAGTCGTAAAGAGGGTAATACGGTATCTACAAAGAACCAAAGAACTCATGCTCACATATCGGAGATCCAGTCAGTTGGAGGTGATTGGATATTTAGATTCCGATTTTGTTAGATGCTTGGATTGCAAGAGGTCCACCTCAGGTTTTGTCTACATGTTTGCTGGGAGAGCTATATCATGGAAAAGCATCAAACAGACACTTATAGCGACTTCCACGATGGAGGCAGAATTAATAGCCAGTTATGAAGCATCAAATCATGGGATATGACTGCAAAATTTTATCACAGCATTACAGGTCATCGATGGTGTTGATAAACTATTGAAAATTTTCTGTGATAACAAAGCTGCAAAACTCTATTCCAAGAATAACATCAGCTCGTCGAAGTCAAAGCACATCGACATCAAGTACCTGGCAGTTAAGGAAAGAGTACAGAGTGGTTAAATAATGATAGAGCATATTCAAACAAACTCAATGCTGGCGGATCCGCTCACCATGGGATTGTTGCCCAAGGTGTTTCATCATCATATATTGCATATAGGGGTCCTTCATATGGATGAAGTATCCGTTTAGTGGGAGTCTGTATTTATTTATATTTTTTTTAATGCTCTTATGTATTTAATGGACACATGTAAACTTTTGATTATCGTACGAATAAAGTTTTATTTTTACATGTGTATTTATTGACACTCTGAATAAAAAAATATCATGATTTACTAATACAGTTTGCATATGGTAATTGTAAATGTAATGTAGGATTGTTTATTAAGTCATAAGGTGATCATAATTTGCTAATGCAGTTTAGCATATGCTGCTTGCAAATGTGATCAGATCCGGTATTGGATCATAAGGAGGATAAGTTGAGAATAGGAATGTGTAGATCACATTTCATGCATTTCTCATGCTACACATCTACATTAGGTCTATGTCATTGACGATATTGGTATCGTGATTACTGACGGGTCCTGCTACCAATTACATGTATGGAGGAGCAACGATCACTTTAGTCCTATGCTAATAAAGTTGATGGACCAGATTGTTTCAGTTCAATACGACATGATATGTGCAACTAAGGAATTTCAATTATGTGTTATATTCGGAATCACATGTAGCCCAAGTAGGAGATTGTGGTGGTGTGCTTACATATGATTGTCGTAACGCATTCGAGTGTGTTGTATTGGTTTGAACTCGATTAAAGTGATCTAACTATTATGGTTTTGATTAACGGATTTGTGTTATTGGATGTGGGTTAATGGATTTTGAATCTATATGTGTAAAACCTTTTAACCCGTACTATTAGCATTGATGGGATGTTAATAGATTTTGGGTTAGTTCTATATAAAGGGTGTGATCCCCATAGGAGAGCGATGATTCGACTGACTCTTTTTTCCCCATCGAGCAGAGCATACGGGGTCGTCTCTCTGGACTTGTGGAAGATCAAGCCCTTCGACTTCTTTGACTTCTTCCAACTTCATAATCTCTCGACGATGTTGTCTCCAGATACAAGTGCATATTTATGTTTTCAATTATGCTTCCGTTTTTCCATTTTTATTTCACATACTTGTTGTAGATTGATCAACAAGATCCTATGTATGGATCGTTTTAATTTTCATTTATTCAATTGCATACATAGATGCATGATCCATTGAAGGATCCAAAAGATCCATCAACCTGAACGAATCTATAACCTTATGAAATTGCATATTTTGAAACTGGCTTACTGCACAAACTTCAGCAGTTACCGAAATCCATAACCAAACTCCAAAACTTAGTAGAGCTTAATGCGGAAGGTTGTTGTTGGCTCAACAAGCTACCAAAGGATTTGGTCAATTTTAAATCACTAACAATCCTCAACATCGTAGCATGTGCATCCTTGTCTCTAATTGCTCGTGGGATCGAGCAATCAATTGTCCTTCGTAAATTGTTAGGAATATTTATCGGTGTCAATGGAGGTTTGGAGTTCACACAATTGCAAGCTTTAACAAATCTTCAGGAAATAGGATTACGAAACCTAGAACGAGCAGAGAAGACTCAAACTGAAGCACTGATGGGCCAACGAAGGCTTCAGAACTTGTCATTGCATTGGGGCAGTGAAGAAGCAAATAAGAGTTCTGAATCAGCTACACCATTGTAGGTACTCGAAGCTCTTCGACTCGATGTGCATTTGGAAAGGCTAGAAATTGTTTCTTACAAGGGAGAGAAATTCTCTTATTGGACGAGCAAATAATGACTTGCTCATCTCGATTCTTTAGTTGAGGTCAGAATCATCAATCTCAAGGGGTGTGCTACATTACCATCACTTGGTCAGCTTCCTAATCTCCAGAAACTGGAGATAAAGTGGCATGGATTTAATAAAACATATAGACGAGACATTTTACAGTGATGATAGCGACATATTTCTTAAGTTGAAAGAGCTCACTTTCTAAGAAATACTTGCGCTAGAGAAATTGTCTGCACTGGAAAAGAAAAATGCAAGATTATTTCAATGGCTTGATATATTGACACTAGTTTAGTGTCCAAAACTCAAGCACACGGCTTCATGCATTTCATATTATTGGAATTTAACAATGAGAATATAGTTGAACAATCAGACGATATGGTCTATTGAATTTTCCAATTGGAACAACCTTGAATACATTAGAAAAATAGAAATAGTCAGGTTCCAAGAATTAAGGTGTCTATCACAGGGTATGTGATCAGTCGTAATTGAGCATTGAGTCAATTCTATTCCCACCAACAAAGCATAACAAACTTCTAAGACTAGTCAGTCGTGACAACCCAAGGGGCATGTGAGTCAATCTATAAAAATTGCAATCAAGATACCCAAGGCTTTGAAAATTCCTCAATTTTTTGGGCAACTCTCGGAAGTCAGCATTCCAATGGAGACTGAGATATTGCAAATTTTGAAGAGTAGTTATGGTGTCAGGCAGAACTCAAATAACTTAAATCAAACATGAAGCACACTTTGAATGTTTTAGCAAAGTTGAATGTTTTAGAGAGTTATTTTCAAAGAAGAGATAGAGAATGTGGAGGCCATCATTCAACAATTAACATAATAAGGTCAATAGATAAGTATAAGGTTGAATGTTTTAGATGTTTTAGATATGACTATTATAAATTGGAATGTTATATTAATTTGAAAAAATTCAAGTAAAGAGACTAACTTCACAGAAAAAGAAGAAGAGGTGTTTTTTGTTGGTATGTCATGAGAAGAAGAAAACTCAATGAAATATATGATATTTAAATACAGGTTGCAACAATTACATTGTGGAAAGAAAGAGATATTTTCTGATTTAGATGAATCCTTTCATAGTTTTGTCGAATTTGGTGACAACTCTATAATATCTATTATGAGAAAAGAATGTGACAATCCAAGTGAAAAGGAATTCTATCCATACTATTTCTAATATTCTCTGTGCTAGATTTAAAGACAAATTTACTTAGTGTGGATCAATTACTTGAAAAAGGATATAAAATTTCTATCAAAGGAGTTTTTCGGATTCAAGACGCAAAGTTGGGTTTAATTGCTCGAGTTATATGATAGCAAATATTATGTTTCCTCTTTATATCCACATTACATCTTATTCATGTTTTTCAACAAAATTAGATGATAAGACATGACTATGACACCTTTGCTATGGACATCTAAATTTTGGTAGGTTGAAAACATTGCAAAAGAAGAATATGACTCGTTTTTCTTAATTTACAATTCTTTCTCAAATTTATGAAGAATATATTGTTAGCAAATAACATCCTAATCAATTTCCACAAGGATAATTTTGGAGAGTAAAGGCGACACTCGAACTTGTCAATTTAGATATTTGGGGGGTCAATAACACTACATTCTAATGGAGGTAAAAGATATATAATTACTTTCATTGATAATTTTAGTCACAAAATATGATTTTATTTGTTGTAAGAAAAATTTAAAGCATTTGTAACTTTTGAAAATTATAAAGTACTTATTGAAAAAGAAAATGACAATTCAATTAAAGTTCTTTGTACTTGTTGTGGTGGAGAATATGACTCACTTGAATTTATAAATTTCTATGAGGATCATGGGATCAAAAGACAACTTATAGTAGCTTATACACCCCAATAAAATGTTGTATGTGAAAGGAAGAATCACACTATTATGAATATGATACGAAGTCTTCTAATAACAAGTGATATTCCCAAAAGTTTTGATCAAAATCAATTAATTGAAATATTCATACATTGAATAGAAGTCTCACATTATCTGTTTAAAATATGACACCAAAAAAAGCTTAGAGTGGAAGAATACCTACTATTGATCATTTTCAAATCTTTGGATATATTGCTTATGCGTATGTTCCAAATGAAAGGAGAAAGAAGTTGGACAACAAAGGCGAAAAGTGCTTTTTTTCTTGGTATGACTAGTACATCAAAAGTTTATAAATTATACATTTCTAGCATCAAGAAAATTATTATCAATTGTGATGTATTTAATGAAAAAACTACTTGAACATGGAATCAAAATAATGTTAAAAAAAAATTATTCAGATAGATTTCAATGATGAAAAATTGCAACAATTTATGGAGGATGTGCAACATGAGAAAGTCATCCAAAATGTTCAAATAGCTAATCAAAATTCATTTGCAATTGAAGTACAAAGGTCACAATGAGTTCGAAGAAGACCAATATAGATGTTTAATTATGAGGTGATTGAAATTGATCAATGTGATAATCCACTTATATATTTTACTTTGTTTTTAGATTGTGACCTTATTATTTTTGAGGTGGTTGTCATACAATTAAAATGGAAAAAGACAGTAGATGATGAAATTATAGCAAGGATCTTCGGTTGAAGTCGTAAGAATAATAATCAAGGAGCTCGCCAATTAGGAATATAACTCAATCCCTTTGAAGTCATGAAAATAGCAAAAAATTTGATCTCCCATCGATTGAAGAGAAACTTGCTCTCCCATGTGGTGCAAAAGGTTAGAATCCGTTAACATAGCGGCCCCAACCAGTCCGCCTCTGGACCATCGTAAAAAAGGTAAATCACGGTAGGTCTTTGACCCTTGAGACTAGTAACTATCACATGGAGGAACGGTACCCTCGTATTTTGCCAGAGATTGATCTGTTGTCCTCTGATGCAACGTCTACATGTACTAGTCACTAGGCCCTTCTCACAAGAGTGAAGAGAAACTTGCTCCCGCTCATATATATATCGTGGGGAAAATAAAGATGGGTCCACTCATATTTACACTGAGCAAAAATGTTAAACGTGTTCCTGCTACTTGCAGGCATCTTATTGAGTTAAAATATCAATAACTTGGATAATTTAGTAGTCTTAATCAATTTGGGCCTTCGTCCTTGCCTCTGAAGTTAATAGTTGAAAGCAATAATAGCCAAGGTAATTTTTTTGCTAGATGAGAGCGATTTACTTAATTTTAAGCAATTTGATATACATCGAAATTCAAGGTCGGTTCACTTGAAATGCCACTGGTTGATATACAAATTCAAACCTCCACGGTAAAATTGAATGATCAACATAGTACAAATATATAAAGGATGAGCATAAATTAATTTCCATCAAAAATGTGTCTTTCACTGTGTCATAGATCATAGGGCCAAAAAGATGATTGTCTCTGATATTTTTTAAATAGTTCAAATCACTCTAAAAATGGATTCAAAAATTAATTAATCAATATATTTTTTAAAATTCAATTCATGCTCTTAAAATTTTAGGTATGATTCTATTAAACCAATCGTTATTTACTTCTTTTCGTATAGTTGTTAACTCAGCCTTGAGTAACATTTGGGACGAGCAATGTCATCTTTTGCAAAGGAGCGAGGTTGATATGCAAATCCGAGTTAAGTCAGTTCAAGCGGTGTGATGAGTCTGATTCAACGAAGAAGTAAGATGTAGTATTCAATTTGATTTCCCTGATTGATGTACAGTTGCCTTCTGTTGACCTAACATTTTCTGCATCTTTTCTTCGTCATGTCTCCCATCCACCGGACCACTCCTGCCGAAAGCTGAAACGTCCCCTCGACTAGACGAATTTGCAAATCGATATATAGCTGATCACGTTTGGAACATGTGGAGAAAATCGCATGAATGATCGATTTTTTTATTTTTAAAAAATATGAATAATTGTATATATATATGGTACTATTTGACTTCTTAAATAGTCTAATTAATCTTACGCTTTATATTTTCTTTATAAATATATAATTATTTTATATTCATAGTGCACCGACAGGGGCTGGACTATACAGCACATGGAGGTAGCTGACGTTGAATCAATAATTGCACGGACTGTACAGTGCACAGACTGATCTCTTCTTATACAGCAGCCTCCTAGCAAGAAACTTCAAATAGATGTTAAAGCAAAATCTACATCTCTGATATACATATCATTTTAAAATGCATCAACTGATGAGTTGAGCAATTAGGAGATGATGCAGCAGCTCTATCTATTATAATTTTTTTTAATCTTCAGTCTTCAGTCTTCAGTCAGTGAGGTACGTTACTTCTTCTTCCTCTTCTACTTCCTTTTGCGTTGGATTATTGTTTACTTCTCGATCTTATATATAATATATGCTCAGTTCAGCCATTTATGCATAAATTTGGACATGAGCAAATAACCAAGGGAAATAGTTTTGACTAAAAAAGTAGAGATCAAATGGAAACTCTTTTCCTTCTAATTATGGAAAAAGATCTGAACAAACTTAAATACCATTCGACTATTTTGTAGATCCTCTTTCTCAAAACGTCTGATCTATCAATTCAATTTGGATAAAAATTAAAAGAAGATATCTTTATAAAATCTAGAAAAACAGATTGATTGACTGGTTCATACATTTATAGTTTTTATTTAAATTTATACAAAATTAATTTATAAAATAGAATAATCCAATTAGAGAATCTCACTGAGTAAAAGGAAATATTCAAATTTATAAAATAAAATAATCGACTATACAAAAAATAAATTTAAATTTATAAAAAAAAAATAATTTTTATTTAATAAAAAAAGTCAAATAAAGGATGTTTGAAAAAAGTTGGACTTAAGACTTTTCTTTAAAGATTTATTAGATAAATATAGAATTGCACTGCATCAATTACATATCGTCAATCAATCATTTAAGATTTGTTTGACTGAGAATTTTTCAGATGAAAAAGATATATCCTGCATCAATTAAATGTCAATTATTCGATATGACCAAATAAAATGAAAATTTTTAATTTGTCATTTCAATTTCTTAATTTTTTAGAAAGATTCCACGATGAAAGTCCTAAGTCCGGATGAAAAAGAATAAAGATTATATTAGATTGATAGTCAGTGTTGAATTTAAAAAAATATTTAATGAATTGATTTATCAAATTATTGTATTAATATTAGATTGTTTTTCAAAAGAAACATTGTAAGATCGAACTATAAAATTTTGTTAAAAACCTCTATATCTTTATGAAAATTTAGATATATTATTATATATACTAGAATTCTCACACCATAAATTGGATAAAATAAATATTATAAAAAAATTGATTGTCTAAGATTTAAAATATGAAACATAAGAATTGTCACACCTTGAAAGTATAGATCTCCATCAAAATCGGAGGGTAACCATAGTGAAAATATAAATAAACGAAGAACCAAAACCAATTAGTTGACTATGATGATCTATAACATCACTATTTAAGTCAAAAATATTAAATAATAGTGCATGCAACTCTTAAAATTTCATTCAAATAGGCTAAAGAATATAAACTACGAGAAAACATAAGTTAAATGAAAAACTCAAATGAGACAAAAATTCAAAATAATAATAATAATAATGGCAAATGGGACTAACAATCCAATTAATCTATGAACGATTTTAGGAATAACCTTCTGATTAGGGAAAAATCCTATTTATCTGTTAATTTGGATGTCAAAGATGGTGCATGAAATAAAGAATTGATAGAGGCAAAAAGAAAACCTAAGATAATCAAATAAATTAGAATAGATATCACCTATCTAGGGAAATATATCAAGTAATCTATTAACATTTACCTAGGAGTATCCATGTAGTCATCCACTAATCCAGTTTGATATCATCAGCACGTGCATAATAAAATATGAACAAACATGGTATAATAAAAGCAATTACAAATCATATAATAACTATGAGCGAAGAAAGAAGCTAAGAAAGCAGTGTATGAAGCTAAGACTGAAACTTTTGAACGGTTATATCGAAAATTAGATACAAAAGAAGGAGAAAGAGACATTTATATAATAGCTAAAGTGAGAGAGAGGAAGACAAAAGATCTTAATCAAATAAGATGTATTAAAGATGAATACAATAGGGTACTAGTAAATGATGAAGAAATAAAAGAGCGATGGAAGAGATATTTTCATCAACTTTTTAATGAAGGTTTAGGAGACCAACTTAATTTAGGTAATTTAAATAGGTCAAATGAGTATAGAAATTTAAATTTTTATCGTAGAATTCAAATTTCAGAAGTAGAATAAGCTTTAAATGGAATACAAAATGGAAAAGTCATTGGACCAGATGATATTCCGATAGAGGTATGAAAGGGTCTAGGGAAATAAGGTATTGAATGGCTTACAAAATTATTTAACATGGTATTGAAAACAAAAAGAATGCCTGATCAATAGAGGTAAGTATCCTAATTCCCTTATATAAGAATAAGGGAGACAACAAACTTGTGAAAACTATAGGGATATTAAACTAATGAGTCATACCATGAAACTTTGGGAAAGAGTAACAGAAAAAAGATTAAGAAAGGAGACCATGGTTCTCGAAAATCAATTTGGATTCATGTTAGGAAGGTCGACAATAAAAGCTATACATCTTCTCAGACAACTAATTGAAAAGTATAGAGAGCAAAAGCAGGATCTACATATGATATTCATTGATTTAGAAAAAGCTTATGATAGAGTTCCAAGAGAAATAATGTGAAAAATTTTAGGAAAAAAAAAATGTTAGTGTAACATATATTGAACTAATTAAGGATATGTATGAGGAAGTAATGACCAGAGTGAAGACTTCAGGTGGATTAACTGAAGCATTTCCAATAAAGATAGGGTTACATCAAGGATCAGTTTTAAGTCCCTATCTTTTTACACTAATCATGGACGAACTCACTGGACACATTCAAGACACATTACCGTGGTGCATGTTGTTTGCAGATAATATTGTTTTAGTAGATGAGACACGTGAAAGAGTAAATGCTAAACTAAAATATTGGCGGGAAATACTAGAAGTGAAAGATTTTAAGCTTAGTAGAGTAAAGACAGAATATATGGAATTTAAATTTAGCAATATTAGACGTAATGAAACAAGTGTTAAGATAGGAGATGACGAGTTGTCTGGAATTGAGAGCTTTAAATATTTAGGATCATTTTTGCAAGATGATGGAGGGATTGAGAGAGATGTCTTACATAGAATACAAGCATGATGGTTGAAATGGAGGAAAGCGTCGGGTATTTTATGTGATCGTAAAGTGCCTCTAAAACTTAAAGGGAAGTTCTACAAAATGACGATTAGACCTGCTATGTTATATGGAGCTAAATGTTGAGCTACGACTCGAGCATATGAGCAAAAGATGAGAGTTGCAGAGATGAGGATGTTAAGGTGGACGTGCGGACATACGAGGATGGACAGAATAAGAAATGAGAGCATTAGAGAAAAAGTTGGTGTTGCATCTATTGAAGGAAAGCTCCGAGAGATATATTTAAGGTGGTACGGACATGTACTTAGATGGCCAATAAATGCTCCAGTTAGGCGATGTGAAATGATGTCAAATATACACATCAAATGAGGAAGAGGAAGACCAAAAAAGACTTGGTTAGCAACAATAAAACAAGATAAAATTTATTTAAATATAGATGATGATATAGTAGGGGATAAAGTTCAATGGCGTAGAAGGATCCATATAGCCGACCCCATCTAGTGGGATAAGACTTTGTTGTTGTTGTTATTGTTGTTATTGTATAATAACTATGAGCAAACCACATTACCACAACCTATAATCCATCCAAAATGGAATACATAAGGATCGTATATAAATATATAAGATGAATAACCTATAGTTCATCATCTGATACGAGAATATATCATATAAATTGTACAATGGGAGTGAGCAACCTATAATCCATCCAATAAAAATGTATCATATATATACAAGATGAACGATCCACAATCTACCCCATGAAAAAAAACTCTCTCAATTTTGGTCAAAGCTTATAAAGATGTAAATATAATATCACTTTCTATATCAACTTCGATGGATATTACCAAATATGATGATAAGTATAATAATAAAAAAAAGCAAGCGTGTCTGGAGATCAATCAGATGTCCTTCTCATGTCTTAATATGTTATTTAATTAATTACTCAATTACTAATTATATTAGCATTCTTTCAATTAACTTCTACCATAATTTCTTGCTTTATAATCAATTTGGCTATAATTTAATTAACAACTATATTAATTTTAGGTAACGGATGCCCACTAAGGGGTATTCAAATAGGATAATGGGATTATCTATTATTCCACTATCTACAAATGTGAGTAACTTTTCCATTAACATGAAAGTAACCTCTCCATTACAATGAATACATGTTAGTAATCTCCCACTTCCTCTTGACTATATAAATATACTTCTTTTGTGAAGCATGAGGAGATAAAACAAAAAAAAGAAAGGAAGAAAGTGCAAGTGTGTGCATGTGGGAGATCGGATCAGAAATAGAAGGTGAAAGAGAAGAGAAAGAAGGCTAAGGAGTGAAGGTTTGCTTATTAAGAAGCACATCACTCGAGAGAAGTTTTTCGTCTCTATCTCTATCCTTGTTGAGAAGAACAAGATATCATCACCATACTTCGGATTGCGAAATTGTGAACCTATGATGAAAGTTCGGATTAACAACTTGTGATTTTCATCTCGATTACGAGCCTTCGGCGAGGATCAGAGTTCGTAGAAATTCCTGAGCAGTGCAGTTTAGTGCATCACCAATTGGGTGTAATTTTATTTCCGCAAGTAGAAGTAAATATGTATTTTTCTTCACCATCTTCCAACATCGGTATTAGAGCCAGGTTGGTTTGATGCATTTCATTGATCAAGCGATCAACAAATTCATGGAGTTCACAGGTTCATCGTGAAGAAGACGATGAACAGTGAACATTTGTCGAGTGGATATCCGATTGAGAAAAGTTTTCCAAACACTTTGGGTGCTCGAGATGGAAAAGTGTGAAGCGATTGCTTTTCTCACATAAATCTTGAGTGAGAAATCTCTGTTGCAGTTTCCTCTATGTCGGTCGGGAGGTGCTCGGCACAGTGAAAAGATCACGACAAAAGGGTACTTGGGCGAGCACAGTGTTTGAGATGCCCGAGAAGTGAAGTCCTTGGTCGTGCATGAAAGTTCCTGAACATGTAGAGGTGCTCGGGAAGCCCAACCTGTGGTTCTGAGCCGCACGCAAAAGGTTCCTGAGCACGCAGAGGTTCTCGGGATGCGCATGCGGCGTGCGCAGCTCGGGTGGACGCACAGGAAAGGTGCTCGGGCACATGGAGGTGCTCGGGCCTGCATGTGTGAGGTTCCCGGACATGATGAGGTGCTCAGGACCGAGAGAGGTGCTTGGGATTGCGCGCGGTGCTCAGTCGAGCACATGGTGCTTGGTTGCGCATAGATGTGCTCGGCTATACATAGTGGTGTTCGGCTTCCCATAGAGGTGCTCAACCCTGCGCACGGTGCTCGACTGGGCATAGTGGTCCTCGGCTACACGTAGAGGTGCTCGGCCGCGCCCATGGTGCTCGACTGCCCGTAGAGGTGCTCAACCTCGCGCACGGTGCTCGGTTACGTGCGTGGTGCTTGGTCACACGTGCGGTGCTCGGCCAAAGCTTATGGTGCTCGATTAGCACAAGTGGTGCTCAACTAGCACTATTGCTACTCGGCTAGCACAAGTGGTGCTCGGACAGAGCTTGAGGTGCTCGGAATTAGCTAATGGTGCTCGGTTAGCACAAGAGGTTCTCAGCCATAACACTTCAAGCTCAAGATCTCAACACGAGCAAGGTCCTTGGTGCTCGAGGTCGCTGAGGATCTCAAGAGCTTGACACGAGTAGAGGTATTCGGGTTGCACTGAGTTGCTCGGTACACAAAGGTGCTCTGTCGAGTGTTCAAAACCGAGTTAGATTTTGAGATTATTCAAAATCTGATTTGAAAGTCGAGAAGGATTTTTAAAATTGACTCAACCTATGTCGAGTCACTCAGGGAAGACAAAAAAAGTTTGACTCCGAGATGTGTGGAGCATTTCGGTAGCGCATAGGCTTATCGAAACCGCTGCCAGTGTATGGTGGAGCGTAGACTCTTACAACGACGCGTAGGTTAGCCTTGAGAGTATAAGGTAACTAATTATGTATTGAATCTTAATTTGAATGACGAGATACAATTTCAGATTGTGGTGTATGGTGTCTGCAGAGCGACGATTAAGATGGTTGACAATCAATGGGCTTGCGGTATGCACCTATCGAACTCGCAGGATGAGTGTAGTGGTAACAGCAAGAGAGATGACTTAATGCGACAAGAGAGATGACTTGATTCAAATTTAGGGGTTTTAAATAAAATCATGGGTTGATTGTTTTAGTCAACTCCTAACTATAGTTGGGTATAAATAAATAGGATTAGTCAAAGCCTTAATAAAATTATCCCATAAATCTAAGAATTTTTTTTATAAAAATACTTCAAATATTAATAATAAAATTTGTTTATATAACAATAATTTTATTTTGTTTTAACTCCTATTAAATCAAATAATTAATCATATTACCCTATATTTTTATCATTATTATTAGTGTTAATATTTTTTCCTATAAATAATAGGAACATTAATCGGTAAAATAATGAAAGTAGTTGATATAATAATTAAGAGAAGAATTAATATTTTATATATATAAGAGACAAAATAGACAGAATAGAAGACAAAGGTGATAGAGACTTCGGATTTTAAGTTATATATGATATATGGGAAGGAGTAAATTAATAAATGGAGCAGGTATTATTATAGATAATTTTCTATAGAATGAAATAGTTAGAAAGAGAGATAGGATCTGACCGTCTCAACCATTCTAGGGTCCCTAAGCAACCATTCTAGAGGCCCTAGATAAAAAATATTTAAGATCTTAATATGTATTTTTTAAATAAATTAAATATTAATTTTTGGGCCCAATAAAAGGGTCCTAGGCATAGGCTTTAATGGCCTATGCCTTGAGTCATCCCTGAATAAGATTATAACTTTCAAGATTATAATGACAAAAGAAACTATTAATATAATTAATATATATGCACCTCGAATTGGATTAGATGAAGACACCAAATCTAAATTTTTAGAAGACCTAGATGAAATATTACAAAATATTTTTGCCAAACAAAATCATTTTAATAAAAGGATATCTAAATGGACATGCAAGAGTAAAAACAATTAATATGATAAGGTGCATAGGGGTTATGAGTTTGGAACAATAAATAAAGAATGAAAAATTATATTAGATTTTGCGATAACATATGACCTTAATCAATACGTTTTTCAATAAAAGAGAAGAATACTTAGTCTTGTTCAAAAGTGAGGATAATAAATGCAAATTGACTTTTTTATAATTAGGAAGAAGGATAAAAAAATTATAAAGATTGTAAGGTCTTCTCTGGAGAAAACTTAACATAGGTCAATATTATTAGATATATGCCTCAAACATAATTTTAATAGAAAAAAATATGCACAACTCCTAAAATTAAGTGATGGAAATTGAAGAATAAGAAGCAAAATATATTTAAGGAGACAGTAAAAATATAAGTTTTAGGAGAACTACATGGCAACTCGAATACACGAGATAAGATGATATTAAAGTTGAAAATGATAACTAAGAGTATGCTTGATTGAGCTAAAGAGATGTGCATCACTAAGTAAAGAATTTTGATAGTGGAATGAGAAAGTAGAGGAGAACCTATAAAGTATTATACACTTGTAAGAATGAGAAAATTTTAAAAAATATATAATAACCAAGAAAGAGGCCAAGAAAGTAATAAATGAAATTAAAAATAAAACTTTTGAATGTTATATTGATGGTTGGATACAAAAAAAAGAGGAGAAAGAGTAGAATAGTTAAAGCTAGAAAGAGAAAGATAAAAGATCTTATTTAAATAAGATACATTAAAAATGAATACAATAGGGTAATATTAAATAATGAGAATAAAAAAGTGATGTAAGAGGTATTTTTATCCATTTTTTAATGAAGGTTTAGCCAACTAACTTAACTTACGTAATTCAAATAGGTTAGAGGAGTATAAAAATTTAAATTTTTATTGTGGAATTCAAACTTTAGAAGTAGAACAAGCTTTACATGGGATACAAAATAGAAAAGTAGTTGGATCAAATGATATTTTAATAGAGGTATGAAATGGTTAGGAAAGTAAGGTATTTGATGCGGTACAGATTTGTTCTTCCTCGATTTCAAGCTATCGAGGATGGGTTCTCTCCGTCCGCAATGGTAAAATACCTAAAAAAATTAACACAAGGGAAACCAGACGTCGGCCTCCCCGGCTTAGATACTCCAATGCTTAAGTCAGAAACGGTTGCCAGAAAAGCAGCAGAAATGCAATAGAGAAAACAGTAAGTGTAGAGCAGTAGTCAAGAAGAATGAGAGTAGAGAACAATAGCAATAATGTAACGTAAGAATAGTGTTCGTAGAGATTTTTTTGGAGCCCCTTCTTCCTCCGCCTTTACCTCCTTTTATTCCCCCTCTATCCTAGGGCAAGCTATTGCGTAACCAACTACGGTGATGACCGTTCATGTGGAAGAGCCACGTGGACCCAAGCGAGGCCGTCTTCTAGGTTGTTAGAGAATGATTTCTTTGTCGGACCTCTAAATAGTCTCAAGCGGTTATAAAGGATGATGTGTATACCTTCGTTGTAACAAATTGATAAAAGAATATTTCATGAGGTCCCCATCTTCTAACAAACTGAGCATCTCCTTCTTCGTAAAGGGACCTCATGGTAAATAATATATTATTCCCCCTTCATTATTTATTCCATGAAACTTAATCATTAAATATTCCCTGAATAATTCCCTCTGTGACCTATCGGTCGGCCTGCCCTCGCTCTAAATGGCTTGCTTGTCATGTTACTCACTCTGCCTCTTGGACTGACCTCCCTTGGCTCGACCCTCCGCCTACTACCTAAACTGAACTCCCTCAGTTTAGCCTTCAATATACTTTTCGAGCTGACCTCTCTCAACTCGACCTTTAGTCTACTTCCCAAGCTGAGATCCCTCAGCTCGGTCTTTAGTTTTTTTTCCCAAGCGGAGCTCCCTCAGCTTGACCTTCAATTTACTTTCCGAGCTGAGTTCCCTTAGCTTGGACTTTAGTTTACTTTTGAAGCTAAGCTTCCTCAAC
Source organism: Wurfbainia villosa (assembly GCA_025175895.1). Taxonomy (NCBI): domain Eukaryota; kingdom Viridiplantae; phylum Streptophyta; class Magnoliopsida; order Zingiberales; family Zingiberaceae; genus Wurfbainia; species Wurfbainia villosa. The sequence goes on along the minus strand of CM045998.1, from coordinate 7,155,727 downwards.
TTGGCCTTCAATTTACTTTCTGAGCCGAGCTCCCTCAGCTCAGTCTTTAGTTTACTTCCCAAGATGAGCTTCCTCATCTTGGCCTTCAATTTACTTTCCAAGTTGACCTCCCTCAGCTCGGTCCTCAATCTACTTACTGAGCTGAGCTCCCTCAGAGCGGCCTTTAGTTTACTTCCCAAGCTAAGCTTCCTCAGTTCGGCCTTCAATCTACTTTCTGTTGGATCGAGAAGCGTCGCTAGAGGGGGGGGTGAATAGTGAGCGTAAAATCTTTCTTTTCGACGTTAAAATAAGAGCAAACACAGCAGAAAAATAAATAACACAATTTATTTTTACTTGGTTCACTGCCCACTGGCTGCTAATCCAAGGCCCCACGATCCTTGACCGCGTACGAAGGGGTAATCTACTATAGAGTCTCCTTCTCGTTAGAGGTAGGAGACAACGATCACAAAAACTGAAAGTACGAGAATGAGGCAACAAGACTACCTCACCTCGTTATGATTAAAATCATGAAAATAATAATTAAATAGAAACAAACTTGCTGCTGCCAACGAAGAAGATGTAAGCTTGGCGTTGCATCGGTGTTACGATGGCGTTGGAGCTTTAGCATTGTAGGAGCACTTGAGAATAAGATTGATGATCTTTTGGGTTGGAGTCCTCCCCTCCTTTTATAAACTTGTGCCTTGGAATAAGTCTAGATGTAGATCCTCAACTTTTGGAACTAATCACGAGGTGACACCTTATCTTATCGCGAAGTGGCGGCATGTCACGCCCCGAGGGAGTCCCCGCCAGACGAAAATCCGACAGCATCTTCCCTGTACGGGTGACAATACCAATTTTTATACAAGGCCTACACGGCCACTATACATCGGTCAACACGACCGGAATCATACCACATCACACGCAGATAATAATAAGGCCTCAGGCCAACAAATCTAGGTAAACAAAAGTCTACTCTAACTAGACTTACCCCTTCTGCCATCTGGGCAGGAATACTCAACCGAAATCCAATCGAAATAAAAATCCGATCCAAGGTCCCTAAGGACATACCAAAACATCCACAGGTACAAATATCCAACTCCAGTCCTAAACATATATTCTAATCCAAATACCCAAAAACCGTAAACACAAATAACAAAATACACTTCCACGACGAGGGGGTTTGGCAGCTGGACTCTCCTGACAGCTCCATCCTGAAATAGATATAAATCAACGGGGTGAGTTCAAAGAACTCTGCGGGTATATTAGATATGAATAGCAAGAAATAGCTAACAATACTAATCATGCCTGTACAGTCTCATATATATGGTAAGCAAGAAATAAATGCAAAAGGACTGTACTCACCTGAGTCTCCTACCCTGATATAGAAGCATGTGCCCTACTATAAGAGATAAAGTCATCACCATATAAGAATATGAATCCTGTATGCATGTCAATCATATGCAACATCCAAGGCATCAATACAATAATGCAGCAAACACAATACAAATGCAATCCGTGCAAAATGCATGTCGTGCCAATGACATGGTCACCCCTGACGCCAGTCAGCCGCCTCACACGCAATGGTGAAGCCGAGTGGGTAGGGCTATGACAACTGTGCACTCTGCCATCACTGCTCTGGTGGCCGAGTGGGCCGAGTGGATCTTTGTCGAGTACACCTATCCTCCCGCCCAAACATAGTGGGGAGCTAAGCTCTCATCTCACGGTGTCATAGGCGGAGGAGGATCCTGCCCGCTACCACGCTGCTGCTAAATGCTACCATGAAGGCGGTCAATGAGCTCGACAGAGCAACTGCACACACCCTCCTGATGTACCACTAACCCATGAGTGGCAGTGTGTGCAGGCCATGTAACTAGCTGCGGGCTCAACAATAATGGAACCCCGTCCAGCCAGCATGCAATCATGCAAGATGGTGCATGATACTAAAGCATGTAAATCCAACTACAAATATCCATCCGAATAATATGCAAAGTCAATAAGTGCATATAACTGATCCAAGCAACCATGATCCAAATAAAACAGGAAAGATATAATCATACCCTATCACATGCATGTATCTAGTAGGCACCAAAAGCATACCAGGCATATAAACATGAAAAGTTATTGTAAGCTATCCTAACTAGCATATCAACTTGACTTAATCTAAAAGTTAAGTCAAAATACCCGCCTGAATATATATCCGTAAAAAGAACCAAATCGTCACGACCGGGGACCTGCCTCGTGACCGAAACCTGCATACAGCATAACTATTGTTAAGCTCAAAAATGCATTCCACAAACAAATCGAATACTTAATCGATTTCTTACATAACCAATTAACCCAAAGACTTTAATAAAAATCCCGGTCAACTAGATTGATCTAGTTATCCCATTAACCTAATCAATCCTCCATATTAATCCCTATCAACCATTCACCACTCATGCACAACCTTCACCGCTCATGCACAGCCGTTCACCCAAATGGACTCTTATAGCAGCCCTCTTAACCAACCACAAACTCCAATCACAGCCGCACAACAACACACTCCTCAGCCGGCTCAACCAATGTTCACAGCCGACCACATCCCCAACAACCACCATCCAGCATAATCTCCAAACATAAACATCACTCAAACATCTAACCACAGCATGGAAAAAGAAGCAGATCGAGATTACCTATGGGTGGAACCTCACGGGCAGCAACCTTCCTTATCTTCGCTGTTCACCGGAGCAATCCGATGCTCACGATCACTTTCTACTGGTAGAAACTCGCCGGCGATACTCGACCAGAAGGGCAGAGGAGGTGTCGGCTGTGGGCGAGGGGCGACACGCCCGGTGCGGTCCGAGGTGAGAAGGGCGAAAGGCAAGCGTTTTCCCGGCGCCGCCAACCCTAGCTCGTTGCGGTGGCTCGTCCGTGGGCATCGACGAGCGACGGTCGGTCGTTGCTTGCAGAGGAGGGAAGCGCCGACCGTGGCGAGGCTGCTTGTGGCGGCGGCCCGATCGTCGACGGAGAAGAGATCGCCTGGTCGTCGGCGGAGAAGAGGAGCGAGAGAAGCTGTTGGAGGAAGAAAGGGTTCGCGAGAGCGAGAAAGCGGGGGAAGGAGTTATCGCGGAAATTAGGAAGTTAAAACCTAGATTTATAACCTAGGTTAATTAACCCCATTAACTAGACTAAACAAGCCCCTTTAAAAGCCTATTTTTCTCATCCCCGTAATTATCTCGTACGGGCTCCGTTTATTTCCAGAAAAATTCCGGAAAAATTCCTAAAATTCCCGAAAAATCTCGAAAAATTTCCAGGATTATTTCCTTAATTATTTGGCCATTTAATTTAAATGTTTTAAATCCCCGTATTTAACATTCTCCCCCACTAATAAAAATTTGGTCCCCAAATTTCCTACTCGTATATTAGTATGAGATGTCCCAACAACCATCTCAAGCATCTGGAGACAAGTCACACCTCAAGTGACTAAGTGGGGTTACTGATATCCCTTAAAATCAAATCACACTTGCTTCTAGTAGCTCTTCCAGAGTATGAATAGTATCTTCATATCGACCATCTATCATAAGTATCTAACTGTACCCGAGTGGAGCTCTATATTCGTGACCTGTTAAAGACTTTACCATAATCCTAAGGTAAATCTTGAATCGCTATCGCATACGATACTCAAAGATCCTCCATGAACTGGAAATCGCCACAATATAACCTATCCAGCGATCCAACAAACTCATCGTATGGATCGAATGAAAATGAGCGGACTTAGCCAATCATACTAAGTCCTTTCCGAATTCCAAATAATCTCCCAACACTGTCCATCATACTATGCTTTCACGTCCATCTCGGTACAGAACCTTGCTGATTATTTATATACCACCTTTACTAGTTGACACTGCTGCGCACCGATTTGCACAATCAACTATGTCCTGCATGTCGTTCCACCATGGAGAACGTTTCAACACTTACTATTTTCCGAATACAATCCGATACATCTGCAACATATAGAACCTATTGCAATCTTCAGCAATACTTATCAAAATATCATGACCAAGCCTCTTGGCTCTCGTAGTAATGTCAAAGGCACTACTTACAGGCAATGACATGCTACCTGGCCGGACTCAGTGGCGTCAAGATGTCGGTAGCTATCTAGCCACCTACGACATACAAATTCCACTATCACTAATTCGAACCGGAGAGCAAGAGTACAACTCTATGGTAAATGCTCTCTAACATCACAACAGGAATCTATCTGTTGTTCCCGAATCAATAATAACTCTTCCGAAATTCAAATGCAACTACACAGTAGCTAGCTAAAACCTCATAAGCATATCTGCTCCTCACCTCTACAAAACAACATAATATCTGCTAAGTCCACGTCATATATATATATGACAACCCATCTCGTAGTTCCTCATTTGACGTAACCATGGGATACGTCTCAATCAACTAAAACAGAAACGCTCCATTCTCTGAAACATTGCATTCGCATACAATACCCTTCCTTCCACCCGAGAATGATCAAACAACTCTGGTGTAAAAGTCGACCATCGTCGAGCCACGAAACTAGTTTCAAGCTTGAACTAAATAAATTCCATTACCGTCGTGATTGTAATACCACTAGAGCATCCTATCCATATCTATGGTAATAATAAATCAAATCAATACCAGAAAATCATCATTTACAGTGGCCGAGTGCTCAACTCCAACTGCCACCATCACAAATGATCCAATCGTGTCCAGAATACACGATTTCCCAAATCCCTGGACGACTAAGTCGTCATAAGTCAAACAAGATAATCAAACCTCGTACAATTCATACCAAGTATGAAATTGTCATCACTATACACCTGCATCCTCTTTACTCTAGGCTGATGATATATCAATCATCCCTATAACTTTGATAATTGTATGACACCCTGTCACTACAATATCAACACACCAATCATAAATCAATCCTAGAGTATACACAGGTGTCCTATAGCTGATCTAAATAGATCCTCAATCCACCATGAAGGATAATCATTTCCTTCTACCACTACCACATTCCATCATCGAAAATCGTTGTATAACCTCAAAGGTCCATCTCTCTTTTAACCAAGAGTTCCGGATCTTCTCTGGAAGAAATACTGGGACAAATAAACATCCCATACAACACCTCCTATAATAAGGTAAAACGATCTTTCATCGTCTTGACCAGTGTACGCATACACGCCTTATCCATAACCAAATCACTAATAGTAGGGACTGATATTTTCTGAGGGTTTACTCCTTGACCTTCAAATGGATGACTAGCAAGCCATATACATAGCTTACTAATTCGACATCAGTCGACACTTCTAAAGAATACGTACCTCTGAAATCATCATTAGATTACTCAAGATCAATACGTCATCGAACTCGTCCACACCCAGGAGTAGGGGCAATTTCACTAAGTCAATAGTTTTCCTAACCACAAAAGTACTGTAACCACTAAAGACAATACCTTTCCTATAGCTCAGAGATATCCTTCAGCTCGCCTGGTCCCAAAACCTGAGAACTCCCAAAAATCCAAGGAAAAGAAAATCCTCGACACACCAAAACCAAACCAAAACCGCAAACCAATAAAATGGTCACGTCCTGGGGGCATATCCGTCATCCAAATGACAAGGGAACCCCTTAGTGACAATATCCAGAATCCATAGACCAAATCTGGTAAAAACCTCGAAATAATTATAGAAATACAAGTATTTCAATAACTGCATGCATGCACGACTAAACATATATCAATCAAAGTAAAATAGTTTTATGACCCCAAATCCAATTGCGACCAAAAATCCAAAGTGCATAAATAAAATGCAATACCAATAAAGTAAACAAAGCGGCATCTCGACGATGCAGTGGGACAAGCACGACAAGGAACTCTCTGAGCGACTCGAAGGTAGGTCAATATGACACGTCCTCCATCAGTTAACCTAGAGGATAAATGAGGAGGGGATAAGTACAACCACTCTGTGGATGTATAGACAATAGTGCATAATCATAATGCACATAATGGAAGTCACAGGGAACAAGCTAGAGTAACCCAACCCTCAGAGTACCCATATCAGTCTGCTACTAACCCGATCAGCAGTATAATAAATATACCTGCAAGATACACAACCACTGCAACAAGCAGTGTATATCCGGATACCACGACAAAGTCTCGTGGCTCTCGCACAAGGAAACTATCTATGAGCTACTCGAGCGTAACCCATGGCGACAATCAATGATAGCACGGTCTCACGCGCTATATACTACCACGAATGAGACTCGTGGATGAGCGGTGTATATAAATATCTAATTATTATTGCAGCTACGGCGTACTACCGCCAATAGGTCGCGTGAGCGATCGATTATCTAGGTTGTTAAGCCTAGGGTTATCAATACATTTTGCATAAATCGACTTTCAGCGTCGACAAAGATCATCGATCTACAATTAAACCCATTGAGGCGATCAAGCGAGGGTTTCAACACCTCTAATACCAAACGTTTACCAAAGTCGGTAAAGATCATCAACTTATAAATAAATAAGTCTAGATGATTAAATCTAGCCTTCCAACCCTTCCAACATGATCGGTATCAAGGTCGATCAAAATCATAAGTCCACTAATAATCGCGTCGAGACAATTAATCATAGGGTTTCGTCCCAACTAACAAGAAACGCCTATCAAGGCCAATAAGGACCACAAGTCTACTATCAAGCCCTTCAAGAGGGTTAATCCCAAATTATATCGTCCTACCAGCTCAATCATGCATACTACAACATGCTACCAAGAACAGATCTCGTGGTTACTTAACCTGTAAAGTAGCTATCTAGCTACAGACGTCATCCAAATCCGATTATTACCAACTCCGAACGAATAACGCAAGAATATATCTTGCAGTAGATCATCTCAACCATGCATGAGAGACCACATGTATACAAAGCACCTACCTATAGAGAGACTCTACTGCAGACTCTCTCTCTCAACCAAGAATGGGAGATATAGTAAGGATTAATCGCATCCTAATCATTCGACCTCCGATCACCATATCACTGAAACAGTAAATGGGTAATCACATATACCAATATGCACATCCGGATCATTACGCCTAGGGTTCCACTAATGTTGTTTCATTTCTGAGATCCGCTCCTACAGAATAACTTCATCTAAGTTATTCTATTTCTACTAGTCTTAATCATGATATCCACCGCAAAAACTCATAACCATAAACATATAACATGCTGTCTAATAAACGACAGCATAGTCATACCAATGGCAATCAATAGCCGAAATTAATTAGGGTATATCTAAAGGGTCATGCCAGATCAAAGTCAATGCCAGAACAAAGTCGAGGCAATATATAAATAAAGCATCAGATGCTTATATATACTCTAAACTACATAAGCTATGTAATCATGTCCTCATACCTTCTACGAATTTATCCATCTTAGTCATATTATTCAACTAGTCCAATCATAATACTAGTCAAATCCTAAGAGGTAAACAACTACCAATAATATCTTATCATTTATATCACAATGATAACTAGCTACGATATACTTGATAATAGCAATTAATAACCAAATGCTATCTATAAACCGTGACCTAAAAAAATCCAATTGTCAATGATATCAGGTTAAAACAATACTAGATAAAACATGATATCACCGCATAACCAAATATAAATAGATAATAAATCTAGAAAATTTTCTAGAATTTATTTACCTGTTAGCCGTCTGGAGATGTCCTGTTGCCGCCAAATCCCCCATATTGACCTCGTCAATAATACCTCGAATTTCCGAAACATAAAAATCGTCGGAAATCCGTACAACTCCGAAAATACCCAGTTAACCTACCAAACTTGGCGAACTCCATAAACCCAAAGACCCTAAGGAACTCAGAAACCTACGCTCTGATACCAAATAAATTGTCACGCCCAGGAGTCCCGCGCGAAAATCAGCGTGTCTTCCACACGGGTGACAATACCAATTTTTATACAAGGCCTACACGGCCACTATACATCGGTCAACACGGCCAGGAATCATCATACCACATCACACGCAGATAATAATAAGGCCTCAGGCCAACAAATCTAGGTAAACAAAAGTCTACTCTAACTAGACTTACCCCTTCTGCCATCTGGGCAGGAATACTCAACCGAAATCCAATCGAAATAAAAATCCGATCCAAGGTCCCTAAGGACATACCAAAACATCCACAGGTACAAATATCCAACTCCAGTCCTAAACATATATTCTAATCCAAATACCCAAAAACCGTAAACACAAATAACAAAATACACTTCCACGACGAGGGGGTTTGGCAGCTGGACTCTCCTGACAGCTCCATCCTGAAATAGATATAAATCAACGGGGTGAGTTCAAAGAACTCTGCGGGTATAGTAGATATGAATAGCAAGAAATAGCTAACAATACTAATCATGCCTGTACAGTCTCATATATATGGTAAGCAAGAAATAAATGCAAAAGGACTGTACTCACCTGAGTCTCCTACCCTGATATAGAAGCATGTGCCCTACTATAAGAGATAAAGTCATCACCATATAAGAATATGAATCCTGTATGCATGTCAATCATATGCAACATCCAAGGCATCAATACAATAATGCAGCAAACACAATACAAATGCAATCCGTGCAAAATGCATGTCGTGCCAATGACATGGTCACCCCTGACGCCAGTCAGCCGCCTCACACGCAATGGTGAAGCCGAGTGGGTAGGGCTATGACAACTGTGCACTCTGCCATCACTGCTCTGGTGGCCAAGTGGACGGGATCTTTGTCGGTACACCTATCCTCCTGCCCCAAACATAGTGGGAGCTAAGCTCTCATCTCTCCGTGTCATAGGCGGAGGAGGGATCCTGCCGCTACCACGCGCCTCGTCGCTACCATGAGCGGTCGGTGAACTGATGAACAGCACACACACCCTCACGATGTACCACTAACCCATGAGTGGCATTGTGTGCAGGCCATGTAACTAGCTGCGGGCTCAACAATAATGGAACCCCGTCCAGCCAGCATGCAATCATGCAAGATGGTGAATGATACTAAAGCATGTAAATCCAACTACAAATATCCATCCGAATAATATGCAAAGTCAATAAGTGCATATAATCGATCCAAGCAACCATGATCCAAATAAAGCAGAAAGATATAATCATACCTATCACATGCATGTATCTAGTAGGCACCAAAAGCATACGCATATAAACATGAAAAGTTATTGTAAGCTATCCTAACTAGCATATCAAACTTAATCTAAAAGTTAAGTCAAAATACCGCTGAATATATATCCGTAAAAGAACCAAATCGTCGTCACGAGGGACACTCGTGGATCAAACTCGCATACAAAGATAACTATTGTTAAGCTCAAAATGCATTCCACAAACAAATCGAATACTTAATCGATTTCTTACATAACCAATTAACCCAAAGACTTTAATAAAAATCCCGGTCAACTAGATTGATCTAGTTATCCCATTAACCTAATCAATCCTCCATATTAATCCCTATCCACCATTCACCACTCATGCACAACCTTCACCGCTCATGCACAGCCGTTCACCCAAATGGACTCTTATAGCAGCCCTCTTAACCAACCACAACTCGATCACACCAAGACAACACACTCCTCGGTAGGCTCAACCAATGTTCACAAATTGACCACATCCCCAACAACCACCATCCAAAGATAATCTCCAAACATAAACATCACGCTACTCCACATATCAAACATCTAACCACAGCATGGAAAAAGAAGCAGATCGAGATTACCTATGGGTGGAACCTCACGGGCAGCAACCTTCCTTATCTTCGCTGTTCACCGGAGCAATCCGACGCTCACGATCACTTTCTACTGGTAGAAACTCGCCGGCGATACTCGACCAGAAGGGCAGAGGAGGTGTCGGCTGTGGGCCAGCGAACGCCAGCGCCCAGCGCCGGTCCGAGGTGAGAAGGGCGAAGGCAGCGTTTTCCGGCCGCCAACCCTAGCTCGTTGCGGTGGCTCGTCCGTGGGCATCGACGAGCGACGGTCGGTCGTTGCTTGCAGAGGAGGGAAGCACCGACCGTGGCGAGGCTGCTTGTGGCGGCGGCCCGATCGTCGACGGAGAAGAGATCGCCTGGTCGTCGGCGGAGAAGAGGGGAGCGCGAGAGAACTGTTGGAGGAAGAAAGGGTTCGCGAGAGAACAGGCGCGGCGGGGGAAGGAGTTATCGCGGAAATTAGGAAGTTAAAACCTAGATTTATAACCTAGGTTAATTAACCCCATTAACTAGACTAAACAAGCCCCTTTAAAAGCCTATTTTTCTCATCCCCGTAATTATCTCGTACGGGCTCCGTTTATTTCCAGAAAAATTCCGGAAAAATTCCTAAAATTCCCGAAAAATCTCGAAAAATTTCCAGGATTATTTCCTTAATTATTTGGCCATTTAATTTAAATGTTTTAAATCCCCGTATTTAACACGGCATCAAACATTATCCTGTTTGACCTAGCGCAAAAGGTTGATTTATCGCCATCAGTCGACTGATGCCCTTCATCAGTCAACTGCCAATAGCCAGCAGTTGACTACCATCCTGGCCACTTCCCTACAATAAGAGGTTAGTATAGAAAATGGTAAATGCGATGGTTTCTTTCCGTCCGATCTTGACCTAGACCTTCCACTGGAAGTCTTAGTTGGATTGCCGCCTATAATCGTCCCCGTAAAAAAGACACGACCTTACCATCTCTCTTCGCACTCGTGCTTACCTCTGGTCCTTTATGATCTGTCACTTTACTTTCGGTCTTCCACCTAGGTTCTTCGACTCCCACGAAGTTATCCTGGTGTCGTCCGACCACCGCGGTTTCCCGACTAGGGATTCTCCGGGGTGTCGCTGACTTTCGACTTAGCTTAATCATTTCCTGCACACTTAATTTAGCTCATGAGATAACAATATGACCTTAACTTTGGATCTTTTCCATAATCAAAACCTAGGTTCGATTATCTGGTGCCCCTGCACCAACACTTTCCAAGCTGAGGGAACTCAGCTCAGCCTTTAATCCACTTTCCAAGCTGATCTCCCTCAGCTCGGTCCTTAATCTACTTCCCAAGTTGATCTCCCTCATCTTGGCCTTTAGTTTACTTCCCAAGATGAGCTTTCTCAGCTCGACCTTCAATCTATTTTCTGAGCTAAGCTCCCTCAACTCGACCTTTAATCCACTTTTCGAGCCGACCTCTCTCAGTTCGGTCCTCAATCTACTTCTCGAGATGAGCTCCCTTTGTCACGCCCCGAGAGTATATATATTCATCCTATACAATAACATGATGGTGATCAAATGCATATAACAGTCTGATCTATTAGGTACACTGCACATACCTAAACAATGATCCACACTGATCCTACTTATACCATATTACACCACATACAACAGTATAGAACATGCAAATGGTATGTATAATGATGCACAACCATATGCAATATATATATATATATATATATATATATATACACCCCGCTCGCTACCACGACCCCAATGTGGCCTAAGTGACACGACATGACAACTATCTCGACTCCAGCTACCACTACTCTCGAGTGGCCGAATGGGTAGTATGAGTGAGTAGCTAGCCACGAGAGCTATAAGCTACAAAATGGGGGTCCCTACTGCTGGTCACTCTAACTGTCACTATCCATGAGTGGTCGAGCGCCGCACACAGGACAAACTGAACACAACTCCAACTACCACCATTTATATTGGCCGAGTGTGCAACTCCAACTACCACCATCAACAATGGCCAAGTAATGTAACTCTAACAACCACCATCTATAGTGGCCGAGTGCAGCACTACAGATGAATTGCACTCAACCCAGCTACCACTACCCCGAGTGGCCGAGGAGGTAGGATGACTGGCGACCCATCTCAACCACAAGGGAGACCCAGTCGATAGCATGCATGCAATGTGTTGGATCGATTTGAGCGCTAGAGGGGGGGGTGAATAGCGCAAAATAAATTTCGTTCGTTCTTTCGATATGAAACAATTAAAAGAGCGAGAACGCAGTGAAAATATAAAAGACAAGGTTTGTTTTTACATGGTTCATAGCCTTCGGCTGCTAATCCAAGGCCCTAACAGTCCTAGACCGTGTACAGAGGGCAATCTACTAAAATACTCCTCCTTGTTAGAGGTAGGAGTGAACGATTACAAGAAAACAATAAAACTCAAGGTAGAAGGACACTCCCCCTCTCCTTGTTACGATTAAAGCTTCGAAAACAAAAAGAATGCACAATTAAGACTCTAAATAAAGATATTTATACCGACAACGAAGAAGATCTTGAGCTAAGATTGAGTCATCGTCGTTCTGGCGACACTTTAGCGTAGTAGAGTCGTCGTAGGAGAGTGGCGTTGCGAGAGCATTTTGGAGCACTTAGGATTGATGAAATGGTGAGGAATGGACCTTCTTTTGTAGCCCTAGAAGTCCCCTCCTCGAGCACATCAAGATCCTACATCAATGGTCACCTCACCCTTGAAGAAAGGGATGAGTTTTGACTCATCTCAAAGTTGTAATTCAAACAGCAGTTGAACTGGCCGGTTGAACTGATGGCTAGGATTTTTGACTACAATAAAGAGTTAGCTCGAAATATAAGTGAATTCGATGGCCACTTGCTGTCCGATCTCGACATAGACCTTCCATGGGAAGTCTTGGTCGGATCGTCGCCTAAGGACGTCCCCGTACGAAGGACACGACCTCACTTCACTTTACTCACTCGAGCTTACCTCAACATTTACCTTTGAAGCCTTGCTTCCAGTCTCCACCTGATTCCTTCGCTCCCTCCGAAGTCCTCCCGGTGTTGCCCGGCCACCACGGTTCCCTCCGGGTGTCGCTGACCTTCAAGTTTTGCTTAGAATTTTTTGCACACTTAATTTAGCTCGTGAGATAACAAAATAATCTTGACTTTGTGTCTTTGCCATAATCAAAACATAGGTTCGATTATCTGGTGCCCCTGCACCAACACAATGTAATGATGCATAACTCTACACACATAACTCTGCAACACACTCTCTATCTCACAGAGAGTCATAACCAACCAACAATCAACCATGCTAGGACCTCCAGTCCATAACAACACACCATCGACAACCCACGTAACCACACCCAAAATATAATCCACAATAGATGCACAACGTAAAGGGATATGACACGATGATCAAACCCACATTTAGATCCACCGCCTACCACCAGTAATACAACATGTCAACCCAAACCAAAACTACAACTGTACTCAGCTACATGCACTTACACAACATCTATAAATCAGACATATATAGAGTTTGTAATCTACAATAGTGATGAATGAAACTGTAAAGATAACAACAAATCATCTCAAAGTTCAAAGATTAAGTATCAAGCACAAGAATAAGTAAGATGGAGTCAAGGCAATGATACTATCATCATTATATCATTCATGCACTAGGATCAACGATCTACCTGACCAAGGTAGGAATCATCCACCTGATATGTAGGCTATGTTGATTGTATTTGCATCCACGAACCTGCCTCGTATCAAAGTTCTAAAACCATAGAATACCAGTATAACCAAAATAAAACTAATCTTCACTAATCACCAATATAATCCAACAATAACACTACTACAACAATAATCATGGAATAATACCATTAGTGTACAATTATGTCACACCTAGATCGGGACTTACCTCACGCTGATTTTACCTCACCCAGCTTTTTAAACTGCTCAAGGAATCCGATCTCCATTTAATCTGAATCAATCAAACATCACCACATAATGAACAATGAACTATATCATTGCTACATGATTATAGCACATCCAGATCAGTTTACTAAACAAAACTGATACACAACTATGAACAATCAAATCTTACTTACCAAACCTAGCTTCCATTTGCTCAACTTCTTGATCCAAGTTTTAGGATATCAATCTATATCAATCGAGCCAAAACACCTTGCACTCAGATTGCCTTCAACACCTAGTTTTGAATCCATGATAAGAGCTTCTTGATCCAAATTCCCCATTTGCCCCCAGCTTCTTGATCCACCTCAAAATATCTGATCTACATCAATTGACTAAAATATTACTATAAATCATAAGTGTTGACAATAGGAATTCCACTGACCAATTCACAGATCAAAGCTCTTGAATCACCGAGAGCTATAGTGAAACCAATCTTCCTCATTGCAGCGACGATGCAACCCAAACCTGAAATCGCCACTGGGAGACTGCCAGCTTGTCCTCGACAGCAATCTAACTCGACCACCGTGCAGAGAAGAACCACATGCACTGGAAGCTCTTGAAATCAGGACAAGGATAACCTTGAGATCTTGATCTGATGAAGACAAGCTCAAAATCGAAAAGAAAGAAGGCATAGCTAAGGGAAGCCAATGATGTAATGCTCAGCCATGACAACGATGTCGCCAATCTGAACTGTGATAGTGTCGGAATCACAAAGCCGATGGGAAGATGATGACACTCTGCTTGGGTCAGAGCCCCATGTGGGGTGGGGCAACGCTGAGCCAAGGCAGGGGAAAAGAGACGATGGTAATGACTGCAAAGCTCGACGGTAGTTCTTCCTCTCGGCAACGACGACAACTCGAGCTCATGACGACGACGACAAAAAATGGGCTGCATAGATCAGGAAGAGATCGGGAGGAGAAAACCGCGGCGGTGGAGAATGAGAAACGAGAAAAATCACGGCTGGGAAGAAAGGAAGAAGAAGCGGGTCGGCAAGGGATGCGGGTCGGGCTCAAGGAGAAAACGGATCGGAACCCCTTTTATAAGCCCTCAAAAAAACCTAGGTTAACTTTAATTAACCCCTAACCTTCCCTTATTGATTTAAGAAAATCAATGATAAATTCTCTTAATTCTATAGCAATTTATTTAGGGTATTTTACACCCTCAACTCGACCTTAGGCCTAAAAGAGTCATCTTCCCCTTAGCTCATCGTCTCTTATATTTAGTTAGATTATGGTAGTATCATTAGCCCCCCCCCCCCCCCCCCCCGACCCAAAAAATAGTCAGACAAAGTATTTTGTCCGATGTTAGTAGTGTATAGGAGTCAACTTCTTACTCTCTTGTACTTATCCTCCATGACTGCCTCATCCTTCTTTATTCCTCATGGGCTTTAACTTTATTTTGGGTCGATACCACCACATGTTTTTGGCCCTCCCCGCTGAAGAAATTGATTACTTGCTTATTCTATTAACGGGTCGCGCTTGTCTACATTCTAGGGTGAAATATTTTAACACCCGAGCTTTAAAGGCCCCACCTCCTCGCTTTCCATTTCCTTGTCTTCCCTCTTCCTTCGACTTCAAGTTCTTTGTCTTGCCCGATAATTCTAGTCATCTGTCATTCTTCTTCCCAAGTTTTCCTCAATTCCTCAAAGCCTTTTCCTCTTTCCCTAGTTGCTCTCTTTTACTCCCAAGTAAGCGACATCATCATTTTCTCATCCTTCTTCTCTTATGGCTCCCCCTTCTCAAAACCCTAGAAAAACCCCATGGTTCGAGACCACCCCCACGTGCATAGAAGACAACCATTACTTTCGTAGTGTCCTATATGGACTAGCGCATCAAGTGTATCTTTGCCTCCCCTACACAGCGACCTCATCTTCCTCCTCCAAGCCATCACACTTTCTTCTTGGACCAGCTAGAAAATGGTCTCTGACTTCCCATACCGACCGTGTATCTTGACCTCCTAGGCTTTTATAAGGTAGTTGTAAATCAATTATCCCCCAATGCTTTCTGCATCATAACGGGGCACAATTATCATCTTTAAGCATTTAGGTCTTCCCCTATCCCCTTTAATGTTCCACAGTCTTTGTCAGCTTAAATCATCTTACGTTGGAGTGTTCTACTTTTCTAGATGCCCTAACTGTCAATTTATATATAACCTGCCTTCTTTCCACAAGGGTTGGAAAGAACTATATTTTTTCGTCCAACTTCCTACACCTCTATCTCATTCTAAATTCTAGAGGACAAACATGCCAGACCTTCCCCCTTTCCAAGAGAGCCGGCTACAATGCCTTTTCGCGAAGGTAAAGAAAGTCCTCCAAGATCATCAATATAACTCTGACGTTCTGCTGGATGATCATCTCTTAATGTGTTTTGAGCTATCCAATTTCATTATAGATGATGTCGTTGTATTAGGTTGTATCTTGTTATAGATGTTTTTATAAGATTCTAGTTAAAACTAACACCTTATCGTTTCCTTTTCTTGTTGCAGACGAGATAATGCTAAAAGCTATGGTCAGCCTCATAGAGGCTAGAGTGGAGAAGGAGCAGAGGAAGAGGAAACGGACATAACCTCAACTCACTCCCCCACTTCTTCCCCTAAGTCCACCACTGAGGCAGTTTCTCTGCCTCCTAAAGAATATAATTCCCCTAATCCTTCACAACAACCCCCTCCTTCTCCTCTACAGAGGAGATCACCTCAGTTGACAGAGGGTCCTTCCACTAGCACCCAACCCTCTTTTATTCCATCCACTCACTCCCCTAGTCCTCTTCCCCTTCGCCGTCGTCACCTATGCCCTTACAATCCTCCCTCTTCTTTCCTAGAAGAGGATTCAATTCCACTCGGAGCCCTCTTTCCCCAATTGGGGGGTAATTCCCTCCCCCGTTCTTCTCCTCGTAGGTCTCCCTCTCGTCTCCCAAAAGAAAGCCCTTCTGACACCATTCTATCTGCTCTCTTAGCCCCGCGGGAGAGCATGCAACCATTTCTCCTCTTCTTGATTCTTCTCTCCCAAAGCCTATTTTTCCATCTGGAGTCACAGATCCTCCCTCCATAGCCAAACTTGTGTCTGCCCTTGTCCCTATAGATCCCTCGACTGCCACCTTAAGCTTTGTACTTCGCATTTGTACCTCAAAGGGGTGAAACTTTTTACCCAGTCGGGGGCACAGGGTCCCCTGGAACACTTGAGAGTGAGCCTTATGAAGGTATTCCTTCTAACAACCCCTCTTTACTTATATATGGAAGTTTCCTTACCTGCCCTCTATTCCTAAAACAGGTCACTATAGATTATAATGAAGCAGTTCAACACTTAGCTACATATCAATCCATTATGGAGGCTTGCCATACAACCTTAGAGGTTCGACTAAAAGATATGGTAGACCAACTGGCCTAATCTAAACAACAGGAATCAACCTTCGTCATTTCAGAAGAAGGTTTGAAAAATACTTGCACTGACCTGAGGACTGAACTAATAATGATTAAGCGTGCCCAAGAAGAAGCACTTCATGAAGTTGACATGATGCGGGCCTAGTTACTGATTCAATAGGAACAGTCTTAGAAGACTAAAGCTCTAACCCGAGAGTTAGAGGAATGTAAGGTTCAACTACAAGAAACTTAGGCTAGACGGTCAGAATCTCTAGTTGAACTGACACACACTCTATCATTTGTCAAGGCTCTAGAAATGGCCCGTAGCTCCTATTGCACTCAGTTGGACTGTTGGGTTCCCATGACACCACGTGGGTGTTGTGTTTGAACATGTTTCATAAACATGCACACAACGGAAGCAAAAATAAGTAATAAACTATTTATTATAACACACACACCACACGCATGCAAGGATACAACATGTGTAGACATAATCGACATTTCAAATTTTATAATAAATTTATTCTAGTTATACCTGACGAATCACTTGTAGTGGGAATGACATCAACCGTAGTGACCCTTACTAGAATTGCCTCTATCCGTATCCACGCCGAGTATCGTCGAGATAGCTTCACAAAGCCACGGGCCCCAACTTCATGAAAGGTACTAGTCTTGCGTTGAAGTCGTTGTGATCTAAGAGAAGATCACAATCCGAATCAAATTCGGATCTAAAAATGGGTTCCACGAACTCGCTTCTTGGAAGCGATTTTCGTCGACTAATAGACGAAAACTTAACCCTCCACCTATGAGGATTGCCGGAGATCCAATCACCGGCAAGTAGGTCACTATCGGAGCACAAAACGTCGACCAAACGACCTCTCCACAAAGAGGATAACAAGTTGTCCAAAACTAGGTGGAAGAGATGGTCGGCCAAAGCTTGGCCGGTTGCTCCTTGGTCACTGGCGACCAAAGAAGGATCGCCGGAGGAGTCGCCGGTGGTTGGTGGATGGTCGGCGGCAAGGAGGAAGTGGTGGCAGCAGCTTGGGCAGTAGCACAAGGGCTGGGTGGCAAGGACTCCCTCCTTGTGTTGGGCGGCAAGAAGCAAGGAGGAGAAGGAGAAGAGGTGGGCGGCAACTCCAAAAATAACTTTAGGGTTTCACAAAACCCTTAAGCCATGTTTTTATAGAGAGCATATTCTCCTAATGGTTATTGGTTAATAATCAAAACCCGTTAACCCGCTTCAATAACTTAAGCTAAAATAAATCAAACCGTGTTGGTCTATTTTAAGTAAAAATGAACTGAACCAACTTTGGTTCATTCGTTTAAAACAAACCAAACCACTTTGGTTTACTTTCCACAATTGAATTAAAACCAAACCGATTTGGTTCATCCATCATGTCTTCATAAGATTCGGCCATCCATGCTTCTGATGCGACTGAAACAATTTCATACTCTTTCTTTGTTTGGTCCAACCAAACCAAGTCTCTCTCGATCTGAGAATCCTATATTCAAGCTCGTTTTAAATCCTTCGGATTACGCTTGTTGTGCGTATGACCAAATAGGTTTCCGATTTATGTTGGCCATCTATAATTAACCATTAATTATAGAACGATCATGAGTGCACCTAGTAGTACATCATGATCCCCAATTAATCGGAAAATCAACGGTTGATGCCAAAATCTTTTTTGAAACCCTTCAGTAGCTATAATGAATCGTGCCTCATTCCTTTCACTCATCTTATACCCACTTGGTTCAGGACATGATTTATTGTGTCAGTCCCCACTAGGCTGACTACGTCACACCTAGCCCAAGTATTTACTTCCTTGTCCTGCGGATTCTAGTTACTGCACATGTATCCAATAGTACCATACTCTAAACATGTAATGCTTTAGCCAAATACTTTAGTAACAACCTGACGAAAAGCCATAGGGTATACATCTCCTCACAAGGAGTAGTGAATCCTCTGTTGGCTATTCAAACACCTTCGGACACATCAACTTATGCCCAATCATCCCGGGTCTACATCTCCTCGGAGATGCTTACTTAAGATATCAAAGCATAAGTCTCCGTGACCAAGATGACTTGAACCTCAAGTCGAAGGAATATCACACTTAAGCTACAGTAAGGACTTCATTGACATATCTGTATATGTAGAGAACCATATGAAGTCATACAGTTGATCACTCCAATGAACTAGTTACCATAACTAGCATCCAAGATCAACTCCGGACATCCCAATGTCTCCAGCCAGTGAGAAACAGCTGCTTGGATAAATCAAAGAGTACACCTCGTGTCAGTTTCAACAGAATCGATGGCATCCGAATGCACCAATTCATCGACTAGGGATAATTCCAATACATCACAATTTCACATGTAGAGATACTCACTAGTTGTGATCCAATCAGAAATTCTCTCATGTTGTGAATTGTATTGCGGACATTCAATAAATGAGTTTAAGATCCAATCAAATACATGAAAACATGTATACTCAAATAGTGAATCTTCATTTATCAAATAAATGATACAACCATAAGGTGATTGCCTTAGGACACCTCTCATATATTACTAACATGGCTACATTTCTTCCAAGGCTTTTGAAATCTCAGGAGATTTTTTGGAGGTATCCAATCGAGCAGGAGCTTTGAAGATGGAATATACCCTTAACTTAGAGGTGTACATACAAAAGGTGTTGGCTACCTCTAAAGAAAAAGAAGATTTTCAACTAGCCTTTACCACCTACCAAGCTGCTGAGGAAACATGTTGGAAGGCTAGGGAGCAGGAAATGATAAATAAATTTAGCTCTAAAGCAGCTGACATCTTCATAATGGGCTTCGACGGGGCTGTGGAACAGTTCTCTGAACGAGGATATCCTCCACCAAGGGAGGATGTTGATTTCTTAGATATTACTAAAGCTCTAGCGAAATACCCTCCGAAGACTTTTGATGTATAACTATTTAATTCCATAATGTTAACTGTAACCTAACCGTTTGCCTTTTTGGTGTGCTGGGTATGTATCTTTCTTTTTCCCTGATACTGGTTAACCCGTGTGGTGATATTTTGATAGATCGTACTAGCAAACTGATTAGGATTTCATTTACCATTTCTATTCATACAATCTCTATTTGCATCAATTGCCTGGGATTATTAGGTATAACTTACATCAGATATTCCCTTTCTGTGTCAATCAACTGATACTCTGATGTTATGGAGGGCCTCACAAAATTCAGAGTTAGTGAGAAAATATCTCCGGGCCCATGCATATAACAACAAGGCTATGTGAGATCCAACCCCTCGAGGTTTCCCCTGACAGATTATAGCACTAGACTTAAATTGTATTCATCAGGTATCTCAACCATTAATTGGCATGACCCTTCACATCCCTCATTAATGCACAAAATGCTTCCCACACTCTTTCCTAAATTGCCCATCTTTGCAACCTATTCTCTCCCTCTTTTAATGCCTTCTCCTTGTCAACAAATGCACTCTCTTTCAGATTACCTACCTTCACACTCCTTCCTTGTTGACAGATTATAGCACAAGACTTAAATTGTATTCATCGGGTATCTCAACCATTAATTGACATGACCTTTCACATCCCTCATTAATGCACAAAACGCTTCCCACACTCTTTCCTAAGCTGCCCATCTTCGCAACCTATTCTCTCCCTCTTTTAATGTCTTCTCCTTGTCGACAAATGCACTCTCTTTCAGATTACCTACCTTCACACTCCTTCCTTTCTTCCATCTCTCTGAAGACCATCTGACTTATTAAATGGCTAACCTCTTTGGGCAAGGAGAGGCATCCTCCTCCACCAAGCATCCTACCACAAACCCACCTAAGCTTATTCCCTTCATCAAGAGCTGGTAATTTCCCAACGTAATTTAGCAAGGCTTCGTGAAGCCCATCGAGACCTTATAAGATGTCGTTTCTCAATCATGCCTTCTTTCGTCACTCCGCCCTATGACATTCCTTCTGAAGAGAAGATCATCCGCGAAGCTCCATAGTTTCCTTTCTTCTAAAATGTACTTTTTTTTCTTATGAACGTATCAAAGTATCTATATTTGCTTGTTTGATTTTGGAAAAATACAGTATAATACTATGACTACTTGCTCGGTAAACTTTTATGCATAACACAAAAACATCATCATCTAGTAACTAATGCAGTGTACCTTCTGTAGGGACCGATATGGTTGCGCTAGAGGAGGGGGGGGTGAATAGCAATTTTGCATTGCTTCGATGGATCGTGTCATGCTTGTCTACAAAAGCGTTATATGTAGCGGAATACAATACAAATAGAAATAACAACAAGAAAAACACAATACACAACAACAATTTAACGTGGTTCAGAACTAAGATTCCTACTCAATGGGTCGAGCTCTAGAGTCAGCTCTAGTGATACACACTACCACTAAATCTTCTCCTTCTCGGAACAATCCAAAGGTGGAGAAACCTCTTACAAGGTTCTTACAACAATAAGAAATAAATCAAGCAAATACAAGATACAAGCTAAATAAACAAGTGCAAACAAAAGAATGTGTTACAAGAGAGCTTGAGATTGCTTGTAGATTTGGTTGTTTTGGGACAACTTATGAGGATCTAGAACACAACAGTGATTCCTCTTCAAACTCTCCAAGAATCGATCCTTATCCTTCTCCTTCTCCCGTCGAGCTCCTTATAAGTCATGCATTGGGCTAGATTTCCACTTGGCAGTCGACTGCTCGTGTATCCATTGTCTCATAACGGATTGATCCACGTCAGATTATGACTCACCAGTCGACTGCTCTGACTCATCAGTCGACTACCCATAGCCATTAGTTGACTATTCTTACTCAACAGTTGACTGCGGACCTTTCTGTGCTCGTGTCCACAAATTCTAGTTGATTTCCATCCATAACGATCATTGCTCGATTGATCGGTCATTGCTGACTATAATGATCGATTACGGTATACACGATGGCGATCGAGCCTCCAGTCGACTACTGACCAATCGACTGGTTATAATCCTAGTCGACTGATCTGAGCTAACTAGGCTCCCGAATGTCAAACACTCGACCAGTCAACTAGTCCATAACCCCAGCCGACTGGTAAACCTCAAACATGAGGTTTAACCCAAGTATGATCCCCTCATACTTAATAGACCACCCTTAGCCTAGACCTAAGCCTTCTAGCCACCTCCATCAGCCTCACACCTATAGGATCCCTCTGAGTCATCTACGACTCGTTCATCCATACGCTAGCTTTCAGGTGCTTCCATCGGCTATGTCATGCTAACCGAGTCTACTTTGCCAAGGTACATTTGGACTTATGCTGCCAAGATAAATGCTTGGACTTTACGCTGCCAACATTGGACTTATGTTGCCAAGACTACATGCTTGGACTTTACGTTGCCAATATCCATACCCTTGGACTTTCCCATTGCCAAAGTTCACTTGGACTTTACGCCGCCAAGACTACACAATTGGACTTATGCCACCAAGACTATACCTTTGGACTTTCCATGCCAAGTACCCATGACTTGGACTTTCCATTGCTAAGTACCCATGACTTGGACTTTCTATTGCTAAGTACCCACTTGGACTTTCCTTGCCAAGTACCCATGACTTCGACTTTCTCATGCCAAGTACCCATGACTTTGACTTTCTCATGCAAAGTACCCATGACTTCGACTTTACCATTGCTAAGACTGTTTGGACTTTTCTATGCCAAGACCAATGCTTAGACTTTCCAATTGCCAAGTAATCATGACTTGGACTTTCTAATTGCCGAGTATCCATAACTTCCCCTCGAGTCTATATGATCAAACCATATTGTCAAACAATGGTCAAACCCATTGTCAAACACATTGACAATCTAATTGTCAATCTCATTGTCAAACATCAAAACCCTACTTGAGTCTCACAACGAGTTTGGTCAATCGTGACCTAGGTCGATTGCACCAACAATCTCTCCCATTTTTATGTTTGACAATACCTTTAAGTTAGGCTAACAATAATCCAAACTTAAACACTTTCAATGCCAAAGCATAGTAAAGGTTTATCTAACTTAAACCTCACTTCTCTCCCTTTAGCATACATCAAAAAGACCACCAAGGGTATCAAAAATGTTTCATCTCTCAAAGAGATCTTACTTCCTCCCTTTGGTCCAAAATCATCTAGGATACCTTCACTCTTCATACTGATAAGTCCCATATCACTAAATGAGAGACAAATCCAATTTTCCAATTCTCCTCCTTTTGTGAGCACAATGAAAGTTTCATAACACAAACCCTTCATTTCTCTCCGTTTGAGGAAAACCAATCCATCATCCCTTGATGGATAACTCCCCCTAAAGGCTTGTTCCCCCTTGACCATTGCACCAACAATGTCCTTGGAGAGTCCCTAAGCCTATAGGAACACTAAACAATCGAAATTAAGAGCAAAAGGTCAAAATTAAACTTTCACAACCCTTATTATTTGATACTCCACTCTAAATAGCTCTCCTAATCAATTTCCAATGAATTTTCACCCTTACAATTCTTTTCAAAGCATATCTTAGGGTTAGGAGACGTTAGGGTAGCCTAGAGTGGCTGATATTGGGATAAACAACCTTGTTCACCTGAAATCAGACTAGCAGTCAACTTGGTCAACAAATAGTCGACTATTACTAGCATCAGTCGACTGCCAGCATAAGGTAGTCGATTGCCTTACGTGAAATATGATGGGTGAAAAATAATTTTAAATTAAAATACTCATTAAATTACAATATTGATACAAAGTTCAAAAGCATTGAAAACTTCAATATTTTTATCTAACTTTGTGTCAACTTGTTCAATGGTGATTGATATCAAAAGATAGATGTCACCAAGGTTTTTCAAAATGATTTTGAAATATTTTTAAAATCTTATATTGAACCATGATCTATGGACTTAATGCACATGACTTGTACATAAGCTTTCCTCATGATTCTTCCATGTTATATGATGAGTTTGAGTTCATCTAGATGCAACATCTATGCACCTTGAACTTAACTCATTTTTCTAACATCTCACATGTATATAATGTGTCTCAATACACATACATGTCATCTTATAGTTCTTATGGGATGTGAATTTTGACAACTCTATTTGAAGCATTTATCTAGGCAACTCTATTTGATTCCCTTATCATGGGACTTCAAATCATGACATTGTCCTTAATTTCATTTTAATTAACCTAAATACATGAATGATGATCATGGCATAAATGATAGTATAATTAAATCATGTGTCAATAATCATGATGTCATGGCATAAAAATGAACATAAACACAAGCATGACATAAATCAACCTAAGCATATCATGACATTTTAAATGATTAATATGAACATGATGTCATGACATGACATATGACAAATAAAACATAACAAATATATAAAATACAAAGGTATAGAATACCTAATTTTTAAAGCCTAATTGTCATTTACTAGGATTATACCATTTTTGCCATAATAATCCAAATCCCCAAGTGTATCAAAAATCCAAAGTGACACACTATGACCTCTAAACATAATTGTGCCAATTTTGATTGATTTTTCAAACTTCTTAAATTCTATTGGCACATCCTAAAATCCTTTAGGATTGAGTCTCAATTTCATTTTCAAGGTATCACATAACCTTGAAAATGTCCTAAAGTGTCAACTCTACCATGGTTAGGTTAACTACCAATTCATTTAGGATTGATACACCCTAATCCATTTAGTGTGAAGGTATCATGCTCCTAGGAACCCAGTACCTATTGGAGCTCCTTGGATTAACTAGGTACTCACTAGGGATGATTTCCCTAGATATCTTCCTAATGACTCTTCTAAGCTTTGAATCCTTGGTCATTTGGGTCTTCTCAAGGTTAACCTTAGGGGTAAATCCCCTTGTAACCTTGTTAATGGCTTTCTAAGATTTCTTTGAAACCCTAGCCACTATACACTTATCAAGATTAGCCTTAGGGATGGCTTCCCTAGTAACCTTGACTTTCCTAGACCTAGGAGTGGTTTCATAGTTAAATGAAACACTATGATAGGTTAGCTTGACCTCCTTGGACATAAACTTGTGACTCAAGCCTTTCTTGCCCTTAGAGGGTTCTTGTCTCATAGATCCTAATTTTTAATCATTAGACCCATTAATTGAATTTGTCATTCTTCTAATGGTCTTTTCTAATTTCTCAAGCCCTAACCTCGAGACTTGATTTTCTAATACCAATTGCCCAATTTTTGAATTTTCATTCATTCTTTGGGCATTCATTTTCTTCTAGGCATATGCCTACCCTTATTAGGGTTAATGTCTAGATTCTTATTTTCTACCTTCCTATCCTTATGTAAGGTTGATCTATTATTATCCTTAAGTAAATTGACATGTTTGGCACCTAAGCAATAGAATCTATTTCTAGCATGCTTTTTGTCATGATGAATAGCAAGAAAATTATGACATGGTACATTTCTAGCATGCTTCTTATCATTAGTTAAAGAAAAAATATTATTTAAATATACTTTAGGGTTTGCCTTAGCTCCCCCTACATTTATAGCTCCTCCCTTGTCCTTCTTGGAGTGACTCCCCCTAGGACATTAACTCTTATAATGCCCTTTTTGTTGACAACAGAAGCATATGATATGCTCCTTGTTCTTGGAAATTGGGGTTTCGGCTTCCTTGACCTTTGATGTCAGTTGAACCTTCTTCACTCTTTTTGGGCACTTACTCTTATAATTCCCTTACTTCCTACACTCAAAACATGTTATGTGATTTTTATTTTTATTTAGCATGCTTGAGTTACCTATAGGGGAATCAGGATCTTGTCCTTCATGGGCTTCGGAGGTTGAAGGTTCCTCTTGCTCTTGCTTCGGCATTGAGGAAGACGGTCTCTCCTCCCCCTCAATCCTAGAGGTGGAGACTTCTTCTAATTCCTCTACCTCTTCCGACTCAGATGTTGAACACCCCTCAACTTCTGAATCTTCACATTCTTGAGCCGATGAGCAACTTGATTCTTCTTCGACTTTCTCCTCTACTTCTTGGGCCGATGAGGGTTTCTCATGGATCTCAATCAATTTGCTCCATAACTCCTTAGCATCCCCAAATGTTCCTATCTTGGACAAAATATCATTAGGTATAGAATTTGCTAAAATTATGGCTACCTCTATTTCCATTTTTGCTCTTGGCTCCACTTCTTCTTCTTGAGGACTCTTCCCTTGTCGCCCACCGGTGGTTCAAATCCATCCATGATGATGAATCAATTCTCAATGTTCATTATCAAGAAGTTTTCCATCCTTACCCTCCATTGATTAAATTCTTTAGCTCCATAGAGTTCATATGAAGGAGGCACATTGATGTCGTGTCCTAATCTAAAACTTGGCTCCATCTTGCCCTCTAGCACTTGCTCTCTTTGCAGTTAGTCCTTGAAGAGCGTCCATGTTTTGATACCACTTGTAGGGACCAATGTGGTCATGCTAGAGGGGAAGAATAGCAATTTCGTGTTGTTTCGATGGATCATGTCGTGCTTGTCTACAAAAGCATTATACGCAGTAGAAAACAATACAAATAGAAATAACAACAAGACAAATACAATACACAAGAGCGATTTAATGTGGTTCGGAACTAGGGTTCCTACTCCACGGGTCGAACTCTAGAGTGACCTCTAGTGATGTACACCACAACTAAATCTTCTCCTTCTCGGAACAATTCGGAGGTGGAGAAACCTCTTACAAGGTTCATACAACAATAAGAAATAAAACAAGCAAATACAAGATACAAGCTAAATAAACAAGTGCAAACAAAAGAATGTGTTACAAGAGAGCTTGAGATTGCTTGTAGACTTGGTTGCTTTGGGATTGCTTCTGAAGATCTGGAACACAACAATGATTTCTCTTCAAACTCCCCAAGAACCGATCCTTCTCCTTCTCCCGTCGAGCTCCTTATAAGACATGGACAATAAAATAGAGAGTAATTGGACAATAAAATAGTAAAGGTAAATGTAGTAAATAAGAAGAGTAACATTAAGAAAATGCTAAAAAGAAAAACAATGCAAAATTGAAATGAAAGAAGGTTAATCCAATCAATTCACTATTCAACTAATATCGATTTAACAATCCCTGATAACAATGCCAAAAACTTGATATGTGTTTTCTCTCAACCACAAGTACATGGTAGTCATCAAGTAATAAAAGGATATCGATCCCATAGGGACTGAAAATTGATTACTAGTCTACTAATTGAATCTAGATTGGTTAGACTAAGTCTAGTGTTTGAGAAATTTCCTAAACTAGAGTGTGAAGGTATAAAAATCAGAGAATAGAGATGGGCCAGAAAATTGGGAGATTCGTAAAAGTGGAAATCAAAGGTGCAAAGATGATTTTAGGATTTTAGTTTTACCTAAATGATAGTAAACATCAGGTCTATATCTAGTTCCTCATTCTCAATGTCTTCTTGTGTAGGTAAGCTATCCTATTTAATTTGATGTGAACTTTTGGAACTACACTGGCATATTTACTCCAATTGGATGTCTACTTTCAGAGCAACAAAACTCAAGGATTGCTTTCTTAAGGAGACCCCTATCACATGGACTCACAATTCTCAAGTTACCTTCTCCTACTATGTGTCCACCATTTGGAATAAATCTATGAAGTTCTATAAGAACCTATGGATTCTCGTGACAAATCGATCCACTTTTGTAGTCAATTCCTCCACGTCTCGATTCTCTATAGATCGAAGGATTGGGTTCACCTTTCAGTCTATCCCCTCACCCTTAGGATTTGACCTAGTGCTTTTGGCATCAAGATCGTGTAAACACAATAGATCCGGACAACAAACATTCATTTCTTTAAATAAGAAACAAGCATAGATGCATCCTTAATGAAAGCAATGTAAGCAAACATGAATTCACTACATAACAATGTTTATAATTCATAGAGGCTACTCCTTCATCCTAGAATCTCAGAATCTACTCCATAGATATGGAGTTGCAACCAAAAGAGATCGAAAAAAGAAAGATTACAATCGAAACAATCTGAGAAAGAGAGAAGAAAGCTTAATCTCTATTGAGAAGTGCCTTTTGTTGTAACTCGTCTTTAGATCTGGAGTGGTAGCATCAAAATCCCCTTCCGATCCAATCTTTGGAGCATTTTGAGGCTCTTGGATGGCTCTCCCCGTGATCCCCTTCTTCATATTGTCTTGTTTCCTTTTATACCTCTGTCTCCAGCTCACCCCTATCTACAAAATTCATCATTTCACCACCTAACACAGTTGTGCCTGCAGGCACGACCCCGCCGTGTTTCATTCTTGAATCTAAAACTACGGCAAAACATGGTTGTGTGTCAAAACATGGCCATATAGTGTCTTTGTTTGGAATTCTACTTCGGTCGGAGACATGGTCGTGTGTCAAAACATGACCCTACTGTGCCTTCTTCTAGAAAGTCCACAGTCGGCACAACCCTGAACATGACCTTGCTTTTGAAGCACGACCCTTTCATGGAGGTGGCTGAGCGCGAGGCACGGTCGTGCCAATGAGGCACGACCCCGCCATTTTTTTCACTAGGGAGGGCCTCTTTTTGATCCATTTTTTTTTATCAACACACTCGTGTCTTGAGACAAGGCCAGAGCATGTTCCTAGCAATCTTGGTTTTGTCTAAACTTCACTTTTCTTTAATTCTTCACCCCTATCATGTCAAATGAATGAAAGTAGATCTTTGAACAAAGAAAGTATCAAAATAATGTACGACCAGGGATAACCTACATGAAATGGCATGAAATATGTCAAGATGTGTGCTTAAATGATAATTAAAAATCTATATAAATTGTACTCATCACACTCGACTCTCCGAGCGCTCGTTCTCGGATCCTCGCCCCAAGCACCGCCTCCAATTGACTGATTAACCCCATCAGTCAACTAGCCAACAAAGCCTCTTTCCCAAGCACTGTCTTCTCGAGTGCTAAAGCCCTGAGTGTTCTTGACCACTTAAATCCTGAGCACATTCCCGAGACTCGAGTCCCAAGTGCCCGATGGAGCTTCTCACTTGTCCCAAGCGCCAACCTCCCGAGCACCAGCCTAGTCGACTGATTAAGACCATTAGTCGAATGGCTTTAACCAATCAAGTTGGCAGTCGAGTTATGAACTCAACACTTGCTCGAACACTATTACCAATCGACTGGTAAACTCTACCAATAGATTGATACCTCAGTCTCAGCCTAGTTTCAAGCCAACTCTTGCTTCACTTGATATCTGATTAACCTCAACCTATGAGGACCTTTCTCGTCCAGCATCTGATCACTCTTGATTTGTCAGAACCTCTCCTACTTAGCATCCAATCACCTTGACCTGTCGGGACTTCTCCTACCTAGCATCTAGTCATCATGACCTACCAAGACTTCACTTGCCTAGCATTCGATCACCCTGACCTGTCGAAACTTCACTTACCTAGCATCCAATCACCTTAATCTATTAGGACTTCACTTGCCTAACATCCGATCAATTTTGATCTACCAGGATTTTTTATCACCAAATATTCAGTCCTACTTGACATATTTGGACTTTTGATCTCATGACAAGTGTTCGGTCAATCGTGACCCACTTGGTCTTCACACATGCCAACCCCCTTGTTGGACTTCCGACTATTAAGTATTTGATCCTTCCTGACCCACTAGGTTTTCTATCTTGCTAACTGTCTATTGGACTTTCAATCTCCAAGTGTCCGACCCTCCATGACCCACTTAACTTTCTCACTTGTCAACTCCCTATTGAACTTTCTACCACCAAGTGTCCGGTTCTCCCTGATCAATTTGGATTTCTCCACTTGTCAAGTATTTGATCAACCTTGACTTATTTGACTTCACACTCAATCTTGACTTTACATGCATAATTGATCAACCTGATCCACTGATGGCTACACCAACTATCTCCTTCATCAGACAACCTCGAATGTCACATACCATCCTTCACTCATTATTAACCTATTATCATATTGTCAAACATCAAAATTCAAATCGATCCCAACTCAAGTTCGGTCAATCTTGACCTGAGACCGATTGCACCAATAGCTGAGTCGCCAAAATGAGAATATTAAAGTGAATATACATGTATATGAGGATGGACAGGATAAAAGAAATGAAAATATTAGAAAGAAAATGGAGGTTGCGCGCATCTATTGAGGAAAAATTTGAGGAGACACGTTTAAAATAATACGGGCATATACTTAGATAATCTACAAGTACTCTAGTCAAGCGATGCAAGATTATACTAAATATGCATATCAAATAAGAAAGAGAAAGATCAAAGAAATTTGATTTGTAATGATATAACAAGTTAAAATTAATTTATATATAGATGATGATATAATAGATGATCCATATAGATGACCCATCTAATAAAATAAGACTTGGTTGTCGTTAGCGGTGTATAATTCATAAACAGTATAGTAATTGTTAACCCTTTTAGTTTTAAAAGAATACTTTTGTTTTTTTTAGTTAAAAAAATACTTTGTTATAGATATACTCTTAATAATGCAATAGTATTCTTATTTGTTCAAGTAATTAAATTTTGACCCTTAGAATTTTTTTTGAAAAAAATGTTATGGTATGATCAAAGATATTTTAGATATGTAAAGTAATCTTTTATGCATTTCGAAATTTTTTTATCGATAAATATAAATGTATTAAATTAAATAATTAATATTATAAGTCCTTAAGACGCAAGGAAAAAGACTGCATCAGTATTCTTTCCTTATCTATCTGTAACATTATTATATTACAAGTTGTCCATCAAATTTTATAAAATATATATTGAATGTTTATATAATGTTTGGATATCTGAGTGCAATACGCATAAAATTCTTAAAAAAAAATATTTTAATCTTATAAATAACCTTCTCTAACGATGTATGATAACCTTCAAAAGTTATGAAATTTTCAAATCGCAAGTGAATCCTATCCTAAGTCCCACGGAATTTTTTTGTGCATCCACTTGTAAACACTTTTAAATGTAATCATACTGTGTAATTTCTAATCATGACCTGATATGTGTCTGTATTATGCTTCTATAGTTGTACGTGAAAAATAAATTGACATGAGTTTCCATAAAGTGGTTGCGTCTATCCATTTTCTAAATAATGGATTTGATGTTTATTCAAAAAACGCACCTAACCAAAATATAAAGGAGTATTTCAAAAATGTTCTACATTTTCAAATTGTCTTATAAAATAATTGTATTAGGCTTCTAGGCCAAGGAATGCATAAATTTATTTGACATTAAAAATCACATTTTATACTCAATCGTCTAATATTTTAATAAAATGATCTTTAATGTGATGATTTATTTTATTATATATCGGTGAGTCTTCCTTTCATGGTTTTCACTCCTGTCAAAAGTCACTCCCGTATTTAAGGTTTGCTGCATGTATTCACTTAATCCAAATATTAAGCAAGCATTTGATTCATTGGGTTTGTTATCACACCCTCTTATATTTATAGCAAGTCTTCAGTATATTCAGTATTCTGCTAAATTACATTCAAAGCAATAGGTTGCTTCAATGGTGGATCTTCCACAAATTCCATTAATATTGTAGGTGTCAAATGCAGTGATTGTTGATTATTATCTGGTTCTTTTTATTAGAAACTTCACTTTGCATTAGTAGTTATTGAATTTTGTTTAATTTATACTTTTGGTCTATATACAACTTTAGACTTGGGTGTTCTATTTTGATCTTTTAGTTTTTTGCAGATAATATCTCTGTGTCTCAACATCCTTCAATAAATGCAGTATTTTGGGTCCATATCATACTCTACCCCATGAAAGTATTCTCCATTTGGTATCGAACTTTTACACCCCTCGCTATTTCATCTGCCACGTCTATTTCCATTAATTCTCGTGCAAAAGAAATTTATGTTTTCGTGTGGATGTTTAAATTCTTATGTATTAGCTTTTCTATTTTCAAAGCAATTCAAAAATATTTAAATAAGTTTCTCAGGCAATGTTATATTTAAATAATAAAAAACAAATTTTTTTTTAAGGAATAGAAAATAATTTTTAAAACTCAAATTGTTTTTCAGGCAATAAACGGAGCATGATGTCACGGTGAGCTGGAAGTTAAGCAGACCCAGAGATATTTTTAATAATCGATTTAATTAATATCTATTAAAAAGAAAGACTGAAAGTGGTCGTCGCCCAGCCAAATCCACAGCGAACGAACAACTTGTGCATCGTTCCAAGTCGCAGGCATCAGGCATGGCTATCGAAACAGCTGTGGCAACTGCTGCGGCTCGCTTGGCGGTCTGGGTGGCAGATCTCCTCCAACTCAACAGGAGACTCAAAGAATTAATTGATGATATTGAAGGGAGGATGGTGATCCTCAAGGATTTGTCAACAATTATTGACAAGGTGATCCAACATTTCGAGGCCTGCTCTGTGAGGGATGAGGACGAGAAGAATATGCTGAAGGATCTCAAATATTTGGCCTACGATCTGGAGGATACTGTGGATTACTACGGCACTGAAGCTTTGCGGAAGCAAAGATCAAGGGGATATTTCATGCCGGTGCGTGATTTCTTCTCATCTGATAATCAACTTGTTTTTAAGAGCAGGATAAGTGGCATGATAAAAGCGGCAACAGAGAGACTAGATTCTATTTTGCTACGAAAGGGTATTCTTCATAGTTTGCTACCGGCCACTATCCAGATGTCATCAAGTGACTACAGAGAGATCCACCCGGGCAATAGCTTTTTCATAGGGAGAGAAACAGAGAAAGAGGAGATTGTCAGCATGTTAATAAATGATGATGAAAGCAGCGACGGTACAATGAAGGTCATCGCCATTGTCGGAATGGGTGGCATGGGGAAAACCACACTCGCTCGACATGTTTTCGATGATAAGAGGGTAAAAGCTCATTTTGAAAATTTTTGCAAGTGGAAAACTGTCGGACAAAAATTTGATCCTACAGATATAATGAAATCTGTTTTAGAACTGGTTACTGGTGCATCAGTCGACATTTCAGAACCAGAGTTAAAAAGAGAGAAACTGAAAAATGCATTATCTGGGAAGAAATTTCTGCTCGTCTTGGATGACATGTGGAATGAAAATGAATTCAAGTGGGGGGAATTGAAAACGGCCTTCACATCTGTGGCAAGAGGAAGCAAAATTTTAATGACTACCCGTAGCCGAGAGGTCTCTGCGATAATGGGTTCATTCAAGGCCCACCCAATACAACAGCTACCTGAAGATGATTGTTTGTCTTTGTTTCAGCAATTTGCATTTGGAGGCGAAGAAGCAAATGAGAACTTGATGGAAATTGGTAGAAAGATTGTTAAGAAATGTGGTGGTATGCCTTTGGCTGCAATATCTCTTGGTAGCATGCTCCATAGTACTCGAGATGAAATTTATTGGTCCTCAGTGTTAAATAGTGAAATATGGCAACTTGAAGATGAGAAGCAAAAAATCTTATCTGTGCTCAAGTGGAGCTACGACGCTCTCCCTCCACAGTCAAAGAAGTGCTTTATATTTGGCTCCCTATTCCCAAAGAACTATGTGATGGCAAAGGATGAGTTGATTCAGCTGTGGATGGCAAATGGTTTCATACGTTCAAAGGATAATTTTGATGCCGAAACAGTTGGCAACCGTGTTTTTAATGATCTAGTATCGAGGTCATTCTTTCTCTCGGCACCTTCTGAGAACTACGATGATGATTGTGATGAGTGCACTATGCACGACTTGATGCATGATCTGGCACAATCAGTATCTGAAGGTGAATATTACAGTCTTGAATTTTCTCAGATAAATAATGATATTCAAAACAGAACATATCATTTGCGTATGTTTAGATGTGCAATTTTATCAAACCATTTCCAGAGGCCTTTGTACTTACGCACCCTGATATTGAGAACTTGTGAGTTACATCAAAATACCAAACTACTTCAGCTCATCTTCTCAGAATTGAAATTCTTGCGGGTGTTAGATTTAAGTGGAAATTTCATTAGAAAGGTGCCAACATCTATAGGAAATTTGATACATTTGAGATATCTCGACTTATCTGAGAATAATTTTAAAGTTCTACCTGACACCATAACTGCTCTTCAGAATTTGCAATATCTCGATCTCAATTGGAATGATGACCTTCGAGGGTTACCCAAAAAATTGAGGAATTTGCAAAGCCTTCGGTATCTCGATTGCAATTATTGTGATAGTTTGACTCACATGCCCCTTGGGTTGTCACAACTGACTTGTCTTAGAAGTTTGCCATGCTTTGTTGGTGGGAATAGATTTGACTCATGCTCAATTGCAGAACTTGAGGGTTTGAAGCTTCGTGGGAAAATGACCATCAAATTTTTCCAAAAACTGAGGAATTATTCTTGTGGCGGAAGAAAAGTTTTGAAGAACAAAGATTTCAATGAATTATCCTTATCTTTTAATGATTCGCCAGATTCGGTGATTCCTGACGGTTCCGAAACTAATGACATGAGCATGCTGGATGATCTTTGCCCCAACACGGGTTTAAAGAAGTTGAAGATATCCTACTACGGGAGCCGACAATTTCCGACATGGTTGATGGAATCACAGTTACCAAATTTGATTGAAGTTACTCTCGAAGAGTGCGATGTTTGTGAGCATATTCCTCATTTTGGAAATCTCCAATATCTTAGAAAACTTGCCATAAATGGCATGCCTGGGGTGAAACGCATGGGTGCTGAGTTCCATGGGCACGGAACAATCAGAGGCTTTCCTTCCCTCCAAGAGCTCCAGTTGCTAGGCATGACTGATTTAGAGGAATGGTCGTCAGAGTCTGATGGTGTCGCTGAGTTGTTCCCTTCGCTAAAGAAATTGAAGATTTGCGTTTGTCCAAAACTGAAAACCATGCCAAGGCTTCCAAGAATCGAACATTTTGATCTATATCACTGCAGTGAGAGCCTACTCTCATGTGTTGGAAGAATGACTTCTCTTTCTCATCTCTCATTGGAGTCCATGAAGGGCATGACATCTCTTCCCAGTGACTGCGTAAGAAACCTCACATCCTTGACGACACTGAAAATTAAAAGCTGCAAGAAACTCCAATTTCTTCCTTGGGATGAAATGCAGTCTCTAATCTCATTGTCCATCAAGGAACGTAAAAATTTGACATCCTTAAAGTTCGAAGTGGGTCGTCTAGGCACACTTGGATATCTCTGTCTCAGTAACTGTGAAAGTCTAGTGTCGCGACCAGAAATATTTGTACAAATCTTGAATTCGCTACAAAGGTTTGACATAGATATCTGTCACAAGAATGTCAATTTATGTGGGCAACTGCAACACTTTCACACACTCGAACATTTGTCGATAACTGATTCTCATAATTATATTTATAACATCAGGAAGGAATTCAATGGCACATCATTAAGTATTTGCTGCTGTGATGAATTGGAATCCTTGATGTCAGAAGAACCATCAACCAGTGTGCTAGAAAGTCTATACATAGAAGAAATCCCCAATCTCTCGACCTTACCTAAATGGCTACTGTATCTCGGATCACTTCGTCGGCTATCGATCGAAAACTGCTGCCCCCAGTTAAGACCACTCCCAGGGTATCTGCAGAACCTCCGTTTGCTAAACTATTTGGACATTCGAGGGTGTTCCCCACAACTAGAAATACTTGTAGAAATCTTTAATTTGCTGCCAAAGTGTGACATACATATCTGTCACAAGAAAGTGAATTTACATTGGCAACTGCAACACTTTCACACACTCGGACAATTGTCGATAACTGGTTCGCATAATGATCATGCCTATAGCATCTGGCAGGAATTCAATGGTGCATCATTAAGTATTTGCTGCTGTTATGAATTGGAATCCTTGATGGCAGGAGCACCATCAACCAGTGCGCTAGAAAATCTATTCATAAAAGAAATTCCTAATCTCAGGACCTTACCTGAATGGCTACAGTATCTCATATCACTTTGTCGGCTATCGATCTGCAACTGCCCCCAGTTAAGATCGCTCCCAAGGTGGCTGCGGAACCTCCCTTTGCTAAACAATTTGAACATTCAAGAGTGTTCCCCACAATTAGAAAGCAGATGCAAAAGGGAGACAGGCAAGGATTGGCCGATCATCTCACATGTGTCAAATATTTTTATCTATCCAAAAGGTACTATTGAAATTAGTCATTTGTCGTGCAACTCTAGTTGATTCAAGTCACCTTATTCATCTATTTATAACAGGTGACTCTCAACATAAATGGTGCTTACAAAGAAGATAAGGAAGGAGACATGTGAATACAATTCCAGTTGACTGAAACCGAACTTATTCTTTTTTACAATATATAGGTTGGAGTCCTTGAACAAATAAACCCTGAGCTATATCTCTTTTTATTATTCCCATGACATATAAAATAAATGTGTGCATTCTAATTAGGATCATATTAACGCTTATCGCCTCCCTTTTTATACCATACAACAATAATTTTTCTAGTATTATAAATATTTACGCAAAGATCAAATTATTTTTTGTACTTTATGCTCCGAAGGATTAATGCTTTTGTCAATATAATATTTTTTAGGTGAAACAGAGGAATATCTTGAATAATTAATTGAGAAATAATTGTACGTTACTTGGGTTTTGAGTTTTAAGACTTTTTTTCTCTCCCAACTGTTTTACTATCATTTAGTTTGATATACCTTTTATTGCATTATTGTAATTATTGAGTTTTTTGTTGTTATTATTGTTGTGTGATCAACTGCTCACCCTAATTTGTTACTAATTTAATTATCTCCATTATATTGTTTTTTCTATTATTTTTGCAGTTACAGAGATTGACGGAGCTCAAATTTGTGGACCATTTGAAATGCTCTACAAAGTCAGTCGCACATAGATCGAGAGGTAAGATACAAAATCATTCAGTTTAATAAAGTAGATGATGATTCTCTAATATGGATAATTGTAGGACTTAGCATTGTTTGAATTGATATACTCTGCTCCTTTCTTTTTCTACAATCTGATTAATTAATTTATTTATTTGAAAAATAATAGAATTTTCAAACTTGTCCACAGATGCAAACCTGCAGCTACCAGGAAGAGAGAAGAGTGAGTCGATCTATTTGATGAATATAATTTTTAAGCTTATTTTGTGCATCATTAAAATTATAAATATTATTGTGAATGAACGTGTAAAAATAAGAGAGCAATGGAATATATATATATATATATATAGTATCGATTTTGCACTCAATGGGGCAGGTTTATTTGCAAGTTGTGTAAGTTTGAATGAGTTTTATTTGGTGGATTATAACTTGGTTATGTTCCAATCTTATATACAATTATGTGTCGTTCAGGTTCTCTGTTATGAGATGCATCTATTTTACGCAATGAATTGGAGATTTATTCACTTTTTAAATATATAATGCATTTATAAAAGATAAAACACATAAAATGATACATAATTTGAAAAGTTAACTTATATTTTGATACTAATAGCTTGTAAATTGAGATTTTATTTTCTAGCTCATCCGGTAAGTGTGTTGACAAAACCTAATGCTCGGGCAGGTTATCTAAATGAGTCGTAGAATTGAGTGAGTATGATATTCACTATAAACCTCGTACCGCTATCAAAGCCCAATCCCTAGCTGACTTTCTAATCGAGATGCCACTCCGTCCCGAAAGTGACTCGACTAAAGAAAGGGAAGGAACAACTGTATGGAAAATCTTTGTAGATGGGTCATCAAGAGCCGAAGGAAGTGAAGTAGGGATATTATTGGTCTCTCCTTTGGAAGAAGAAACTTGCATCTCCTTACGATCGGGATACAAGGCCTCCAATAATAAAGCTGAGTATGAGACTATCTTGGCCGGGTTATAGGCAACTCAGGCGGTAGGAGCTGAGGTTGTTGTGGTATATTCAGATTCTCAATTGGCCATCTTTCAGATCCAAGGTACTTTTGCTCTATGAGAGAAAAGATTAAAGATATATTTCTTTGAGAAGCTAAAGTCTCAATTCTGAGAACTACAACTTCAACAAATTCCAAGAGAGGAGAATATGAAAGCGGATGAATTGGCTCGATTAGCTAGTTTAATAATAGAATGGGCATCCCGAATTCCTTTATGCTTGGAGATCTCGACGCAAGAATCGGTTTATAATGTAGAGGAGGTGTCCGCTGAAGAGAGTTGTACATCTGATTGGAGAATAGATATAATGACTTATATACAACAAGGAAGCCTTCCTTAGTGAAGAGAACAAAACGTTTTCTTCTTATTAGGGAATTCTATATAAAGTATCATTTGGTAGACCTCTATTAAAGTGTTTAAGAAAGGAGGATGTTGAGTGGATACTTAGAGAAATTCATGAAAGATGTTGCAGTAGTCACTTAGGAGGGCGTTCGAACTATCAATTTATACATAATCTTTCCTTCTTCTACAAAGGGTTGAAAGAACGATATTTCTTTGCCTAGCTTCCTACACTCCTATTTCATTCCGACCTCTGGAAGACAAACATGTCGAACCTTCCCCGTTCCTGGAGAGTCGACTACAATGCCCTTTTGCAGAGGTCAAGAGAGTTCTTCACGACCATCAATATAATTCTGACATTTTGCTGGGTGATCACCTCCTAGGGCATTTTGAGTATCCCCTTTTATCATAGATGATGTCGTTATTCTAGGTGGTGTCCTATCATAAATATTTTTGCAAGATTGTAGTTATGGCTAACACTATCATTTCCTTTCCTTGTAACAGACGAGCTAATGCATAGGGCGATGATGAGTCTTATAGAGGCTAGGGCAGAAAAGGAGAAAAAGAAGAGAAAACGGGCTGAAACCACAGCTCATTCTTCGACTCCTTCCCCTAAATCTATCGCCGAGGTAATTTCTCTGCCTCTAGAGGGACATGATACCCCCGACCTCTCTCATTTACCCCTCCCTCCTTCTCAAAGGAGGTCACCACGGTTATTGGAGGGTCCTTTCACTCATATCCAACCCTTATCGCCTTCCTCCCCTGATCCTCCTCCTCTTCATCGTCGTCGCTTTCGCCCTTACAATCTTCCCTCCCCTGTCTTAGAAGAGGATCTACTCGTATCTATGTCATGGACTTGGAAGTTAAATTACGATGGTATGCCATTGGAGTTAAACCAATAATTAAATTTGGAGATACAAAATTTGCTAGATGTATAAAATGTTTCATGAGGTATTTCTTAGATATTTGTGATATTGCACGACATGCATGGTATTTTGATTTTATGTGTTGGATCAGTTGACTAGGTTTTTTTCTATATAAAAAAATTGTTAACCTATAATTAAGCTTATGCGTAAATTAAACATGTGTAAAAAAGGATTAATTAGTTGAGTTTTGTGATATTATGTGAGCTAATTGAAATTGCACTTTAAACAATTAGTGTAGATTGTTGGTGCAATCGATACAGGTCATGATTGATCAGATTCGAGTTGGACTCGAGTAGTATTTTGATATTTGACATTAATGTTTGACAAAGGAGTTGACCATTGTTTGATAATGGATTGACTAGATGGTTGACTTGGGCTTGATCATATGATGGAGAAATCCAAGTCTTGTGTACTTGGCATGGAAAGTCCAAGTCTTGGGTATTTGGCATGGAAAGTCCAAGCTGGGTCTTGGCAAGGAAAAGTCCAAGCTTGAGTCTTGGAAATTGAAAAGTTCAACATGGGTTGGCAAGGAAAGTCCAAGTCATGAGTACTTGGCAATTGGAAAGTCCAAGGGTTGATAATTGGCAGCATAAGTCCAATGGTTTAATTTGTCGGCGTAAAGTCCAAGCGGTAGTCTTGGCATCGTAAGCCCAAATGTGTCTTGGCGGTGTAAACCAACTTAGCATGACAATAGCCGATGGAAGCACCTGAAGGCTAGTGTATAGATGAATAAGTCATGGATGACTTGGAGGGATTAGGTTTAGGCTAAGGGTGGTTTAGCAAGTATGAGGGCATCAACTTGGGGTTAAACGTCATGGTTGAGGTTATCAGTCGACTGGGACTTTAGACCAGTCGATTGGTCAAGTGTTTTGACACTTGGCGGTAGGAGTTGACTCGACGATGGGATTATGACCCACGATCGCGGTGATCAAGTCGGAGCGTGGCCCCATGGCGCGTGGCCTTGGCAGTCGACTGCCAACATTGGACAATTGACTGATGGCTTGATCAGTCGACTGACGTGGAGGTCAGTCGACTGATGGTCGAGGACACGAGCATAGAATGTTTCCGAGTCGACTGCTAGGGTTTGACAGTCGAATGGAGGCATGATCAGTCGACTGATGGTTTATCCGTTGGAACTTATCTAATATGGATTAAGTCGTTGTCTCACAACGGCTACAGGAGTAGTTGACTGATGGTCTCGAGAAATTGACTGTTAGGCGGAATCCAGCCCGAGTTGCAGCTTTAAAAGGAGCTCGTGGAGGAGGATTTTGGCATGGTTCTTTAAGGTGATTTAGGGCTATTTACTGGTGCAATTAAGGGTCTCCAAGTGCAGCTCAACCAACTAAATAAGCAAGCATCCAAAAGCATATTTGTAAAGTTTTCTTTACGTATTTTTGTGTATTTCATTTGTATTTGATTGTATTCATTGTATTACTTATTGTAATCACTTGTATGAGGTTTCTCTGCCTCCGACTTGATGTCGAGTAGGAGTGTTTTTGATTATTAGTGGTGTTTGACATCGCTAGTCCGAGCCCAACCCGTGGAATAGGAACCCTAAGGTTCAGAACCACGTTATATTGGCGTGTTATTGTGTTGTGCTTGTGTTTGTGTGTTTGTATTTTTGTTATTGCTTTATTATCTTTGTTTCCGTTGCGCTAATGAAAATTGTAGCATGCACGATCAAATTCCATCATCGTCGAACGAACACGCTATTCACTTCTCCTCTAGCGGTCACGGACGTTCCTACATAGATGGTCAATCGTTTAAGTGTTACGTGATGTGGTTATAAAACATAGTGCCCTATAATCAAACTTATGCGAAAAAATAGGTCAAAGGAGATTGTTGATTTTTGTGACATTAATTAAGATTGTGATGTGTTAATTAATTATTTTATGGATCGGTGACCGACGACCAACGGCCGACCGACGATCAATCGACGGCGACTGACCGGCGGCCAACCGCCATCAATTGTCGATGCAATTGTTGTAATTATCGGTGGTCACTCGCTGCCATCTCACTGGACGACAAGACGATCATCTCAATCGGACGACCATAAATAAATATGTTTCACAGTAAACGTAGTCTTATAATTGAATGGATAATATAGTAAAATATTAAATTAGATGATACTTTAAAATTTCCAAACAAACAAGTTTTGATTGCATTACTTCGGATTAAACTAAACATCATACGTTATGTTTCATTCCTCATAATCTTGGTAATGTGATTACTTAGTAATCACATAACAAAAGTTATACATTATAATTTGAACCAAACACATCTTAAAAGTATTGTCCATCGCGAGGAGATGATAAGAAATTTAAAAGTATTATATGCATGACTTCTAAAAGAATTTTTAGAAGTTGTTCCATAATTTATAATTAATTTATTTATTTATAAAAAGAGGTCCTAAAAAAATTTTCTTGGACAAAATAAAAAATGGAATATTTATTTGATCCCACAAGTGTGGTTATATAGATATTTTTTATACTAGAGTTTTTACTGTGGGTATAAAGGGATTAACTAAACTAACTCAGTTTCTTTGATAGAAATATAATTGATGAAATTATAAATGGGGTTATTGTTGCAAGTTTATTTATAGGGGAAGGAGTCAAATCTATGGGAGGTGGATAAATTTCTTCTTATCTATTTTATTTATTTATTTTATGCATCAATATTTTTATTCTTTTTTTATAATTTATTTTTAATTTAAGAATTTTCTATTTTTATTTTTAAATCATGTACATATTGCTTTTTAATTTTTTTTTATTCGGCCATAAATACACAAAAAGTGTTAATTAATTATCTTATGGAGGATGGGACTTGTGAGCAGCTTCAACCAAAACTGAGATGGTGCCATTGATCATGAAACAAAGCTACGGGAGCTGAGAAAGAACGTAACAGAACTGCAGGCCATGATCTCAGCTACGGGAGAGAGAGAACTGAACATAAATTAAACCAAAACATAAAAGAAGAGAAAACAAGAGAATTCATATCACTTAGGTGCTTTGACGGAGCAGTTTGGGAGCAGAGAAATCGTGACTAGAGGAGTGAGTGAGGCTCACCTGGCTTCTACTGATCATGCGGAGATGAAGAATTCTTTGCAAGAGCTTACATCATTGGTTAGGCAGATGACTCTGAATCAAGCAAGCCAACCTTCTACAGTACCTGTGCATTCTATGAGGGTTTTGTGATATTTGTTTGAGTACAAAGCATCCTTCTGATTCATGTCCTTCTCTCCAGCAGGATGAAGCAGTGGCGATAGCAAATCAGTTTCCTTCTAAACCTTAGTATCAACAACAACAACAATATCATCAGCAGCAGTATCCCAGATATGATCCGATATATGTCTACTACTTATAATTCGGGATGGAGAGATCAACCAAATTTGAGGTATGTGAATTCATTTCATCAGTATCCATTTCAGCCATGGCCAACATTCCAGAGGCCTCAGGCCATTCAGAGTAATCCAGTTCAGATTAGAAAACCTCATTGATCGATCAGGGAGTCTTCGATTCAAAATTGGAGGATCTTATGCAACAACTTTTGGTACAGTAGAAGACAGATGCATCCATTCAGAGCATGGAGAGATAGATTAGCCAGCTTGCATCTAACCTTAATTAGTTGTCGTCTCATGGGTCTAGTCAACTACCATTGCAGACCATTCCAAATCCTAAGGGAAACATCAGTGCAATTACATTGCGGAGTGGCAGAGCTACTTTGGACCCTGTAGCACCAGTTTCAAATCTAGTTGTTGTTCCTAGCAGTGCAGACCAGAGATTAGAGCAGGATCCACAGCCACGACGATCAGAGTCGCTAGTTCCATTACTCTTCCCTTAGAGGCCAGTGCAACCTAGGAAGAGGGTTGTTGAAGAAAAGGCTAGGGAATTCCAGTAGTTAGTATATTTGTTCATCAAGGTGGAAGTCAATGTCTTTTTGTTGACAATGATCGAGCAGATTCCCAAGTATGCCAAGTAGCTGAAAGGTAATGAGTTGATTAGTGTGGGAAAGAACGTGTTAGCACTTATTCAGCCTTTGCCCTAGAAGTGTGAGGATCCAGGTGTTTTCATTGTACCTTGTGTTATTGGGAGCTATGTCTTCGAGGATGCGATGTTAGATTTGGGAGCTTCGATTAATGTGATGCCATGGTCGATCTTTTCGTTCACTTGGTATTGGACCCTTAATTCCTACAAGAGTGGTGATTCAGTTAGCCAACCGTAGTCAGGCCAATCCAGCTGGGGTGATAGCGGATGTGTTGGTTAAGGTAAGAGAGCTTATATTTCCTGTAGATTTTTATATTCTTGATATGGAGGGGGATACACAGCATAGAAGAGCTCCACTCATTTTGGGCAGACCTTTCCTCAAGATTGCCAAGACCAAGATTGATGTGTGTGCAGGGACTCTTTCTATGGAGGTAGGAGATACTGTGGTTCGGTTTAGTATTTTAGACACTATGAAGCACCCGATGGAGGATCATTTTATTCTTAGCGTGGATATAGTTGATGAGCTGGACTGCATGGATTTTATTTCTGAGTCTGTTTTTCATTTGGATATCTCTGTACCTTCTACATTCTGTTATGATTGTGTTGATTCTGATGATTCAAATGTTGTTGATGATATGTTGTTAGGACCTATCTGTGGGCCCTTTTTTGTTGACAAGGATATGGAATGTGTAGGGATTTGCGCTCTTGAGGTAGTACCCCAAGAATCACTTCCATCAAACGTGCAACCACTGAAGCTTGAATTGAAACCTCTTCCTGAGCATTTGAAGTATGTGTACTTAGATGAGGACGAGCAACAACCCGTTATTATTGTCTGAGATCTGGAACTAGAGCAGGAGTAAGATTAGTAGATCTTTTGAGGCAGCACAGAAAAGCGATCGGGCGGACCCTTCCAGATATCCTTGGTATCTGTCCTTCTATTTGTATGCATAGGATTCACTTGGAAGAGGATGTAAGACCAGTTAGACAACCACAGCGATGGCTTAACCCACTGATTCTTTATGTGGAAAAGAAGGAAGTGACGAGGCTTTTACAGGCTGACATCATTTATCCTATTTCAGACAGCAAGTGGATAA
Source organism: Wurfbainia villosa (assembly GCA_025175895.1). NCBI lineage: Eukaryota > Viridiplantae > Streptophyta > Magnoliopsida > Zingiberales > Zingiberaceae > Wurfbainia > Wurfbainia villosa. The sequence continues at coordinate 7,111,475 of CM045998.1, read as the reverse complement.
GCCCTATTCAAGTGGTTCCGAAGAAATCTGGTATTACAGTGGTTGCTAATGCAGAGAATGAGTTGATTCCCACCAGAGTTTAGAATTCGTGGAGAGTTTGTGTGGATTATAGGAAGCTTCATCAGGCTAGCAGAAAAGACCACTACCCATTGCCTTTTATTGATCAGATGTTAGAGAGGTTGGCGGGCATGTCACATTATTGCTTCTTGGATGGTTACACTAGTTATTTTCAGATTTGTATTGCTCTAGATGATCAGGAGAAGACTACTTTTACTTCCCCTTCGGGACGTTTGCATATCACCGTATGCTTTTTGGAATTTGTAACGCTCCCGAAACATTCCAGCGATGCATGGTGAGTATTTTTGGTGATTTATTAGAGCATTGCATGGAGATCTTTATGGATGACTTTTCATTTTATGGTTCTTCTTTTGATTCTTGTCTGGATAATTTGTCGAGAGTTTTGAGTAGATGCATTGAGACTAATTTGGTTTTGAATTTCGAGAAGTGTCATTTCATGGTTAAGCATGGGGTAGTCTTAGGTCATATCATCTCTGTGAATGGTATTGAAGTAGATCCTGCTAAAATTCATGATATATCTTCTTTATCTTACCTTGCTTCTATGCAGGAAGTTCGTGCTTTTCTAGGTCATGTAGGTTTCTACAGACGCTTTATCAGAGACTTCAGCAAGATTGCCCTTCCCTTGACCAATTTGTTATAGAAAGACAAGATTTTTTAGTTTGACCAGTGGGGCAAGGGCTCATTTGATCTGCTTAAGCAAGCTCTGATATCAACACCTTAGACCACCAAATTGGACTCTTTCATTCGAGTTGATGTGCGATGCTTCAAATAATGCCATGGGAGTTGTCTTGGCACAGAGAGTGGATGAAGCATCTCATGTGATCTGCTACGCCTCAAAGACTTTGGATGTTGCAGTCCAACTACACTACAACAAAAAAAGAGCTCTTATCGATTGTTTTTGCTTTAGATAAATTTATATCATATTTACTCTGTTCTCATGTGGTTATTTTTTCTGATCATGCATCTTTGAAATTCCTCCTAAAGAAGCCCGATGCAAAATCGAGACTGATTAGATGGATGCTTCTGCTTCAATAATTCGGCGTGGAGATATGTGATAGGAGCGGGAGAGAGAACCTGGTAGCAGGTCACTTGAGCAGGATTGTGAGGAAAATCGAGCCCACCCCCATAGCAGATTCGTTTCTAGATGAGCAACTTTGTCACCTGCAAGGTAAGTCACCATGGTATGCAGATCTGCAAATTATTTAGTTTCCCATGCTATACCCTCGCATTTTACTCATGCACAAGCCCAGAAATTGAAAAGTGATGCTAAGTATTATGTATTGGATGATCCTTAACTCTAGAAATTTTATAGTGATCTGATCATTAGATGATGTGTACCTGATTATGAGTTTCATTCCATACTTACCTTTTGCCATTCTCTGGGTTGTGGGTGGCATTTTGGACCCCAGCGGACTGCTAGGAAAGTGTTAGAGTCTGGTTTGTATTGACCCACCTTGTTTCATGATGCCTATGAATTTTACAAATCTTGTGAACGGTGTCAACGAACAGGAAACATAGGACTTAGAAATGAAATGTCTCAATAATCTATGATATTCTGTGAGATTTTTGATATTTGGGGTATTGATTGTATGGGTCCATTTCCAGTATATTTTGGATTTTCATATATTTTATTGACAGTTGATTATGTTTCCAAATGGGTGGAGGTCATTCCCACCAGGACTAATGATTCTCCAATTGTTGTGAATTTTGTTAGGTCTCACATATTTTGCAGATTTGGTGTAACCCCCCCCCCCCTTGATACACTAGTAAGGGAGGTGTTACTACCATACTTTATCTTACTCTTTGCGTGATTAGGTAAAGCATGACTCAGTCATTCCATAAACTCACATGCACTATTTATAAATTAACTAATACCTGATTTAAATAGGAGAGTGTCAAAAACTCGTAACAAGATCTAAACATGGATTTCTAAACAAGTATCATAATTTATACTCTTAACTTGAAACAGCGGAAGCTAAAGAAATAAATCAACTACATTGACATGTTGACCCTGGGATATTACACAAGTTCTTAACATATCTAGGCATGCACATAAGTTCTAACATACAACATTCTTAAGTAACTCAACCTCATGCATGGCGATAGTAATAATATGCATCTTTGACATAAAATAAACATAAACAAGAGCCCATAACATCAAAATTAGCACCTAACATGAACATTAGCACATAACATCAACATTGGTACCTAGCAAGTTCAAAGGTCTTTAACATAGCATAATAGCACACTAGCAAGTTCAACGGTCTTTATACTAGCAAGTTTGACATTCTTAGACACAACATAATCAAACTTAGAACATGAACACCCTCGAACAAGTTCGAAGGTCTTAACATAACATAATACTAGCAAGTTCAGGATCGTAATCCACTGTTCCTCCGCCACACACACCAAGCACTTCATCCGATGCCCCCTCTTACTCAAACCTTGCTTTACCCTATTTGCAATATAAAGAATGCAAACTATAAGCAATGAAGCTTTAGTAAGTACCTCCTATTCTCACAAAACATCGCATTAGGAAAACATGCTATTAGAATACTTGCATGCAACACATGCTCATACTTGCATTTAAGAAAATTCTGCATTAACACTTAGAAACCCTTGCACATAATACAATGATTCAACTTGACATGCATGAACTTTATGTATTAAACATATAGAAACACTTGTACATAACACAATGGCTCAACTTGAAATGTATGAACTTGACATACACAACTTGCAATACATGCTTTGAAATATGCTTCGCTTGTAGAAACATGCACATGAGATATACTTAAACTTGTAAACATTGTGCTTTAGTTAACTTTAGAAACCATATATACATATATACTTTAAAATCAGTAAACATCCTTGTTTGGGCAGCCTGGCATAGTACCAATTTGCGCGCAACCCTAATGGAATTCGGGGTAGCTTGCCACCGAACTTATTAGGGCAACTTACTAAGGGCGGTCTAGGGCCCGTGGGCAATCTAAGGGCCCGATACATGCAACTTTAAATTAAAATACTTCCTTTATATATGACCTACTGATTTTTGTCATTTAACGAACATTTAACATGATCATACTCCAAAAACCCATATAGGAAGCATTTCAAGACATTTGATCATGCTCTTTGTCCCCAAAACTCGTAGGGGAAGCATCTTTGCGATCTTTACATCTTGCTTCAAAAGAAATATACCTAAAATACCCATAAATCTGAACAACCATAATCTGAACAAAACATATAAATCCGAACAAAACATGATAATAGAAGCTAGATGTACAAATCGAAGAGTTACTTATACTATAGGGGAGAAATAGCATCCTGGTGATCTTATGTCTTGCTTAAAACAAAATATACCTTACCTATAAATCTGAACACACACATATAATCTGATCAAAACATATAATCTAACAAAACATAGGAAAAGAAGCTAGACAAAACAATCGAAGAGCTACTTATACTGCAGGTGAGAAATACTTACATCCTCTCGCTATCTTACTAATATACCGCTAGGGTTTTTGTGAGATGATGACCTTCCCTTGTTCCTTAGCCTCAGAAGTGATCCTCTAGCATATACTAATCCCTTGAAACCTCTCTTGAGAACCCCAACTAAGAGCCCTAAGGGTTCGGATGAGAAGGCAAAACAAGGAGATGGAGTTTCTAGGTTTCGTTGGAGGAGGAAGAAGGTGGAGTTTGATCCTCTAGACAATACCAAGCCTTGTGAGAAAATCCCCTTGAAAAACCCTCTTGAGAATCCCCACACAAGGAGCCCTATAGGCCTATAGCTTGGGATGCAAAGGGGGGGGGAAGGAGGGGGAGAAGTTTCGGCCAAGGGTGAGGAAGAAGGAGAATGAAGAAGGAAAAGATGAGGTTTGTTTTCTCTCTTCCTCTCTTTACTCTCCACGTTAATTGAAGGAAGATGAAACAACTCTTCATCCTCTCATGGGGAGATAAAACAACCCCTCATCTTCTCATTTATATGTTTTGTATATTCTTTGTATATCCTAGCCAAGAATTATCCTATGACTTAGTGGTATCAAGGAAATCTCACAATTAGAAGGTTCATGGTTCAAATCCTAGCTATAACGAACCATATTTTATTTTATTTTCGGGCATTACATTTGGGGTACCCAGGCCGATCATCAGTGATCAAGAGTCTCATTTTGCAACAGACACATGAAGGCAATATTAAGCAAGTATGGGGTGTTGCACAAAATTTCTACTCCTTACCACCCTCATACAAATGGGCAAGCTGAAGTGTCGAACAGAGAGATCAAATCTATACTGGAGAAGATAGTGGGGTTAGATAGGAAAGACTGGAGCAAGAGGCTTCAGGATATTTTGTGGGCTTACAGGACTGCCTATAAGACTCCCATAGGCATGTCCCCATACAGGATTGTTTATGGCAAAGCTTGTCACTTGCCAGTGGAGATTGAGCACATGGCTTATTGGGTAGTGAAAGCTTGCAACATGGATGCTTATAGAACTAGGAGAGAAAGAAAACTTCAACTTCAGGAACTTGAGAAGATTCGATTAGAAGCCTATGAGAACTCTCGTATTTACAAAGAAAAGACTAAGAATTTTCATGACAAAAGAATTTTGAGAAAGGAGTTCCATATTGGTGATAGAGTATTATTGTATCATTTTCATCTCAGGTTGATGAGAGGTAAGTTGAAATCCAGATGGGACGGTCCTTTTTGTGTTACTAATGTGTTTCCCTATGGTGTTGTTGAGGTGCAGGAAACTTCTATAGGGAAAACCTTCAGAATGAATGGGCACCGTCTCAAGCTATTTCATGAGAGGATAAGATGAGCTACAGTAGCTGAGGTGCACCTTGATGATGCTTCTTCTCCGACTTGAAGGGGAGTGTGTTCTTTTATTTACTACATTTATTTCCTTCCTTTCATGTTTCAGAATAACTTGCTTTGTTTGAATGTTGGGTCGCCTGTTTATCTACGTTGAGTTTCGTTTTTGTTGAGTTTAAATAATATTCCCTATGCATACCTTAGAATCATTTTAGAGGTGGTAAAATTTAGTTAAGTTTGATCATCGAAATGTGGATTTTTGTGTATGATAGGAGACATCACATGCATGCAGTCACTTGTTATGATGGTGAACTTTTTATTGATAGACTAAGCTTGATGTTTTATTCACCTAGTGAGGTTGTATGTCATTCATATCATTTATCCACTTTTGTGTGATAACACCTGAGATGCTTGTTGCTCTAGAACTTTCTTTGATGATTTTCGAAACTGCAGTAACATTTACTTGCATGAATATAAAGGATTTCATTCTTAGTTCTTTCCCTTACTTGGGTTGCTTGTCCAATCCACTTGATACTTCCATGATTTGATGTCGTACTTGTCATATCTCTTCATTTCCTATCCATTGTCTTTGTTATCTTTGTCGATTATCTTTCCCATATCTATTGTTTTCAATGTTGGATGAATAGTTTGATGAGTTGCAATGTACGAGACGGACAAAATTTTTAAGTGTGGGGGAGGAGCTATATTGTTTTGGTAGAAGCACGACAAGGAAGGCATAGGTTTTAGAGGTTATTGTGATGATGATAAACTTGAGTTCAGTGCAATCAAATGGTTGTGATTCTTTGGTGCCTTCTAAGAAGACATTTGTTACTCACCCCAAGCTTTCTATTGAAAAACTGACAAAAAATTATATTCCATATGACACGAACAACAAGCATGTAGTCCATCGATAACCTTAGAAGATGAGCTACTTAACAACAACATTACCCGTTTTGGTTCTTTTGAGATTGGGTATGGAAGTGCACTCATTAAAAATATAAAGTCTGAAATCAATAGAGGAAGAATCAGAAGCTAGCTTATTTCCAATGGGTAAATCATTCTTTACCAATAAGGCTTATTCAGATTCTGCTTTTCTTCCCATAGATACTAAAACCAAAGGAATTGTCACTTCTAGTGCTAAAACACTGAATTCCATGATACAAGGTGCATTGGAGGTTGCCCTTAAATTTGAGCAAAGGAACAACAAAGGTTGTAACTACGGTCCTCATGAATGGCAAGTTTACAGTGCTCTGGGTGGTTGTTATGGAGTTTCTAAGGTACATTATAAAAGTCATCAAGGTGATTACTACGTGATGGTAATGGACATGATAGGTCCTAGCTTGTGGGATGCTTGGAATTCTTCTGATCAAACAATGACATCAAAAATGGTTGCTTGTATTGTTGTTGAGTCCATATCAATCCTTGAGAAGATGCATTCAAAAGGATATGTACATGGAGATGTTAAACCTGAAAATTTTCTGATTGGCCAGCCATCTTCCTCTCAAGAAAAAGAAGTTGTTTCTTGTCGATCATGGATTAGCCACAAAATGGAAAGAAGCAAGTAATATTGATCATGTTGAATATGACCAACGTCCAGATGTGTTCAGGGGAATTGTTAGATATGCCAGTGTCCATGCACATCTTGGGAAAACCACAAGCAGAAGAAAAGATCTTGAGTCTCTTGCATATACACTAATTTTCCTTCATCGTGGTAGATTGCCATGGCAAGGATATCAGGGTGATAATAAGTCATTTTTAGTTTGCAAGAAAAAGATGTCAACACCACCTGATGTGCTATGGGGCTTTTGCCCTCCACCATTCAAGCAATTTTTAGAGATTGTGGTCAATATGAAATTTGATGAAGATCTAAACTGTTCTAAATCTTATCTCTCTGTTTGATGGTTTGATTGGGCCACCAGCATTCAGACCGATCAACACTAATGGGGCTACAAAGGTTGCTTAAAATCGTGATAGATTAACTACTGAGGATGAAGGAGCCAATAAAGGAAGAAGATTCGTCTAGGTGTACCTGCTACCCAGTGGATTTCTATATATAATTCAAGGCAACCAATGAAGCAAAGGTACCACTATAATGTGGTTGATGCTCGCTTGGCACAACATATAGAGAGAGGAAATGAGGAAGGTCTGCTTATTAGTTTTGTTGTATCGTGCTTCAATTTGTGGGCTCTTATTATGGATGTGGGAACTGGATTCACATCTCAAGTCTATAAGTTGTCACCATGCTTCCTTCACAAGCATCTTGTATGTCGAGAACCTCAGAAGATGAACTACTTAATAGCAGCATTACCCCTTTTGGTTCTTTTGAGATTGGGTATGGAAGTGCACTCATTAAAAATATAAAGTCTGAAATCAATAGAGAAGAATCAGAAGCTAGGTCATTTCCAATGGGTAAATCATTCTTTAACAATGAGGCTTAATCAAATTTAGCTTTTCTTCCCATATATACTAAAACCAAAGAAATTGTCACTTCTGGTGCTAACACACTGAATTCCATGATACAAGGTGCGTGGAGGTTGCCCTTAAATTTGAGCATAGGAACAACAAAGGTTGTATGTGGTCCTCCTCATGAATGGCAAGTTTACAGTGCTCTGGGTGGTTGTTATGGAGTTTCTAAGGTGCATTATAAAAGTCATTAAGGTGATTACTACATGATGGTAATGGATATGCTAGGTCCCAGCTTGTGGGATGCTTGGAATTCTTTTGATCAAACAATGACTTTAGAAATGGTTGCTTGTATTGCTATTGAGTCCATCTCAATCTTTGAGAAGATGCATGCAAAAGGATATGTACATGGAGATGTTAAACCTGAAAATTTTCTGCTGGGCCAGCCATCTTCCTCTCAACTTATTAGTTTTGTTGTATCGTGCTTCAATTTGTGGGCTCTTATTATGGATGTGGGAACTGGATTCACATCTCAAGTCTATAAGTTGTCACCATGCTTCCTTCACAAGCATCTTGTATGTCGAGAACCTCAGAAGATGAACTACTTAATAGCAGCATTACCCCTTTTGGTTCTTTTGAGATTGGGTATGGAAGTGCACTCATTAAAAATATAAAGTCTGAAATCAATAGAGAAGAATCAGAAGCTAGGTCATTTCCAATGGGTAAATCATTCTTTAACAATGAGGCTTAATCAAATTTAGCTTTTCTTCCCATATATACTAAAACCAAAGAAATTGTCACTTCTGGTGCTAACACACTGAATTCCATGATACAAGGTGCAGTGGAGGTTGCCCTTAAATTTGAGCATAGGAACAACAAAGGTTGTAGCTGTGGTCCTCCTCATGAATGGCAAGTTTACAGTGCTCTGGGTGGTTGTTATGGAGTTTCTAAGGTGCATTATAAAAGTCATTAAGGTGATTACTACATGATGGTAATGGATATGCTAGGTCCCAGCTTGTGGGATGCTTGGAATTCTTTTGATCAAACAATGACTTCAGAAATGGTTGTTTGTATTGCTATTGAGTCCATATCAATCTTTGAGAAGATGCATGCAAAAGGATATGTACATGGAGATGTTAAACCTGAAAATTTTCTGTTGGGCCAGCCATCTTCCTCTCAAGAAAAGAAGTTATTTCGTGTCGATCTTGGATAAGCCACAAAATGGAAAGATGCAACCAATATTGATAAAGTTAAATAAGACCAACGTCCAAATGTGTTCAGGGGAACTGTTAGATATTCCAGTGATCATGCACATCTTGGGAGAACTGCAAGTAGGAGGGATGATCTTGAGTCTCTTACATATACACAAATTTACCATCATCGTGGTAGATTGCCATGTCAAGGATATCAGGGTGATAATAAGTAATTTTTAGTTTGCAAGAAAAAGATGTCAACACCACCTGATGTGCTATGTGGCTTTTGCCCTCCACCATTCAAGAAATTTTTGGAGATTGTGGTTAATATGAAATTTAAGGAAGATCTAAACTATTCTAAACTTATCTCTCTGTTTGATGGTTTGATTGGGCCACCAGCATTCAGACCGATCAACACTGATGGGGCTACAAATGTTGGTAAAAAATGTGGTAGATTTACTACTGATGAAGAAGGAAGCCAACAAAGGAAGAAGATTCATCTAGGTGTACCGGCTACAAAGTGGATTTCTGTATATAATTCCAAGCAACAAATTAAGCAAATGTACCACTATAATGTGGTTGATGCTCGTTTGGTACAAAATATATAGAGAGAAAATGATGATGGTTTGCTTATTAGTTCTGTTACATCATGCTCCAATTTGTGGGCCCTTATTATGGATGCAGAAACTGGATTCTCATATCAAGTCTATAAGTTGTCACCATGCTTCCTTCACAAGCATCTAGTCTGTCGAGAACCACAGAAGATGAGTTACTTAACTGCAACATTTCCCCTTTTGGTTCTTTTGAGATTGGGTATGGAAGTGTACTCATTTAAAATATAAAGTCTGAATCAAAAGAGTAAGAATCAGAAGCTAGCTCATTTTCAGTGGGTAAACCATTCTTTACCAATGAGGCTTATTCAGATTCATCTTTTCTTCCTATAGATATTAAAACCAAAGGAATTGTCACTTCTGATGCTAACACACTGAATTCCACAATACAAGGTGCATTGGAGGTTGCCATTAAATTAGAGCATAGAAACAACAAAGGTTGTAGCTACAGTCCTCCTCATGAATGGAAAGTTTACAGTGCTCTGGGTGGTTGTTATGGAGTTTCTAAGGTACATTATAAAAGTCATGAGGGTGATTACTACGTGATGGTAATGTACATGATAGGTCCTAGCTTGTGGGATGCTTGGAATTCTTCTGATCAAACAATGACGCGTCAAATGGTTGCTTGTATTGTTGTGGAGTCCATATCTATCCTTGAGAAGATGCATGCAAAAGGATATGTACATGGAGATGTAAAACCTAAAAATTTTCTGCTTGGCCAGCCATCTTCCTCTCATGAAAAAGAAGGTATTTCTTGTCGATCTTGGATTAGCCACAAAATGGAAAGATGCATGCAATATTGATCATGTTGAATATGACCAATATCCTGATGTGTTCATGGGAACTGTTAGATATGCAGTGTTCAAGCACATCTTGGGAGAATCGCAAGCAGAAGGGATGATCTTAAGTCTCTTGCATATACACTAATTTTCTTTCATCGTGGTAGATTTCCATGGCATGGATATCAGGGTGATAATTAGTCATTTTTAGTTTACAAGAAAAATATGTCAACACCACCTGATGTGCTATGTTGCTTTTGCCCTCCACCTTTCAAGCAATTTTTAGAGATGGTTGCTAATATAAAATTTGATGAAAATCCAAACTATTTTAAACTTATCTCTCTGTTTGATGTTTTGATTGGGCCACCAGCATCCAGACCGATCAACACTGATGGGCCTACAAAGGTTAGTCAAAAACGTGGTTGATTAACTACTGAGGAAGAAGGAAGGCAACAATGGAAGAAGATTCATCTAGTTGTACCTGCTACCCAGTGGATTTATATATATAATTCCAGGCAACCAATGAAGCAAAGGTACCACTATAATATGGCTGATGCCCACTTGGCACAACATATAGAGAGAGGAAATAAGGATGGTCTGCTTATTAGTTATTTTGTATCGTGCTCCAATTTGTCGGCTCTTATTATGGATGCGAGAACTGGTTTCACATCTCAAGTCTATAAGTAGTCACCATTCTTCCTTCGCAAGCATCTTGTCTGTCGAGAACCTCATAAGATGAGCTACTTAATGCTTACCCTTTTGGTTCTTTTGAGATTGGGTATGGAAGTGCACTCTTTAAAAATATAAAGTCTGAAATCAAAAGAGGAAGAATCAGAAGCTAACTCATTTCTAGTGGGTAAATCATTCTTTACCAATGAGGCTTATTCAGATTCAGATTTTCTTCCGATAGATACTAAAACCATAGGGATTGACACTTCTAGTGCTAACACACTGAATTCCATGATACATGGTGCATTGGAGGTTGCCCTTAAATTCAAGCATAGGAACAACAAAGGTTGTAACTACGTGTAAGGCCGTTGACGTTGCTAGAGGGGGGGGGGGGGTGAATAGCTTTATTCTCGTCTCTCGGATTCGTTGATGGATTTCGATTGTCGTGCTTGTCTATAATTGTTAGTACGTAGCGGAAACACAAATACAAATACAAAAGCAAACGCCAAGCACAATACACAGTATTTACGTGGTTCGGAACCCTAGTTCCTACTCCACGGGTGAGCCCTAGCGGACTCTAGTGATGCACACCACCACTATATCACTTCTCCTTTTCGATGAACACACCGGAGGTGGAGGAACCTCTCACAAGGATCTTACAACAATAAGAACAGAATAAAACGAGCAAATACACCAAATACAAAAGCAAATGAATAGATGTTACAGTTTTAGGTCTTTTGAATGCTTGCTCGTGGATCACGTTGGGATGACTTTGAAGGCCCTGAAGTGCAGCAACACCTCGCTTCAAATCGCCCCTGAAATCTCCAGAATGATCGCTCAAAACCTGTTCAAGAATCGGTATTGAAGAAATCCTAAAAGTTCCTTCTTATAGATCTGCGTCGAGGCCTCCCGAGCTCCAATGGTCGGAAACCAGTCGAGGCACCGCCTCGACTGGGACCCCAGTCGAGCCACCTTGCTTCTGAGCCTCCGTCTTCATACCTGTGCTGAAACGAGTCGAGGCGTCAGTCGAGCCACCTTGCTTCTGAGCCTCCTTCCAGACCGTTTGGTCGAAGCACCAGTCGACACCTCCAGTCGAGTCGCCGCGGTTGGTGCCTCGACTGGAGCATTAATTAGCATTTATTAATGGATTCAACGGTAAGATTTGGACCATAATTAGTTTTATTTACGTTGAAAACATAGGTCCGGAGGCGAGCGATCCGACGCCGATCGGGCGCTTGGTTCCACCAATTGAACAGAGTTCCTAAGCCTAGACCTAAGCCTTCAACCCACTTCCATCAGCCTCACGCCTCCCGGATCCCTCGAGTCCGCGACTCTTCATCCTTGCGCTTGACTTTAAGTGCTTCCATCGGCTATTGTCATGCTCTCGGGTCTACTTTTGCCAAGAGGCCTTGCCTCCGGGACTTCCCCTTTGCCAAGCTTGATCTCCCTGATCAGCCGGGTCTTCCCTTGCCAAGACTCCTCGTCCGGGACTTCACTGCCAAGAGGCCACGCCTCCGGGACTTCACTGCCAAGACTCCTCGTCCGGGACTTCACTGCCAAAAGGCCACGCCTCCGGGACTTCACTGCCAAGACTCCCCGTCCGAGACTTCATTTGCCAAGCACGGTCTCCCAGACCTGCTGGGACTTCCCTCGCCAACTCCCCGTTGGTCTTCCCATCGCCAAGTGTCCGGTCTCCCTTGACCAACTTGGATTTTCTCTTGCCAAGTATCCATACTTGGACTTCTCCTTGCCAAGTCACCAAACTTGGACTTCTCCAATAGTCTTCCTCATATGACCTTGGATGTCCCATAGCATCCACTAGTTATGTGGTCAAACCACATTGTGAACTATTGTCAAACATCAAAACTCTACTCGAGTTCCACTCGAGTCTGGTCAATCATGACCTGGGTCGATTGCACCAACAATCTCCCCCTTTTTGATGTTTGACAATACCGTTAAGTTAGGTTATCCCATAACCCCAACTTGACACTTCTTATGCCAAAGCATCACGAAGTGTTCCCAATCTAGAATTTCAAATTTTGAAATTTTTGGGGCTTTGTGTATATTAGGGTATTTTAAGTTAAAGGGTTAGGGTATCCTAAGTTAAAAGCCTAACTTAACCCCCTTGCATTTCTCCCCCTTCTTGACACACATCAAAAAGTCCACCAAGGTTCTCAATGTCTCATTTTCTAATGAGATTCTTCCTTCTCCTCCTTGGTCAACATTCATCTTGGTGATCTATCACTAGATGAAAATCAAACTTTCATTTTCCCTTTTTTTTTTGTGATAAACTATCATCCATAACACCTAGATGGATAATATCCCCCTGAAAACTTACTCCCCCTAAACCATCGCACCAACAATGTCCTTGGAGAGTTCCTAAGCCAATAGAAACCTTAAACACTAGAAATTTTGGATAAAAGTTCAACTTTGAACTTTCACAACCCTTAAAATTTAATTTGTACTCCAATTCATTTCCAATGAAAATCTCACCATTTCTATGCTTGTTTAAGCACATTAGAGGTGTAGGAGTAGTTATCTAGCCTAGGATTATGGTCAGATGGCTTAACCCAAACTTTATTAAGTCAAAATAGTGCTAACAGTCGACTGAGAAAGGCTTCAGTCGAGTGGAAGCAGCTCCAGTCGAGGCGGCGCCTCGACTGATTTCTGAAATTTCAGAAATCGAATTTTCAGACCAACTTCAGAAATGCATAAATAATTCTAGAAAATTCAAAAAATCGTGAAATTTCAACCACACATTACTTATGCCAAACACTATTGGGGGAAAATAGTTTTCTATGAAAATAACCTTTAAATTATAAGAATGATACAAAGTTCAAAAGCATTGAAATTTTCAATGTTTAGAGCCAACTTTGTTTCAATCTTCTCAATGGTAATTGCTATCAAAAGATAGGCTTCACCAAGGTTTTTCAAAATGATTTTTAAATATTTTCAAAACCTTAATTTCAATCATGGTCTATGGGCTAAGTATACATGACTTGTATACTAGCTTTCCTCATGATTTATACCTATGATTGAGATGAGTTTTAGTTCATCTAGATACACATCTATGCAACTTGAACTTAACTCCTTTTCCTAACATCTCACATGTGTCTAAGGTGTATCAATACACACACATGTCCATATAATGTTCTTGTGAGATGTGGTATTAGGTTATTAGGGTTTCATGCATTTTCTAGGCAACATTATTTGATTCCCTTATACTTGGGACTTCAAATCATGTCATTGTCCTTAAATTGATTTTAATTATCCTAAATGCATGAATGATGATTGTGGCATATAAGATAGTATAAATAAACCATGTGCTCATGATCATGATGTCATGGCATAAAGTATAAACCTAAGTATAAAAACAATAGATCTAAGCATGATCATGACATTTTATATGAAAGAAAGGTAAATATGATGTCATGACATGGCAAAGCAAACAAGGTATGTCAAATAAGACGCAAAGCCATGAAAATACCTAAGTTCTTAATATTTGTTGCCATTTGTTGGAATTAAGTTCATTTTGCTATTTACCAGTTATCTCCCAAGTGTGCCAAAAATTCAAAATGGAACACCATGACCTCTAAAATCTCATTGTGCCAATTTGATCAAATTTTTCAACTTCCATACAATTTATTGGCACATCCTAAACACTTTTAGGATTTAAAATCAACTTAATTCCAAAGTATCCAAAACCTTGGAAATGACCTAAAGTGTCAACTTTGCTATGATTGGGTTAACTACCCATCCATTCAAGGTTGACACAACCTAACCCATTTAGCGTGAATCAATTACGCTCCTAGGAACCCAATACCTATTGGAGCTCCTTGGGTTTACTAAGTACTCACTAGGGATAACTTCCCTTAGTACCTTTCTAATGACCCTCCTAGACTTGGAAGTCTTGGTCATTTTGGTCTTGTTAAGGTTAACCCTAGAGATTGCTTCCCTTATAACCTTGTTAGTGGCTTTCCTAGATTTCATTGAAACCTTAGCCACTAGACACTTACCATGGTCAACTCTAGGGATGACTTCCCTTGTGACCTTGGTACTCCTAGACCTAGAACTTGTTCCATAATTATATGGAACACTATGATAGGTAGGCTTATCTATCTTGGACCTAGGCTTGTGACCCAAGCCTTGCTTGTCCTTAGATGCTCCTTGCCTCCTAGAACCTAAGTTTTGTTCATTAGACCCATTAATCATATTTTCCATTTTCTGAAGGGTCTTCTCCATTTTCTCAAGCTTTGACCTCAAAGTTTGATTTTCCTTTTCTAATATCTCAAGTTTCGATTTTTCATTTACTCTTGAGATGTTCTTCTTTCTAGGCATATGTCTAGTCCATTTAGGGTTGATGCCTAGATTATTGTTCTCTACCTTCCTATCCTTAGGTAAGGTTGATCTAGCATTGTCCTTAGTTAAATTGACATGCTTACCACCTAAACAATAAAATCTATTTTTAACATGCATTTTGTCATGATGAATAGCAAGTGCATTAAAGTTATGAGCATGCTTTGTAACATTACGCAAAGGAAGAGCATTATTTAAAATTACCTTAGGGTTTGCCTTAGCTCCCCCTACACTTGAACTCTCTCCTTTGCCCTTCCGTGGGTGACTCCCCCTAGGACATTGGCTCCGGTAATGTCCTCGTTTGTGGCACTTGAAGCATACTATATGCTCCTTGCTCTTATTAATTTGGGCTCCGACTTCCTTTGATTTTTCTTTGGCCCTTGGTGTCGGTTGAGCCTTCTTGACTCTTTTTGGGCATTTACTCTTATAGTGCCCTACTTCCCTACACTCAAAGCATGTTATATGAGTTTTATCTTTAACAATTGAATTTAAGTTACCTTCTTGAGTGATTGGAGACTTTTGGACTTCTTCTTCATTTCTCTCCGAGGTAGAAGGCTTCTCTTGCTCTTCCTCCGGGGTTGAAGATTTAACCTCCCCCTCAATCCTTGGCATGGAGGTTTCCACCTCTTCAGATGGTGAACAATTATCATCTTCCGGATCTTTACTCACTTGAGACGATGAACATTCCAAACCTTCGGATTTTTCCTCATCTTCTTGAATCATGGAAGTTTCACCATTGAGCTTAGTAAGCTTTTCCCATACTTCTTTTGCATCCATGAAGTTCCCTAATTCACACAAAACATTGTTAGGTATTAAATTAACTAAAATATCCAATACCTTCTCATTTGCCTCAAATCTTTGGACTTCCTCCTCAGTCCATTTACTCCGATCTAGAGCTCATCCCTTTTTGTCCGTTGGAGTCTTGAACCCTTCGGTTAGTGCAAACCACTCCTCTATGTTCATTTGGAAGAAGAATTCAGTCATCGTCTTCCATTGTGCAAATCCTCCAAATCCATAGGGCGGTGGAAATCGAACATCATGTCCAAATCCATCTTCAAAATCCATCTCCTCTAGCTTTAGCTCCCTCGGCGATTAGTCCGATTGAAGACCACTTGTTAGATATCGGTGTGTCTTCTTCTTAGAGCCAAACCTACTCTGATACCACTTGTAAGGCCGTTGACGTTGCGAGAGGGGGGGGTGAATAGCTTTATTCTCGTCTCTCGGATTCGTTGATGGATTTCGATCGTCGTGCTTGTCTACAACTGTTAGTACGCAGTAGAAACACAAATACAAATACAAAAGCAAACGCCAAGCACAATACACAGTATTTACGTGGTTCGGAACCCTAGTTCCTACTCCACGGGTGAGCCCTAGCGGACTCTAGTGATGCACACCACCACTATATCACTTCTCCTTTTCGATGAACACACCGGAGATGGAGGAACCTCTCACAAGGATCTTACAACAATAAGAACAGAATAAAATGAGCAAATACACCAAATACAAAAGCAAATGAATAGATGTTACAGTTTTAGGGCTTTTGAATGCTTGCTCGTGGATCACGTTGGGATGACTTTGAAGGCCCTGAAGTGCAGCAGCACCTCACTTCAAATCGCCCCTGAAATCTCCAGGATGATCGCTCAAAACCTGTTCAAGAATCGGTATTGAAGAAACCCTACAAGTTCCTTCTTATAGATCTGCGTCGAGGCCTCCCGAGCTTCAACGGTCGGAAACTAGTCAAGGCGCCGCCTCGACTGCGACCCCAGTTGAGGCGCCAGTCAAGCCACCTTGCCTCTGTGCCTCCGTCTTCATACCTGTGCTGAAACGAGTCGAGGCGCCAGTCGAGCCACCTTGCTTCTGAGCCTCCTTCCAGACCGTTTGGTCAAAGCACCAGTCGACACCTCCAGTCGAGTCGCCGCGGCTGGTGCCTCGACTGGAGCATTAATTAGCATTTATTAATGGCTTCAACGGGAAGATTTGGACCATAATTAGTTTTATTTCCGTTGAAAACATAGGTCCAGTCGAGGCGATGATCCGACGCCTCGACTGGCAGGCTTTGGTTCCAACTGAACAGAGCAACAGTCGAGCTCCCAGTCGACAGTCCCTTGCGTCTGTTCCGTATGATCCCTTCCTAAGCCTAGACCTAAGCCTTCAACCCACTTCCATCAGCCTCACGCCTCCCGGATCCCTCGAGTCCGCGACTCTTCATCCTTGCGCTTGCCTTTAAGTGCTTCCATCGGCTATTGTCATGATTTCGGGTCTACTTTTGCCAAGAGGCCTTGCCTTCGAGACTTCCCCTTTGCCAAGCTTGATCTCCCTGATCAGCCGGGTCTTCCCTTGCCAAGACTCCTCGTCCGGGACTTCACTGCCAAGAGGCCACGCCTCCGGGACTTCACTGCCAAGACTCCTCGTCCGGGACTTCACTGCCAAAAGGCCACGCCTCCGGGACTTCACTGCCAAGACTCCCCGTCCGGGACTTCATTTGCTAAGCACGGTCTCCCAGACCTGCTGGGACTTCCCTCGCCAACTCCCCGTTGGTCTTCCCATCGCCAAGTGTCCGGTATCCCTTGACCAACTTGGATTTTCTCTTGCCAAGTATCCATACTTGGACTTCTCCTTGCCAAGTCACCAAACTTGGACTTCTCCAATAGTCTTCCTCATATGACCTTGGATGTCCCATAGCATCCACTAGTTATGTGGTCAAACCACATTGTGAACTATTGTCAAACATCAAACTCTACTCGAGTTCCACTCGAGTCTGGTCAATCATGACCTGGGTCGATTGCACCAACACTACGGTCCTCCAATTGAATGGCAAGTTTACAGTGCTCTGGGTGGTTGTTATGGAGTTTCAAAGGTACATTATAAAAATCATCAAGGTGATTACTACGTGATGGTAATGGACATGCAAGGTCCCAGGTTGTGGGATGCTTGGAATTTTTTTGATCAAACAATGACGTCAGAAATGGTTGCTTGTATTGCTGTCGAGTCCATATCAATTTTTGAGAAGATGCATGCCAAAGGATATGTACAAGGAGATGTTAAACCAAAAAAATTTCTACTTGGCCAGCCATCTTCTTCTCAAGAAAAGAAGTTATTTCTTGTCGATCTTGGATTAGCCACAAAATGGAAAGATACAAGCAATATTGATCATGTTGAATATGACCAACATCTAGATGTGTTCAAGGGAAATGTTAGATATGCCAGTGTCCATGCACATCTTGGGAGAACCGCAAGCAGAAGGGATGATCTTTAGTCTCTTGCATAGACACTAATTTTCCTTCATCGTGGTAGATTGACATGGCAAGGATATCAGGGTGATAAAAAGTAATTTTTAGTTTGCAAGAAAAAGATGTCAACACCACCTGATGTGCTATGTGGCTTTTTCCCTCCACCATTCAAGAAATTTTTGGAGATTGTGGTTAATATGAAATTTGATGAAGATCCAAACTGTTCTAAACTTGTTTCTCTATTTAATGGTTTGATTGGGCCTCCAACATTAAGACCGATCAACACTGATGGGGCTACAAAGGTTGCTTAAAAATGTCGTAGATTAACAATTGAGGAAGAAGGATGCCAACAAAGGAAGAAGATTCATCTAGGTGTACATGCTAACCTATGGATTTCTGTATATAATTCCAAGAAACCAATGAAGCAAAGGTACCACTATAATGTGGCTGATGCTCGCTTGGCACAACATATAGAGAGAGGAAATGATGATGGTCTGCTTATTAGTTTTGTTACATCGTGCTCTAATTTGTAGTCCCTTATTATGAATGCAGGAACTGGATTCACATCTCAAGTCTATAAGTTGTCACCATGCTTCCTTTACAAGCATCTAGTCTGTCGAGAACCTCAGAAGATGAGCTACTTAACAACAACATTAACCCATTTGGTTCTTTTGAGATTGGGTATGGAAGTGCACTCATTAAAAATATAAAGTCTGAATCAATAGAGGAAGAATTATAAGCTTGCTCATTTCCAGTGGGTAAATCATTTTTTACCAATGAGGCTTATTCAAATTCAGCTTTTAATCCCATAAATACTAAAACCAAAGGAAATGTCACTTCTGGTGCTAACACACAGAATTCCTCGATACAAGGTGCTTTGGAGGGTTCCCTTAAATTTGAATATAGGAACAACAAAGGTTGTAGCTACGATCCTCCTCATGAATGGCAAGTTTACAGCGCTCTGGGTGATTGTTATGGAGTTTCTAAGGTACATTATAAAAGTAATCAAGGTGATTACAACGTGATGGTAATAGACAAGCTAGGTCCCTACTTGTGGGATGCTTGGAATTTTTCTGATCAAACAATGACGTCAGAAATTGTTGCATGTATTCCTGTCGAGTCCATATTAATCCTTGAGAAGATGCATGCAAATGGATTTGTACATGGAGATGTTAAACCTGAAAAATTTATGCTTGGCCAGCCATCTTCCTCTCAAGAAAAGAAGTTGTTTCTTATCAATCTTGGATTATCCACAAAATGGAAAGATGCAAGCAATATTGATCTTGTTGAATATGACCAATGTCATGATGTGTTCAGGGGAACTGTTAGATATGCAAGTGTCCAAGCACATCTTGGGAGAACTGCAAGCAGGAGGGATGATCTTGAGTCTCTTGCATATACACCAAATTTCCTTCATCGTGGTAGATTGTCATGGCAAGGATATCAGAGTGATAATAAGTAATTTTTAGTTTACAAGAAAAAGATGTCAACACCACATGATGTGTTAAGTGGCTTTTGCCCTCCACCATTCAAGTAAATTTTGGAGATTGTGGTTAACATGATATTTTATGAAGATCCAAACTGTTTTAAACTTATCTCTCTGTTTGATGGTTTGATTGGGCCACCAGCATTCAGACCGATCAACACTAATGGGGCTACAAAGGTTGCTTAAAATCGTGATAGATTAACTACTGAGGATGAAGGAGCCAATAAAGGAAGAAGATTCGTCTAGGTGTACCTGCTACCCAGTGGATTTCTATATATAATTCCAGGCAACCAATGAAGCAAAGCTACCACTATAATGTTGTTGATGCTCGCTTGGCACAACATATAGAGAGAGGAATAGATGATGGTCTACTTATTATTTCTATTACATTGTGCTCCAATTTGTGGGCACCTATTATGGATGCGGGAACTGAATTCACATCTTAAGTCTATAAGTTGTCACCATGCTTCCTTCACAAACTTCTAGTCTATCAAGAAACTCAGAAGATGAACTACTTAACAACAGCATTGCCCCTTTTGGTTCTTTTGAGATTGGGTATGGAAGTGCACTCATTAAAAATATAAAGTCTGAAATCAATAGAGGAAGAATCAGAAGCTAGCTCATTTCCATTGGGTAAATCATACTTTTACCAATGAGGCTTATTCAGATTCAGATTTTCTTCCCATAGATACTAAAACCAAAGAAATTGTCACTTCTAGTGCTAACACACTTAATTCCACGATACGAGGTGCATTGAAGGTTGCCCTTAAATTTGAGCATCAGAACAACAAAGGTTGTAACTACGGTCCTCCTAATGAATTGCAAGTTTAAAGTGCTATGGGTGGTTGTTATGGAGTTTCTAAGGCACATTATAAAAGTCATCAAGGTGATTACTAAATGGTGGTAATGGACATGCAAGGTCTCAGCTTGTGGGATTCTTGGAATTCTTCTGATCAAACAATGACATCAGAAATGGTTGCTTATATTGATGTTGAGTCTATATCAATCCTGGAGAAGATGCATGCAAAAGGATATGTACATGGAGATGTTAAACCTAAAAATTTTACTTCTTGGCCAGCCATCTTACTCTCAAGAAAAGAAGTTATTTCTTTTCGATCTTTAATTAGCCACAAAATTGAAAGATACAAGCAATATTGATCCTGTTGAATATGACCAACGTCTAGATTTGTTCAGGGGAATTGTTACAAATGTCAATGTCCATGCACATCTTGGGAGAACTGCAAGCAGGAGGGATGATCTTGAGTCTCTTGCATATACACTAATTTTCCTTCATCGTGGTAGATTGCCATGGCATGGATATCAGGGTGATAATAAGTAATTTTTAGTTTGTTAGAAAAAGATATCAACACCACCTGATGTGCAATATGACTTTTGCCCTCCACCATTCAAGCAATTTTTGGAGATTGTGGTTAATACGAAATTTGATGAAGATCCAAACTCTTCTAAACTTATCTCTCTGATTGATGGTTTGATTGGGCCACCTACATTAAGACCGATTAACACTGATGGGGCTACAAAAGTTGGTTAAAAATGTTGTAGATTAACTATTGAGGAAGATGGAAGCCAAAAAAGGAAGAAGATTCGTCTAGGTTTACCTGCTATGAAGTAGATTTCTGTATATAATTCCAAGCATCCAATGAAGAAAAGGTACCACTATAATGTGGTTGATGCTCGCTTGGCACAACATATAGAGAGAGGAAATGATGATGGTCTGCTTATTAGTTTTGTTACAATTTGCTCCAATTTGTGGACCCTTATTATGGATGAGGGAATTGGATTCACATCTCAAGTCTACATGTTGTCACCATGCTTCCTTCACAAGCGTCTAGTCTGTAGAGAACCTCAGATGATAAGCTACTTAACAGCAGCATTACCCCTTTTGGTTCTTTTGAGATTGGGTATGGAAGTGCACTCATTAAAATTATAAAGTTTGAAACTAATAGAGGAAGAATCAGAAGCTAGCTCATTTCCAATGGGTATATCATTCTTTACCAATGAGGCTTATTCAGATTCAGATTTTCTTCCCATAGATACTAAAACCAAAGCAATTGTAACTTCTAGTGCTAACACACTGAATTCCACGATACAAGGTGCATTGGAGGTTGCCCTTAAATTTAAGCATAGGAATAGCAAAGTTTGTAGCTACGGTCCTCCTCATGAATGGCAAGTTTACAGTGCTCTCGGTGGTTGTTATGGAGTTTATAAGGTACATTATAAAAGTCATCAAGGTGATTACTACGTGATGGTAATGGACATGCTAGGTCCTAGCTTGTGGGATGCTTGGAATTCATCTGATCAAACAATGACTTCAGAAATGGTTGCTTGTATTGCTGTTGAGTCAATATCAATCCTTGAAAAGATGCATGTAAAAGGATATGTACATGGAGATGTTAAACCTGAAAATTTTCTTATGGGCCAACCATCATCCTCTCAAGAAAAGAAGTTATTTCTTGTCGATCTTGTATTAGCCACAAAATGGAAAGATGCAAGCAATATTTATCAAGTTGAATATGACCAACATTCAATTGTGTTTAGGGGAACTATTAGATATTCCAGTGATCATGCACATCTTGGGAGAACTGCAAGTAAGAGGGATGATCTTAAGTCTCTTACATATACACAAATTTACCTTCATCGTGGTAGATTGTCATGGCAAGGATATCAGGGTGATAATAAGTAATTTTTAGTTTGCAAGAAAAAGATGTCAACACCACCCGATGTGCTATGTGGCTTTTGCCCTCCACCATTCAAGCAATTTTTGGAGAATGTGGTTAATATGAAATTTAATGAAGATCTAAACTGTTCTAAACTTATCTCTCTGTTTGATGGTTTGATTGGGCTACCAGCATTCAGACCGATCAACACTGATGGGGCTACAAAGGTTGGTAAAAAATGTGGTAGATTAACTACTGAGGAAGAAGGAAGCCAACAAAGGAAGAAGATTCGTCTTAGTGTACCTGCTACACAGTGGATTTCTGTATATACTTCCAAGATACAAATGAAGCAAAGGTACCACTATAAAGTGGCTGATGCTCACTTGGTACAAAATATAGAGAGCGGAAATCATGATGGTTTGCTTATGAGTTCTATTACATCATGCTCCAATTTGTGGGGTCATATTATGGATGCAGGAACTGGATTCTCATATCAAGTCTATAAGATGTCACCATGCTTCCTTCAAAAGCATCTAGTCGGTCGAGAACCTCAGAAGATGAGTTACTTAACTGCAACATTACCCCTTTTGGTTCTTTTGAGATTGGGTATGGAAGTGCACTCATTAAAAATATAAAGTCTGAATCAAAAGAGGAAGAATTAAAAGCTAGCTCGTTTCCAATGGGTAAACCATTCTTTACCAATAAGGCGTATTCATATTCAACTTTTCTTCCCATAGATACTAAAACCAAAGGAATTGTCACTTCTGGTGCTAACACACTGAATTCCACGATACAAGGTGCATTGGAGGTTGCCCTTAAATTAGAGCATAGGAACAACAAAGGTTGTAGCTATGGTCCTCCTCTTGAATGGCAAGTTTACAGTGCTCTAGGTGGTTGTTATGGAGTTTCTAAGGTACATTATAAAAGTCATCAAGGTGATTACTACGTGATGGTAATGGACATGATAGGTCCCAGCTTGTGGGATGCTTGGAATTCTTCTGATCAAACAATGACGTCAGAAATGGTTACTTGTATTGTTGTTGAGTCCATATCAATCCTTGAGAAGATGGATGCAAATGGATATGTACATGGAGATGTAAAACCTGAAAATTTTCTGCTTGGCCAACCATCTTCCTCTCATTAAAAAGAAGGTATTTCTTGTTGATCTTGGATTAGCCACAAAATGGAAAGATGCATGCAATATTGATCATGTTGAATATGACCTATGTCCTGATTTGTTCATGGGAACTGTTAGATATGCAGTGTTCAAGCACATCTTTGGAGAATCGCAAGCAAGAGGGATGATCTTGAGTCTCTTGCATATACACAAATTTTCTTTCATCGTGGTAGATTGCCATGGCAAGGATATCAGGGTGATAATTAGTCATTTTTAGTTTACAAGAAAAAGATGTCAACACCACCTGATGTGCTATGTCGCTTTTGCTCTCCACCATTCAAGCAATTTTTGGAGATTGTGGTTAATATAAAATTTAATGAAGATCCAAACTATTTTAAACTTATCTCTCTGTTTGATGCTTGATTGGGCCACCAGCATTCAAACTGATCAACACTGGTGGGCCTACAAAGGTTGGTCAAAAACGTGGTTAATTAACTACTGAGGAAGAAGGAAGCCAACAAAGGAAGAAGATTCGTCTAGGTGTACCTGCTACCCAGTGGATTTTTATATATAATTCCAGGCAACCAATGAAGCAAAGGTACCACTATAATATGGCTGATGCTCACTTGGCACAACATATAGAGAGAGGAAATGAGGATGGTCTGCTTATTAGTTCTGTTGTATCGTGCTCCAATTTGTGGTCCCTTATTATGGATGCGGGAACTGGATTCACATCTCAAGTCTATAAGTTGTCACCATGTTTCATTCACAAGCATCTTGTCTGTTGAGAACCTCAAAAGATGAGCTAGTTAACAACATCATTACCCTTTTTGGTTCTTTTGAGATTGGGTATGGAAGTGCACTCATTAAAAATATAAAGTCTGAAATCAATAGAGGAAGAATCAGAAGCTAGCTCATTTCCAGTGGGTAAATCATTCTTTACCAATGAGGCTTATTCATATTCAGATTTTCTTCCCATAGATACTAAAACCATAGGAATTGTCACTTCTAGTGCTAACACACTGAATTCCACGATACATGGTGCATTGGAGGTTGCCCTTAAATTCGAGCATAGGAACAGCAAAGGTTGTAGCTACGGTCCCCCTCATGAATGGCAAGTTTATAGTGCTCTTGGTGGTTGTTATGGAGTTTCAAAGGTACATTATAAAAGTAATCAAGGTGATTACTATGTGATGGTAATGGACATGCAAGGTCCCAGCTTGTGGGATGATTGGAATTTTTTTGATCAAATAATGATGTCAGAAATGGCTGCTTGTATTGCTATTGAGTCCATATCAATCCTTGAGAAGATGCAAGCAAAAGGATATGTACATGGAGATGTTAAACCTAAAAATTTGCTGCTTGGCCAGCCATCTTCCTCTCAAGAAAAGAAGTTATTTCTTGTCGATCTTGGATTAGCCAATAAATGAAAGATACAAACAATATTGATCATCTTGAATATGACCAACATCTAGACGTGTTCAGGGGAACTGTTAGATATGCCAGTGTCCATGCACATCTTGGGAGAACCGCAAGCAGGAGGGATGATCTTGTGTCTCTTGAATATACACTAATTTTCCTTCATCGTGGAAGATTGCAAGAAAAAGATGTCAACACCACCTGATGTGCTATGTGGCTTTTGCCCTCCACCATCCAAGAAATTTTTTGGAGATTGTGGTTAATATGAAATTTGATGAAGATCCAAACTCTTCTAAACTTGTCTCTCTGTTTAATGGTTTGATTGGGCCTCCAACATTCAGATCGATCAACACTGATGGGGCTACAAAGGTTGGTCAAAAATGTGGTAGATTAGTTACTAAGGAAGAAGAAAGCCAACAAAGGAAGAAGATTCATCTAGGTGTACCTGCTACCTAGTGGATTTATGTATATAATTCCAAGCAACCAATGAAGCAAAGGTACCACTATAATGTGGTGGATGCTCACTTGGCACAACTTATAGAGAGAGGAAATGATGATGGTCTGCTTATTAGTTACATTCATTGCTACATGCCCTTATTATGAATGCAGAAGGATTCACATCTCAAGTCTATAAGTTGTCACCATGCTTCCTTCACAACCGTCTAGTCTGTCGAGAACCTCAAAAGATGAGCTACTTAATAGCAACATAAACCCATATGGTTCTTTTGAGATTGGGTATGGAAGTGCACTCATTAAAAATATAAAGTCTAAATCAATAGAGGAAGAATCGCTAGATCATTTCCAGTGGTTAGATCATTCTTTACCAATGAGGCTTATTCAGATTCAGCTTTTCATCCCATAGATACTAAAACCAAAGGAATTGTCACTTCTGGTGCTAACACACCGAATTCCACCATACAAGGTGCATTAAAGGTTTCCCTTAAATTAGAGCATAGGAACAACAAAGGTTGTAGCTACGGTCCTCCTCATGAATGGCAAGTTTACAGTGCTCTGAGTGGTTGTTATGGAGTTTCTAAGGTACATTATAAAAGTCA
Organism: Wurfbainia villosa; assembly: GCA_025175895.1. Classification (NCBI taxonomy): domain Eukaryota; kingdom Viridiplantae; phylum Streptophyta; class Magnoliopsida; order Zingiberales; family Zingiberaceae; genus Wurfbainia; species Wurfbainia villosa. Next base: position 7,085,596 of record CM045998.1, on the reverse strand, counting down.
TCAAGGTTATTACAACGTGATGGTAATGGACAAGCTAGGTCCCTGCTTGTGGGATGCTTGAATTCTTCTGATCAAACAATGACGTCAGAAATGGTTGCTTGTATTGCTGTCGAGTCCATATTAATCCTTGAGAAGATGCAAAAGGATATGTACATGGAGATGTTAAACTTGAAAACTTTCTGCTTGGCCAGCCATCTTCCTCTCAAGAAAAGAAGTTGTTTCTTGTTAATCTTGGATCAGCCACAAAATGGAAAGATGTAAGCAATATTGATCGTGTTGAATATGACAAATGTTTTGATGTGTTCAGGGGAACTGTTAGATATGCAAGTGTCCAAGCACATCTTGGGAGAACTGCAAGCAGGAAAGATGATCTTAAGTCTCTTGCATATACACTAAATTTTCTTTCATTGTGGTAGATTGCCATGGTAAGGATATCAGAGTGATAATAAGTAATTTTTAGTTTACAAGAAAAAGATGTCAAACCACCTGATGTGTTATGTGGCTTTTGCCCTCCACCATTCAAGCAATTTTTGGAGATTGTGGTTAACATGATATTTGATGAAGATCCAAATTGTTTTAAACTTATCTCTCTGTTTGATGGTTTGATTGGGACACCAACATTGGACCAATCAACATTGATGGGGCTACAAAGGTTGGTCAAAAACGAGGTAGATTAACTACTGAGGATGAAGGAAGCCAACAAAGGAAGAAGATTCATTTAGGTGTACCTGCTACCCAATGGATTTCTATATATAATTCCAGGCAACCAATGAAGCAAAGCTACCACTATAATGTGGTTTATGCTCACTTGGCACAACATATAGGGTGAGGAAAAAAATGATGTTCTACTTATTAGTTCTGTTACATTGTGCTCCAATTTGTGGGTCCTTATTATGGATGTGTGAACTGAATTCACATCTTAAAGTCTATAAGTTGTCACCATGCTTCCTTCACAAGCTTCTTGTCTGTCGGGAACCTCAGAAGATGAGCTATTTAATAGTAGCATTACCCCTTTTGGTTCTTTTGAGATTGGGTATGGAAGTGCACTCATTAAAAATATAAAGTCTGAAATCAATAGAGGAAGAATCAGAAGCTAGCTCATTTCCAGTGGGTAAATCATACTTTACCAATGCGGCTTATTCAGATTCAGATTTTCTTCCCATAGATACTAAAACCAAAAAAATTGTCACTTCTGCTGCTAACACACTGAATTCCACGATACAAGGTGCAATGGAGGTTGCCTTTAAATTAGAGCATAGGAACAACAAAGGTTGTAACTACGGTCCTCTTCTTGAATGGCAAGTTGACAGTGCTCTGGGTGGTTGTTATGGAGTTTCTAAGGTACATTATAAAAGTCATCAAGGTGATTACTACATGATGGTAATGGACATGATAGGTCTCACAGGATTCTTGGAATTCTTCTGATCAAATAATGACGTCAGAAATGGTTGCTTGTATTGCTGTTGAGTCCATATCAATCCTTGAGAAGATGGATGCAAAAGGATATGTACATGGAGATGTAAAACCTCAAAATTTTCTGCTTGGCCAACCATCTTCCTCTCAAGAAAAGAAGTTATTGCTTGTCATTCTTTAATTAGCCACAAAATTGAAAGATACAAGCAATATTGATCCTGTTGAATATGACTAAAGTCTAGATGTGTTCAGGGGAATTGTTAGAAATGTCAGTGTCAATGCACATCTTGGGAGAACTGCAAGCAGGAGGGATGATCTTGAGTCTCTTGCATATACACTAATTTTCCTTAATCGTGGTAGATTTCCATGGCATGGATATCAGAGTGATAATAAGTAATTTTTAGTTTGCTAGAAAAAGATGTCAACACCACCTGATGTGCTATATGGCTTTTCCCCTCCACCATTCAAGCAATTTTTGGAGATTGTGGTTAATATGAAATTTGATGAAGATCTAAACTGTTCTAAACATATCTCTCTGATTGATGGTTTGATTGGGCCACCTGCATTCAGACCAATTAACCCTGATGGGGAGACAAAGGTTGGTTAAAAATGTGGTAGATTAACTATTGAGGAAGAAGGAAGCCAACAAAGGAAGAAGATTCGTCTAGGTGTACCTACTACCCAATGGATTTCTCTATTTAATTCTAGGCAACCAATGAAGCAAAGGTACCACTATAATATGGTTGATGCTTACTTGGCACAACATATAGAGAGAGGAAATGTGGATGCTCCGCTTATTAGTTATGTTGTATCGTGCTCCAACTTTTGGGCCCTTATTATGGATGCGAAAACTGGATTCACATCTCAAGTCTATAAGTTGTCACCATGCTTCCTTCACAAGCATCTTGTCTGTGAACCTCAGAAGATGAGCTAGTTAATAGCAGCATTACCCTTTTTGGTTCTTTTGAGATTGGGTATGGAAGTACACTCATTAAAAATATAAAGTCTGAAATTAATAGAGGAAGAATCAGAAGCTAGCTCATTTCCAGTGGGTAAATCATTCTTTACCAATGAGGCATATTCAGATTAAGATTTTCTTTTCATAGATACTAAAACCAAAGGAATTGTCACTTCTAGTGCTAACACATTGAATTCCACAATACATGGTGCATTGGAGGTTGCCCTTAAATTCGAGAATAGGAACAACAAAGGTTGTAGCTACGGTCCTCCTCATTAATGTCAAGTTTACAGTGCTCTGGGTGGTTGTTATGGAGTTTCTAAGGTACATTATAAAAGTCATCAAGGTGATTACTACGTGATGGTAATGGACATGCAAGGTCCCAGATTGTGGGATGCTTGGAATTATTCTGATCAAACAATGACGACAGAAATGGTTGCTTGTATTGCTGTTGAGTCCAAATCATTCCTTGAGAAGATGCATGCAAAAGGATATGTACATGGAGATGTAAAACCTGAAAATTTTCTGCTTGGCCAACCATCTTCCTTAGAAGAAAAGAAGTTATTTCTAGTCAATCTTGGATTAGCCACAAAATGTAAAGATGCATGCAATATTGATCAAGTTGAATATGACCAACATCTAAATGTGGTAGATTGCCATGGCAAGGATATCAGAGTGATAATAAGTAATTTTTAGTTTGCAAGAAAAAGATGTCAACACCACCTGATGAGCTATGTGGATTTTGCCCTCCACCATTCAAGCAATTTTTTGAGAATGTGGTTAATATGAAATTTAATGAAGATCTAAACTGTTCAAAACTTATCTCTCTGTTTGATGGTTTGATTGGGCCACCAGCATTCAGACCGATCAACACTGATTGGGCTACATAGGTTGGTAAAAAATGTGGTAGATTAACTACTAAGGAAGAAGGAAGCCAACAAAGGAAGAAGATTCGTCTAGGTGTACCAGCTACACAGTGGATTTCTGTATATAATTCCAAGCAACAAATGAAGCAAAGGTACCACTATAATGTGGCTGATGCTCTCTTGGTACAAAATATAAAGAGAGGAAATGATGATGGTTTATTTATTAGTTTTATTACATAGTGCTCCAATTTGTGGGCCCTTATTATGATCACAGGAACTGGATTCTCATATCAAGTCTATAAGTTGTCACCATGCTTCCTTCACAAGCATCTAGTCTGTCGATACCCTCAGAAGATGAGTTACTTAACAACAACATTACCCCTTTTGGTTCTTTTGAGATTTGGTATGGAAGTGCACTCATTAAAAATATAAATTCTGAATCAAAATTGGAAGAATCAAAAGCAAGCTCATTTCAAGTGGGTAAACCATTCTTTACCAATGAGGCTTATTCAGATTCAACTTTTCTTCCCATAGATACTAAAACCAAAGGAATTGTCACTTCTGGTGCTAACACACTGATTTCCACGATACAAGGTGCATTGGAGGTTGCCCTTAAATTTGAGCATAGGAATAACAAAGGTTGTAGCAACGATCCTCCTCATGAATGGCAAGTTTACAGTGATCTTGGTGGTTGTTATTGAGTTTCTAAGGTACATTATAAAAGTCATTAAGGTGATTACTACGTGATGGTAATGGATATGGTAGGTCCCACCTTGTGGAATGCTTGGAATTCTTCTGATCAAACAATGACGTCAGAAATGGTTGCTATAATTGCTGTGGAGTCCATATCAATCCTTGAGAAGATGCATGCAAAAGGATATGTACATTGAGATGTTAAACCTTAAAATTTTCTGCTTGGCCAGCTATCTTCCTCTCATGAAAAAGAAGGTATTTCTTGTCGATCTTGGATTAGCCACAAAATGGAAAGATGCATGCAATATTGATCATGTTAAATATGACCAATGTCCTGATGTGTTCTTGGGAACTGTTAGATATGCAGTGTTCAACATCTTCTTGGAGAACCGCATAGCGAGGAGTGATTATCTTGAGTCTCTTGCATATACACTTCTTTCATCGTGGTAGATTGCCAAGGCAAGGATATCAGGGTGATAATTAGTCATTTTTAGTTTACAAGAAAAAGATGTCAACACCACATGATGTGCTATGTTGCTTTTGCCCTCCACCATTCAAGCAATTTTTGGAGATTGTGGTTAATATTTTGATGAAGATCCAAACTATTTTAAACTTATCTCTCTATTTAATGGTTTGATTGGGCCACGGACATTGAGACCGATCAACAGCAGCGATGGGCCTACAAAGGTTGGTCAAAAGCGTGGTAGATTAACTCTGCGAGGAAGAAGAAGCCAACAAAGGAAGAAGATTCGTCTAGGTGTACTTGCTACCCATTGGATTTATATATATAATTCGAGCGACCAATGAAGCAAGGTA